>OY998173.1:23456119-24117605 GCA_963921995.1 Oxystoma pomonae
ATTATGCCAATGCAAACCTTATCTGCTTTAGGGCCGATGATGGTCCGATTGGAACTTTGTTTAATCGGTCGAGAATCGGCAGGTGACGAAGGCCCGATTTACTATAGTCGACTTTATGCCAACGACCACTTTATTTGCTTTAGGGCCGACGATGGTCCGATTGGAATTTGGTTTGATTGGTCGAGAATCGGCAACAGACGATGGTCCGATTACGTCACCTTAAAATTTTTAAACTGCGTAATAGTTTCTTCCTAGTATGTAGAGATGGCGCTAATGTCACTATGTTGCCTGTACAGTAGAAGATAATGAGCAAAGATATTTCAAAACTAGAATGCGGACTTGACAAGATGGTGGTACTTCTCTATAAGAATCACCTCTTCTGCCACTTAAACCAGCCCGACTGGTTAAGCACCTGAATTATCGAAACTTTGTAGTTTGGCAATGTCGGATTGTGTCAAGCAACCACCGACGGAACTTCGTCAATCACCGACGTCGGGCCGCTTTGAAAGGCTGATGAGGGGCCTTATTATCCACCCATTATCGGACCTTTGTGGTTTGCCATTGTTGGGCCGCTTTGAGCTACCACCGACGGACCTTCGTCAATCGCCGACGTTAGACCGCTTTAGGAAACCAATGTCGGACTTGAATAGTTTACTGATGTCGAGACGAGACCAGCTTGCCTACGTTAGACCGACCAAATTAAGCAGCTCTATGGGCAGGCATATCGGACCTTTATTCGTACGGCGATGGTATGCCGATGAGCTACATCGCAAAGCGGACAAAAAATACTGCTGGTCCGATGTCGTAAATCGACGTCGTGCAAATTCTGCAATCGACATCGGGCCGACGTAGGCCCGAGGGAACCGTGTTTGCTGGGACGTTTTCGCGGTATTTCGACAATCCCGAATTCGAATGTACCTGTTGCCAAAGCGAAATTTGGACGGACAGTGCGGTAGCCAAAATGACGGCCAAAACTCTGTTGCCTTATATCAACCTTATCCGTTGATTTAAAATAATGATGTAAACTTCTGCTTAGGGGTTTAAAACGCATTTTTTTCCGCTTATAGAAACTTTTGTAAAAGTTAGCGGTGGAATATTTTTTTACGTACCAGGTTTCCAAATATGCGGTAACTGAAAAATGTGCAAGAATCCCATTTAACTCCCTGAATAATGAAATAACCAATTGTATAAAGTAAATTTTAATTTTTTCCTTATAACTTCCGAACTATTAAAAGTTTTAAGGTGGCTACAGTTTGAAATATTTTCAATAATTAGATGGCTAACATTATGTAGTAAATTTATGTGATTTAAGTCAAGCGGTTTTTGAAAATTTGCAAATTTCTTCAAAAAAACCCACTTTAAAGTTTTAGTTTTTTTACGGTAACTGTTTGAAAACGCCGTTAATAGAGGCATTTTTAATTTTAAACAGTGGCGGTCGCGGTCGGGGGGGGGGGGGGGGGGCGTAAGGTCAAAATTTTGTAAAAATAAAAAAAGTTTTATGCAAAAGATCTAAAATTAATGTAACTTTTGACCTAATAGGGCGCCGCAGGTGAAAATTTTTGAAAAACTATAAAAAATTTTACTGTTTTTATGAAAAACCGGAAATTTTTTATATAAATTCTCGAAAAAAGGGGCGAACGGTAAGCCCTCAGCCACATAACAAGCAATCTTCGATTAACTGTCGTCCTTGAAAACAAAGCTGCAACTAGAACATATTTTACTTGGCGTATACTGTCCCGTCGATTTCTGAGAGCAAGAAGTCTAAGATGCCGTAAATCAGAACCTTGTAATAATCTAGGGCGTCCAGAACCCGCACGATGTCTATAAGTCTCATCATTGGACCACCTGCTCCAAACTCTTAACACTGTTGATGGATTGACATTAACCCTTCTTGCAACTTCCCGTAAATCAAAACCAGCCTCTTTCATGCCCACGATGCGTCCTTTCTCGAAGTCGTTTAAATGATGAAATTGTTGGAGACCGCGAACTCTTGGCATTTTTATTTTTTAAGTAAACTGTAAGCAATCCAAAAAGCCCAAAAACTACGAGAAAAATCATTTAAAATTTTCAGGAAAGGTCGTTTGTGTGTTGGTTGTTTTTGAAAATGAATAGAAAAAATCTTTAAAAAAAGGAAAAATTAGAAGACAAAAAAATTATCAAATATTTCTTATGAGATAAGATATTCACACAAATAATTGTCCATATACACGGTGTTGCATTTTTTTTTTGTTCTTCAGTATATTTTAGAGAATTGTATAGCCAACATATTTGTCAGACCAACCGTTTTTGATATATTTGTAAAAAACTTCTAAAATTGAACCCATTTTTAGGTTTTTTCGTGTGTTTCTGTTCGTCCATCTTGGCTCAAAATATTTATAAACTTAATGTAATGACAATTTTGTTAGCAATATATTTTGATCAAGTAGGCCATGAAAATAAGATTTTAGGGCCGTTTTGCGCAAGTGCGTTGGATTGATGTTATTCCTGACAAAAGTGGTGTATACCTACTTATCAATTTACACAGGGAAAAATAAACTTACCTGTAAAATTTTTGGTATCATCCAGAGAAAATATCTGCCTTCACTTTCACATCTTATTAATTTTTCGATTACTCAAATGCGATTAAAAACGCCATAAGATTATATTTTTATTTTGGGCGGCACATATTTTTACGTAAAAAAAAACGAAAACTGCTTGGTTTTTGAAAAGTAAACACTACTGTCAATGTGAAACGTGACATTCATATGCCATCGGCAATCGCAGATGATTAGTCCTGCCTACAAAAATTTTCACGGGGATACATTACAAAGTCGTGTATATTAAATTTATAAGTAAGTGGTAAAAACGTTGTTTCCCCAAATGTTACATGAAATACTTCTTGCATTTCTCTTTTTTTTTGAAAACGTGCCTGGTCTAAAACGGCGAGAATATTTTCCGCAGTACATTTTACCATAACATTTAGCCGGATTACCTCCCCCGAATATATATGTTTTTGCGGGTGGTGTAGGAATTCGAAAACGATGTACACAGATTTTTTTGGGGGATCTGTATAAATATCTGGCCGATAAAAACCCGCCCTTTTGCATTCCCCATTAATAAAAACTATGTGAGTATCACAATCAAAAGTCAATTTTTGTTTTGGGCGGATTATTAAAGTACCTATGTTGTTTTTGGATTTCGTCATCGATTTTTGTTGTTAGGGTTAAAAAAACTGAATAAACTTTAATTATTTAAATTTTATAACGTAACCTTACACAACCAAGTCAAGACTGATTGATATAAAATTTACGGTGACCCCTATACACCAGCTGGACGCCAACGGTTTATCAGGATATGCAAAAACAGACCCGTTAAATAAAAGAAAGTTCAATCATAAAATAATTTACTATAGAACCTGAAATTTCATTTCATTTCATCAAACCCATTCAATAACAAATTCAAAGTTTAACAGACCCGTTTTTATTCGAACCATTGTTCATCAAACTAATTCAATATCAAACTCGTAATTTGTAGAATTCATTTTTAATAAAACCCGGAATTTGTCAAACCATTATTTATCAAAACCGGATTTCGTCAAACTCGTTTTTTATCAAAAAATATTTGCTAAATTGATACACGCAGGTGGTGACATCTACACAAAAGTATTGAACACTACCTGTGAATACTTTTATAGAACGACAAATGCATCGAAACGCCGCGCCGTGACGCCAATCCACCCTCGTGTACGCCCAGGAGGCTAATTCTTGAATTTCGTAGGAAAAATCGCACAGGAACGGTCCTCTCCCTGATATCGTCCAAGAATAGGCTTTGAAGCGATCACGAGTTATCCGAACCCTATCCTATCACGACCGAACCTCACCCGATTGCCGTGTATCGAAGGAACTTTCCTTCACTTTCATACACCTGCCCCCGGACCAGGTAAACGAGCGCTCTTGAAAAACGACAATCCGGTCAGCTTTGCGCGTGCACCATGCAAGCTCAGCAACTTCTGAGCTTTATTATTGGTCGAAACGAAGGATGTGAACGTTCCCGTGCGAGAATACACATCCAGTTCATGTAAGTATCATTGGCGAATGCGCTATCAATTTAGCAAATATTTTCTGACAAACAACGAGTTCGACGAAATCCGGTTTTGATAAATAATGGTTTGACAAATTCCGGGTTTTATTAAAAATGGGTCTTACAAATTGCGAGTTTGATATTGAATGAGTTTGATGAACAATGGTTCGATTAAAGACGGGTCTGTTAAATTTCGAATTTGTTATTGAATGGGTTTGATGAAATAAGGTTGGGATAAAAAATTGGTTTGAGGAATTGCAGTTTTTATCGTGAATCGTTCTTATGATGAAGTTTTTTATTAAATACGGTCTGATAAATTCCTGGTTTGATAAACCATAGGCGTTCCGCCAGCTCACTTCTCATTTCTCACTTCTGACGTCACGAGCGGGAAATTTCTCATTGTTACGTGCCTCCACCCGCCAGCGCATTTCATAGTTCTCACTTCTCATTTCTGACGTTACAACGGGGGAAAAGTTTTTAAAAAAATGTTTATAAAAAAAAGTTAAAAGTAAAAGTAAATATAAAAGTTTAAAATATCCCATAAGATCTACCTGCAATATATTAAAATAAAAAATTACGGTACAACTTTACCAGTGGTAGTAGTAGTAATAGTAGCATAAGTAATATAATATGGATCGATACAGGCAAACAACTATAAACTAACCTAAACTATAAACTACCACGACCTAAGCCACTAAAATATAATAACATACCTTGTATTTGCAAGCTCTTCGTATCTACTAGAAAATTGTTCTCGTAGAAGTACTTATTTGACGCCAGAAGGTGGGAGAGATGTTACTTTCATAACTTTTTATGAGATTGTTTGAGGCATTGTTTATAAAAGCCTACAAGGTTTAATAAGCCAAAAATTTATTTTTCCAAAAGTATTTACGACAATGATATTGTTTTTATAAGATTTTATAAGTTCGAGTGGGCGAAACAATTTTTTACGACCTAATATTTGTTTCCAAGGGCATATAGGTTAGTGCCAGTAAGATCTTTTTACTTTGATAAGTTATTATATTTTGTGAGGCTTTGTATATAATATTTTATTAGATTTTATGACTCAAAAATGGTATTTTTTGTGTAAACTAAGTAAGAAAGTATACTAAGGATATAAGTATATAAGGCCTTAGCGATGTAGTATAATGTTTCTTTTTAGTTTTGTACTTTACACGGTACAGGTACTGCGTCATTTTATTTTAGTTTCATAAATTAGGCAAGTACTTGTAATACTTTATTTTTTGTTGTTTTTAGTTTACTTAAAATTAAATTTTACCGTAGTTATCTTTTTGCAGGACTCAAGACTCTGTTAGAAGAATGTATTTATTCGTTATAAACAATAATTAAACTGAATTGAATGTAGTAAGTAAAATTATAAAAGAAGAGTAAATTCATCATACAAACACATAAAATATTGTGATCCATTGACAGACAGATTATAAAATGCACTAAAAAAACCATAAAAATTGTGGATATATTCAAACCCATAGTGTATATATATTTTTTTAGGATGCACACATAAAAGCATATAAAATTTTGGGAGATTGTCCGACTATAAAATCTATAGAAAAGCTTATAAAAAGTTGTGTTTTTCCCAACCCATAGCAAACTATTAATAAATTCTCATCAAAAATATGCCTACCCAAACTCAGAATATATTATAAAAACAAGGGTGTAATCATAACCATATAGCAATTTGTCATCCTTAGCAAGTATATTAGAATATCTTCAAGAAAAAAAAGGATATGCTAAGGATGTTCTAAATTAACATTGGAACATCTTTAGAATGTGCTAAGAAATATTCCGCCCTAATCACATGCTATGCAGGTTCTTAGTATAGCTAATAGATATTCTTATCAGATGATTGCCATGTGCTTACCACATATAGCAACGGATCATCCTTAGCACTGTTAACTCCTAAAATATGGCTTTAAATAAAATAAAAAATATATTTTTGAGCTCTAAAAACCATGTCCTATCACAATACACCCTAAAAAAAAACTAAAACTAATAAAAAAAAGTGCGACACACCGACGGGGTTCGAACCCACAACGTACAAATTAAGAGACCAAAGCTTTATCCACATATGCGCTTATGAAGAAATAGGTTGAAACCGCGGAATATAAGCGTTTTGACAGATTCTTATTGGTCGACTTAATCAGAGAATTTTCGCGTTTGTTGGAAGTAGACACTTCACTTGGGATGGTTTTCTGAGTGCACTGAATTAACCGCTCATGATTTTATTGTATCATGATCATGCATACAGACCGCTTCAAGCTACTGCGAACATAGGGCGAAAGAAGTCTAATTTGCCAGTGTGCGTACATGCAGAGACACCGCACGCCTATCAGTGAAGCAACCAACACTCAGGCTTCCGATCGCCATTCGCTGCTATTCGCCGCCGTTCGCCTTGTATTTAGTACGCCTCTAACCACGGTGCTGTGTGGAGCGTAGTCAATAAAACCGGAATTTGGTCAATAAATACGCAAATTTTTATAACGTAATTTTCTTATTTTTTGTCACTGATAAATAAGAGCGTTTTATTGTCAACTGCTCAGATTTATCAGTGACGACGTATTACAATGAAAATAATAAGGAGAAACAAAATAAAAGCAAGTTCTCAAAATAAAATAATACATTCTAAAAACCAAAAAGATTCTCCCAGTCAAAAAAAAATTAAAGCAAATGTTCGAAAAGTCCTCCTTGCTCGGCTAGACAATATCCGAGCCTACTATAAAAACCCCTTCCAACGTTTCCAAGCATGTTAGGGGTGATAATTTGAAAAGCTTCTTCAAAAACAGATAGAAGTCATTAGGAGCAAGATCGGGAGATCGAGCTGGCCATAAAATAGTTCCCCGTGTACTTATAACCCGATTAGGAAATACATTATCAAGATATTCCCTAACAAGGCCAACATTGTGAGCGGAAAAACCATCTTGTTGAAACCATGTTTCACCAAATCTTACACCTAACAACTGCCTAGCAGTTGGAATAATGTGCTGCTGCAGTAGATCCAAGTATCTAGGACCATGCCGTTAATAAAAAATGGCCCAATTACGTGTTCCCCTACAATACCCCCCCCCCAAACATTTAGTTTTTGGGGATACTGTGTTCTTACGTCAAAATACAAATGCAAATTTTCCCTCGACCAATATCGAACGTGTGTTGGGTTATCACGATTTGACCATTTGACCATCTGCACTTTTTCGGCAACTTCGTAGACATCCATTTTTAGTTTTAAAAATGTATTATTTCAATTAAGAACTTACCCATCTGTTTCTCGAGCAAGGCAGAAATAAAATAAAATAATAAAACCAAAATGAATTTCCAAAAGATAACACTGCAGCGTGCTTCGAATCCACCTCGGTCGTACGGCACGGAGAGTAAATTGGACTTGATTCCCCCTATGTTCGCAGTAACTTAAAGCGGTCTGTATAGATGTAGTTAATATTTTACCATTTTTGGTATATTTTTTGCATATCCTAAAGATGTCCTAAAAGCAACCTTCTTTAATGGTATTTCATTATATAGTATATGCTAAGGAAATACTAGAATAACATTATTTTGATGTTCTGCTTTTACGGTACCAGAATAGCTTGTGCGCTAAAAGGACCAAATAATGTTTCAATAAGTGATATATACTTTGCATATGCTAAAGATGTTCTAATAGTAACCTTAATTAGTGGTATATCCTTAGCATATGCCAAGAAAATACTTAGAAGCTCATTCTTTTGATGTTCTTTTATGGTACCAGAATAGCATGTGCGTTAAACTTAAAGATGTACTCAAAAGGACCTGCTCAAATGGTACATTCATAGCATTTGCTATTGATATCCTTAATAGCATATACTTAAACAGTATGTACCAAGCATATGCTAAAGATGTGCTCAAAAGGACATCCTCAAAACGAGGTTTAACGCATATGCTATGCATGTAAATGAGTCTGTTTGATCATAAAATCTCTTAAAATTTTGTTCTTTTATATATATTTTATACATATTTATAAGTCTGTAAGATTGCAGGATCAGGTAAAAAACAGATATATAAAACCTCAGAATATCTTACCAAAATCAAGGACATAACTCATAAATTATTAAAATATTTAATAAACTTTAATAAAATTTGACCTCACAAAAGCTTATAAATCTTATAAAAACTGATAAAAATCAGGTGTGTTTTTTTTTAGATTCAATGCGGTTTTTTGGCAGGGTAATCTAAGCAGAACATCCGCGTTACGTACTCTTTCCAAGATATCCTGAGAAGCATTCTACAATGGCGCTGCATCTTGAATACTACCAATTTTTTACATAAGGCACACAAAATGCTGAACACTCATAACAACGAACACACGAATTCGGTGAGATTTATTAAGATCGCGACTGCACAACACTGATTTCATTTTGTTCAATCCTTGCATCACAATTTGATCTTCACACGAGGGTGCGATAACTGAACGCACCCCAGAATATTTTTTTTAGCGTTTTCAAATCTAACACGTTCAAGCACAATAGTAATTTATTAAATCAAAAACGTCTTGAATTACATTAGCAAGCATTTGACGTGTGTTAAAGTCTAATACTCCAACCCCGTATTCCGGAAATGAAAAGGTAAATCTAGCTCATTATTTTTGACTCTATTGTGACGACTTTCGCGAAGAGATGATTACAGCCTTTATATATTATTACAAGATATCTTCTTTCCCTGGGATACAATATTGCACAATGGCATACAAAAGCAATAGAACACTGACTGAGGGGGGAGGAAGAAGCTGGAAGGGCACAAATTTACCGAAAGGAAATAGGTAGCAAGATTCATCGGGCGTACTGGGGCGCGCTCGGTGCCAATTTTTGCTGGTGCATGCTGTACTGGATTGTTAAGGGAAGGCAACAGTGTAAAACTCAAGAGAAAATTCCATGTTCCATGTTTATAAAATCTCAATATGTAAAATTCCTTTCTTATTACAATTTGTTGGTCCTTCCTCCTTCTTCTTTAAGTCTGCTACCCGAACCTGCCTTCAATTTTATTGATAATAATAAAATTTTAAGGGTTCATATTTGTCATTTCCTATAATACGGCCAACATTGACTTTATGTCTTTTGATGACTAATAAAACTGGAAGAACCTTATCTAATCTGAGTAGAACGTCTAGTCTTTATCCATCGTATGCCTCTATTTCTTTGTACATGGCCTCAGTTAGTGTTCATGCTTCTATACGTAGTAATATAAAATGCTAAACACAAAATAACGAATCATGCGGATTCGGCGGGTGGTATTAAGATCGCTACTACACAACACTAATTTAATTTTGATAAGAGAAGATCTAGCCTGTTCGATTCTTGCACGGGCAATTTACGAATAGTTTAGACAGTTTGCACCCTATGTCCGACCATTATTCTCGTTATTAAATACGCTTGTCGTTTCGTACTCGCTGACCGTAATATTCGCATACCATGTGACCAAAGTAACAAAAATGGTAATCACGCTGCGGCGGCTCCTCAATAAGTGCACATGTGCACGTGCACTCCCAAATTTAATGTGTCTCTTCTCAAGCATACATTGAAATTTTATAATTCTTCAAAGAACTTTATCACAAAATAATAATTCCAAAAAAATTGCTTCAACCTATCCTATCAATAGGGAGATTTTGGTTAGGCAGTTTAACGGCAAATTTCGTTACTCTTATGGTTACCGTTACCGTAAATAAAGGTAACTTCAGCAGGTTAAAAATAGAGCTTTTGAACGTAGTCAATCGTTTGGCGGTAAACATAACCTTACTTTTTTATTGACTTTTGTTGTTTTTTTCTCAAGTCTTTTTTTATTTGCTTTTCTGACCATATCATGGAGGAAAATATTAATTTAGTGATAGGACTGGGAGACGGACATCCCAACATAAATATAGTAAGGTAAATGATTTTGCAAGATATCTTTGGTGCAGTAATAGAAGAAAACGCGTCTCTGCAAACTTATTTGTACTTACTCACCTGTTTACCAAAAAAAAAAAACGGTAAAAAAGGCACCCCTCTACTACTATAAACACGGTTACCAAAAATCAAATCCAAATACACAAAATTGTTGTAAAACAAAACAAACTTTTATAACCTAAAAATCTTCCACCACAGAATCACATCAAGTTTGGTTGGTTGTCTTTTTAACAGTACGCCAGTGGTTACCTTTAATAACGGTAACAGCCTGACAGAGCGCTACTGCGCCTGCCCAGAATAAAGGTAAGGTATAACAGACTGACAAAAAAACCTGACCAAAATCTCCCTAATTTTAACACTATTTGAGAGTTCAAAATAGCCTACAGGTATTACGTCGACGATGCGGTTATTTAACGTTTGGGATAATTTATTCGTTTTTAGGTCCGTTTTTGCGGGCATAACATAGGTCGTTACTATTGCTCTTTCTTTCTAAATGCATGCATCTGAGAACTATTGAGAAAATACTACCCAACCAGGAAAAATACGCTCCGGCACACCCTTCGACCACGCATATCTGTCAGCGACAACTATCTCAAAAAGTTAGTTAGATGCTTATGGGTTGATGACAGATATGCGGGGTCGATGGGTGTAGTATGCTGGATCTCTCTCAGAAGTATACATTTAGAAAGAGAAAACAATAGTAATTATGTTAATTAATTAAGTTCCGAGAAAAAACAGGGCATTGAAATTACCCAAATTTATTGCTTTTATTTAAGTAAATGCGTTTTAAAGCACGTACACCTATTTCATTATTCATAAAAGACCTCTCAAACAGAAAAACACGCTTTTGGCTACTGAGATCAGCAACACCCTCTCCGAAATGGCGCGGAATCTAATAGAAGCTCGCCAAAACACAAATGCGCATGTCCTTCGTACGTCAAAATTCCTATGTTAACCATCCATAGGTTTACTGCGTTTTACGGCAGCTCTTAACGATATATGACGTTCCGATGTCAATAGTGTCAATAGCGTTAGTCGTCGGCCGTTTTGGGAACGATCAAAAACTGTATTTTTCTAGTTTTCTTGAGTACGTTTTTTATTAACAGTAAATAGTTCTCTTATTAGCATGAATATAAAAAAAAATTAGTTTTTCTACGAACGTGTGCACACTGTAAGGGGAACGTGCTACTTACTTTGTAAGTAACGCGGCTCAACGAAGTAAAAATACAATTCAAGGATCCATACTTGCGCAACCGTGCCAGTAAAAGAAAGCCTAATCCATCGAAAATTAGTATTTCTTCCTGTTAGTCCATCAGTTTTGCCACCGTTTGTTTTACTCTTTTTGAACTCCGGATCGAAATCGAACACGTAAGGACCTCTTTCTTTCACATAAAAGAAAAGAAAACGAACAACAAGGCTAACAACTATAATAATGTAAAATGCGGTAATGCCAAGATATGTTAAGCGAATTTGATTTTGTCGGCTCGCAGGACGCGGCAAAACGAATACAAAAAGTTGTTGGTCTGCATGTCGCTGATCGAGCTGCTCGCTATTCGTTTCACTTAGCGACTTTAAAACGATACGTATTACGAGAATATCCCGGATTTAGTCCTCGGCTTGCCCGTTGTGCTCGCCTTGTACTCGGTTCCCTGTCATTCCCAGAAGAGGTTCCGGTCCTATATATTGGGTTCCGGAAAATACTCTGACAAGCCCTGGTATTTCCTCATGGCCTGGGACCCACACCAGTGTCACCCTTTTGTCTTGGGCAAATGTCTGCATTGCGACGCGGCACTCCTCCACTATGATGCTGACCATTTTGGATGCACTTAAAGCCTGCATATTAATGGCGTATACCTCTGCTTGGAAGAGCGTGTTCGCCAAGTAAATAACTTTCCTGAATTTCCACGTTTTCCACGTAAACTCTTGCGCTTGTGGTCTGCTTGATTGACCGTTTAGAGCTATCCGTGTGGCAGATCATCGCCTATCTACGTAAGTATGTAATTACTTCTGGTAATGCGACGTTGTACTATTTGTCAAACTTGCATGGTTTTAGGGGTGCTTTCACTTTAGAAGAGGCAATCAATCATCTTGTCGCCAGCTCCTCGATAACTACACTGAAAAAAATATCTATCTAATATATAATTTTTTATAGATATTTGTACATCAATAACACGTAACTGTTACCAAAATCGGAGGAAAGTTATAAAAACTGTCATATACAGTAATGAATTAATGAATAATAAATGGAAGTTACGAAATCAGTGAAACATGTTTCTTGACATTTTATAGAGAGTTGTTATTAATAGTATGTACAGGTTATGGAGATAATAAAAGCGCATATCATATAAATAAAACATGTTAACGATTTTAATCAATGCCCTAAATAAATTTAATAAATGGCGATCATTGACTCCCGTTTAAAAGTTGTTACGGAATGTATGGACAAGTTTATGTAAATTATCAACCGGGCATACAAAATATATAAACAAGGTTATGAAATTTATGTACATCACAGTCTTTTATTAAATTCATTCTTAGGTGTAACTAAAAGCTATGAAAACATGTCTCTTATTCCTTGATTTCATAACAGCCTTCGTAAAAATCATTCTTAAAGACTCTTTATATTGTAAGAACTTTTTTCTAAAACTGTATCTTGCAGCAGTAAAATCAATAACTCGTTTTGACTATAAAATTTATGTAAACTTGATTATGATATTAATAAAACTTTACATCGGAGCAAAAATCATGTACTAAATACATTGGCTCAGTGTATTTTTTTTTTGAAAATGGTGCCTTTTTTGGTTCAGTGTAGATGGCCCACTTTTACCTCTTTGCCCTTCCAAAGTCCCTGGTCTCTCAGTCGTAGGAGCGTCGCCATCGCCTCCTTCTTGATACAAGTTGGGAGCGGGAGGACACCTAGGATGGTTTCCAGTGCACGAATGGGTTTAGTCCTCATTGCGCATATATATTAAATAATGAGTGAAGTAAAACAAAAGCTCTAAGTGGGCGCGAAGTGGTGGAGTTCATTAAGAAGGAGAAAGAGTATTATAGCGCGGAGAGCGATATCTTATGTAATTAATCACCGAAAACTCGGTCGGTATTTGCCATAGTAAGCGAGCCGTCTTAATTTGTAAGATAAATACCTATATTAATTAGATTGCGTCAACAGGAGGAATCGTATAATTACTTAGGCGCGCGACGACACTTTTCGTTTTAATACTTTATCGGTGTGTAGCAGCGTAAAATTTGCATAAATAACTCATAAAAGCACGGCCAACCGATCTGATATTGTTATGTATAATACCGTCGCGCTATTTCGCGTACGGAAAATTTGCAGCCACCTTGCATAAAAATTAGTTTCTGAAGAAGAAACTTTACCTCCGCTTTGACTTGGAAGTGTTCTGCATTACTTTATTTTCACTTTTTTGCGGGCGCTTCTGAATCTTATTTTACCCACCGCACATTACCGACGATTTATTGGCAGAAGAGAAAAGTTTTTTTTAATTTACTGATTGCGAACCAATGGCCTCGGGCTCGTGCATCAAAATAGTAGTTTTTACGACTGGCGGTAAAACAGTGTTTTTTTGACGAGCGTCAATTAGATGACTATTTTGCAATTTTTTTTGTATATTGTCCGTTAGAAGTAGCACTCTTAAATAACTTATAAAGGCACGGCCAACCGACCTGGGGCTCGATTCTGGGCGTAAGAGAACGAGCATACCCTGAGAAGTGATCCATCGCACAAAAGTCATGCGAACAACGCACGGTAGTCGATTTTCATAAAAACGGGGACATACTTGAAAAATTAAAAAATTCAAAATGAGTCTAAATGTCCTTATATTGCTGTCAAGATACTAGGCGAATAGTTGGCCAAAGAATAAACGGTGCTTTTTACGAGTTTGATATTACGCATCAGTATTCAACATCAAATTTCAAATAGAAGACCCAGAAGATTATGACAATATTCAACTGTTGATATCTCGAAAACAGGTGAAGATCGACATAGGGTATGTTATATAAAACTGCTTAGAATTTCAAAACAGAATGCAAAAATGCAATAATATACTAGGTGTTTCATTTGAAAGTTTCGGTTCGCATTCTTTTTAAATACCCTATATACATAAAAATATACTAGTATACTGTAACACTTATATATTGTGTCAATTACTTTAAAGTAAATTTGATTGTTCTAAACTAACATTTTTAGTTTAATTTAGCCAATTAATAAATATGTAACTTTTACCTTCTTAAAAATGTCTAAAAGGTAAATGTGAAAATTCACACGATCATCTTGTGTATCATCTAAAAAAAATAAAATCTTACTTATTTAAATATTTTAAACTATTTACTTTTTTATTAAAACTAAATATTTCGTACGATTAAATGACAATGTGGAAGTTTTTTTATAATGTCCGCGTTTTTACAAAAATCGACCACTGTGCAACGTAGTACTTTACGAGACGGTCAAGTTGGCCGTAGCATGCGCATTAGCGAGATCTGTCACGTGATGGTTTCATCCAATAGCGTGCTCTGAAATCATACGAGAGACGTTTTTCACACGAGCTTTCCTACAAGTTCAAACTACTGGGTCTAGTCGAGAGAACGGCTTCGCTCAAAAATTGATGTTCGAGGCAGCTCTGCGTGTGCCCATAATAGATTGGCGATTCTTCGAACGTCTCGTCACTGCTTTTAAGCGCGTTTATTGGTTGAACCTGCTTCCCTTCTCTCAGGCGAACGATCACTTCCTATGACTTCCAGAATCGGTACCCTGAGGTCACTAGATTGTAGATTACAGGGGGAGTCGTTTCAGCTCTTTTATCCGCACGGCACTGCTTTCTTTGCAGACATTTTGTGCATGACTTTACATCTTAGTTCGCGTCCAGGAATTTAATGCTTCTTCCAAAGGAAGCTATTTTCTTGGGGAATAGTTGGTCCACTTCATGGGTAGATGACAGTACTCCCTCGAGGTGCTTAAGCGTCTTCCAGAGTTGGGCAGGACATTCACAGAGTAAGTGTTCTGCAGTCTCCGTTGCGGTTTCGCAAAATCTGCAGTGGTCATCTTCTGCTCTTCCTATTACCTTTAGGTGATATTGTATATGATATATGTGTCTATTTTCTTCGTCGAAATTTGAATGAACGGCATTGTAGAAACTAATCCAACGTTAAAAAAAAAACTAAACTCGGCACTACTCGGTAAATAAACAAAATTTCTAGGTTAGAATTTCCGCAGTTTGACAGACCTCATTCGCTCAGAAGGCATCGAGCTAATCGAGGAGCTCTTTTCGCTCGCTCGGTCTAAAAACGAACGTCAAAAAGTGCCCACGGTTTGCTCAATTTTGAATAAAAGAACGGAAACACCATTAGTAACCTTTGCTTTACAGAAAAAGCCGCACGGAAGAGACCGAATATTCGCGATCTTTAAACCATTGTTTAATAACTGGTGGGAAACCGGTGTTCTAAAGCTCTAAAAATTAGGTAGAGGCAGTTGCGGGGAACAGGCGGAAGTAACTGTGGCACATATTTTCGCGCGCGTTATCAAAGATTGATCAAAGACGGATGTCTACTGCATGTCTTAGACATACGGCGTTTATGACCGCGATCAAAATAATCTTTCTTTTATACCTTCATCAAAAACATGATTTTGGTAACTGTCTGCAGATAACTAACTAACGAACTAGCTTTTTTGTTTTTTTTTTATTACGGGTACAAAAAAAGATTTCTGTCCGTGTTTTACCCAAAATTAAAGAGAAATAGCGGAAAATAGTAATATTGAAAAATGCTTATTTTTGCCTAAAAATTAAGCCATTTCCGTCAGTTTTCACCAAGTATTTACGAAAAAGTCATTTAAAAACATCGTCACAATATCAAACTGTCAAAGATTAAAATGTCGCAACAATGAACGTCACCGAGTAAAATAGCACATCGCTATGGAAACGATTGTTATTTCATTTACCAGCCGCCTTGATTTATAGTGTAAAGATGGTATGTTGCGAGAACTGCTCTTCGCTCGAGATTTTTAAAAGTATTTTCCTGTTTTTCTTCAATTTTTTGATAAAGGTATTAAAAAAAATTGTGTTCACAACTAGCGGCTAAATGGTGCTTTTTTTTACTCGCGTTTTTCAATACCTCGCTGCGCTCGTTATTTAAACTAACGCTTGTAAAAAAAGCACTATTTTATCGTGAAAACTACTATTTCCTTATTATTTGTCATAAATTTTGTTTATAAAATAATTGAAAAAGTTTATTGGTGCAATGCAGATTACGAAAATGTAGGAAATTCTTTCCTTTTTATTACAAGCTTTAGATATGTTTGCTCGGGTGGAATCTTAATTTTTACCAACTTCCCGACATCCGATCGGCTTCAAATTAGGCATGCTTATATAGTTGCGGTGACAATCAGTGTTACCAATAGATTTGAGTAAAACTATGCTTCGCATCTGTGGAAATTATGCGATTTTGTTCTAAATTATGCTCCGTTGATCTTCGCGGCGGCGCGGCACGGGTTACTGCAAAATAAAACCAAACACACCCCTTTTTTTTCTGGGATTCACACCCGCGATACACTATGCGTAATATTCCGTCCTTTTCTATTACACGGGCAAAGAACAAGACAGTCAGTCATCAGGTTGTTGGTGTCGTCGGTCGCCGCTCGAGCGCGCGAGAATTCGTTCGGCTCGTTTCCCACACAAAATCAGTAGATTATGAAAACTAACCGTGAGCGGCGCATTCACCGACTGATATGTTGCTATGGGTGTGATTATATGCTCGTATTATGCAATTTGTCTTATATTATGCCCAATTGTGCTTTTTTACCCATTATGCTCCCGCTAGTGAAATTATGCCCAATCGCATAATTATGCTCCGATTGGTAACACTGGTGACAATACAAGAATATAGTGTGATGAAATTGACAGCTCCCCCCTACTCGTAGGGGGTGGAGTGGGGTACAGTTGAAGTACGCCCGATTTCGTTGAAATTTGGTTTGTTGGGGCACTCGGGGATTGAGATAACGAATTTCTAATTTGATTTAAAAAATTCAATATCGCCGATTCAAGATGATCGATTTTTTTGTCATCTTTTGTTAACCCATTTTAAGTAACTTATGCACAACCGATTGCCAACAAATTTGGCATGCATTTATAGTTCCAGTGACAATACAATAATATTTCATTATTAGGTACCTCTCCCCCCTACGAGAGGTATGGAGAAAACACCTAAGTTTGTCCGATTTCAACCAAAATTGGTATACAGGGACTTTCGGGGATAAAGAATACGAATTTTTGATCAGATTTTGAAAATTCAATATGGCGGATTCAAGGTCGACGATTTTCGGTCATGTTTTGCTAACCAATTTTAACTGACTTATCCACATCCAATTGTGTTACAAATCTAAAAATTAAGGGTATGTGTTCAAATTTGGTATGCGTTTATAGTTCTGGTGCCAATACAATAATATGGTATGATTAGGTAGGTACACACTTCCCTTTAACGAGGGAAGTGGAGGGGGAAAAGATTTAGTTTATTCGATTTAAATCAAAATTGGCATACAGGGGTTTTTCGGGAAGGGGATATGAATTTTTGATCAGATTTGAAAATTTCGATATGGCGGATTCAAAATGGACGATTTAGGGTACAAATCTAAAAATTAAAAAATAAATTTTTATTAAAAAAAACTTTGAAAGAACAAGTTTTTATTAATGAACTTAAAAGTAGAAAAGAATTTTTTATCTTTCTTATACCATAATAAAATCGATGGGCGCAAATTAAAAATTTTAAGTTTACGGTGACAAAGAGAGAACTACAAAAGAAGAACTAAATTCTTCTTTTATTCGAATGATAAACATAATGCTTTCATCTAAAAAAGCTGAAAACGAGTGAGATTGCCGTGCTTGCCAAGTCTTTGAAAATGTCCTTAGGTTATAGAGTAATACAACTGTTTCTTAGGTGAAAGTCAATGTGACCGATATGCGATACCCAGCCACTGACGATACCTAAAGTTAAAATTTTTAGTTCACGCCCATCGCTTTTGTTATCGTATAAGAAAGATTATTATTTTCTACTTGTAAGTGCATTTAATAAAAGCTTGATTTAAAAGTCTTTTTTAACAACAAATTATTTTACTTCACCTAAGGGAGTTGTGTTCCTGCGCAAAAAGAGCGTGATTGCCCTAATTCGAACGCGGCTCAGGCCACCTTGATAGTCGAAGTGCCAGACCTTAAAATATAGGACCTCACAAAAAATGGGCTAACACTTTAAGATTTTCAGCATAGGTAGGGGTATGTTCGGGGATACCAAAAATACAAAATTGCCACCTATAAAGTGTAGCACTACAATATGGCAACACTGTAAACATTAAAATTTTAAATGGCTTTATTTAAAAAGTCCTACTTGAAAAATGTTTTCTTGGTATTTAAACTAAAACTGGCCCCTTTAAATGGAAAATAACAAAATTGTCATGTGTCACCTAAAAACAATTAAAATATGTCATCCAAAAAACTCAAAGGACCATTTTTTCGTGATTTTTAGAACGAGGCCTAGGGAACAACGATTGCAATAAATTTTGCTTTTATTCTTTAAATTGTTTAAGCAATTATTATAAACAAAAAAATGGGGGTGCCACCTGAGTTCATTTTGACAAGTAATTGACGGCCATTTTAAACCCGCCTTGTAAAAACATCATAAACGCCATATAGGTACTCCTAAAGATTTAACTTTCCTAAAAAAATTATAATAAAATGGTTATCTGAGACTATGTTACTCAAGCCCCCCCTCTAGACAATCTCTGCGAAAGCCACTGTATTTTCGACATTCTTAAAATTACCAATAATACTTGTACTAATCATATCAAAGGCGCAGTACAAATTATACAGCTCAATTGTATAGCACTTATGTAATTAATTCTTTCTGCACATTTGGTAATTTTTGGGTCATATCTTGGAAACTACGTGACTTATCAAAAACAATTAAACTTATTTTTAACTCACTTTAAACCCGTTGAAGTTTTCATAATGGTTGCTTTTTTTTACACCAATTAGTTTTAAAAAAAAGTCATTTGTTTATTTTTTTTTTCATAAAAAAATGTGTTTTTTATATATTTCAGTGCCCAAAAGTAATTTTTTAAACTAAACGTATAGAGTTTTTTATGTAGAAGGAAAATACCAATCAAACAAAAAAAGATTTATTGTCCTACCGTTTATGGTATAGTAGATAGTAGCGTTCATAATGTTTTTACAAGGCGAGTTTAAAATGGCCGTCAATTACTTGTCAAAGTGAATTTAAGGAATAAAACATCATTTATTGCAATCGTTGTTCCCTAGGGGTCGTTCTAAAAATCACGAAAAAATGGTCCTTCGAGTTTTTTGGATCACATATTTCATTTGTTTTTACGTGACATGTGACAATATTGTTATTTTTCGTTTAAAGGGGCTAGATTTAGCTTAAACAATAAGAGAAAAATTTTCAAGTAGGACCTACAGATTTTGAAATAAAGCCATTTAAAATTTTAATGTTTACAGTGTTGCCATATTATAGTGCTACACTTTATAGGTGGCAATTTTGTATCTTTGGTATCCCTAAACATACCTCTATCTATGATAAAAAGTGTTAGCCCATTTTTCTGTGCTCACTTGCCTGGCACTTGGACTATGAGACGTCTTTCCGCGACCGATGATTCCGAAAGCACATTTTGAAAACATACGTCAGCGTTTCAACCGCAACGTTTCAAACCATCGCCACTGATCGCCAAAATGACAATTATTGAATTACATTAATTAATTATTTGTTATGTGTGTGTGTGGGGCTTGTCATTTTTTTGATTTGAAAGTTTTTTTTGTGATTTTTCGAAATGGGTGTCGTAGATCCACAAGTGCTATTGCTAAAAATTGACAAGTACCGCCATATTGAACCGTTGAACTGTGTTGGAAACGGCGGCCAAGGTGCTTTCGAAATCCTTTGAAATGTTTTGAACTGTGACGTCACCAAAATAACATGTTATGCATGTTTTCAAAGTGGTTTCGAAATCATCGGTCGCGAAAAGACGTCTTTGATTGGGAGAGTTATTAGGGATATTTTGGAACGCTTAAAATTTTGACAACTTTTACAGCCGCTGTGGTACTGTCCAACAACCACTACCACTACCACTCATCGATTTTACCAGTGATTTTGGAACACATTCAAAACTGTCACTTGTAAAAAAATTTAAAGATGAGAAAAAATTAAAAATTTGGCTAAATTTGACAAAATAAATGTTTTATATGTTGGAACCTTGTAAAATTTTATTATTTTTATAATTAATTAAGCCAAAATTCTCTAAAATTAACCAGAAAAATAACCACAACCACAACGAAATTGATTCGTAGCTTACAACAGTGGTAGTGGTTAACTACGACAACGGAATGACGTTTAGCTATTGCGCAGACGCAGTAATTACCACAACCACTACGAAGTGTCAAATAAGCGTTCCAAAATATCCCTATTATCGCTACGCTTTTTTTTTCGGAAAATGCAAGGGCGGGACCGTTATAATATATCAGTGGAGCACCCACGGGGGGGGGGAGGGGTGTTAACCACTCCTCCCCTAGAGAAGTTTTTTATTATTTACCCTTAATGCCCCCCCCCTGATCGATATTTGGGTAGCACCGTACTGATGAGCACCACTAGTGGGGCTACCATTAGGTACCCTTTCTTAGGAAATGCTCGTATTTCTATAGATGCCACTATTAGACAATCCCTTTCTATTTCAACTAGCCACTAAGCGCATACAATGGCCCATCGATGCCCCCCGTAGACAAAACAAACGTTGGTAATTATTAGGTGTTAATTTGATTAATTTGCAAATGCCACGCGGTTCGAGCGGTTTGCACTCCGTTTCGCATATTTATTGCTAGGATGTAACGAACCGACAATTCGGAAATCGCGAAAATAGGCCATAGGCGCGCGTATTCAGAGGGGGGGAAGGTTCGGGATCAAGGCTCGCGGGGGCCCACGGTTTATGAGAATGTGCAAAATCAAACCCGTTAAATAAAAGAAGCTCATAGAACGATTTATTATAAAAACTGTAATTGTTTAAACCAATTTTTTCTCCGAACCCTAATTTCTTAAACCCATTCACAGTTTATCTAAACTACATCTTCAAGAAAAAAATATACAGAGTGATTCAAAATTCCCTAAACAGAACTGTAGGTAAAATTTCTTGTTCTGAACAAGAATTATTAAAATATATTTTTGTATACTCTTTCGTTTCAGAAATATTTGCATTTAAAAATTGTTAGTATTTTTTTAGAAGCACCTTTTACTATGTAGTAGAAACATCAATTTTTAAAAACAAAACTTTGACAACTTAAAAATGAAATTAACTCTGTGTTTCGGACTTCCATTGTCTATATTTTATTTATACACGACGTTTCGATCAGTACAATCTCTGATCGTCTTCAGGTGCAAACTACAATAAATTCCTAAGGCTACGTGCTTATATACTATGGGAAATCACTCAACCTTGAAGTTTAAGAAGTTGGCTCCGCCCAAGGAGGGGCTTCCAAATATTTGGAATTTCAACACTTGGTTTACTGAAAACACCGTGATTCTGCCCAATGAGGGCAGCTTCAAGGAATTTTCGTTTCTTCCAGTGTGACTCTTTGTGCAAAACCTTTGCTTCTGTCCACTTCATTCGGTGTTGTTTTGACCATGCGTGTTCGATTTCTGATTTAGTCGTTTCACCTCTTTGGGTATTCGTCTAATGTTCTTTAAGCCTAACAGATAGTGGTCTTTTTGTTTTACCTATGTATGATTCACCACACTCACAAGAAACTTGGTAAATGCATTTCTTACTATGTTTGTTCTCCGGTTTTGTTTTACTAAGGACGTCAAACCACACCCCTCCCCCTTTGAAAATATTCGAGTTTTATTATGCTTATAATTTTGAAGTAATTTCGAACCAACTTTGAACCACTTTTAAAAATTTTGAACCATACTCCTTCCTGGTTTTTTTTTTAATATTCAAAATGGTAGGTGCAGCCGGGCGTCAAGCTAAAAAAACCAGGAAGGAGTGTGGTTCAAAATTTTTAAAAGTGGTTCAAAATTAGTTCGAAATTAGTTCAAAAAATATTAGCATGTCAAAACTCGAATATCTTTCGGTGGGGTGTGGCTTAACGTCAAACTGCACCCCCCAACATATTAAAAAAAAAACAGGGTTACTAGTGGGTTTTTCGAAATTCTTTTTGGTGATATTAGGAGATCAAAATTAGTTCTTAGTTTTGGGATAGTTGCTTTTCATTTTGCTCTACGCTTTAAATGAGGGGGGTGTAGCTTGACGTCCGGGTGCACACTCCATTTTGAATATAAAAAAAAACAGAGTGCTTCAAAATCTTTAAAAGTGGTTCAAAATTATTTTGAAATTGGTTCGAAATTATAAGCATATCGAAACTCGAATATCTTTCGGGGGGGGGGTGTCGCTTGACTGATCTATAATAAAACTGTTTCGTAATAAGATAAAAATTGAATAAAAGCTATAAATCCGATTGATTATAAAGGAAGACAAGAAGCATAAAAAAAAATAAAATTAGAGTTATCTGCAACCGCCAAAATGAGCATCAACCGAATGACGGCCGACCGAAAGTTGGCTTCGCTTTCGTACGCGCGAAAAGCTTCTATACTCTTTCTATCCCTTTATGGTTTTCTTATCATTTTTACGATCGTTTTTTTTTCAATATCCGTGGGGTTTATTATTAAAGCGTATCTACGTTATGACCAAATAGTTAAAACAAGGAACGACCCTCCATATTCTGTTAAAAAACCGGACAAAAGTCTCTCTCCACCCCATCACTCGACATCAAAAAGATCATGTATTAATTTCCCGATATCAATTCGCTAATGCCCTTGCGCTCGGCCAGCAACAAGGTAGCTAAATGCATGGGGACTTAAAGCAACGACTAATACGTAAAACTTAACGAATCTATTCGATCATAAATATATTGGGGTTTTAACAACAATAGCACTAGCATAACAATAGCAAAACGTAAGTTAAGCAAAAAATTTTAAAAATCCAAGATAGCGGAGCCATTTTGACAATGTTTGGTATGTTCATCAGGACCATAAATCCCATCGATTGAGAGCAGTCGCAGCTTTATGTTCCCAATTCACCATATAAGAATTTCTAACTGTTTTGTGGTATAACTACCACAAACAAAACGTTCATAGGGCATCTTTTGTGTTTTTATTTATAATTATGGACATTCGGTGTTCTATCCCAAAAATTGTTGTTTAGTAATATCTGCCGAATTTACATTTTTGTTTTTTGAATGATGTCAACCACAAATAGGGTTGCCAACCCGTCCCGATTTGTCGGGACTGTCTCGATTTGGAGCAAAATGTCCTGCGTACTGACAAGACCCTTGTCAGTACGCCAAATGTCCCGATGAAAAGTTTCCAATTAAAATCTATATCTATTGGCCAGTGGTTAACTATAATTCCTTTCTTTTTTCTTAGTCGCGTTTGAAATATTTGGCTATTGTCGTGTTACCTGCCTGCTTCATGTCGGGGTTAACGCCGCGACTTTCAAGCAGGAGATGCCGGGTTCAAGCCCCGGGTCCTGCAGGTAGTCGACTTGGACTTTTTCTTATAAAATTACAGAATTTTGTAAGATTAAGGTAAAACGCAGTATGAAGCGGAGTAGGCCGAGTTAGCTGGAAGGCAGGCTAATTTGATTCCATACCGTCCCTCGGAGAGGACGTTAAGAGGACGGTCCCGTGTGATCCATATATTGATAGTGGAGCACGTTAAAGATCCCTAGCCCCGACAAAGGAGTTTAGGCTAAATTAAATCCTCCCAGGAAAAGAAAACTGCCTTCCTAGGGGGTGCTTATCAGACCGGTCTGGTGAGTGGGGTAGGAGGGGTATACATTCAGTATCAGTCTAAAAATATTGTCGGATGGCAAATTCTGACCAAATAGCCATAGTAGCTGTGGTTAATAAAAGGTAAAAAGTAAGTAAGTAATGTAGTGTTAAAAAAATCGACATCAGTTTGTTCAATCAGTTCATTACCAAGCCTACTGAGTCTGTTAATCGGGAATTTATGATTGCTTGTGTTCCGGGACGGCACATGAAACTTGAATATTGATAGTAACTCTACAGAGTCAATTTCATTATTTAGTATTTTCAACAGAGTGACAAGGTCATAGTACTTTCTACGATTGTCTAGATTTGTTACGTTCAACAGACTCATTAGCTGGTCATAATCAATTGACTCAATTGGTATGTGTAATTTATAGCATATGAAGCGCAAGAACTTTCTTTGTATTTTTTTCAAACGATCTTTATGAATCTCATAATATGGAGACCAAATCGTACAACCATATTCTAGAATTGACCTTACAATTACAAAGTAAGCATTTCTCATTGTAAAAATGTTGTTTACGTCTTTCAATGTTCTAAACAAAAATCCTAGCAATTTCATAGCTTTGTGGGCAATAATATCTATGTGTTCAACAAAATTGAGTTTTCTATCAAAAAAGACACCCAAGTGCGCAAAACCCCCTTTTTCAAGTCGTAGAAAAAGCAGTTTCATTTCATTTGTTCGAAATTAAAGACCAATTTTTACAAAAATTAGTGCACTTCAACAGTGTTCGTAGGAAAACTAGCGTACACAACACAATTCGATGGAAAGTAGCTTTCTTACACTCGCGTGTTGTTTTACTCGGCTAACGCCTCTTTCACAATTATCACGCTCGTGTCACTTTCTTTTCTTGTTATGTAATATACTATTTTTTTCTAAGCGTTTTTGAAAATGTCCCGATTTTTCATGAAATGTCCTGATAATTTAGAACAAATGTCCAGATAAATCAAAATTAAAAGTTGGCAAGCCTAACCGCAAACGAGATTTTTTGCTTGCCATACGCTTGCCTTTATTCAAACAAATAACGTTAAGCATTTTGGAAGGCCCTGGCTAAAGTTACGATAGTCACAGGATGGATACAGGAGCCGCGATTGACGTAGATCTCAGTTGATGTCTAATATAGAGAGTAAGCAGGTCTAGCCCGCGCGCGGGCACACAAGCGAGGAACCAGGATTAATTATCCAAAAGCCGCGGGTGCCTTATAGTGGGCACAAGGATAGGTCCAGCGAACTTTCAAAAAGGCGACCGCGACTGTTGTTCTGAATAGTAAAAAATCTATCTTATAAAACCAAGTTCTGCTGGGACGATAGCGGTTTTTGATATTTGCAAGAGAGACCACATTTCGGAAGAGGTGTAAAAGCGTGACTCCACATATTTGTTACGCTTCGACAAAGAGATGCTAGGCAAAATTTAGTCTTCTTAGAGAAAGAAACCTTTCATCCTAAGGAGCGCGTGTATCGGCAAAAACAAACGGGGGTTGCGAAAAGGGCGCGTGTTAGTGCCTAGTGCCCAGATCAAAAATGATCTCCCCCTACTACTAGTACTACTGTATAGGGCTATGTAACAAATTGTCAAAGTCAGCCATTAATCACGTGATGGCCCTTACAAAAAGCGATTTTCCATGCGACGTAATGCTAATAAAAATGAAAATTTTGGGAAAGTAGCAAAAGATGCAGATTAAATAAATAGACTATTTTATAGAATAAACCTTTCTGAATCGGAGAGAAATGAGCATTTTGCCGAAATAAACTAGAAATTCGTTATTGAGTTAATTGTTAAAATTTCAGCAAAATGCATGTTTTTCCCCGATTCAGAAAGGATTACTCTATAAAAAAATGGCTTTGTTTAATCTGCGTCTTTTACCACTTTGTGAAACTTCTGATTTAAGTTAGCATTACGTCTTATGGAAAAACGGTTTCTTTACCCTACACCGGCCATATTATTTTTGTTAGACTTCCCTATTAGTAGTAGTCAGCGGCGTGCGGTAAAATTTCAAGTAAGGAAAGCAATTTTTAAAAACTTACGCTATTTGTAATGTACCTAATTCGATTCTTCGACCACTTTTTGCAAATTCGCCGGTGAAGGAATCATAAAAACGTGGATACTCTGACAAGCTTTGGAGAAGTTTATTTTCAATGGGCCAATGCGATATTTGTCCCTCCTGACCTGCTGAATTTTTCACGAAATTTTTTATACGTTTACGTTTTATATTTTTATTACTTTTTACGAATATTTATATTTATTTTATCTTTTCAATTTTACTTTAAAAGATAATAATTTAAAAAATAAATAAAAATCGAAAAAATAAAAAAATACAAAAAATAAAACGTAGAGTTTGATACATCACTTTAAAGGGAATTTTATGCTGATTTAAAAAATCAAAGAAAAAAAGCTCATTCCATAAGAAAATTACCAACTTTAGGTTATATCTCAGAAACTAGATGCGTTAGGGAAATTTCAGTTTGACGGTTGAGTTCTTTGTCAAAATGTCTACAAATTTTTTCTTACATGAAAACAATATTCCCATAAATAACAAAATTATAGACCTCATCCCAAAACGCAGACTTTTCAAAAAGCCCCCGTATCTCAAAAACCTCTTAACATATCGAGATGCTGTTTTCGTATTTAAGCTTGTCTTGAAAATCGAATTCAAGACATGTATACTATTTTGCCTAAAAGTACCCAAAACCCCCAAATCCCAGCGAATTTATTCCACCCTGTACATTCTTATGCAGTAGTAGGCTGTACCATTTTTGGTTCTTTCCAAACGCAGCTGCGGAAGAAGTATGTTATTTCTACCCCTGGTATTAATTAAGTGGATGTGTGGCATGTGTGGTAAATTTTGAAATATTCTCTTTAATATACACACATTCACACACAATCCTTACTTAACTGTCCAACATTTTTAGCATTATTCCCGTTAGCTAAAGTTGACGGCATTTACATGTCCCAGTCCGTATTGTCTTGTACACTGTACCCACCGATAGCCGTTTAAGCCTGCAAATAACCTACTCCAATGATAGCTACCACGCCCGCCACGGTGGGTTTTAAAGGGTCAAATTCTAAAAAGTGGAATACCCCAACTTTTTCAACGGAGAATAGTTCTTTGAGTTCTCCACCTACCATATGTGATGAATCGAAAAACATCCCCAGAGCCGTTGTGAAATAAATATTGTATAATACATCCCGCAGCTAAAACCACCGGCGTAACTACGGGGGGATCTGGAGGGCCGGGTCCCCCCAGAGCCTTCCAGGCCCCCCCTAGAGAATTATAGCCTAGGAGTTGTCAGTCATATGACGGGGCCAGTGTAATGTCTGGGAAACATAAGGGCTTACAATGTTTAATAAGAGAAGAACATGCTTCGGCAATATACATTCCTTGTTTGGCACATAGACTGGATTTAGTTGTTATTGATGCATTTACAAAAGTCTCTACAGAAGTCTCGACAAAAGTTGCACCAGCAGCTTCTTTCTTTAATACATTAAAGGCACTGTATTTGCATTTTTCGAAACGAGGAAATCATTAAAAACTTATAAAGGTTGCAGAGAGCTCGAGTATTAAATTTTTGGAAGTATCTAACCTTTCTACTATTCGCTGGTTATGTCGATTTGAAAATTGTAAAGCAGTTTTTGGAGCGATTAAAATGGCACTAGAAAGTGAAGTAACTGATAACCAGGATAGACATGCCGTTGAAGCTGTTGGACTATTAGCATGTATTAAAAAAGCCGAGTTTTGCATTTGCCTGCATATTCTATACTCTGTTTTATTACGTATCAACGTTTTGAGTCAGTATTTTCAGGGTAAGATGCTACTCTCGGCAAAGAAAATTTAATAATGGCACGCTACAATCTCTAGAAGAAACTCGAAACAGCTTTGATAATATTTATTCTGAAATCCAAAACTTCGCCTATAAACATGTTATTTCTTTAGACCCTATCAGAGTATCAAAACACTTTTGGACACAGCGCGAATTGACATCATATGTAAGATGCTTAGAACACTGGAAAATAAACATCCAATACCAAATAATGGATAATTTAGCAGCTAATTTTAGAGAGAGGTTTTTAAACTTGCCATTTGCCATATTGGTAGATGCTTTATTTAAGTTAAACATCAAAGAAAGTCAAGATTTTATTGAAAATTACTCTACGATTGCAGCTGTGGATGTATCTATGCTTGAAGCTGAGATCTTGGTAGTAAAAAATTTGATTATTTATCAAAGAGTATATTAGACAAGACTTTTGTCCGAACCTCTACAAATTAATTCAGATTGCTATTTTTCTTCCTATTAGTTCGGCTTGGTCTGAACGAAGCTTTTTGCGATGCGTAGAATAAAATATTGGACCAGAACTACAATGGGACAAACCCAATTTTCCGGTGTGTCCATTATTAACATCGAGAATGATTTAATTAAAGAAGAGATTACAGCAGACCACGTTTTGGAAATACATTCATAAAAGATAAGGAAGTTGCAACTAATTTAAGTTAGTTTATATTAAACAGCCGAGTTGATATGAATAAAGTTACGCTTAATTTAAGTTAAGGTAATAATACATAATATTAAACGGTTTTGAGAAAAACATCACTTTCTTTTATTCCTGACTATCAAGCACTAGCTAGGCCCCCTAGGCCTCCCCTAGATCAGAGAGTTAGTTACGCCGGTGGCTAAAACTATCAGTTCTTTAAAAATCACCTGTTTAAAAAAGCACTCATTTCGCCACTGGTTGTATACACTAGTATTTTGTTATTAGATATTTTCTTTTCTTTAAAGCTCATATGAATCTCTCTTTCAGTGAAATAATGTAACAATATATTTTGATTAATTTATTTTAATTAATTATATAACAAATACAAATCTATTTAATGATTTCGAAAGATGTCTACTATTATATTCACGTTTAGTTTTCAATAGGAGTTAGTCTGAAAGAGTGAATTTTGAGGGGATGTTTTAATTTAAGTAATGATATGATCCTACAATATAAAAGATATAAATGGCAAATTTGTAGTGATTTAAAACTTGTGGCAATTTTGCTTGAGAAGCAGTTAAGTTATACCAAATACTGTTGCTTTCTCTGCGAATGGGACAGTCGTGCACGATCAAATCACATTAAAAATTAAATTTGGCCAAAAAGAGATAGTAGTTTTTACAACTAGTGGCTAAGATAGTGCTTTTTTTACAAGCGTTGGTTTAAATAACGAGCACAGTGAGGTATTTCAAAACGCGAGTAAAAAAAAGCACAGTTTAGTCGCGAGTTGTTAACACTATTTTTTTTAATACCAAGAAAAACAGGAAAGTACTTTTAAAAATCTCGAACGAAGAGCACATCCCGCAACACACCATCTTTACACTATAAATCAAGGCGGCTGGTAAAGGAAATAACAATGCGAGTTTCCATAGCGATGTGCCATTTTATTTGGTGACGTTCATTGTTGCGACATTTTAATCTTTGACAGTTTGAAATTTTGACGATTTTTTTTAATGATTTTTTCGTAAGTACTTGATGAAAATCGGCGGAATTACTTAATTTTTAGGCAAGAATTAGATTTTTTCAATATTACTATATTGCGCTATTTCTCTTTAATTTTGTGTAAAAAACGGAGAGAAATCTTTTTTTGCACCCTATGATCAAAAAAAAAGTTTTTTTGCATCGGTAACCAAAAAGGCCATGCTTTAGTTATCTGCAGACAGGTGCTAAAATTATGTTTTTGATGAAGGTATAAGAAAAAGATTTTACCACCGCCACTTCATATAAAATTAGAACTTATGAAAAATTTTGTGAAGGTCATGGACAAAGAAGGACATGCTCTTCGTTATTTAAAGGAAAAGTGTCCTAGAATCAGTGACACTAATATTAAACAGGGAATACTTGTGGGTCCCGAGATTGGGAAACTTTTCGGAGATACGCAATTCGATTCTCTACTTCAAGGCAAATAAAAAGACCCTTGGAATGCATTTAAAATGGCTGCAACAAACTTTTTGGGAAACACTAGAACAGAAAACTATAAAAACCTGGTTGCCCAACTTATTTTTTGTTACCAAAACCTTTTTCATGATTTCATTCATTTCTTGGATTCTCATCTTGACTACCTTCCGGAAAATTGTGATGCTGTAAGTGACGAACACATTAAGAGGTTCCACCAAGATATTTTAAACATGGAAAGTAGATATCAGGAAAAATGGAACTGTAAGATGTTAGCCGACTAGTACTAGACTATTAGGAGAGATGCCAAGTTAAATCTTGAATTGGTATTTTTTTGATACTTGGATGCAGTCAAGCCCAAAAAAATACTTCTTGTTCAAGAAACAAAAAAATTTGAAATTTTTCCTCTAGTGTGATCACACAGCAGAATCATTCATTCACTATTCCGAGACAGTTTTATAGATTTAGGCATAAATGTGACGCCAGAAGTACGTATTCTGTCTCAGCTCATGCAGACTTCAAAAAGATTTGGAAAAATACAAAGTGAAGAAATCGAACGTAAAATATTCTGAAAATGTATGGAAAACTGAACGTGAATAAAATGGCAGACATCTTTCGAAATCATTAAATAGATTTATATTATGTTACATAAGTAATTAAAATAAATGAATCAAAATATATTGTTACATAATTTCACTGAAAGAGAGATTCATATGACCTTCAAAGAAGAAAATATCCTAATCTTAAGTAATGAGTAGCGAAATGAGTGCTTTTTAAAACGGGTGATTTTTAAGGAACCGGTAGTTTTTGCTAGGGGATGTATTATACAATATTTATTTCACAACCTTGTAAAACACATGCAATTTTCTGTTTTTGCTAAAAAAATGTAGTTTCATGTGGTTCTACAAAAAACCTCTGGAGATGATTTTCGATTTCTCACATATGGTATCTGGAGTACTCAAAGAACTATAAAATTTCCACTTCAAAATTATTATCAGGAAGATTAGGAAATATGATGGTGATACATTTAAGAATCATTATCCTCTTCTGGAGTTATGCGGGTTGTGTGGTTGTGTGTGTGTTGTGTGCGGGTTCCCTGGGATATTTCGAACATCCCAAATGAATCATTTCGGGGACATCCTGGGAGGTACTGCGCTATGAGGGTGTAAGGTTATATATTGTTTGATTTATTTTTATTTAATTTTTAGTTTTCTTGAAACCACTTTCTACTTAGTACCTATATGTTATGTTTTTACCATTATTAAAAGAATACAAAAAAAAATTAAAGTAAAAGTACCATTTTTTGTACTAAATATATACATGCTGGCCTGAAACAGGCCGTTGTTCCAAATCAATGCTTACGAAGTACTTCCTACTTAGTACTTTGCCGTTAATGGGAGCGCGGAAAGCAAGTACTTAAAAAGTACTATTTTTTTAATCCATGTTTGCTGAGATATGATGTTTTTCTAGTAGTACACAGACTTTTTAGTACAAATGCTAAAGTTACGACAGTTGCGACGCGACGACCCGATTTTTTCGCATTTTCAAAAGAAAACCAATAAAAACCGAACTTATTATCTAAAATCTGACCTAAACCATGCAATATTAAAAGCGCTACTCAACGCAAGCCAACCACTTAAACGGCAAACTGTCAAATGGCACAACTGACGTGTTAGCCAAACAGCTTTTTCGAAACAAATTCGAAATGTTTTGCATAAAAAACTAAAAGCTTTAAGCCCCAATATTCTTGTCAGGCAGCAGCAGGTGTTCTTGTGTAATAATTAAACAGTGACGTCAGTCAGATTTTAATAATCGCAGAATGCTCTTTGTGAAAACACAATGGTCATTGAGCGAGGGAGAGTCGTTGAAAACCAACGCTACCGCGACAACCGCTAAAATCAAGGGGGATGAACGTGTATTATCAAAAAAGTGCGTGAAATATGGTGCATTCCCGTTCTGACCACGAAGTAAAAACGTTCCCTGAATATACACAACAACACCGCGTTTTTGACGTGTTCCACTTCATTTGTAAAAATAATCACCGGAAAATAAAGATCTAGTCTATTTCATTTTAAACTTGCGAGCAGAAGCGTGACAGATTTTTCTGAGCCCCCCCGCAAAATTTTTTAGAGTGCCCCCTGAAAGTTAATGCATTAATGCGAAGGCCATCTTTAATCGCGATCGCCCCCCCCCTTTGCTCCAGAAAAAAGTAGACAACAACAACAAAGATGCTGGTGGTAATAACCCTGAAGAAGAGAAAACGAGAAATTGCAGAAAGTTCCTTTAAATACATTCTAGAATTCCTCCACAATATTTTACGACAGTTTGACCTTCAATCCGTCCGACCAAGAATATACAAACGCATGACGAACTTACCGCGAAAACCATTGAAAATACAGAACAGTATTATAGAGTCTCTATTTATAAAGAAGTTTTAGACAAAATCAATTCGGACATAAGAAAGTATTTTTGACCTGAACATATTCATACCAAGTTTAACATGAAGCCAAAATCAAGGCAAAATGAACTAAAGTCGTTTCTAAATACTATAAACTGTTTTATTAATCCAAAACACAAATTCTTGAACTTTTATTGGGAGAAGTCAGTATTTGGAAACAATATTGGTCAGAAGTAGGTAAAAGCTTAAATCAAAACATACCTGATAACGTTTTCGAGACAATGAACAAGTGTGGCAATATTTTTCCGTTGATTAGAACATTCTTGGATGTTTGCCAGTAAGTAATGCCTCGTCAGAAAGAAGCTTCTCATGCCTCAGAAGATTGAAAACATAAGTACTTAAAAACACTATGACGGAAATTCGTCTGATGGGCTTAGCATTGCTGCATATCAACAGACATATTGAAATTGACATTGAGTGAGTCATTGACCGGTTTGCCCAAAAAACTGGAAATTATTTTTTCTTTTGCAGATGGGCATCTTATGTTTGAGATATGCGATATAAAAGCTTTTTAGACCTCAAAAAAAAAGTATTTAGCTATTAGGTTTTTTTTATGTTTTGTTTGTTATCTATGTTTTTTATAACTGAAAAAATTATATGTAGTTACTCAAGCGCGGATTTCAAGAGGATAGGGGGGAAGTTAACCCCCCCCCCTGCCCTGGCTTTAAATTTTTTATAAAAACATTTAGAAAATCAAAAGTAGGGCATAAATTCTGGCGCTATAACACCTTTGATATTTACGGTATCAGTTTAATTTTGTGTTAAAAATGGCATTTGTAGTGTCATATTCTTAAAAATTTTCGCCTGCTGCGCTTTGAAATCACTGATATATTTACAATTTTAGTTTAATTTCAAATCAAAAAATGCATTTTTTAGAGCAATTTTCTTATGAAATAAACGACTTCAAATATAAGTACCCCCTCCCTAGATTTGAGACCAAATCCTCGCTTGTTTTGTTTGCATATATTGAAATGTGCCTCATAAAAGCTTTTATTCTATTTTTTTTCTTATCGAAACCACCCCTACCTTTTCAAATGGCTGGGACCGCCACTGATGACCAACCGGTACTCTGTGATTTCAGCCTATATTTTATTATTACAAAAATTTATAATACATAATAAAACTAAAGTATCGTTCACACAAGGCTCAGTTGGTTTAGTTTTTGTTGCAGTCTTAATCATAATAGTAGCTTACCTAACTAGTGCGGTGTGCCACTTTTCCGCACGCGATTGCAGATGGCCGAACGACGCGTTAGCGGAGTTCGGTCAGCAGTTAAGTGCGGGAAAATCACTTTACGCGCAAGTTAGGTGCAATCTTTTTTTACTCGCTTGACATAAGTATAGCATAAAGGAATTTTAAAAATGTTACTCTTTATTTATCGTGACTAAAATGTTTACCTAACAGAAATTTAACAGTTTTGGTTAAGTGCGGAAAACTACTATAAAGTTAACTTTTCCGCACGAAAAAAAGTGAATTTTCGGCACGCTAGTAGAAAAAATAGTTAAAACCACTGTTTCTTATGAAAGTGTTCATGTAATATATGTTTTTGATTATGCTTTGTCATAGGTTTCCAACTTTTATAGCTAAAATTACGACTAATAATATAATAAATATAAGTGCGCGTGCCCGAGTTTAAAATTTTAAGTATCGCGCCTAACTATGTTGACAGGAATGAAATCAACATTTTCAAAAACTTTCTACAAATTAAAAGCAAAAAAAAGTTGCTGAGTGTTTTGTAGGTTCCAAAAAAAAACTGTGTCCTTTAAACCTTTTTTTCTTTAAAAACAAACCACAAAAAATAAAAGTAAATGAAACAAAACATGAAGAAAGTGAGGTTAAATTGGGGTGACCGTTCGTCCTGCATTAGGCGGGGCAGTCCTGTATTTGCGAGGTTTGCATCATAAAATTTCCTGTAAAATGTCCTGTTTACGTCAAAATGTGCTGCATTATGATTTTGACTTCCACTTAGATTTTTCTACATAAATTTCCACAAATTTTGTTTCAAAAATGGCATTGTAGTGTAATTTTCTCCAAAAATTTCGCTTGCGGCAATTTGTGTTTTAATTTTTAATATCAAAAACCTATTTAAACAAAAAAAAGTTTGAATTTTGTTTATTTAACCTTCTGAGGGTGTCCTGTATTGAGGCCTAAAAAATCTGGTCACCCTAGTTAAATGCACTTGCTTAGTGATTGTATGATTATAACAAAGACAAGTATGAACAGTGAGCAATTTTTAAGACTAAAACCATAACAAAACCAAATAGGTACTAATCAAGCTACTAATCCTACCTATATATGCCTTGTGTGAACGATGCTTAACTATAAAGTAAACCAACAAACTAATGGTTCTCATGTACCCATGAAAGGTATTTGTGTGCGTAAGTATTTGGCGGCTAAGAGGCCCCCAATATGCCGTGCCCCCCCCCCCGCCTTGCGGGGGCGTTTGACACGCCCCTGCTTACGAGACTAGCTTGGATATTAAGGCGTTAATAAACCATCAAAAATGGTCATACCATAAGAAAAATCGGTTATTTTTCTCCCGTATCCAAAAATAACCGAACCGGAGTACGTTACTGGACGTGCTCGGTTATTTTTTGCAACCAACCAGATTTATTTCTCTGCAAAAGCTGCAGCTGGTAGGTGATAATTCGTTTTTTTGTTTAGTTAGTTAGGAATTGTTGTTTTCTTTTCTATATATTCTATTTACATCGGCACTTTGTATGTGGGCAAAAGAATACGGTTACGATAATTTGCGAGGTAATTTATGTTTGTGGTTTAAAAACTGTTTTTAGCACCTCAATTACGGTAAGGAAATAAGGGAACATTAAATTAGTGGTCTATTAACGCCCTATTGTCTATTCCCGTTTTGTACACTCACATTAAAATATATCTTTTGTAATTTTAGTGATCTTGAAAGTATTGACATAAATCATTACTATTCCTGTAAATTATTAAAGAAGTGCGTAAAATATAGCGCATATTAAAGAGATTGATTTTGAACATCCTCAAAAAATTATACTCACATGATAAAATACATGTATTTTTTACTAAAAGTGTAATTGTGCTTGCATAAAGGGAAAGTATAATATTGCATTTTGTATGTAATATGTATGGACATGAAATTAACTCTGTGTTTCGGACTTCCATAATATATATTTTATTTATACACGACGTTTCGATCAGTACAAACTCTGATCGTCTTCAGATGAAAACTACATTCTATTCCGAAGGCTACGTACTTATATATTATGGGAAATCACTCACGCGCGAAGTTTCAGAAGTCGGCTCCGCCCAAGGAGGGGCTTCCAAATATTTGGAATTTCAACACTTGGTTTACTAAAAACACCCTTATTCTGCCAAATAGAGGCAGGGGTCACATGACTTATTTTTTTTCATTTTTGAGAACCTTTTATCATTATTATTTATTTAATATTTTATTAATTGTACTCGTGTTGTCTTACAAGAGGTCCAACAAGTAAAATAAACGTAAATTATAACATACCACGAGCATCTAACTACCTTCGAAAGGTAGTTAGATAGTATGGTATGTTAAAACCAAAACGTCATACCTGACGCAAAAATACAATACAAAAATGTATTTCTTGGTATTGCCTCTTTAAAATAAAATGTGAATTAATATATTTTCAAAAATCAATTTTTTTTGTTTTTAAGTTGGCAACAACACCAAATATGTCACGTGGTCTGCCATTACTGTAATTATGGTTTTAAAATTAACCTTGCAGATCTAAAATAAACGTGTCAAATTTAAAGTAAAGGCCGACTTTTTTAAATTAAAACGCCTTTTATTGAAAACAGTTTGTAATATCCTCGTTTTTATTGAGCAATTGCACAAGGCGAATTAAATCTGGCAACAACATACCGTGACGTCATTAATTTTGCCGTATCGGCGTGCTGTATTTATTTACTTATTTAAGTATCAACAGCCAATGGGCCAATTACAGACACTTCTTAATTTTAAAATGTTACATAAATTCTTAATTAGATTAGATTAGATTCTTTATTGATGAGTAAAATTAAGTTAATAATATTACGCACTTACAGAGGTCAAAAGTTGTTTAACAAAAATTAGGGTAAACACAGTAAGTAAAAGGTAATAAAAAAACTAGAAATCAAATAAAAGAAAACATAAGTAAATAAAATATTATAAAAAACGCAATACAACATAAAAAAGTCCAACAAATAAATATAAACATATGTAAATTAAAAATGAAATAAAATAGGGGTACATAATGGTTTACAATTTTTCTAAAATGAGGTTAAATGTAATGTTAAAATAAGTTACATGTTTAAAATAAAAAACTAGAAATCAAATAAAAGAAAACCTAAGTAAATAAAATGTTATAAAATACATAATACAGTAAAAAAAAGTCCAACAAACAAATATAAAGATATGTAAATTAAAATTTAAATAAAATAATGGGTACAATGGTTCACAATTATTCCAGCAACACAAAAAAAATTAAAAAAACAGTACGAATATAAGAAAAAAAAACAAACATTATGATGTGTAATAAACACTACATATACTACAAAAATACTAACTAAATACTACAATAAAATATAATTTTAAAAACCATTTATTATTGATCATCTTTTTGAAAGTTTTTAAAGTGATACGGTCTATATCTGACGCATAAAGATTAAAAATGTTACATAAATAATATAATGCCGAACTTTTGTATAGGTTAGTCCTTGTAAACGCAAGGTAAAGGCTTAATTACACAGACGAACATGCTCAAATAAAAGCTCGTGCAAAAGATCTAAAATTTTTTGCGTGAACATTTTTGTGAGCTTTTATTTGAACATTTTGTTCGGGTTAATTTTTGAGCAAATTATTGCTATCTATTTTGGAAACATATTTTTAAAGATGAGAATAAATAAAATTTCACATCAGTGATCAGTGATCTCAATTCTTTACAAAACTGGAACACCAACTTTTATTTAAAATTTTTGTGAAAAAAAGCGAGACATTATTATTGGCTCTACTATCAGTTTTGTCACATGGATTAGGGTTATTTATAATATTTTTTTCTTAGGGTTTTTCCCGAGTTTTTTTTTATTATATATTATTATTATCCAAGGGTTTTTTCCTAAAGTAAAAAAAAAACCCAGGAAAATTTTCTTTTCCAAAAAAATTTTGAGTTTTTCAAATATCGACAAAAAACTTGCACTTTTAAGCGGTAATCCGCGCCTCACGACTATGAGGAGTGGTGGGGAGGGGGATTTTTTTAAACATATTTTTGTAACTTTACTTTACCTTTAGCTTCTATTGTTGTTTTTTAATTCCTCACACCAGATTTACCTAGTTAATTTAAGGTCCCAATGGTTGCTTAAAAAAGCAAAAGGTTCATGAAAATGCTGAAGATATAGGTATTTATTGTCATTTTAACGTAATAATCAAGTTCGATTACTGACACTGAACTAACAATATGCAAAGGGCAATATTGCGATTCAAAAGGGTGGCCGGCCTACTACCTGCGAAATCCAAAACGCGGGATGATAGATCGGCGACACAGTCTACTAAATTATATTTTTTAGACAAGGGTCGGGTTCGTAGGGTTGTAAAAGTGGCTAATAAACGGGTATTATTTAAACCGAACGTGGTTTTGTTCATATATTTGAGATTTAATAAAATGTATATAGGTTTTTTAATTTGACTTAATTATTATTGTAAAAGACTAAACTAGGAAGTAAAATAAAGGGATATTCTTTTAAACGTAAATTTTGATCATTATATTTTACAGTCAACAACAACAAATAAGTGCCAATTATTATTTTCTTTATTCTCGTTTTTTTTACAACCCCAAAAAAGTTACAAGTATACTGGCATATCCCCTATAAAAATCAGATCAATCGAAGTTACTTATGAGGTAAAATGTGAATTTCGGCATCAAATCGTTTTTCCGTCGGAGCACTTGACTAAAAATACCTTATTTCAAAACTTTGTTTTTCTATTTTCAGTTAAGTTCAATGAATTCCGATAACAATATACATTTTGAATTTGTAAAGAAATTTTTATAGCCCCAATACTTCAAACAAATTTTGCTCAACATTCTCTCCAAAATTTACGTGTGTTTTTTTGTACGAGATTTTGCTCGAACATTTCTTTGAACATTTTGCTCAAGAGGCTCGTGTAAATGTTTGTCGGCATTTCAACATCAAAGGAAAGTTTGTCTGTGTAAATGCGCCTTAAAACACCTTTGGGCTTCTCGAGTTAATACGATTTGCTGCAAAAGAAAGTTGCCCCAAACTCTCTGGACAGTCAATTTCATTTTTAAGGATTTTTAAACATAGTACAAAGAAATATTTTTGAATGATAATCTGTTAAAGATACCCAAGAAATAATCATTGTCACAACCTCTTTGTGGATAAACGCAGAATTTTCGGTAATGTATGCATTTAAGAAAGTTTCTTTGTACTCCCTCAATAATATTAATCCAATTGTTATAGTGAGGTGACCAAATGATGATGCCATACTTTACATACAGGCAAGACCAATGAATCAAACAAATGTAAACTAACTTCAACACTGAGGTTTTTTGTGTTTCTAGCTATAAACCCTGCAATTTTTTTAGCGCTATGGAGTTCAATCGAAAGTGACTCCCAAATCTTTTTGATTGCTTGTTCTCTCTATATTTTCATTATTTATTTTTTAAATAACATACATGAGCAGTTTTTTAGATTTAACTTAAAACTATTTTCGCGACACCAACTACAAATATTCTCTTTGAAGAGCTTCACAATCAGAGCTGGATACAATTTCAAGAAACATTTTAAAATCATCTGCAGAAGCTGCAGACACAGGACATTTTACTTTTGAAAAAATGTTATTGATTGCAGCTATATTATATATATTAACTCCGTAAAAACAGGCCTTTTGTTACATCACGTTATGCGTTTGAACGAGGACGGCCACGCATAGGAAACGTATACAGACCGCTTCAAGCTACTGCGAACATAGGGCGGAAGAAGTCTAATTTGCCACTGTACGTACATGCAGAGACACCACACGCCTATCAGTGAAGCAACCAATACTCAGGCTTGCGATCACCACTTGCATGACTTTCCTTTGGTATTTAGTATGCCTCTAACCACGGTGCTGTGTGGAGCGTAGTCAATGAAACCGGAATTTGGTCAATAAATACGCAAATTTTTATAACGTAATTTTCTTATTTCTTGTCACTGATAAATAAGAGCGTTTTATTGTCAACTGCTCAGATTTATCAGTGACGACGTGTTACAATGAAAATAATAAGGAGAAACAAAATAAAAGCAAGTTCTCAAAATAAAATAATACATTCTAGAAACCAAAAAGATTCTCCCAGTCAAAAAAAAATTAAAGCAAATGTTCGAAAAGTCCTCCTTGCTCAGCTAGACAATATCCGAGCCATTACCCTCTCCACATAGGCCGATCAGCTCTTATCGTTTTAGTGTCCTTTTATCCACCTTCGCCGCCATTTTGACAGAAAACTAATGGATTATCTGTCACTTTTGAGTGAAAATGGCGGCGAAGGTGGATAAAAGGACACTAAATCGGTATGAGTTGATCGGCCTATCTGGAGAGGGTACTGATCCGAGCCTACTATAAAAACTCCTTCTAACGTTTCCAAGCATGTTAGGGGTGATAATTTGAAAAGCTTCTTCAAAAACAGATAGAAGTCATTAGGAGCAAGATCGGGAGATCGAGCTGGCCATAAAATAGTTCCCCGTGTACTTATAACCCGATTAGGAAATACATTATCAAGATATTCCCTAACAAGGCCAACATTGTGAGTGGAACAACCATCTTGTTGAAACCATGTTTCACCAAATCTTACACCTAACAACTGCCTAGCAGTTGGAATAATGTGCTGCTGCAGTAAATCCAAGTATCTAGGACCATTCAAATTGCAATTGCCGTTAATAAAAAATGGCCCAATTACGTGTTCCCCTATAATACCCCCCTCCCAAACATTTAGTTTTTGGGGATACTGTGTTCTTACGTCAAAATACAAATGCAAATTTTCCCTCGACCAATATCGAACGTGTGTTGGGTTATGACGATTTGACCATTTGACCATCTGCACTTTTTCGGCAACTTCGTAGACATCCATTTTTGGTTTTAAAAATGTATTATTTCAATTAAGAACTTACCCATCTGTTTCTCGAGCAAGGCAGAAATAAAACAAAATAATAAAAACAAAATGAATTTCCAAAAGATAACACTGCAGCGTGCTTCGAATCCACCTCGGTCGTACGGCACGGAGAGTAAATTGGACTTGATTCCCCCTATGTTCGCAGTAGCTTGAAGCGGTCTGTATATATTAACTCCGTAAAAACAGGCCTTTTGTTACATCACGTTATGCGTTTGAACGAGGACGGCCACGCATAGGAAACGTATAGATGGGAAACGGATTTAAAGAGTATTTTATAGCGTCGCTACTTTATGTTTGTTTTTACTGAGGCTGTTCTCTTTATTTCTCTTTGGGCTTTATTCATAAAAAAAGTCAGTCGAGCGCCCGCCGCCAGGCCTATTGGGTTTCACCCAATTAGCTGCCAAACAACTGTCAACGTAACTCACATCAACGGTCTTAAAATTTCTGATTTAATTGAGTCGCTCTTTTCGACTTAATGTGGCTAATCTGGGCTTTTAATGCCTCTATCGATACTTACTGGTTATTATAAGAAAATGGATTTATTTTAGTTTACCTACATAATTTTAGACTATTTAAGATGTTTTTTCTTTTCATGGGAAATCAAGCAAACTCGAGAATTGAACTTCCAATGTTCTAAGACCCTCTCCCCTGATATTTATTAAAGAAAAAACTGTTGTATCTGTGTTCACTTTTGATGCAACAAGGAGTGCCACAGGAGTCGGTACATGGCTCAATAATTTTTTTAATCTACATAATCAATTTTGCACCGTTACCTTTATATGTGTGAAGAAGCGAAGATAAAGGTGGTTTAAAATCAACAATGGAACATGACCTTAAGCAAATAAAAAAGTGCTGTGTCTCGGACCAACTCAATTTTGATAAGCAGAAGAAAAATATATTAACAGAAAACCCCAGTAAAATTTTTGGGGTTACACTTTGATTAGCACTTAAAGTTTGAAGCACATATTAATCAACTATGGATGTAACTGATTTGGAGGTTTTTTAACTTCTTTTTTGTTTTTAATTGCTTTAGGAAAATAATCCTATTGGAAATATTAACACGCCAGGATGAATCCGTATCAGGTAACTTGGATAAGTACCAGTGCGGAACGATGCCTATTTGTGAGTGATTCAAAGTTGGAAATCAAAGTGTATGATGGTGCTTAATGATGTATGGAGACGGTGACCAGAACAGCCTACGCTAGTTTTCCAAGGCGAAACATCGTTTAATTATTTCTCTTTTGGTCCTTTGTGTGTTCCTTGTGGGATGCTCATCCAGGTTTGAATTTTCGTTATTTCCACCCTAGATCTTTTGATCTTTTGTTTTTAGATTCTTTTCGGTTAATGTAACTGATTTGAAGGTTTTTTAACTTGTTTTTTGTTTTTAATTGCTTTAGGAACATAATCCTATTGGAAATATTAACACACCTGGACGAATCCGTATCAGGTAACTTGGATAAGTACCAGTGCGGAACGATGCCTATTTGTGAGTGATTCAAAGTTGGAAATCAAAGTGTATGATGGTGTTTAATGATGTATGGGGAGGGTGACCAGAACAGCCTACGCTAGTTGTCCAAGGCGAAACATCGTTTAATCATTTCTCTTTTCGCTTTGGTCCTTTGTGTGTTCCTTGTGGGATGCTCATCCAGGTTTGAATTTTCGTTATTTCCACCCAAGATCTTTTGATCTTTTGTTTTTAGATTCTTTTCGGTTGATGTAACTGATTTGAAGCTTTTTTAACTTGTTTTTTGTTTTTAATTGCCTTAGGAGCATAATCCTATTGGAAATATTAACACGCCAGGACGAATCCGTATCAGGTAACTTGGATAAGTACCAGCGCGGAACGATGCCTATTTGTGAGTGATTCAAAGGTGGAAATCAAAGTGTATGATGGTGTTTAATGATGTATGGGGAAGGTGACCAGTGGAACCACTGACGAGCCTACGCTGGTTGCCCAAGGCGAAGCATCGTTTAATCATTTCTCTTTTCGCTTTGGCCCTTTGTGTGTTCCTTGTGGGATCCTCATCCCACATGCACAAAGTTGTTATGTTTACTTTAAAAAGACCATTTTGATGGTGATTCAAATTGAAAACAAATAAAAAAAAATCATACATTTTTAATTTTCGGTCATGAACAAACGAAATCGTAAAAATGAAAGGTGTTATAGCAATTTTGCAATTTGTAATTTTGTATTGTATATTTGTACATTAAGGATTGAGTGAGGTACAAAATGATCAATTTTTGAACTTTAACCTTAATTTCTGGCTCACCCTGTACCCATTGGGAGGGGTGGCAATGATAAAAAATGTTTGTCGACCCTCCCCTATAACATATTAAAATTTGAAAAAATTTAACGGGTGCCCACGCTACAAAAGAAATTGGCGGGGTTTTTTGCCCTAACTAAACGTTTAGTTATATTTGAAAGTAATAAAATGTTTAATCATCTACCAGAGAATATTGTTTTTTTCGGTTTCAAAGAAATCAGCAATAAAGATTGTAAAAAGTAAGCATACCTAAACTGACCCTTGTGGAACGCCAAAAATTACTTTTGATTAGATTTAATTCAACGCTTGTAAACCCAAAATATGATCTTGTGCTAGTACGGCATTATTGAATACCGGCCTGGTAAGAGCATAGAGAGACATTTTTTCTACGTCCCCTACTCGAAAAGGAAATCAAAAACCTCCCTTATTTTATAAAATAAAATCGGCGACAAAAGCGCGATACCGTTAAAATCTGGAAACAGATTTACCCGGAAGTTATTTATGTTTTGGACGCAGCCGAGAGAAGGAGATAGCAGGCAAACTGATCGACATCACCCGTTGTTTGACTAGCCAGCACCAAACTGATTTTTAGTAGTCTACGGAAAAGTTCAAGACAACGAACGAGTCTTCAAGTTATGGGTATTATTTTAAGTGATTTTGCTTAGTCTCTGTTTTTTTTTGAGTATACGGGTAAAGCATTTTAATTTATTATTGCAAAAAGTATTATAAGATCATAAGATAACGAGCCTCCAAGGTATGGTTATTGTTTTAAAAAGCTTTGCTTAGTCTCTGTTTTCTAGAGTATATATGGGTAAGTATAGCATTTTTATTTATTCTTGCAAAAAGCACCATAAGATAATAAGATAAAGAACGTCCAAGGTATGGTTATTTTTTTAAATAGCTTTGCCTAGTATCTGCTTTTTGACTATCTGGTTATAGCATTTTCATTTATTCTTGCGAAAAGTATTAGAAGAAAATAAGACGACGAGCCTCCAAGGTATGGTTATTTTTTTAAATAGCCTTTGCTTAAAAGAGTTTTCATTTATTCTTGCAAAAAGTATTATAAGATAATAAAATAACTAACCTCCAAGGTATGGTTATTTTTTCAAATAGCTTTGCTTAGTCTCAGCTTTTTGAGTAAGTATCACGTTCCTAAAGTAAGCAGTACAAAGTCAGCAGCAAAGATTTTATGATTGAAAAAGTCAAAAAATTTTGTGCTCTTGTAGTTTCCAAGATATGACCTGCACTGCTAAAGATAGCAGTGCACCATGTTAGAATGGTAGGCCAAGCAATCAAGATTTGTGCTCTTGTAGTTTCCGAGATATGACCTACACCGCTAGCTACCAGCTAAAGATAACACCATGCTGTGGTGGTTGTGGTAGGGTGGTCTAAATCGTCCAGACAATTAAATGCTAATTAAATGCGAGATATACAGTGCACCAAGTTACTTTTAAAAAATATGCAGAAAAAAGTAAGAAATACATTTTTTTATTGAAACGGCCGAATTTAATTAGCATTTAATTTTCTGGATCATTTAGACCACTCTACTACTTTTCTGGACCATTTTAGCATGGTGCACTGCTATCTTTAACGGGTAGGTCATATCTCGGAAACTACAAGAGCCCAAATTTTGTGACTTGGCATTTAATTAGCACTTTATTAGCACTAATTTTTCCAATCATGAAATCTTTACACTGCTGACTTTGTACTGTTAACTTTAGGGACGTTTGAATATCTGGGTATAGCATTTTCATTAATTATCGCAAAAAGTATTACAAGATAATAAGACAACGAGCCTCCAAGGTATGGTATTGTTTAAATAGATTTTGATTTATTTATGCCAAACCGTATTATAAGACACTTGAAAATGGATATTCCACGAAAATTATGCTGTACTTTTAGGGTAGGTAATCTTATCGTTTTGAATTAAACCAAATAAACCGAGCATGAAGCCTGCGAAGGAGACAAAATGAATTAAAATAAGCCACCAAGGGATTTTCTCACTTCCCTTACATTAAATGCCGTGCCGTGCCTTTTAATTTTATTGGAAAACGAAAAGTCCATCTCTCGAACCTCTGTAAGTACCTTCCCATATTGCACAAAGACGTCTTAACCTGACTTAAAAGATGTCCATTTCAAGTCATTACAGACATGTTAAAGATTTTTTTTTATTTCACAAATCCATATAACTAAAAGATGTCCCTTAAAAGACATCTTCAAGATGCCTTCCAGAGATGTTTTTTAAGATGTTGCTGGTGGTGTTTTTTTTCGAATTTGAGGGAGGCGTTGATTTTATTTTGTAACGTTATTTTACCAGTCATCAGAAACGTGACGATTTGTAACAAAGCGGACAGGGGGGTTAGGTATACCAATACGTTGAAATATAGACGCTCCTGAAAGCATTTATTTTATTTTTTCCTAATTTATTCAATGACCTACCGAGAAATTTGCTTTAGGGAGGGGAGGGGGCAGGATGGTTGAATGTTGTAAAATATCCAATGTTAAACTAAGATTTGATCACAATTCGTAGAGTGATTTCTGAGAAATCATGAATATCACTACCAGAAAGACAGAATCATTATGGCAATTATCATTTGGCTGTAAGGCCTGTAAGACCAATGAGCAACAATTTCACAGTGACAGGGGCCCATCTGCTCCCGTTCCAAACCTTATACGTCCCCCAAAATTAGCCCGTAACGGACACAATTTATCACGTGGTTTGGTTTGCCCGGGATATTGCCGATTAACGCGTTCACTTACGTGGCCGAATTGGATCACTTTTTATTGCTACTGGGCGATGTACTCATTAGTAAGAAAACAAAACGGTAATAATTAAACTATTGCTAATTTTTAACACCTGCTAAAAAAATCATAAATATATAGGTAAACATAACGAAAGGTAATTATTTGCAGAAAAAATTAAGGCTTGGCTAGTGATAGTTTAAAAGTTATAATTTTTTCAACACAAAATTGGTCGTAGGTATTTTAAACAAGTTTAAATCTTTACTTCTAGAATTTAAACCTAGGTATTTTTGAAAATTTTTTGGTTATATTATAAACAATAGTTACATATTCTTTTAACAAATTTCTGTAAAATAATATTTAGTTTTACGCCCTCGCTTTTAAATAAAAATAAGTTTTTTTTTTCTCGTAAACACTATTCAACCCAAAACATACTAAACTAAAGTCCATTTCATTTTTATTTAGACAAAACATAACCTCACTTTCCATAGAACAAAAACCAGATTTTTCAGTTGCCAAAATAAAAAACCCTAGTTTTGGTAATCGGCATTATAACTACACTGCTAACCTTAAATCACTCCGAATAACCCCTTATATTACGCTTTCATATGAATCAAATGCACCAGAGTGAAACATGAGGCCAGAGATATTTTATAAATGAAAAATGAATATGCCTGTTAAAGGGGCCATTATATTCGTTTTTATTTGTACACCAAACAAAGCAAAGAAAACGCGTTGCATACGCAATATGTCTGAGAGAGATCCAGCCTAGTGAGCCAAGTCACCCAAAAAAATAATGAATTGAAATTCAATTTAGACGTTCAAAAATGCAGGACCGGGTTTAAATTTTGCGTATTTTTTATTACAAGCTTTTATTTAACTTCACCTCTATGTGTCCGATTGCATTCAAATTTGGTATGCGATTATAGTTCCGGTGACAATACAATAATATAGTATTATTAGGCACCCCCTGGAGAGGGGGAAACGCCTAAGTTTGTCCGATTTTAACCAAAATTGGTATACGGGGGTTTTTGGGGATAAGAAATACGAATTTTTGATCAGATTTTGAAAATTCAATATGGCGGATTCAAGCTGAACGATTTTGGGTGATGGTTTGCTAACCAATTTTTACTGACTTATACACATCCGATTGTCTTCAAATTTGGTATGCGGTTAAAGTTCCGGTAACAATACAATAACTTGGTATTATTAGGCACCCCCTCCCCTCCTACGAGGGGAGGGGGGAAAATACCTAAGTTTGTCCTATGTTCACCAAAATTCGTATCCGAAGGTTTTTCGGGATAAGGAGTACGAATTTTTGATCAGATTTTTAAAATTCAATATGGCAGATTCAAGATTTTTAGTCATGTTTTTTCAACCAATTTTAACTGAATTATACACATCCGACTGTCTTCAAATTTGGTATACGTTTCCGGTAAAAATGCAATGACGTTGTATTATTAGCCACCCCCTCCCCAACTAAGATGAGAGTGGAGAGGGGAAAACACCTAAGTTTGTCCGATTTCAACCAAAATTGGTATACGGGGGTTTTTGGGGATAATAAGGAATACGACTTTTTTATCAGATTTTGAAAATTCAATATGGGGGATTCAAGATAAACTATTTTTTGACATGTTTTTCTAACCAACTTTAACTGACTTTCATAATCAAAATTGGCATACAGTAGTTCTTAGAGAACGGGATTATGAATTTTGAACTGAACTGAACTGAACTTTTATTGTTTTCGAAAAATATAACATTTTAATTACAATAGAGTCCGACTAATGCTACAATACAAGGCAAAATTTAACTAAATAATACTAAAAATTATTTTACACTTTAATTACATTGTTTTATACGGTATTATGAAAAAAAATAACTTCTAAATAAAAAGAAGCCCAAAGATTAATACATAAGTAGGTAAGTACACTGTAACTATACGCCAAAAAAAAACCCAAAAAAATAAATAAAGGCGTTAAACTATCCAAGGTAATGGCAAAATTTCCAGGATCGTTCCAACTCAAAGGTCTAAGATGCCTATATAATAGGCAAATAAAGAGCACATGAAAAAATGTCTCATCTGTGAGCATGTTACAAACACTACTCAGCTCGTCTTGGTTTATTCGGTAGCAAATTCCTTTATAAGAAAAGCGGCAAACGAATTTTGTAGAAACCCTTATCTGAGCAATAAGTTTAAGGAATAAGAGCGGACATGTAAAATTTAAATATGAATCATCAGGGATGTTTAGGGCGCTATAAAAAATTATATAATTAGCATTGTTCGCAATGGCTAGGTCTTTTCGATATAGGTTTTATTTGAGACAATCCAAGATTACGGTGCGATTTTGCTTTAATGTATAAGAGTTAAGTGACCAGAAATCTAAAAGGTTCTTTGAAACCATTTTTTAAGGTTATAGGCCCAATTAAATCTGGGTGATAGGTTGGAGTCGAATAGAGCGATCTGCCGGTTAAGACAAATTTTTGGTAATCGACTATTAGTCATAGAAAGGAGTTTAATAAAAAAATTAACTGTTACTTTAAATATAAAGAAAGTTGGATGGGCAGAACCGGTTTCCAGTCTAAAAATGGAAGATGATGTAGTTTAAGGTAGTGACAGAAAAGTTTTAAAAAAAGATGTTTGAACTTTTTCGATGGCCTCGTAATAACAAGGACCCCAGACAGGGAGGCAGCTGGAAAAAGTACTCAAGATACATGACTGAAAAAGTTTTTTATTAGTTGCAATATTTCCTGCTTTGGTGTTTGCCAGTGTATTTAAGACTGTGCCACAAGCCTGCTTCGCTTTTAGAATAGCGGAATCGGTCATCCCTCTAAAGCAACCTGAACTAGAAAACGAAATTCCCAAATAGACGTAATTGTTTCCAACTTCTAGAGGACGATTATTGAGGTTAAACCGAAAGTTTCCCTTGTATGGCAATCCCGCCCTACTAAATACAACAATCTTTGATTTATTTTCGTTAATTACTAACTCGTTGATTCTGGCATACGATTCTAATAGATCGAGTTTTCTCTGAAGATCTCTCTCGGAAATCCCCAACAATACGAGGTCATCAGCATAAAGCAACAGAACGATTTCGTTTTCTGGGTCCAAACTGATTCCCACCGCGCCGTTCTTTAAGAAAAAACCTCCATGCTAGCAAGAAAAAGATTCGCGCTGCAAAACTCCGCTGTGAATGTCAAATGGTTTGGTCTCTCCGTCGGAGGCTCGAACTGTACCTGCGCTTTTGTCATAGAGACTTCTTATAATAGCAATAAAATTTGAACTAAGACCTAGCCTGTACAATTTTGACCAAAGCAAGGGGTGAGAAACTGAATCAAAAGCGTGACGAAAATCGTCGTAGTAAATTTGTGATGGAAGAATGAAAAACAAAAACGTTATCAATAAAACCTCTGTTTTTCCTAAAACCGGACTGAATTTCTGGTATTTTGGGTCCATTCACATAAAAATTCGGTTTAGTAAAATTTGAGTAAATACTTTGAGGGTACAACTGAGCAAAGCTATAGATCTGAAATTATTGGGGTCATCAGTTGGCCCTTTTTTATGCAACATTGAGAAAAGAACTTGACACCAAAAGGAAGGCACTTTTTGTTGGTTTATTATACGTGAAAAAAGCGTGCAGAAATAGAGTTTCCAGTTTTGGGGTAGGTGCTTTAAATACTCATAAGAAATACCATCGACACCTGCGGCCTTTTTATCTTTGCATTTCAAAAGAACCTTTTTTAACTCGACCAGTTCAACACTAACATCGAAGATCGGGCCAGCCACACCAAAAAATTTAGTGTTGTCAAATGTAAATAACAGTAAAAAAGTTTTCCCAGGATTCTTTATCTAAATTAGCATTAACAGAAACCCTCTTAAGTTTTCTTATTGTGGCCCAAAATTCAGCCTGGTCAACTTGGGATTATGAATTTTTTATTACATTTAAAAATTTCAATAAGGCGGATTCAAAATGGACGATTTAGGGTACAAATGTAAAAATTAAAAAATAATTGTATGTAAAAAAAAAGAATCTGAATTCACTATAAAGCAGAGAAATGCCTTAAGACTACTACGAATTTGCAGTTTTTAGATTTAAAATAACAAATTACTTCCTAATATTAGTGGGAAAATGACCAATGGGTCGGTGCGTCCACCATGCCTGTGCCCCAAATAATGTCTGAGCTTCATTCATTTGAGATTTCATAACCAGCCCCTTCTATGATGTAGAGTTCGCACTATTTACCTTTATGTATTGGATCGACACTTGCGGCCCTGGCCATATCTAGTACACTGTGATCAACTGTCTTACGATAACAATAAAAAAATGGCAAAAAAATGGTTCAAAAACCATCTATTACAATCAACTCGTGATAAAATTTAAACTAAACGAAATCGAAAATTTTCTGAATGAGGTGATCAGTGTAGCCAAAAATCTAGGAAGAAACAAAAAAAAAATGTCAGACTGAAAATTCAGTTGACAATACTGTATCAATTTCACTCTGGAAAAAGAAGAAAGTTGTCAGCTCCCTTTTCTCGATGTTCTAATCACCAAAAATAATTCAACCTATATCGCAAACCAACTCATACTGTACAATATCTTGATTTCAAATCAAACCACTCCACATTAACCAAACTGGGAATTGCAAAATCTCTCATAGATCGAGCCACCTACATCTGCAATACAGAAGAAGCTTTAAATAAAGAAAAGTCAAAAATTCGATTCGATCTGCGAAGAAATGGTTGGTCCAACTACACGATCAACCTTTAAACAACAATAAAAAGTCGCAAAAACAAAAGATCAAAAGATCTTGGGTGGAAATAACGAAAATTCAAACCTGGATGAGCATCCCACAAGGAACACCCTAGGGACCAAAGCGAAAGAGAAATGATTAAACGATGTTTCGCCTTGGGCAACCAGCGTAGGCTCGTCAGTGGTTCCACTGGTCACCCTCCCCATACATCATTAAACACCATCACACACTTTCATTTCCAACTTTGAATCACTCACAAATAATCAAATTGTATGATTAATTAAGACCCCAGTCCTCCTTGTATGTTATAAATTATAAACATTTTTTTTTTCAGTTCATGGCGTAGAAAAATCTCAACTTTTTGTGGTATATTACCTATTTATTTCTAGTTCGGGGAATCCCATATCTTTTCGGTACTTCACACATTTATTTTTAGTACGGGGAATTCCATCCATTTGTTATAAATAGTGTATTATCCAAACATTTCAGTGTTTGACCGTTGACGGATAGGGAGATGTTATGAACGACGACCCAGAATTTGATACGTGGGTGAACGAAGATGCTGCGAGCGATTTAGAAGATAAAGATATTGTCGAAGAGGATCAATATGCGGAAGATGTGATCGAATTTGACCGTAATGCTGATACTTCTGATTCCGTCCAAAATAATTCTGATAATCGTAAAGGCCCAATTTATGTAGCGAAGAATGGTACAGAATGGTCTAAGCATCCAGTGGAAACACGACCAGTCAAGCGCCAGAAGGCTAATATATTGACTAAAAAGTTGGGACTTACCCCTTACAGTAGCAATTTCTCAACAATAAAAGAATAATTTTTACTTTTTATGTCTCCAGATATTGTTTAAAAAATAGTTGTTGAGGCAAGCAGGAAAAGACAAGCCATTTTTGATAAATCATCCAGACAAAAGAAGAAAATTTACACCTATTGATGCTTCAAAGATTGAGGCTTTTTGATAACACTTGGTGCTCTTCGCTCTTCTAAAGAGCCTATAATCCCACCTACGATGTCCAGGGACCGTTTCAAAGAAATAACATCTTTTCTGAGGTTTTACAACTTTGAGACGAGAGCAGCACGGAAAGCCGTTGATAAATTAGCTCCTATACGAGACATATTCGAAATATTCGTCAGATACTGTGGGAAAGCCCTTTCTCCAAGCAGTCATTCTTGCGTTGACGAGCAACTAGTTCCTTTTAGAGGCAGAGCGCCTTTCAGAGTATATATGAAAAGCAAATCAGACAAATACGGGATAAAAGTATGGGCTTTGGTCGACTGCGACACCTGGTTTGTTTGCAACATGCAGGTATATTTAGGTGAGTATTTATCTTGAAAAATATAGTCCTTGCTGTGGTGTAATTATTTTGCTAAAAGCGATTGTTTGTTTCAGGAAAACAACAAAAGAACCCAGAAATGGGTCAAGGCCAAAGAGTAGTAATGGATTTGGTCAGTCATTTGGAAAGCGGCTATGGCATTACGATGGATAATTTTTTCACCAGTTTGGAACTTGCCGAAAAGCTCTGGGCGAGAAAGCTAACTTTGTGTGGAACTCTTCAAAAAAACAAGATTTTCATACCATCAGAACTTTTACCAGCTCCGTATAAAAATGTAAATTGAAGTATGTGTGCTTTTAAGAAAAATTGCACTTTGGTGTCATATGTCCCGAAGAAAAATGTGGCTGTTATTCTGCTGTCGACTGAGTATATGAAGGATGAAGTATAAGTAAGATGAACAGAACGAAAGGAGCTGTTGACATTACAGACAAGTTGGCAAGCGAGTACTGTGTGAAAAGAAGATCTAATCGCTGGCCTGTGGTAATATTTGCACATCTTCTAAATGTTGCTGGTATCAACGGGTTGAAATTATGGCTAATGACATTTCCAGATTGGAATAAAGCGAAACCACAGAGACGTAAATTATTTCTTCTAGACTTGAGAAAAGAGCTCATAAAATAGAATGTTACTCGGCGATACAGCAACAAACAAATTCAAATAGCCAAGAAAAGATATATGACTGCCGTTTTTCCCGATTTATACCGAGAAGATGAAAATCAAGCTAAAGCTACTGAAAATCAACCCACGCCAAATGTTACGTCATGATGCCATCTTTACAACAGAACCAAAGATAGAAAATTTAAAAAAGTGTGTACCAAATACAACAAACACGTATGTCCAGACTCTCTTATTCAAATAATATGTACCGGTTGCCAAAATGAATAAAAATTTCGTTCAAATATTTTAAATGTTTTGTTTATTCTTTTTAGGTATGTTGTTTTTTTTAAATATGTGTCAAACTGAGTCATACAAAAGTTTGGCGGATTTGTTATTGTTAGCAGTTATTAATTAATCTTATCAAAAAGTTGCAGTTTATAACGATGCAAAACTTGTTGTTCGTGAATTACAAAATATTGTATGATGAATAATAGCATTCAAGCAGTTGATGTTTTTAAGCCATTTATTTGGGGATGGGGAATTATCACAAATTGGTGCAAATCTTTGCAACGAAGTACTAATTTGACCAAAAATATCTGAATGTTCTACATATAGATACATATTTTTTGATACCTAGTTTTTTTCTCTGATGGTATGGCTTTTCAATAACAAAAAATAATTTGTGCAACTTTTTGCAACTTGTTGATTTATTGCCATTTCTATTTGCCTATAGTATTTTACCTACAATGTGGGACAAATTATAGTTCCACACTTTTTATGGTTAATAACTTTTGATGTGAATTGATTTATTCTGGCAGGTGGGTAGGTTTGTATGTTCCTGCAAAATTCATCAAAAATTTTAAAACATTGGCGTAGTTACGAACCTCTTTCTAAAATGGCGCATAGAAAGTCGATAATAATGAATAATCTTTTGTCTTCTCTTTCTTGAGTAAAGGTGATTCTGATTAAGTGTGTTAAAGTCGTTTTAAATTTCGTATTTTTTTCATTTTTCATAATTTGTATACTTCGATAATTTGTTGATTTAAGCAAAAAAACATTTTTTTGTGTTCTTAATAGGTATTGTATTTTGTTTGGTACTTTTGTATGATGTTTTCATTATTTAGTCACATAGGATTCTTCAAACTTCCCTTACATTTTGACGTGAAATTGACAACTTTTTTGAATACATTTTTGCATATATCTATTTTTTTGTAACCCTATATATTACATCTGTAATATTTTACAGTTTTAGACTTTTGAGGGAATGGGTATATAATAGCTTTTTTAGCTAAAGTCGATAATAAAAAAGTTTTTCATATGGTGCCATTATTTTCGCAAACGCTGTATAATATCATTATAAAAATTTTAATCTAGCTTTAAATATATTTTTAAAATTACTAATCTAGGTTGTTTTAATCGTTTTATAACAAAAAAATACATAAAACCTAACTTTTTCCACATTTTAAGAGGTTTGTTGCGCACAGTGCGTCGTCTATAAAAACACACACAGTTTTATTTGTAAACTTCTGCTTTTTATTTACCGCATGTCGATAAAACTAAAACCAGCAAGTAATCCACACAAAAGAGAAGTTTTGAGAAAAATAGTCCATGTTGACAGAAACAAAGCGTCTCGACGACTTAAAAAAATCCATATAAAAGCTCTTAGAGGCGGTAGTTGTCACGTATGGTCTCTAGGCTGTTTTTTATGGCATCACTTGTTAGTCCATTTCCTAGATTGGTTGGCGGAAAACTAAAAAAATGCATGGGGTTAACTGCGATTGATCGGACCGAATTTATTGCCTGGATTTTGTCCAAATTCAAAAAACTCACTCCGTAAAAAATAACAGTTAAGTGACCTTTTTCATCCTTATGGAATAGAATAAAATAGAACTATGCTTTATTACATTTTTTGGACAAAACGTTAAAGTTAGACATGTAACAAAATATTGGTCAAGTTAAATAAAGGGTATAATTAAAAATAAGCCTATGAGCAACCATGAAAAAATAATAAATTTTAGAGGTTATTATCTACAAAAACAAAACAAGAGCATTTTGGACACAAATAATAAAATAAGTATCAAAATCAATCAAGACACACACAACACTTGTAGACTAAAAAATTCATTAAAAATTATGGTATGAGAAATGATCGTTCAGTAGTAAAAAGTGTTAAATAAATAAAAACAAAAAAAAACAAAACATCCTTAACACGCTAAAGTAGTATCACAGCCAAGTTACAATAAGGATCACAAACTAAACAATTAAAATAAAAATCACACGTTAAAATCATACAAAAAAAACAACAAAACACAATAAAAACCAACAGAAAAGACTTGTGGCGTAGAGGGCAAAGGGTGAGGGAATAAATCGGAAAAAAGTCTTTCCTCGACCAGGATTTGAACCCGGGACCTGTAGAATACCAGTCTAATGCTCTACCAACTGAGCTACCGAGGAACTGGGGTTTTACCTGGCTATTCGGAAATCCTTTCGTCCGATTCATTTGTTAGTAGTGGGGAGATTCTTGAAGCCTACTGCAGTTTTAAAAACCTAGACTTTTAAAGACTTTTAAAGTCTAGGTTTTTAAAACCGCAGTAGGCTTCAAGAATCTCCCCACTACTAACAAATGAATCGGACGAAAGGATTTCCGAATAGCCAGTTAAAACCCCAGTTCCTCGGTAGCTCAGTTGCTAGAGCATTAGACTGGTATTCTAGAGGTCCCGGGTGTTGTTTAATTATTTAATCATAATTAATTATTTAATCCTTTAACCTACTCAAATTTGTCCTCGAAAAATTCTTACAGACTATAATAGTTTTTTAACTGTTTTTCTAAATAATCTTTGGTTAGAAGATATTCTAATATTATTTGGAAGATGGTTAAACATTTTAATTTCAATGTGTGATGTGGATTTGGGAATCGGGAGTCTTAGGTTTAACTTTCACTGTGATCTAGTATTGTAACGAATTTCAGGACGCAGAAAATTATTACGATGGATAAAGATTAACGAAGCTGACTCTAGAATGTATAAGGAAGTCACACAGAACACAAAATTGACCTAAAAAGTGGTTTGCAGAAGTTGATTGTTAGTTGACCCCCAAAAAGAAATTCCGGAAGGTAGATCGGATTCGATCAACGCAAAGTAAACGGTCCTAGCAAAGTGAACACCTAATTCATTTATACTGATCTTGACAGAAAAACACCCGGAGGCAACTTTTTTACTTAAGAGGGAAAAAATATGGGTATCAAATTTAAGTTTGCTGTCAATAGTCAGACCAAGAAATTTGCTGTTCTACCGACTCTCAATTTTAGAGTCACCAATGTAAAAATCATTCAAGGAACAACCAAAACACACGATATGCTATATATGTATAATAGCCACCTTATTTCCACCCAAGATCTTTTGATCTTTTGTTTTTTAGTTTCTTTTCGGCTGAAGTAACTGATTTGGAGGTTTTTTAAATTATTTTTTGTTTTAATTGCCTCAGGAGCAAATCGTACTGGAAATATTAACACGCGAGGACGAATCCATATCAGGTAACTTGTACGTACCAGTGCGGAACGATGCCTATTTGTGAGTGATTCAAAGTTGGAAATCAAAGTGTATGATGGTGTTTATTGATGTATGGTGAAGGGTGACCAGTGAAACCACTGATGAGCCCACGCTTTTCGTTATTTTCTCCCAAGATCTTTTGATCTTTTGTTAAATATTATTTAGGTGTGATTTTAACTTTACGGTTATATTATGTTTTAGCATCTTTTGAGGTCCTATTGGCAGATAAATAAATAATATAAAAATGAATGAAGGTATGTTTCTTTTTACTGGTTTGTCCGTTATGCAGTGGCGGTCCCAACCATTTGACAAGGGGGAGGGGCGGTTTCGACAAAAAAAATAGAATAAAAGCGTAGCTTTTATGGGGAACATATCAATATATTCATAAAAAACTTAGTAACTACAAGCGTGGATTTGGTCTCAAATCTAGGGGGGGTGCTCAGATTTTAAGTCGTTAATTTTTCTTTTAAAAAATATTTAAATGCGCCGAAAAACTTTTGAGAGAATTACATTAGAAATGCAATTTTTGGGTCGAATTAAATTAAAATCGTAAATATCAACGGTATAAACTAATATTTTAAATATATCAATGGTTTCAAAGCTCAGCAGGCGAAAATTTTTAAGAAAATGCCTACGAATGCCATTTTTAACACAAAGTTGAACTAATACCGTAAATATCAAAGGTGTTATAGCGCCACAATTTATGCCTTACTATTGATTTTCTAAATGTTTTCATAAAAAATTTAAAGTCAGGGTAGGGGGGCTTAACTACTCCCCTATCCTCCTGAAATCCGCGCTGGAGTAACTAAGTTTAATTTTTTTCAGTTATAAAAAACTTGGATAACAAACAAAACCTATTAGCTAAATACTTTTTTGAGAGGTCTAAAAAGCCTTTTAATTTAAAACATTATTACTAAGTAAAATGTTTTATTGGTTTGTGGTTTTTAAAGAATGCAAAAATAATAAAACAAAATTCTGAATATTTGAGCATTTCTTTAAAAATCAATTTGAATTTTAAAATGTTTGAAATTAAAAAAAAATATTTCAAAAAAAATATAAAAAAACAAAATAAATAGGGTTTTAAGAAACGCTGTAAAATATAGAAAATAAATTAAAAAATTTGAAAAAAATGGTAAGTCAAATGGCTATTACGTGTTCAAAGGGTCCGTTCTTATAAAACAATTTTCAGAAATATATAAAATGATCTGTTAAAACACGTCATAGCAAAAAGGACAAATATTAAATACCTAATTCATTGTTTATAATTTAATTAAACCGTGGTATATCAGCAACAAGCTAAGTACAAAATAGCAACAAAAATGTTAGTTTCAATGTTTTTTCTTAATGTCCATAACAAAGCTTTGCATCGATCCACTGTGCGTCGGTCCGACACGAAAATGTTTGTCCATATTAGTTTAAAACTGTGTTGTAATCACGTCGACTACTGGTTGGCTACCAACGTTAGAGTCAATTATTTTTACTAGACCCGACGTAATCCGACGTAATATTAGCTTCTTTTAGCTACTTTTTGCACGCATCCGTATACTTATACCTAACGCGCTCAAAACAAAGCCAAATACGCTAAATTTTTTACTTATTTACGCCATTTTTTGAACGAAGCTCGATTTTATGGTGGAGGCGAATACCGAACAGCTGCCTGCATTCGATGCGTGCGTGGCTTTGGTCGCAACGTACGTCTATCCCGACGTACGCAACGAATGCAGTCAGCTATTCTACTATCGCATCCACCATAAAATCGAGCCTCGTTCGAAACATGGCATAAACAAGTCAAAAATGTAGCGCCTATTGGCTTTGTTTTGAAGGTATAAGTATACCTGTTGATGATACGTTTGAATAATAGCTAAATGCCCATATTATCGCTCGGGTATACCCTAACGAAAACCTTCCGATTTTTTTTTTCATTGCCCTTTTACTCGTGAGAAAAATCGAGTCACTTACATTTTCATCGAATACATTCGTCTGTCAATCGCTGCTTATCGGAAAGGAAAATTCACCGAGAAATCGAATGCGTATAACGTTACAAAATCAAAATGTAATACGCCAAATATAAATGCAACGATATTATATTTTTATCTGCGAAGGGCTTTCCATTTCGCCCGTTCGGATATTACCCAGATATTTTAATTTCCATACGATTAACTTTACATCTGATTCCGACCGTCAGAAATGCCACGTCGAGTGTCGGAAAAACCGTTGATTTCTACTGGAAAAATCGTTTAAAGACACCTTTTTATCCAACGAAATAACAATAAATTAGAAACCGCATATATAAAGATCCTGAGGGAAATCATATTTTATTTTATAGTATTTTTTTTTCTCAAGAGACCGGAAAGTACACACTTTCCGTACAATTTTTTGTACCGGAAAATGATCATCTTCCGGTCTATGTTTTATTTTCCGGTTATCATTTTTAGTCAAGTTGGCTACCACTTGTGTTGACAGTTTTAAAACTTTTTTTTTTCAATTTTTTTTTAAATTTTCTTTTTTTTTTAACTTATTTTTTTTATTGCTTTTTTATCAATCTTTTTTTTTATTTTTAATCTAAAAAGTTTATTAATGACCTGTAGGTGTAAAAATAGGCGAATATTAGTTGGTTCAAAAAAAAAGTACGATACATGACCGGAAACTCACTTTACAGGTCTCCTTAGATTTACAGGTCTCGCCTACTTGTACTACTACTGTAAACTTTCTGTGTCGAGATGTTAAAGTGCCCTTCTCCGATCTAGTAACGTAAATACCTATTCTATTCTATAATTATGTGATATTGCAATAGATATAGCATAAATATATAGTACCGAAAAAGTTAAGTATAAAATCCACGAGGAAGTTTATTTAATGTAATGTTTGGTTTAACCTTCTTGAAATAATTATTGAAATCGGGATTAGGACATTTTTTTACGACAATCTGACCATGCACCAGGGCACAACAATGTGTAAACTTCATGGTTCACTATCACTGAACACATGTTAGTTTTATGGTTCACTGAACACATGCTAGTATATAAGATTAGGTAGTCTTAGTTTTGGTTGGCATTCACCTGATGACGATTGCAGGTACATAAGCATTCGAAACTCTAATTCAATCTCAAGTTCAACATTATCTACCACCTTCAAAAAACGGTTTAATAAGAGTTAGGTTGAGTGATTTTGTATGTAAAAAAATATATTTAAAATTGCAGAAGAATCCTAGGGCGGCTTTATCCTTAATTCTATACTAAAAACGCCATTTTTTACACGTTTTAAACGATGTTGTCAAAACTGCTTAAAATTGTAAAAAATCAATGATGTTATAGCGCTGCAAATTTGTTGTATTTTAGTCAAAAATTATTTTTTGCGTTTTTTGTGGAATATTTTAAACAAGGGGGTTGGGTTCGGGCCCGGCCCACAGTGGGCGAAATTTAATTTCTGGCAGGACAAAAATATTCTGAAGATTATGTTCACATTTTATGGCGTAATTATGTTATTAGTCTGAGGTTATTTCCAATTCAAGTAAACAAGTTCTAATATAGATTAAAGAATCAATCCTACTATCCTACTTATGTTATAAATGAGAAAGTTTGTGTGTTGATAAGTGTTTGTGGTTGTTCCTCAATCACGCAAAAATGGCTTAACCGATTTGGATAAAATTTATTAAGAAGATAGGGTGTGACCTGCTGCATTGACTTATAGTTTACTTTTTATTTTACATTTCGCTTACTGACAGCTGTCAAGTGAAATAGTTTTTGGATATGTAAATGAAACATCTGTATATTATCAAGATATCTTAACTGGGTGGAAGGTAACGCATTCAATGGGTAAGGGAAGGAAGGGGGGTGGATGGAAGGGTAAAGAACGGAAGTGGAGAGGGGCGGGTGTTAGCGGTTGTATTAAGTTGGTAGGAGTAAAATAGCGGGTATTTAGCTAGTTTTGCACTGTTTCTGGTAATGGTATAATACTTGTTTTACCCATCAATTAAGTATACATCAAAAATATTTTTGAAAATAATCTTATTTTTATAGTGATATTTAATCATAATTAACTGAATTTTTATAAATCTTGCTTGTGACAAACTTTTTTATTTTTGGGTTTACGAAGTTGAAATAAAAAACATTCGATGTAAGAGTACTTTGTCCATGTCCCTTAACGTCCGACAAAAATGACGTGATAAGTTCATAAGCTCTTAATCGAATTTAATTTAGCTTCTCTAGACACCAGACGCACTTACTACCAGCAACTTTTACTTCATAAAATATTGAATAACAAGATTGATTGCCCGGCTATATTAAACACCCTCAGTTTTTCAGTACCACGCAGCTCCGTAGTCCGACACGTTCAAACTTTTTACCTACCCTCGTCCAGAACAAACGTTCTAAAATATTCACCAACACACAACATGTGCAGATATTATAACCAGATACATGCTGACTACATAGGCCTAGACGAAAAAGTTTTCAAGCGGCTCACAGAGCACTAACTTTCGTGTTAATGTAAATTTTTTTTTTTCGCTTTTGCAAACTTATCTACTCTCTCTGTATAAATCTACTGCAAAACTTTAGTACTAAGTTTTAAGAAAATTTGTAACTTTTTAGTATATATTCTATATGTAACCTATGTTTTCCCACTCAGTAATTGGCCACGAGCCTGTTGAGTGGCGTATCTAATAAATAAGTAAATAAATAAACAAATAAATAAATAAGGAAAGCTGATTGACATAATTTTTAAAATGAACACCATATATTTCCAAATTTTGCATATTCTAAAAAATATGTTTTTAACAATATCATTTGCCATAGACAAAGTACTCTTATATCAAATTCTTTTTATCTCAGCTTTCTAGAACCAATATTAAAAAGTTGTGTGCCACGGGGAACGTTTGTAAACAGTCACCCTGTTCATAAAATTTAAAGAAGACGAAAATAGGCGCTAATTTTTCGCCTACGAACTTTGTTATTAGTTTTTTGATCAAGGGTTAATAATAAAGCTACAAACCAATAATTACAGAAAGTTTAGACACCTTGTATAAACTTTTATAATAGCCTCCAATTTATTATGAAACTATGAACAAATCTTTTATAAATGAGCTAGCCAAATTTAACTGATGATTGATAGGCAATGTAAGAAAAAAAAAACGATTTTTTTTAGTTCTTAAATTTTCTACTCCAATATATGATTATGTAACATGATGCCAAAAATACTGATATAACTTCAAAAGTCGCAAATAGCATTAAAGAAGAAAATACCGGCTTTGATTTTACAAAAAATGAAAAATACCTTTTTACCTTTTTTTATATCCCTTCTAAAGTTTGACAATATAAAAAATGCCTTCTTATTTTGTAGCATTTTTCCCAAGTCCCAAAAAATTAGTTAATTGAAATTTAAAATTAATATGTTAATATTATGTTAAATTAACCACCACACATCTCTATATCTCCCGACCATAACATTACAGTTAATTTTTGTACTGAAAATCCATAAGAAAATCTCAACCTTTATAGAATTTTACAGAAAAAAACGCCTCATTGATGCCATTTAAGTTAACTTGCAAGTTTGCAGTTCTTTTTCATCTCGCCATGACCTACTATGAGAATAATAATATAATGATTGAACATCAGGGATATATGTATTTAAAAAAATAATAAAAAAATACTTTATTTAAAGTTGCCTTGCTGAGGGAATTTTTTTCAATGCAGCCCCTGATCAAAGACTTTTTTATTTTAAATTACCCTACCTTTTCCTTAAATGCGCCGCAGGCAAGAATTTTGAGAAAGTTACATTAAAAATATCTCTTTTCAGGGTTTTGAAGTCAAAATCTTCTTGAAATTTAATTAAAATTGTGGATCTGGCAATTAGACCGCTTCACAGGCCCTTTTTACTATACCCCGTTTTACTTTGTCCTCCATCTCCCGCCAGTTCGTAGGCGAAAATTTTTGAGAATGTAACGTGTAATTTTTAAAGATTTTTTGAAAAAGCTTTCGCAAAAAGAGAGCGGATTGTCCCATATAAACTAAATACGAAATATTATATGTTAAATTATTCATTAAACCTGTATGGGTCAATCTTGAAATAATATTTTTGTTTTCTGCACTTTTTAATTTTCATGAAATTCTTTGATATAGATACTTTTTTGTACTTTGTCTGGTAAAGATCGTAAAAAAAAGAATAATTAAGGAGTCCACGGAAAATACATTAGACACTTACCTCCATATCCACCTTGAAAATATTCGGATTGATTTAGCTAATCCATGCTACTCTTTGTTCATTTATGTGGGATCAACAGAGAAAAAGAATGGAATAGTTAGCCAATCGCGATTCAATGCCTACTGTGTATTTAAGAGTTAAAGTTGCACAAATAGAGAGTGCCTATTCGTAATCGTATCTCAGTGCGCATGCTCAGAACGGATACGTCGTACAACAGCGTCTACGTCTCACCTATCTCTACGACCACCCTTGCAGTACTCGTACGCATCTAGCGTATCCTAAGCATTTTGTTATCTATGGGTTTTCATAAATGCCTGATTTATGGCCACTTGCACCAACACAAACCTAGAGCACACCTGAATAGGTGCCCCCTAGTTCTAGGGAAACCCTAACCTGTCACCTAAACTGAAATGGCTTGCTTGACAAATTTTAAACGTACCCCTGGCTAGGTGAACAAAACATTTGGCAACGTCGCAAATTATATAAAAAAAACGTCATTCCTTGGGTTCTCTGCCAATTCTCTCTGCCTCCGTCGCCCAAATTGTTTAGCAAGTACTTAAACAGGTGAAAAATTGTTTTCCTAAAGATATATCGCTGACATTGATTTTTTAGATTTGTCTAATTTATCGCAATGTAAAATGTTACAGAGAGGTTATGCATAGTGATGGGCACATAGAAAAAAAAACATCGATGTTGAACATCGATGTCGACATCGAAACTTAACATCGATGGTAAAAAAACATCGGAATAAAAACATGTTTTTTTTGCTTTTTTTAGAGAGTATTCCGTTGTTCAAAGAAACTGTTTTATTTAAGAATTATTGTTTTACATAATACTTATAATGCTGTAACGAGTACTCGGCTAAAGGTGACGGCCGATTACCTAGTACTCGGCTGCCGAGTAGTGGAATTGTCGTTTTTTTAATAGTCTTAACAGTTATCATATCATCATAATAATATTATATTTTATACATAATATAACAGTGGCGGTTCCAGGGGAGGGGGGCGATCGCCTTCCCTCTTTTTTCGAGAATTTATTTTAAAAGTCGCAAGTTTTTCATAAAAACAGTAATATTTTTAAGTTTTTCAAAAATTTTCGCATGCGGTGTCCTGTTGTGCTGAGAATTGATTTTAGGACTTTAAAGTTTTAACTTTTTTATCTTCGCTCTTAAAAAATTTTTCCCTCACGCCCCCTCCCTCTTTTGGGAAAGCTGCGACCACCACTGAATATAAATTTATAATTTGACATGCATAAATGGATTTTTTATATTTTCTACTTTACTCGGCCGAGTAAGACCAAGCACCGAGTACATATTACTCGGTTAAAATTCTGACGGAGCACCGAACTACTCGGTACTCGGTGCACCCCTAATAATTAGCATGCAAATAAGAGATTTATAATAATAATCGGTACATGGCAAAAGCTATTAAATCTCTACGCTAAAGACTCACAAAAAATATGAGTGGTACATTCAAAAGAAACTATATATTATATATATCATTGGTTCAGATTAGGTAGCGACACCTATTGGCGGCAAAGCCGACCGACATCTCAAAAATAGGTAATTTTTTTTGGATCAATGTTCGATGTTCCGATGCTTAAAAAAAGTATCGATGTTTTAACATCGATGATATTTTATAGACATCGATGTTAAAAACATCGATGTTGGACAAAAAACATCGATGTTTTGTGCCCATCACTAGTTATGCATACAGGCAATATTTTTATGCCTGCCTGAGTGTGTGTACATTTTTGCTATGTAGTTACAATATGTTTTGTATGATAATGATATTCTTTCAGCAAGGTGGTGCGGTATGGAAATAAAATCAATGTCCTATTAACCCTGGATTTATAAACTTGATGGTATTGCTAAGGCTTATTTACTTAACTTTTAATGCATAGTGCTTAATTTTTGACCTCTGTCTTTTAGTATGCTGGAAACAGATAGAGATATAAAATTAATACACATTAAGCATTAAAAATTGAGTTAATGGGCCTTTACTGTTCGACGGTGATGCAATTCTGACCCTTTTTCTTTTGCTAAGGGAAAAAGAGACATATTTATAGTATAAGTACAGAATCTTGACCGTTGAGTTTATAAATCCGCAGAGCTTACCGGTAATGAGGATACTCCAGCTGATTTTCAAACTGCTCCAAAATTAACATCGCGGTTGGTTTCGTTAACCTAAACCTTTTGAAAAAAGTTTGGTTGTCCATATCCTCAAAATGATTTGACCTTTTTATAAACTTGACGTGGAAAACAAAACAAAACAAGGAACACACAAAAGATCAAAGCAAAAAGGGAAATGATTAAACGATGTTTCGCCCTGGGTAACCAGCGTGGGCTCATCAGTAGTTTCACTGGTCACCCTCCAATATACATCATTAAACACTATCATACACTTTGAACCACTCACAAATAGGCATCGTTCCGCACTGGCACTTACTTATCCAAGTTACCTGATACAAATTCGTCCTGGCGTGTTAATATTTCCAGTAGGATTATGCTCCTAAGGCAATTAAAACAAAGAAGAAGTTAAAAAACCTCCAAATCAGTTACTTCAACCGAAAAGAAACTAAAAAACAAAAGATCAAAAGATCTTGGGTGGAAATAACGAAAATTCAAACTTGGATGAGCATCCCACAAGGAACACACAAAACTTGTAACTTGGATAAGTAAGTGCCAGTGCAGAACGATGCCTATTTGTGAGTGGTTCAAGGTTGGAAATCAAAGTATATAATAGTGTTTAATGATGTATAGTGGAGGGTGACCAGTGAAACTACTGATGAGCCCACGCTGGTTACCCAGGGCGAAACATCGTTTAATCATTTCTCTTTTCGCTTTGATCTTTTGTGTGTTCTTTGTGGGATGCTCATCCAAGTTTGAATTTTCGTTATTTCCACCAAAGATCTTTTGATCATTTGTTTTTTGTTTTCTTTTCGGTTGAAGTAACTGATTTGGAGGTTTTTTAACTTCTTCTTTGTTTTAATTGCCTTAGGAGCATGATCCTACTGGAAATATTAACACGCCAGGACGAATTCGTATCAGGTAACTTGGATAAGTAAGTGCCAGTGCGGAACGATGCCTATTTGTGAGTGGTTCAAGGTTGGAAATCAAAGTGTACGATAGTGTTTAATGATGTATAGTGGAGGGTGACCAGTGAAACTACTGATAAGCCCACGCTGGTTACCCAGGGCGAAACATCGTTTAACCATTTCTCTTTTCGCTTTGATCTTTTGTGTGTTACTTGTGGGATGCTCATCCAAGTTTGAATTTTCGTTATTTCCACCCAAGATCTTTTGATCTCTTGTTTTCTAAATACTGTTGATGGATCGGCATTGACCGTTCTTGAAATTTCCCGTAAACCAAAATCAGCCTCTTTCATGCCCACGATGCGTCCTTTCTCAAAGTCGTTTAAATGATGAAATTGTTGGCGACCTCGAACTCTTGCCATTTTTATTTTTTAAGTAAACTGTAAGCAATCCAAAAAGACCAAAAACTACGAGAAAAATTATTTAAAATTTTTAGAAAAGGGGTTTCATGTGTGAAAATTAATAGCAAAAATCTGTGAAAAAAGGAAAGATTAGAAGACAAAAAATTTGTCAAATATTTCTTTTGAGATAAGGTATACACACAAATTTGAACTTTGAACTTTGCAAAAAAAACTTCGCTAACACTGGGCATTGATCCTGTAATGGATAGAAAGTCCCAGTATAAAAATAAAAAAAAAAATTCTTCTCGGACGAATACAGCTTTTTCAAAAGACGACAAGGAAAAACTTGGAGGAATCTGGTGTGCTATTTAATTTTTTTACCAAAAATTAAAAAACAGGCGAAAATTTAAAAAAAAAATAGAAACGTATATTTCATATAAAACATGGCGAAAAAGTAACGTATAATTTTAGAAATTTTATTATGAAATTTTTACGAAAATTGGAAGATTTCTTGGTGAAGATGTCGCAAAAAAAGAGGCGATTGCGCCGCGGCGGCCCTCCCTTCTTCTTCTTCTTAACATAAGAACAAACAAATACAAAGTGTACTATGAAGTAAGGAAATTCAAAATTTCCTCCCCCCTTCCCCGTAGACAGTCTGTTAAAAAGATACAATATTTCAAATCACGTATTTTTTTTTATCACTTATGTTAAAAGAATCTCGTTATTTTGCTACCGTTATCTTCGACACAAAAAACTGTCAAGTTGGGGTGTGAATAAGAGCCCAGTTTAAAGCCCATCAGAATCACTTTATCTCTCGGATTTGTATGTTGCGGAGTATGTTTCTCCATTTCGACGAGTGCATTTCAACAAAAGCTCTGCGCGAGGGTAATGAGCTAAGGCTAAAATCGTCCTAAAACCGTTTGCTAAATAGAGCTTAGCACCTCTTAGTTTATAGGCTTATGCTTGGTAAAACATTATTTGGGATTTACCAATGTAATATGATATACAATAAGGGACAAATATTACAATGTCTTGATGAAGTTAGTGTATTGTACACCCAGCAAAAGGTCGGTAAATAATCGGACCGACGTTGTCAATGTCGGCATCGTGGGCCGATGTTGGACCAACTACCGACTTCCATCATCGATCATTCGCAATGCACATGAAAAATAATTTGCTTGGCCCGGCGAAAGTCCGATGTCGTATCCTCACGTGCGTCGCGTCGGTAAATTGCAAATATACTGTGTCGGCCCTCATACAGGAATAATACCGCCGGTTCACCGCGCGCTCTATGTGCATATAAACTAAGCAGATATGATCATATATCAAATAAAATAAGTGAGTAACATTTCTCTCCCCATGCAAAATATCTACTTATACCAGTATAATTTTCTATCAGATACGTTTATGGCTCGTACGAGGCTAATAAGGTGTGCTATTCTGTATTAGTGGTTACATCATAGTTTAATTTAGGTCAACTTTAGGATACTTAGGTCTGGTTTAAATTTAGTTTGTGAATACAAATACATATTACTAATACTACTACTACCGCTATTATAATTGTGTGCACACGTTTTTTAGTTTTTGTAATTCTCGGAGATGGCCTTTGCCACGTAGGCAATTGATCTTCGGCCGCACGTCGCGGTTCGGTCAACCGGCGGCCAAAAATGCTGATGGTCCGATGTCGGTTACTGACATCGTGCCGATGTCGAGGGCTGCGGCGACTGGCATACGTCCGGCATCGGCCCGGGAACAATTGAACAGAAAATAAAACGTCCGAAACAAAATATGAACGAAATTAAAACACCCAGGAAATAATGGATACGAATAGAATTTTATAGAATTTTAATTTATTCGATCCTTAAAAGATACGAATATAATTTAACCGATTATAGTTTTCCCGAACCTTAAAATATCAGAATTATAAAAAGTATCGAAAATAATTGTCTAAAAACGAAAAACACCCGATCCACAAATTGATAGAAAATAATATGCCCGATCCTTAAATGAGCAGAACCACAATAGAGCCGAATCGCTATTGGGCATGCGTCAAATTTAAATCTCTAGAGCATCGTAGGCCTTAGATTGCGGCGTTGACAAGTTTCGCTATTTGGAAGATGACACGGGGATTTTTTTTTATTAAACGATTTTATTTAACTTCTCAGTTTCTGGCTGTCTAACTGTCTATAAAATATTGCGAAAAATTTTTGTAATGTTGGTCCTATAACAATACAATATAATGAAGAAATTTGGGGGTAGGAGGTTGTTGAAGAATGTAAAGGGGTAAATTAATACAATATCACAACTTGCTTCGACTGTCGCGGCTATCAGTTCAAATAATTTTCGGCCTTATTGGGGTTCTTGAATTTTGTGGTTCGGCATTATTATGTTTCTGTCAAATTATTTTCTTTAAAATGTGTTTCTATAAAAATATTTTTCGTTTAAATTTAATTCTATGCATATATTTTCTAGCGATTTGATTTCGAGATTTCGAATTTTTTTTGGACCAATTATTTTCTTTTCTTTTAAATTCTGACAAATTATGTTTCTGCCAAATTTGATTTTGAGTTTTTTATAGGGACCCATCGGCCCGCGTCCACTGTATTTGGGGAGAATAGATATATCGGGAATAACAAGCAATATTTCTAAAAACAGAGTTTTGAAAATTCGGAATTTTAGGGAATTAATAAAAGCTCAAAATTGTATCCTAGTAACACATGCCAAACTATTACCGTTTCCATGAAAACGAGGTTAACTTTGTATTTTCAAATTAAACGCACTGTATATTTCATCTAATCTAAAGATGTCATTTTGACAAGTTTGAAAATTTAATATTTTTTCAGTTTTGTTTTTAAATTAAATTTTATAGTTTTTTTCATATTTTCCGACTACATAATGGCAGTGCAAAAGCTTACCAAAATCTACGGCTTAAAATATTTTTTTAAAATACGAGAGTTACTAAGACCTAACTATTTCATTGGCATATTTCTACTCGAAGGCGAATAAAAACCTTCACGTCTTTAGATAAAATTAAATATACAGGGTGTTTCATTTAACAATTAAAAGTTAATCTCTTTTTGATGAAAACGGCAATAGTTTGACATATGTCATTAGAACACAATTATGAACTTTTATTAGTTCTGTAAAATCCCAAATTTTCACAACTTTATCCTTCCAAATAAAGTCGCTAAGTCGCCGTACTTATTGCTTGTTACACCCGGTATAAACCTAAACTATTAACTTGACCAGGCGCGTACCGCTGGGGGGAGGGGTTAGGGGTTAAAACACCCCCTATGCACGGAAAGAAATAATGTCCTAAAATTCAGTAAATCATGTTATGGATTTGTCAATTTACTAAAATTTAGTACAGTATTTTTGCACAAAAGATTTGTGGCGTAGACGGCAAAGGGTGAGGGAATAAATCGGACAAAAGTTTTTCCTCGACCAGGATTTGAACCCGGGATTTTTACAACACCAGTCTAATGCTCTACCATCTGAGCTACCGAGGAACTGGGGTTTTGACTGGCTATTCGGAAATACTTTCGTCCGATTCATTTGTTAATAGTGGAGAGATCTTTGAAGCCTACTGCGGCTTTAAAAATCTAGAGATGTTATAAAGACAAGGAGGTACACATTCACGATAATTAGTTGTACGAAATTTCTATTTATCAATCAACTAACGATACACGACATATAGCGTTTTATTGGAGGTGTCAGATGGCGAATTTCCAACTATAATAATTTCAGCCAAACATATTTACAAAATGAAGGGAAAATTTAGGGCCCTAATAAATTTATAGAAAAGATTTGTGGCGTAGAGGGCAAAGGGTGAGGGAATAAATCGGAAAAAAGTTTTTCCTCGACAAGGATTTGAACCCGGGACCTGTAGAATACCAGTCTAATGCTCTACCACCTAAGCTACCGAGGAACTGGGGTTTTCACTGACTATTCGGAATTACTTTCGTCCGATTCATTTGTTATTAGTTTGAGATCTTTGAAGCCTACTGCGGCTTTAAAAATCTAGAGATGTTATGAAGACAAGGAGGTACACATTCACGATTATTAGTTGTACGAAATTTCTTTTTATCAATCAACCAACGATACACGACATATAGCGTTTTATTGGAGGTGTCAGATGGCGAATTTCCAACTATAATAATTTCAGCCAAACATATTTACAAAATGGAGGGAAAAATTAGGGAAATTTACAGAAAAGATTTGTGGCGTAGAGGGCAAAGTGTGAGGGAATAAATCGGAAAAAAGTTTTTGCTCGACCAGGATTTGAACCCGGGACCTCTAGAACACCGGTCCAATGCTCTACCAACTGAGCTAGCGAATAACTGAGGTTTTGATTGCCTATTCGGAAATCCTTTCGTCTGATTCATTTGTTAGTAGCCTACTGCGGCTTTAAAAACCTAGAGATATTATGAAGACGAGGAGGTAGACATTCATGATTATTAGTTGTATAAATTTAATAAATATTCATTAAACGTTCATAAATCCAATATAATTTTAGTACCTAACCAAAAATAAGTCCCTTTAAATTGACATATTACGCATTTTTTTTGTAATCTTGTTTTTAAAAAGATATATGAAAAGTCCTTTAGTAACCTTATTTTTTTTTGACGTTTTAGATAGAACGTCATAAAAACTTCTGGTTATGAAGGATGTTGACTTAAGAGTGTTCGCGTTTGATATTTTTAATAATTTCTGATATTTATGACATTTTTATTGGTCGTAGGTAAAGTATAGTACACTAATTCTCATGCTTATTATGTACACTACTATTAATAAGCCACTCAATATAAAGTAGGACAATAAATAAAATCGTCAAAAGAAACTGGCAGGTTTTTTTTTTCAATTATTTAAATCCCGCTAGACACAAATGCAAACCTAGTTCATAAAAAAATTAGACTCTATAGCCTTATATTAAAGAATTACCAACAATTATTATCCAGAATCTCAATAAAGTCGGTCCCCAAAGCTCGAACCAAAGCACAAGTAAGCGGGAGTGGTTTACAAAAGAGGGAAGCTCTTTATAAACCACCGATGGATTATCTCGAAATCTCTACTAATACGTCAATAGAGCTTGAAATTTGATTAAGTTTACTCCAACGTATATACAGCTATATAGAGCAGCCCTTTTTATTGAAAAGCTCGCTTCTGATGGTTAACCAAGGGATATGTTTGTATTCTGACTGTGTTTTCGCGTACCTATAGGTCTTAAAAAGTGGTAGTGGTAAAGGTCCAAACGAGCAATATAATAAATTAGAATAAATTATTTTTTATAGCTTAGAAGACGAGTGGTTTGTATTAGGTCATAAATCGGAAAAAAAAACGTTTTTGTCTCGACCGAGGTTTGAACCCAGAACCTTTAGTACCAGCCTAGCGCTCTGCCAATTGCGCTATCGAGGGCCTGAGTTTTAACCGGTGGCTAATTGGCACTCCATTCTGCCAATTTATTTGTTGGTAGTGGAGTGATTTTTGAAAAATGAGAGAGTGTTAAAGACAAAGGGGTACCCAGTCACCATTATTAGCTGTATTATTTTTTTTACAACGAACGACATACAGGGTATCCTAAAAATTTCGAGTCCCCTCCAATGGTACGGATATGACAGTAATTTAAGGCTTAAAATATTTTAGCATAGTTTAAGGAGTAAGGTTTTTGTTTAACCAATTTTTTCTATGATTTTAAAATTTTTATGCCACTTTTTCAAGTTTTCACTGTTTTTTTACCGTTCAAAAAAAGTACTGGCCACAAACATTTTTTCTCTGTTAAAATTAAAAATATGGAGGGGAAGCAAAATTTTTAGGATACCCTGTATGTCGTTCGTTGTAAAAAAATATAATACAGCTAATAATGGAGACAAAAGAAGAACTAAATTCTTCTTCTATTCAAATGGTTAACATTATGCTTTTATCTAAAGAAGCTGAGAACGGGTGAGATTGCCCGGCTTGCCAAACCTTTGAAAATGTCCTTAGGTTATAGAGTAATACAACTTTTCTTAGGTGAATCGTCGATGTGACCGATATGCGATACCTAAAGTTAAAATTTTTAATTTGCGCCCATCGCTTTTATTATGGTATAAGAAAGATAAAAAATTATTCTCTACTTTTAAGTGCATTTAATAAAAGCTTGTTCTTAAAAACTTTTTTTTAATACAAATTTTTTAAGTATTAAGTTCTTAAACTCTTTAAAATTAACAAAAACATGTCCATAACGTAAATTTTTAAACATCTCTAGAAACATTTTAACAGGTATTTAACTAAATTATTTTAAGGTTCATCATGGCCGTACCACAATATCTTCAAAAACAAAAGAGGCAGAAAAGTAAAATTTCACATATTTAGATGGTTTATAAACAAAAGCGTATTTTTAGATGCTAATCGTACCCTCATTATGGGGGTAGAACTAGACGCTGTCTATTTTCGCAAATTTGAATAGGTCTTTTCTTTCTAATTCTAAAAATTTCAAAAAAATCTCAGAATATGTTTTATTTAATTTTAGAAAATTTGCGCTATAAGTAAGTTGTTTCTTATTTTTATTTTAAATGGGATTAATTAATTAACGTTAACCAACCGTAATTGTTAAGAAACGGTTTTTTCTCAATTTTCCTTTTCTAAATGAGCGTCTTCAAGGAAAGTCTGATTCTTATTGGATTAGCGGTTTCCACGGTTTGCAAACAAAAACTTTTGACTTCGGATTAAATTATTTTGAGAGGGACTCTTTCAATCACGTCCACGTCTTTCATATTTGAAAGGGGTATTCTTATTTTCGCCTTTTTAGAAATTGCACAAGTAATATTACAAAAATTTAAAACCATAAACCGTATTATCTCTGGAACTACTTAATTTTTTATAGAACATAGCGAAGAACACTCTCTGAAGAAAAGTCACAGTCAGTGACGCACACACCATCAAACATATATAGAGTGGGCCAAAAAATTTTTCACTTTTTGAACGTGCTATAACTTTGGACTTAATCGGTCGATTTTCAAAATTTTTGGCTGTTTTTATATAGTGAAGGGGCATGTGTAAGTCCGTGGGGTTTTGAATGAAGGAGTTTTGTGACTATGTGGGATTGATAGCTCTTTAGTCACACAATCGACGGTTACCGGGTGTTTTGTTCGCATCCATGTAGAAGGGGATGATATGACGTCATATTTCAAGATGGCGGCCAAAAATCATAAAAATACAACTTTCGCAACCGGGGCATGATTCTACTGGAATCCATATAACTCGAGAACGGGGATTCCAAAAAATTCACATTCAAGGTTAAAATCTGGTTTTTTCCTATTTTAAATCAACATCACATCAACTTCTTCTACACGGATTCAAACAAAACACCCGGTAACACTTGATTTTGTGACTAAAGAGCTATCAATCATACATAGTCACAAAACTCCTTCATTCAAATAGATAAAAATTATCGACGTATGCCCCTACACTAATAGACAAAAGATGAAACTTTACTGAAGCGACTCAAAATTTGACATATGTCAAAAATCCAAGATGGCGGAGAGCTTTAAAAAATGGATAAATTTCACACCCCCTGCGAAAAATTTGTGTGCGATCATGGACTTGATTTTTCTCAATGAGGCAAAAGCCCCATACTTTCTTCGCCTACCTAGGTATTACTTCCCTAATAACACCGGACGTCCCCGGGACGTCCTTTTTAGGTACCCATAGGTCGGGAACGTCCCAGCCCTAAATTGTACGTTTTTAGTACGTTTCAATCAATTGGTTTTAGAAAAATTTCCAGTTGAACGTTCAAGAGACGTTTTTTTTTATGGCTCCTTTACTTTAAAACAGTTTCAGCCTTAATATGTACATTCTAAAAACGTCCAAAATATTACATTATTGAGACGTTCTGGAGTGGCTTTATATCGTAGGTCTATAAGACGTTTTCATTAAATCGTTTTTAAAACACGTGGACGGAACGTCCAGGGACGGTTTTTTTAAACAAGGGAAATTTTTATCTATAGCACGAACGTTCCAAAAACGTCCGAAAAATAACATTATTAAGACGTTTGTAAGATATTTTCAATAAATAGTTTTAAAAACACGCGGGAAGAACATTCAGAGGACGTTCTTTTTAAGTCCTTTACCCAAGGGATATTTTTATCTATACCACGAGCGTTCCAAAAATGTCCAAAAAAATACATTAATGGGACGTTCTGGAGTTGACTTTAAATCGCACGTCTATAAGATGTTTTCATTAAATCGTTTTTAAAACATGTGGCCGGAACGTCCAGAGAACGTTTTTTTTAAGTCTTTTATACAAGGGACATTTTTATCTATAGCACAAACTTTCCAAAAACGTCCGGAAAAATACATTATAAAGACGACGTTCTGAAGTGGCTTTAAATTGTACGTTTGTAAGATGTTTTCATTAAATAGTTTTAAAAACAAGCGGGTAGAACGTTCAGAGGACGTTCTTTTTAAGAACTTTACACAAGGGATATTTTTATCTAGCATGAGCGTTCCAAAAAAAATACATTAATGGGACGTTCTGGAGTTGACTTTAAATCGTACGCCTATAAGATGTTTTCATTAAATCGTTTTTAAAACACGTAGGCGGGACGTCCAGGTGATGTTATTTTTAGGTCTTTTAAGCAGGGGACTTTTTTATCTGTAGCACGAACGTTCCAAAAACGTCCGGAAAAACACATTATAAAGACGACGTTCTGAAGTGGCTTTAAATTGTACGTTTGTAAGATGTTTTCATTGAATAGGTTTAAAAACATGCGGGTAGAACGTTCAGAGGACGTTTTTTAAGTCCTTCCCAAGTAGCACCCGTCGTACTCAGGAAGTCTCATTAAGGTCCGAACGTCCCAGTTCTAAAACGTACGTCCTGGTTTGAAAGTGGGACCAAAGATCGGTTGGGAACACTTACACGTCCTCAGGACAGCATAACTATAAAATTAGTTTATACATATTTCGTGATTGGTTTTGATTGGTTGCTATTTTATTTGTTTTTCATTGGTTTTTTTTAAGTTATTTATATTGATAAAATCCATTAAGGCTCAAACGACCTAGGTCCAAAACCTACGTTCTGGGGACGTTTGAAGTGCGACCAGAAATCGGATAGAACGACTCAAACAATTTTAGGACGTCTCGAGGACATCCATACTATAAAATTGATTTATATATATTTCGTGGCTGGTTTGGATTAGGTCCCATTTTAATTGGTTTTTATTGATTTTGTAAGTTATTTATAGTGATAAAATTCATTAATGCTCAAACGCCCTGGGTCCAAAATTTACGTTCTGGGGACGTTTGACGTGGGAACAAAATTCGGATTAAACCACTCAAACAGTTTTAGGACGTGCCCAGGACATCCCTATTATAAAATTGGTTTAATAAGTGTCGTTTTTTGGCGTAGAACACGGCGCTTGCGTAATTTAGAAATGTGCCATCACCGGTTTCTGCCATCGCCAAAATGAATTTCCAGTGACAGTATTACAAACCTAACCAAACTTTGTTTTTATTTCTTATCCCCGGTTTATATTTCCGTGGTTATCTTATCCTTTGTTATTTTGATGTATAAACCCACCATTAAATAACATTCCTGACGGAAGTTGCTTGGCAGTGTCTGAATCTTCCTCTAAGAGTAATTGTCCCAATTGAATTTGGCACATTACCAAATCAGACTCCATCATTTTATTATTGAAGAAACAAAAAAGAATAGCCGGTGCACCATCCCAAGTCGCAGACATCTGTCACAAAAACGTCCTTGAGACGCCCGCCACCGAACCTCCCAGGGACGTTCTAAAGACGGCGTAGGTCTCAAAGCGGACGTACCTAAGAGACGTCTTGTGAATATGTCCTGCAGACGTTTTCTGTATACGTCCCAGGGACGTCTTTGTCGTACGTCCTGTGGACTAATTATTTTGTAACATTGGACCTCCCAGGGACGTCCTAAAGACGTCGTAGGTCCCAAAGCGGACGTACCTAAGACGTCCTGTGAATATGTCCTGAAGACGTTTTCTGTATACGTCCCAAGGATGCCTTTGTCGTACGTCCTGTGGACTAATTATTTTGTAATATTGGACGTCGTAGGTCCCAAAGCAGACGTACCTAAGACGTCCTGTGAATATGTGCTGCAGACATTTTCTGTATACGTCCCAGGGACGCCTTTGTCGTACGTCCTGTGGACTAATTATTTTGTAACATACAGGAATAATACCGTCGATTCAAAGCGAACGCGCAGCGCGCTCTATGGGGGACACAAGTAAGCACATCAAATAAAATATGTGAGTAACATTTCTCTCAAACTGTCCCATTCAAAATATCTACTTATACAGTATAATTTTGTATTAGATATGTGTACGGCGCATGCGAGTCTAAGGTGTATGTATATTATATATTATATTAGTGGCTAGATCATAGTTTAATTTATGGTAAGTTTAGGATACTTAGGTGTCGTTTACATTTAGTTTGTGAATACATATATAACTACTACTACTGCCGCTATTAAGGTTCGAAACATACGTCCTGTAGACGCTTTCTGGGTACGTTCCAGGGACGCCTTTGTGGTACGTCCTGTGGACTAATTATTTGGTAAAATTGGACCTCTCAGGGACGTTTTAAAAACGCTATTTCTCGTGTGTTTTTAGGGCGTCCTATTAGGTACGTTTTTAAAATGTATAAATACTTGGTCCAGGGGATGTCTTTAGAAATCGTTTTAAAAACGTTATTTCTCGGGTGTTTTTAAGACGTTCTATCAAGTACGTTTTTAAAACGTGCCCGTGTGTACAAAAACTTCGTCCAGGAGACGTCTATGGAGGTCGTTTTCAAAACGTACCCGTTGAACGTTCTAGGGATGTCTGTGAAGATTGTTTTAAAAAAACCCGAGATATGATGGTTTAAGAAGTATTTGTACACACGGGCACGTTTTAATAACGTACCCGATAGTTCGTCCTAAGAAAGTTCCCCAAGTCGTGGGCTAGGGTTAGGTATCTAAATTCGTTAGAACAGTGGTTCCCAAATTTTTCAGTTTGCGTCGCACTGACAGGTTTAGTATTTTGTCAGGGCGCCCCGACTCGCAGCAGATGCGGCGCCGGCGTTGCCAAACGTAAGTCAAATTAATTAACTTAATTTATTAACCAGGGGCGCCGTCAGTCGCTCCTGGTTTCTTCTCGCGGTGCCCCGGAGCGCCGCGGAGTACACCGAGTTAAAAAATATCTTACAGATAAAAGTTTTTATTCTGTTGGAGAGTTTTTGAGTTTGGGAAGTCAGTAACTTTTGAATTAGTAGTTATTGTTTTTAATTTCCGTTTGTGAGTACGTACAAATTTACATATTATGATGTTGTTGTTTTTTTTTAGTTGCTGTGAAAGTTTAAGTCTATATATTATGTATTTGTATTTTTACTGCTTCGAAATGTCTTTGGAAGTTTTGTTAGATTAGTATATAATTCAAATTTAATTTTATTTTGTAATTGGAACGTTGTCAATATTTACCATGTAAATCTTCTGGTAATAAAACACTTTGAAATTTGAACCTAAGAACATTTTCAAAGGCTTGGCAAGCACGGCAATCTCACCCGTTCTCAGCTTCTTTAGATGAAAGCATTATGTTTATCATTCGAATAGAAGAAGAATTTAGCTCTTCTTTTGTAGTTCTCTCTTTGTCACCGTAAAGTTAAAATTTATTTTCTACTTTTGAGTGCATTTAATTTAAGCTTTTTCTTTAAAAGTTTTTTTTTATAAAAATTTGAATCCGCCATATTGAAAATAGAACAAACTAAATCTTTTCCCCGCTTCACTTCCCTCGTTAAAGGGAAGTGTGTACCTAATAATACCACATTATTGTATTCTCGCCGGAACTATAAACGCATACCAAATTTGAACACACATCCTTCATTTTTAGATTTGTACCCTCAATCGTCCATTTTCTGATAAAAAAATCATAATCCCCCTCCTCAAAAACCCCTGTATGGCAATTTTGATTGAAATCGAACAAACTAAATCTTTTTCCCCCTCCACTTTCCTCGTTAGAGGAAGGTGGGTACCTTAGAATACCATATTATTGTATTGTTACCGGAACTATAAACGCATAGCAAATTTGAACAGAATCGGATGTGGATTAAGTTAAAATTGGTTAGTAAAACATGACCGGAAATCGTTCATCTTGAATCCGCCATATTGAATTTTCAAAATCTCCATCCCCAAGTGCCCCAACATACCAAATTTCAACGAAGTCGGGCGTACTTCAACTGTACCCCCCTCCACCCCATTCGAGTAGGGGGAAGCTGTCAATTTCACCACACTATATTCTTGTGTTGTCACTGCAACTATATAAGCATGCCAAATTTGAAGCCGATCGGATGACGGGAAGTTGGTCAAAATTAAGTTGCAAGATTCAACCGAACAAACATCTCTCGTCACATGGATAGATACATACATTGCAAGTTAAATAAAAGCTTGTAAAATAAAGGTATATAAGGGTATATACCTACTTTTTGCAGGAATATTGAAGGTGCTTAGAGCTTATTATGCTCATTTGCTCTGCGATTTGCTTAAGTAATGAGTAGTAAAAAAATCCATAATTTTTAAGTATTCCCTAAATTTTATTCGTTTGCTCTGGCCAAAAAAAAGTTTTCCATGGCTAGGAATTAAATCTTGTTATAAGTTCAACCACTGGATGGCGCTGCTTGTCATAAAGCCATTATTTGTTGTTATTATTTATTATTATTATTATAATTATTATTTATTATTAATTATTCTTTGCGTCAGTTTTTACATTAATTTTGTCAGCTTAAGCAAGGGTCATTTAAACATCTCCAGGGTGGATTCTTTAAACGGAACGGTGCTTCTAGCGGGTTAGAATTTGGTCTTTAATCGTGCTATCTTGTTTTTTTTTATGTCGTTTTGTTTACGAGGTATGGCAAAAAAATATTTTTTGAAAATAGGACACCCTGTATAGTTTGACATTTTTGAATTCTAAAAAATATTATCTTTTTGACAATATCACAAACTAATACTGTATCTCTTATGGTTTCCAAGATAGAGGCATTTAAACTTGAATGGAATTGTTGTCTATGCCTTGTTTACAGGGGATATTTGAATGAATATCGAAGTTTTCCATACATATCCTCCTGTGTGGTAGTGCTGAAGAGAGAATTGTTTGCAGATTTAAAAAATTGCAAAATATACAGGGTGTCCTATTTTTTAAAAAAATGCCATACCTCGTAAACTAAATGTCATAGACAAAATCCAAGAGTTGACGTGTTTTTGGATTTTTTTATAAAACCAAATTCTAACCCGTTAGAAGCATCGTTTCGTTTAAAGAATCCACCCTGTAATTGGCCTTAAAATCCTCAATGCTAGAAAGATGCCCTCCAGTGCACATAATCGTAGGGTTCTCAGTATAATTGAAGATTGTTAATTGTTTCTAAAAAATAAACAGTGATATTTATTTTAATTAAACTAATAAAACAACAAAAAAACTTGCATAAAAATATGTGACTATAAAAACTTGAAGCCATCATCCATTGGGGCATCATGGAAATAAAATTGAGTGTGGGCTTGTCTCTGCATTGACTGGTCCTATACTTTGTAAGTCATACAGTCTTAAACCGAAACGTCCTCCATCTAACTTCAACTGTTCTTGGCAAAATATTTCGAACTGTTGGTTTGGTTAGCCGGAAACGTTGAAAAAATCTAAATCTAAATCTAAATCTAGACCCTTCTGGCAAAACCATTTTCAATTATATTCAGCACATCCAAATCGTCATTTAAAAATTCCATTTTTATTTTTTTTACCGTTTTCGAGTTGACAAAAAATGAGGTTAGAATTCTCTCCTAAGGATGATTTAAGGCTCGATATCTGGCATCTTAAATTTAGGTATTCCTTAGACTACAAAGAAAAGCTGAGCAAACCAAATCAGCTACTTAGCACCGTTAAGAGATCCTTAGCGCAAAGGAATCCTTAAAGAAATCGCTGAGCAAATGGACATTAGTGGTATCATCAGTCAGTTCGATACGATACCTGTTTTCATGCAGTATGTTCCCGATACGATCCCAAAAAGCCACATTAAACTTGAGCAGTTTGATTAAATAAAATATTAACTTTACCATCGCTTTTTATCTTACAATCTGCTTCTGTGATATATCAAAATCGCAAATGTTTTCCAAAACATCAAAATCTTCAAATGACAAGGCAAGTAAATCAAATTCCTTTACCTATTCCACATTTTGCACTTATAGAGGATTTCTTCATTTACAGAAGTCTTAAAATTTAGAACAAGTTCTTTTGTGATGTTGGGAACTGCAACAGTCACAAAAAATGTAGAAAAATAATCAAAAAATTTGTTGAAAAGGCCTTTTATTCAGTGAGAGTTTCTACTTGATAATTAAACTGTTTGACTATTTTAAAACTTTTTTAAATTTTTTACCTTTTTTGTAACCGGATATCACTTGTTTATTATTTATTTTTGTTTTACACAAAAAAAAGGTTTAATTGAGCCAAATAAATATTTGTTTCCCATGGTCCAAGCAAGTATTTATTTGAATCAAATAATATATTTATATCTGTCAGGGAAGATTTGACTTAAATAAATATTTGTTTGGACCATGGGACACAAATAATTATTTGACTCAATTAAATCTTTTTTCTGTGTACTTGTTATTTTCTATGTTCGTTTGTAACATGTTCTATGACATTTTCATTTTAGCGATATTTTTAGCTGTCTGTATTATTTTTAATACCCCTGTATAAAACTGTTTAGCACACTCCCCCTTTTATCCAACTTATTAACTGTTCGCATCACAGATAAAGCTTGCGGAATTGGGCCGTCGGGAAATGCTGCTCCAAAATGATCTGATACATTCCTTAAACTATTTCCGGAAAAATACCATTTTATCATAATTTTTCCATTATGATAATTGTTTATCAATGTACAGGGTGTCCAAAATTGGATGGTTTTTAGGGGTTTCGGGTACTTCTAGAGGAGATAGAGAAAATTCCAACCCCCCTTTGCTAGGCTCAAATTTCAAGTATGACTTTTTTATTTATGAAAATATCTTCGTGGTGTTAATTAATTACCAAATCTGATTTCATAAGTCAATTTTAGTGTTTGAGATATAACACAAATTTGGTATTTTTCTTATGGAACGGCCCAATTTTTTTAAATTTTGTGAATGCTTTTTTAATTTCCTTCAAAACGATGTGCCTCTTACGAAAAACGGTTGTCGAGTTATTAAATATTTTCCATAAATTATATAGTAGGCTGTGATGAATGTTAAAAGATCTAGGGTGCCTTGGTTGACAATCTGAGCATAAAATAATAGTAGACCTTGAATTCAGTTAAGAAATAAAATATTTTTTTATTTTTTCCTAACAATTTTTTTTCCTTTTACGACCGGTTTATCAATTGAGGGTTAGCCCCTACCCCTACCTGTGGGTTAAATTAAGTGGATGACTGTGAATTCAAGGCCTACTATTATATCGGTAATAAATTATTATACCTATATTTTATGCTCAGATTGTCAACCAAGGCACTCTAGATTTTTTTAATAATGTCTTTATCAGAGCCTACTATATTATTTACGGAAAATGTTTAATAACTTGACAACTATTTATCCGATTTTCGTAAGAGGCATATCGTTTTGAAGAAAATTAAAAAAGCATTCAAAAAAATTAATAAAAAATTGGGGTGTTCCATAAGAAAAATACCAACTTTGTTTTATATCTCAAAAACTAAGTGACTCATGAAATCTGATTTGGTACTTAAATTCTAAATACGGGGTGACATATTGAAATGCGGTTTTTACCAAAAATCTTGTCTTGAAATTTGAGCCTTGCAAAGAGGGGTCGAATTTTCCCTATCTCTTCTAAAAGTACCCAAAACCCCTCAAAACCATCGAATTTTGGACACCCTGTACAGTACAAATATGTCTTAAATGGGTAAATTCTCTATATATTGCGAAGGGAAACGCATAACCCGGTACCCGGAATGTATATAGCACATATAAAATGTAATAGTAAGGTGCAGATACACCATTGAAAAGTCTGGATACACCCAAGAAAAGTCTGGATACCTTGTCAACCAATCTGGATACACAATTTAAAAAGCCTGAATATACCCCGCGTAAAATTCTGAATACACCCTGAAAAAGTCTGGATACACTCTGGCCTGGACACATCCCGAAAAAGTTTGAATAAATACAGGAAAAGGCTGGATGCACGCTGGAAAAGTCTGGATACACTCTAAAAAAGCTTGGATAAACTCTAAAAGTCTGGATACAACCCGAAAAAGTCTGTATTTTCTTGAGCTAGGAAGGTTTTCGAGCAGATCTAAACGTTAGTTCAGAAAATTGTGTTTGCCTATACTTTCATTTCACGACCGAAACTTGTTTTGAGTTTTTGTTTTTCAAATTGCCCAACTTTGTAGCTGGGAAAACTATAATGTTATACCTCCCCCCCTACCTCTCGGTTTCAATGGTTCAATGGATAGACCGCTTTAAAGTGCGTACATGTACGGTAAAAAAGTGTGGACTTTATTCATAACACGTACGTAGTTGGTAGAAGAGTTTTCAAACGCAATTTTCAACTTTCAATGCGAATGGTAATTTGTAGAGGTTTTTAAGAAAAAACTCCATTTTGAATAGCTATTTTCATGTTTCCAGTGCTCCCCACGAATGGCTGGGATACTACAGGGTGTAGAAGGCATGAGGTTAAGTGAAAACATTTTTATTATATAGGGTGGGCCACAAAAAATGAGTTTTTTTTTAATCGCCTATAACTTTAAAACCAATAGACCAATTAAAAAAAAAACTACATAACTGGTATATTTTGTTAGGTACTGTTTACATTATGTAAAATAAAGTCTACTTTGGCTACAATTTGACAGAATAAACCGATTTTAATGAACTTAATTGTTTTGAACGTTTTTATTTCACCGCCGATTTTTATAAGTGGCAAATTTTTATGTTTGTATTGGATGAAGATTTCAAGAAAAAAATAGTTTTTGAGTCCGTGGCGCATAGAAAACAAGTTTCGTGGGAGATGAAAAAAAAGACATGCAAATTTTTTGTAAATCGGACCATTGGTCCCAAAATTATAGACAATACAAAAAGTCTAATTTTTGTGGCCCACCCTATATATATGAATCCTAATATTTTATTTAAATTAAAAAGTTTTTACAAATATTTAATAAAATGTTTAAAATTACACCTTACTTGTTCCAAAAACTCCTAAACCCTTAGTAATGTGTTAATACCGACCCATCCTGCACCATCCGTGATTTGTTTCGCCATTTTTTTTTAATTACAGACTTTATTAAAATATTTATAGAACAAAAAAAGTGTTTTAAATTATGGTTTTGTTCATCTCGATTAGCAAACGTAGTCACTGTCCAGAGTATAACCCCTGCCACATATGCGGCCGGCCAGATCACCCCAAAATGTCACGAAGGCGAACCGCATATGGGGATAGATTATATTGCTTTTCCATTCACCCTTAATTTGGTGCCCGGCCGCCAATCGGCCGCGGAACTCACCCTTACCTCGCCACTAGACTAGAGAATGTGCGAGACCCTCCTCTACCTCTCTTTATCACTCGTTTTAGGCCAGTCATGTGGTCACAGTAGATGGTTTTTGGTCGTGCCAAAAATGTCCGGCGACTAACGCTATTTGACACTATTGCATTTGCACGTCATACACGGTTAAGGGTGGCTCAATCAAGCTACGCCCCCCCCCCCCACCTCAACGAAACTCAATTTGGATATTTTAAAAATTATGTACTAATTATATACTAATTTAGTCCCTTTTTAAAAAAATTCGTACTTAATGAATAACGGCATTATTGGCACAAGGGGAGAACGTGGCTTGGCGCTAAGCTGAACCCCCCCCCCCAAGCTTAGGAGACAGATTTAATAAAAGTTGATATGTCAAAATATTGTACAAATTATGTACTATTAAAAAAGGGTACTTTTAGGTTACAAAAAGTTATAAGGTGTGTAGCTTGATATCAAGGTACACCCCCTCTGCTTAGAAAAGAGATTCGACCAAAAGTGACTATGCCAGAATTTGGTACTAATTATGTACTAATTTCGTCCCCTTCTAGAAAATTGCCTACTCTCAAGAAAACTCAATTTTTTTTATTTTTATGGGGTGTGTAGCTTGATATCAAGGCACACCCACCTCTGCTTAAGAAACTGATTTGAAAAAAAAGCAATTATGCCATAATTTGCTACTAATTATGTACTAATTTCGTCCTCTTCTAAAAAATTGCCTACTCTCAAGATAACTTCTTTTTTTTTGTTTATATGGGGTGCGTAGCTTGATGTCAAGGCACACCCCCCCTCTCTCTAGGAAAGAGATTTGAAAAAAAGTCATTATGCCATAATTTGCTACTAATTATGTACTAATTTCGCCCCTTTTAAAAAATGGTCTACTCTCAAAATAACCTAATTTTTTTGTATATATGGGGTGTTGATATCAAGCTACACACCTTATATAAACAATAGAAAATCAAGTTATCCTGAGAGTAGGCAATTTTTTAAAAGGGGACGAAATTAGTACATAATTAGTAGCAAATTATGGCATAGTCACTTTTGGTCGAAATAACTTTTTTCAAATATCTTTCCTAGGCAGAGGGGGGGGGTGTACCTTGATATCAAGCTACACAGCCCCTAACAAATAAACAAAAATCTTAGGAACCGATGATTTTTGTACACTAAAAGTATCCTTCTTAAAGAGTACATAATTATGACATATCAACTTTCAATAAATCTATCTCCTAAGCATGGGGAGGTGCAGCTTAGCGCCAAGTCACACCTCCCCCCCCCCTTTTAAGTGCGAATAACTCCGTTATTCATTAAGTACAAAATTTAGTACATAATTTTCACAATATCCAAATCGAGTTTCGTTAAGGGGGGGGGGGGGTGTAGCTTGATTGAGCCGGTAAGGTGCGTATCGATTACGCGGGGATACCGCGCGAGCCATGTTCAACCGCTGCAAGATCGTTCGATTGCCGCGCGAGCCATTTAAGGGACGAATTTTTGATACAGCACCGAAAGCACAGCAGTGGCCCGCAGCCGACGATCCAGTCCACGTCGAGCCAATACAAGCGTCCCAACTACCTGCGAGCAACTGACTGGAACACCTTTGCCGCGTCTCAAAAAACCGACAGAAGTTGGCTCGCCCCGCGGCATGTACGAGCGCGCCCATGATACAATAAAAGAAAGGCATGATAGGTTGCGGTTCAAAATTCGTCTAGATCCGCGCATGACGTCACCTGGTGAGATTTTTGTGGCGCGAACAGGGAACTACCTACGCACAGCTGATACCAGTTCACCTACAAACATGAAAATATAAGGATAGTTTGGGTTGGTAACGAAGGAGCTCACCAAGAAAAGACTTTTCATTATTTTTCCCTTGAAGGGGTAAAAATAGAGGTTGAAATTTTAAAAGGATTTTCTGTATCTCAAAAACGAAAAGCAACATAAATTTCAAAATTGGTATATAGATTCTACTAATAAAATAAGTAAACACGTGCTTCGGCATTTTTTAAAATTCAGACGGGGGATTGAGAAATAGAGGTGAGTCTGTTTTGAAGGGGGTACAAATAACTCACAATTACTTAGAGTTCTAAATCACTGTAGGGCTAAAAATTCGCATTTAGGTTCTTCTTAAAAAGTTAACGAACAGGTGTTTTTGGATTCTTGGAAAATTTGAACGGGTGCGGTGGTTGCAAACACCCCCTTGTATCCGACAAATATAAAGTATGTTGTGGGGTATCAAACTAAAGGAAATAAACTCAGGAATCTAAAACAATGTTTTTGTTTTCAAAAGTAGCAATTTGGAGTGGGGGAGGGGGTTGCAGGTAGGAATGGTTTTCCATCAAAAAGTACTACAAAATTTTTAATTAAACGAAATGCAGTCTGGAAAACAACGAAGGGGTGGGGGATTGTGAGGGAGTAAAGCTCGATTCAGAGTTCCATAAGGTAAGCGGTATGACGAGGTAAAACGCAAGGGAAATAAATTACAGGGTGGGGACTTTAAATGGAATAATGACCCTAGCGAGTTAGAAATTTGTTTCTTATAAAAATCCAAAAACACATCTGCAAAGATTTTTAGCAGCTAAAATTTTCGGCACGGACCCTCAGAAAGAGGTCCATTCACATACAACTTTTTTTTTCACATTAGAAGGCCTCGCTACTTTTTTTGGCGTATAGCCAAGCAACTCGTGTTTCAGGTTTCGCTCATAATCATTATCACTAAAATGTCTTGAGCAAATTCGAGCATTATTCACGTTAGAGTTATCATCCCGGCCACAAAAATGCTTCCTTATACCTTCCATTTTCTTGTCTTTAGGAAATCTGAAAAACTTAATATCACGCGAAAAACCTTTCGTCTGATTGTCGACATCCGTGTACACAGCACCCAACTAATTATAAACAAACAACCACCTCAAAAATTCCGACAGGGTGGTGTTGAGCTCAGTACACCCAACACACACAAGCGTGCTTTTATGTTTGAGTGCTCTTTCATGAGGAATTGAATAGGCAGCTGCTTTAAAAGGCATTTAAACAAAATCAATAAAATTGAGTAGTTTTTATTCTCTACTTTTTCGGGACTTATTTAAGAAGGCTTTTAATGGCAAACAACAGTAAACTACTTTTATTTTGAAAATTGAAAACCAAAACTAACAATATATCCCAAACGACCAAAAACTATCTAATAATAAATCAGAAATTTGCTACCGCGAGTTTGGTACCTACCTACTAGACTCAAAAGGTACCCAAATTTTAATTGGCGCCCATAACTTTTATTATGGTATCAGAAAGCTATAAAATTATTTTCTACTTTTTAGTGCCTTGTATGAAAGATTGTTATTAAAATTATCTTATTTGCATAATGCGACACGATAAAATTATGTAGCTAACTTTCCTAAAAACTATGGGAAAATAACCCAGGGAGGTCTGCTCCACTAGATATGTTCCTGTTTGATTGACCTATTATCACTTCGTTTTCATGATTGCATTGAATCGCGATTCAATCTGTATGAAATTATTGCATCTTTTAATCTTATATAGCCTTAAAGAAGGGTAAAATGATTATGATACGGATTCAATACCATCATAAGAACGTAGTACATATTTTTTTATTAATATATAGGGTGTGCCAAAAAAATCCGCTCTTTTTTAAATGATTATAACTTAGCGGGAAATTGTCCGATTTCAATAATATTTAGCTATTTAGAAAATCAAAGCTTCAAAATTTATAGATCTTGTGTCAAACTTGATATTTTCTAAAAATTCAAGATGGTAGACCTATTTAAAAAATAGACATTTTTATCCCCCTAGATATTTTTTTTTTGTGCAATACTGCAATAATTCTGAAACATCAATTACGAAGCCACATTCTTTCGAAGCACATTGACATATAATTTTCAAAATTCGGACAAGAAATAAGGAAGTGTGCAATTTTTAAATAGACCAGAGTTAATTGATTAATTTTAATAAATTTAAACTTTTTAAAAGGTACAGGCCTTAAAATGTATAGAACGTGTGTCAAAACTGGCGGACCTATTTAAAAAATAGGCATATTTGACCCCCCTAGAAAAACTTTTTCTGCGACACTGTATTCAATATCAAACATCGGTTACAAAGCCCCATCCATTTCAAGCACATCAATGTAACATTCAAAAAATTCATACAAGAAATAAGAAGTTTTATATTTTCATAGACCAGAGTTTGCAAGTAGATTTTTTCTTAATAAGTTTGATTTTGCAGGTAAACTCTGGTCTATTTAAAAACTGCAAACTTCCTTATTTCTTGTCCGAATCTTTCTAATCTATGTACTTCGAAAGAATGTGGCTTCGTAAATGATGTTTCCGATATAATACAGTGCGGCACACAAAAAAATATCTAGGGGGGTTAAAAATGCCTATTTTTCAAATAGGTCCGCCATCTTGGATTTTTAGGAAATGTCAAGTTTGACATTGGTCCTATAAATTTTGAAGCTTTGACTTTCTAAAAAGCTAAATATTATTAAAATCAGACGGTTTTTTTTGGCACCCCCTATATTCTTTTACCCTTAATTATTTCTGATTTAACCTGTGTGCATTTACATTGACAATGTTTCTTCATATTTGGGACACTTCGTCATATTTGGGACACTCTTTTTTGGTGTATAAACGAAAGAATGTGTTGTCAAAGAAGGCAAAATTTTGCCAGCATTTTGAAATTTCAACTTTATCCAGAGGATTTATGAAAATTTGTTTTATTTCAAAAAATTATTTCCCAAATAAAATGTTTAGAGCGTTAACGAACGAAGCCGGTAAACCTAGTAGATTAATGAAAAAATTTTACGTAGGTATTATATGTACATACAGTACTTATATGTACAGTACTATCCAATATAATTATATTTATAAATATTACACTCCATATGCATATTTAAAACTCGATTATATATTTAGTGTAACAAATATTATGAAATATAAAAATCTCAAAACCTAGGGGCACTAAATAGGGGTTAAAAATTTTAAATCCGAACAACTTGTTAAAAATTTACTATACCAAATTCAAAAAGTGCAACATTTTTTGGCAGTTACAAGTTCGAGTCAAAACGGTTACATTTTAAGAGCCTATATTTTTTATAAACAACTTTGCCCCAGTCCCTAGGGACTGTACGGGGGTAAGATTTTTACCATTTTTATATTCTAGAAAACCACTCAATATGCACATCTAAACCTCATAAAATAGTGTGAATATGTGCATATGGAGTGTTCTGGAATATGAAAATGGTGAAAACTAGATCCCCCCTCCTTACAGCTCCTAGGGGCTGGGACAAAGTTGGGGGTATTTAAAATTGCGAAATATTTTACTGCGCCCCTAGTGGTGCATTTTTGTTGACATAGGGTAAAAGAGAAGTGAAATATAATTTTTTATTTCAAAACGACAAAATTTTTAGACCCTAACCTAGGAGCCTTCTTAACAGTGATTCAAATATGCAGGTGCATTAGTATTGAAGGTATGAGGAATAGTTTAAAAACACATGTTGGCCCCTGTTGCCCCCTAGGAGCCAAATATGTAATTTTTATGACACACTAGGGTACCTTCCCGGAAGGCCAACATATGTGCCAAATTTCGTTGCTCTAGCTCAAACCGTCTGAATTTAAGAAAAAAAATTGACACCCTAACTCCACTTTTTGACTGCAACATTTTTGGGGCTCTTAAAGCCCTGTTCTCACTATGCCACTTTTACATGCATCAAATTTCCTAGTAACAGATTAAAAGAAGACACAATCTGCTTGTGTCTTCTTTTAACTTATCATTAGAAAATTTGATGCATGGAAAAGTTGCATAGTGAGAACAGGGCATAAGACATTTGGGAGCTACGTTTTTTTTTCAATTATGAAATGATTAAAAAATGAAAACAGACTGCAGCTTTAAAGGGAAAAACACTTAAACAAAGTCAAGTCCGGGTTATTGGGAAACCAGAATACGAGACGAAAATGTTTGTTGTTTGGTTTTTACGGTCTATTAAGCTGCAAATCAGGGAGCAGAAAGGGCCCCGTTTTTCATTTAAGTGAGCCTTCGCCACATAATATAAGATCAAACGGGAGCCGGGGCCTTTTGTGCTGGGCAAAAAACCTTTTGATGATGGGTGATGTATGGAAACTATATACGCTTTTACCTTATGTAGCGATCCCATTTAGCGTTGCATGGAGTAGAGAAAGAGTTTCGTTTTGTTGGTTGACTTTATGAGGTTTAATTTATATTTGTTAGATTTTCACAGACATAGTGTCTTTCTCCCTCCCCTCCCCCCTTATCTAGACCGTTAATTGGTTTTTGGGATATCCGTGACACCAAAATGAAATATTTGTGGATGAAGCAGTCAAAACTTGACCGATGACCCATAATTTGTATCGCTCAAATATTAATACCATAACAACAACACATTCATTCATAAGTATCCAAGAAAAATGTATAAAAACTATAGGAAATACGTGGCACAGTGGCAGGAGATATCGCAATCGACATAAATATGAGATTTTTTTTCTTTTGAAATATTTACTTTAGACTCTTTAGAGTGTTATTAATGACATATTTAAAGCCTTAGAAAATACAACTGCATAAAGAAGTATTTTGGATATGTATGTTATATGAGTAAATAATAGGTAACTGTAGGCATTATTATTCTAAGTTTCTTATCTTAATGTATTATGATACTTTTGTTTTTTATCATTGTTTTTAATGTAATTTGATGTTTGTTTTTAACTAAAGATCTTCTAGAAGGAAATGTGTAAGCACTTTTAATCACATTTAACTTTCATATGACTTTGTTCTAGAATTAAGCATCAGCACTATTTTAGTATAAATACCATTTGTTGTAAACAACATCAAGAAATTCAGAGGCATTTAATAACTAGTCTTCTTAGTGTTAAGTACCATTGTAAACGGTTCCAAAATAAAAATAGTTTTTTGTTAAATTCTTTATTAGATCTCGAATCTAAAAAGTGGCGTAGTCGTGCGGATTTCTTCGACATACTACAGCTTGAGGCCCAGTGTACTAAAAAGCTACTCGTACGTAAAGCGTCAGTACGGTACACGTTAGTGTTTTACAAAAAGAACGTACTTGAGACAATGATGAATTTGAAATTATCTCTGTGTTTCGGACTTCCATTGTCTATATTTTATTTATACACGACGTTTCGATCAGTACAATTTCTGTTCGTCTTCAGGTGCAAACTACAATCTATTCCTAAGGCTACGTACTTATATACTATGGGAAACCACTCAACCGTGAAGTTTAAGAAGTTGGCTCCGCCCAAGGAGTGGCTTCCAAATATTTGGAATTTCAACACTTAGTTTACTGAAATCACCCTGATTTTGTCCAATAAAGGCAGCTTCAAGGAATTTTCGTTTCTTCCAGTGTGACTCCTTATGCAAAACCTTTGCTTCTGTCCACTTCATTCGGTGTTGTTTTGACCATGCGTGTTCGGCGATTCCTGATTTCATTGCTTCACCTCTTTGGATATCATCAAAAGTATCATCAACATATCTTAGCCAGACTTAAGTTTATATGTTGCGGTATCAACCGCGTGTGATTCGAACGACTCCATGTAAATATTGGCCACCAATGTCCCGATAAAGGAATCGTTAGATATTATTAGGCAAGGACTGGTTCATGACGAATCCCTTCGTGAACGTACAAGCCTGCCGCTGGAGGAAGTGATGGAGTTGTTGGAGTGCTGTCTACATAACTCTTATTTTCAGATGAAAGATAGGTTTTATGCTCAGAATGACGGTCTGCCAATGGCATCGCTTTCGCCAGTGGTGGTCAATATTTACATGGAGTGGTTCGAATCAGACGCGGTTAATACCGCAACATATAAACCTAAGCTGTGGCTAAGATATGTTGATGATACTTTTATTGGACCGGTAATGACCAACAACTTTTAGAATTTCTTCACCACCTAAATAACATAAGACCCACCATTAAATTCACAATGGAGTTGGAGCAAAATTGTTAAATTCCTTTTCTTGATGTACTTGTCAAACGAGTAGAAAGCGACATCAGAACAACAGTCTATCGTAAACCCACTCAGGACAATATTTAAATCAAGGTTCAAATCATTCTGCTACAACCAAACGAGGCATAATCAGAACTTTGTATAACAGAGCCGTTCAAATTTGTAACAATTCTCATAACTTGGAAATCGAAATAAGAAACATTAAGAAGGATCTGCAGCAGAATGGTTACAGCCTTAAACTTATAACAAATACTATTTCTAAATTTCAACAAACAGGATAGAGATTACAAGACCAAAACCAGGCAAATGCATTCCTTAAAATTCCATACATTAAAGGAGTATCAGAGAAAATTCGATGAGTAGCGAACAACTTTAATATTAAAACAGCTTTTAAATCTAATAATACAATTCGAAGCCTTCTTAGTAAAACAAAACCGGAGAACAAACAAAATAAGCTCCCTGTGAGTGTGGTGAATCATACATAGGTGAAACAAAAAGACCACTATCTGTTAGGCTTAAAGAACATCAGACGAATACCCATGGTCAAAACAACACCGAATGAAGTGAACAGAAGCAAAGGTTTTGCATAAGGAGTCACACTGGAAGAAACGAAAATTCCTTGAAGCTGCCTTTATTGGGCAGAATCAGGGTGTTTTCAGTAAACCAAGTGTTGAAATTGCAAATATTTGGAAGCCCCTCCTTGGGCGGAGCCAACTTCTTAAACTTCACGGTTGAGTAATTTCCCATAGTATATAAGTACGTAACCTTGGAATAGATTGTAGTTTGCACCTGAAGACGATCAGAGATTGCACTGATCGAAATTTCGTGTATAAATAAAATATATAGACAGTGGAGTCCGAAACACAGAGATCATTTCAAGATCTTACTTCCTAATAACTGGTTTAGTGTTTTTTGCGTTAAAATCAACGTCATTACAGGTTTAGTGGTTTGTGCCTGCCTTAAAACCAGCATAAATATAAAAAAAGGAACCGAAGAATTATAAAAAACTACTAAGAAAAAAGTTATAGAAGAAAAGTTACAGGAGAAAATATATCCATCTGGTTTTGTCAAAGCGTCCAGCTTTGAAGGTTGCTATGGAAGTTCTAAGAAGATTTCTGGCTGAGCAAGGAACTGAACCCAGCCTTTGAAGTTGAGTCCTCCCAGAGAATTTCACTTTGCTTTAGGATATGAAGATTTTTTTACTCGAAGTTAGTATATAAGCATTTATAATTTTCCCTGAATTTCTTCACTAGTCAGAAGCTTAAAAATCTAAGTTTTTAGTTATTAAGAAATAATTTTTGAAAAAATATAATGTCAACACAAAATGAAGACCCAGAAGTTGAACCATACAAACTTTCCGAAATATTTTCATTAATTCTAGAATATGATGGAGATGCTATGCATGCGACTTGGCAGAAGCAATGTGCGTTCAAAATCAAAAACAATTTATGCTTGTTAAAATTAAAAATCAGTTAAAGGGTACAGCTTCTCAGCCCATTAATTCTAGAGATCTAAATTATTGGGCAAATGTTTCACAACTTTTAAATACACACTTTGGTGATCAAAGAGATCTTACTGCTTTAATTCAGGATCTCCAAAGGTTACACCAAATGCCATCCGAAAATCCATTAACTTTTATTTCACGGTTACAAATTCATTGTGCTAAAATGAATTCGGCAATAAATAGGCAAACCCTTACAAGAGATCAAAAAATTGCTAGGGTAAACTTATTGAGACTATGGCTTTAAATACTTTATTAACCGGATTAGATATAAAAATTGGGCATATTGTACGTGCTAATAATCCAAGACATGATTGAAGCTATATCTTTTATTAAACGCGAGCTTCAACTTTCTTATTTCGAAAATCAAAAATTTTCTAAAACTCAAAATGCGACACAAAAACCTAAGATACAACCAAAAATATTTTCATTTTGTAAAAAACAAGGTCACTTAATAAATAAGTGTAGGATTAGACAAGTTTCACAAACAAGACCACAGAATTTCTATAATTCTAACAATTTTCAAAATCAAAATCCTCAGGCATCTACGTCTTATCAAAATCAAAATTCTCATAATGCGAGACCCAACAATTTTCAACAAAGACCAAATGTAATACAGCGTCCACAACAAAATAATAATAATTTTGGACAAAATCAAAATTACCAAAATAGGCCAAATGTAATACAGCCTAACCCGATGCATAAACCAATGCATTTTATTAACCAATTGACAATTTTGAATATAACGAAAATTTTGCAAATACAAATTTTTCGAGTGAAAATTTTGAGAGTTATAATTATAGATATCAAAATTTTGAAAACTTGAATTATGAAAACGAAAATTTTTAAAATGACTGTGAACAAAATAATTTAAAATTATTCTGAAGACCCTATAAATTTTCAAATACCAGCCTCGGAAACAGAACAAAATTTGATAGATCAAATTTCGGAAATAACTTTAGAGGACGAGCACAATCCAAGATCAGTTCATGTAAATTTGGAAATTTTTACGTGTTCAGAATAATAATATATTACTGATATTACAAAACAATTTAAATCATTAATTGATACAGGTGCAAGTAGATCCGTTTTTAAACCTAAAACATGCGAAAAGTATAAAATCGGATTTCCAGAAAATGTCACTATTAGAGGTATCACTAACGAACTTATCAATATACCGGAGTCAGTATTAATTCCTTTTAATATTAACGATCTACATAAAGTTTTAGTTTTTGACCTAGATATACAGATCGATTGTTTATTAGGTTCAGACTTTTTAAGAAATTATGATTGTGTTATCGATTATAAAAATAATTAATTGATTACCAATTTTAAAACAGTACTACTTTATCGGGGTAATTCAGTAAATGAACCAATTCAGTCAGTTAAAATAAATCCAATTAATAATACAATAAAAATAAAAGGTCGTACACCTTTTATTTTCGATCAAACTTGTAAAAGTGCCTTCGAATTATTAAAACATGCTTTAACAAGTCCAATTTTAATATACCCAAATTTCGAAGAACCCGTTATTTTACCAACTGATGCTAGAGTAAATTTTTAAACCTAGGCTTTTCAAAATGGTCAGCGCTATGAAAAACGGAAAAATTCATCGAAAAGCATAGCCAAGCAAAGATGATGCTTTTTTTATTTGGCAAAATTAGGCTTACCAAACGAACTTTTTTCAAAAATTTATAACTTTCTTATTTCTTACCCGATTTGAACAAGCGATACATCAGGAAACTAAGGAAGAACATGGCTCTCGAAACATATTTTTACTTTTGTACTAATGGTGCACACAAAAAATTTTCAGGGGGTTAAAAATACCTATTTTTTTAAATTTTCCGCCATCTTGGATTTGTACGAAATGTCAATTTTGACATCTGATTTCAAAATTACGATGTCTTGGATTTTCAAAATAACCAAATCTTTTAAAATCGGACAGGTAGTTTTTAAATAATAGAAAATCAAAAAAGTCCCGTTTTTTTTGGCCCACCCTATATAAGAAAAATTAAAGGTCCGAGCACAGAACCTTGGGGTACACCTAGATTAAGTTTGTAAAAGTCGGACTGCCCTCCATTTATTATAACATACATTTTCCTGTCTTTCAAATAAGATGTTACCCCTAAATCCAAGTGAATACAGTTTATCTAGATCAAAATCATTATTTATATACCACATACTTTTTTATTTTAATGTAGGTTTTTATATAAATATTTTAAAAAATCATAACATGCCGATTCCGTATTTTTGTTTTTCCTTAATCCATGTTGATTTTGAGATAATAGATTAAATTTTGTTAAAAATTCAAGCATTCTATTATGTACAACTTTTTGAAATATTTTTGAAATTAAATTTGAAATGGAGATGGGACGATAATTTTCTATGTCCTTAAAAGTTCCATCCTTGTGAATAGGAAAAACTTTAGAGATTTTAAGATAATTCGGAAATACTAAATCTTGAAAAGATTTATTAATTAAAAAAGCGAGTGGTTCTGAAATGACATCAGCTACACCTTTTACTATTTTTGTCGACAAACAGTCAATTCCCAAAGAATTAGTATTTTTCAGATCTTTTATGACACCTTTAACTTCAATCATTGTAACCGAAATAAACTCAAATTAATTATTTACATTGTTAGTGGTTGTGCAACATTTAGCTATTTTATTAGTAAAATTGGATTCGATTAGAAGCCTAGGTGCACTAGAAAAGTACTGTGCTAAAGTTGAGCATACTTCCTTTTTATCTACTACTTGTGTATCATTAATATTAACAAATGAATCGGACGAAAGGATTTCCGAATAGTCAGTCGAAACCTTAGTTCCTCGGTAGCTCAGTTGGTAGATCATTAGACTGGTATTCTAGAGTTTTCGGGTTCAAATCCTGGTCGAGGAAAAACTTTTTTACGATTTATTCCCTCACCCTTTGCCCTCTACGCCACAAATCTTTTCTGCATTAAATCATGTTTCTTATTAGGTTTATTCTTACAAAAGATCAAAAGATCTTGGGTGGAAATAACGAAAATTCAAACTTGGATGAGCATCCCACAAGGAACACACAAAGGAACCAGGCAATTAAAACAAAAAAGAAGTTAAAAAAACAAAAGATCAAAAGATCTTGGGTGGAAATAAGGAAAATTCAAACTTGGTTGAGCATCCCACAAGGAACACACAAAGGACCAAAACGAAAAGAGAAACGAATAAACGATGTTTCGCCCTGGGTAACCAGCGTGGGCTCCTCAGTGGTTTCACTGGTCACCCTCCACCATACATCATTAATCACCATCATACACTTTGATTTCCAACTTTGAATCACTTACAAATAGGCATTGTTCCGCACTGGTACTTATCCAAGTTACCTGATACGGATTCGTCCTGGCGTGTTAATATTTCCAGTAGGATTATGCTCCTAAGGCAATTAAAACAAAAAAGAAGTTAGGAAGCCTCAAACTCAGTTACTTCAACCGAAAAGAAAATCACTGATGAGCCCACAATGGTTACCCAGGGGGAAACATCGTTTATTCATTTCTCTTTTCGCTTTGGTCCTTTGTGTGTTCCACCCAAGATCTTTTGATCTTTTGTTTTTTAGTTTCTTTTAGGTTGAAGTAAATGATTTTGAGGTTTTTTAACTTCTTTTTTGTTTTAATTGCCTTAGGAGTATAATTCTTCTGGAAATATTAACACACCAGGACGAATCCGTATCAGGTAATTTGGATAAGTACCAGTGCGGAACGATGCCTATTTGTGAGTGACTCAAAGTGGGAAATCAAAGTGTATGATGGTGTTTAATTATGTATGGTGGAGGGTAACCAGTAAAACCACTGATGAGCCCACGCTGGGTACCCAGGGCGAAACATCGTTTAATCATTTCTCTTTTCGCTTTGGTCCTTTGTGTGTTCCTTGTGGGATGCTGAACCAAGTTTGAATTTACGTTATTTATACCCAAGATCTTATGATCTTTTGTTTTTTAGTTTCTTTTTGGTTGAAGTAACTGATTTTGAGGTTTTTTTAACTTCTTTTTTTAGGTTTATTCTTATTTACAAGTTGCCAGATTTGTTTACTTTTAGTAGAACAATTATTAATTTTTCTTGGGAATTTTTTTTCTTTTGTTTGTTTAATCAGTGTTTTGTAAGTTTTTTTCATTTCTTTATAAGATAACCTTAAAGAGTTACTTTGTTTCGATTGAGTAAAAAGTTCTTTTAAGCGCTTTCCGGCATATTTATTGTTTCTTGGTTGATCCATTCTGGTTTTTAATTTTTTTGGTTAATTACCCAATTTTTTAATGGACAGTAAAAATCGATGATTTTATGGTAAAGTAAAACCGTTCATTAAGTTTATTTACATCCTCTTTAGCATCGTAAATGTCATCAATTGTATTAAAGACTATTGTTTTAATTGGAAAATTTGGTGAGCATGTCCTAAACTGAATATTTATTGGTTCTTTTTTTGAGGTAGATTTTTTACGTATGCTTTCCTTAAACCTTAATGAGTAGTGGTCTCCAAGATGAAGGTCTTGGACTCGTGATCCACACAAAATATAGGGTATATTGGTCAAAACGTACTCCAACTTTGATTTTGTTGTAAAACCATTTCTGTTTGTAAAGGCCCTTGGGTACCCTTCATTGGTAGTATGCAAGTTAAAACTTCCATTAAAGAGATCACATGTTTCTTTTCACTAGGCTTATAATATTCTAAATTAAAATCACCAGTCAGTATACCACTGAACACATACTAGTATATAAGATTAGGTAGTCTGAATAAAGATACATAATCAAATTAACTTTACAAAAAATTATAGTTCGTACAATGTTGACAAAAAAGGACCCTTTCACGATTAAAAAACCGATAACAATATGTCCCCAGGGTGGACTATTGCAAAAAAACTCATTCTAATTCATGAATGAGGTCCGGCACACCAGTTGATTTTTGGTCTGGGGGGTACTACTACATCATATATATGAAAATGGTGGGGGTTACCCTAGCCCCTCTAAAATTGCCCATCTTTGGATTGGTGTGCCGAGTCTTTATCCACAATTTTGAGGTACAGGATTGTCCATTTCGTATTCAGGATGAGAAAATGCACACCTTATCAAAAAATGGCGAGGGTTACCTATCCATCATACTTTATACCTTGAACTCTTGCTCTAAAACTCTCGAAAGGAAAATAAAGCATTACTTTACTTTACTTTAAACAAGGTATGACGGTTTTCTGTTGGTTCCTCATTGGTTGAATGGCCGAATTACTTTTGAGTGACTGTCACGGAAATTATTTATTGGGCATCAGTTAATTTGCCAACAAAGTTGTTTCGCCAATACTAATTTGATGTTGAATCGACGAAGAAGAATCTTCATCTTAAATACATCGGACTTTCTTATTGAGCCAGTTAAGAAAAAACTACATCTCTCCGATACTGGAGCATACATTATTGGCTCACTGAATAACTTCAGTTTGTGTGCCAACACAGTTGTTTCAGGAACACTATTACGATGTTAAATCGATAGAGAAGAATCTTCATCTAAATACACCGGATTTTTTTTTTTTTTTTGAAAAAACTACGTCTCTCTGGACCATACATTAGTGGCTTTTCAACCAAAACGTTGGTTGGTCCAGTGGTTATAGCATTGGTATGGAAATCTGGAGGTTAGCGGTTCGAATCCCATGGTCATCGACTTTTTTTTTATTGATATGATTTTTGGAGTACAAAAATATATTTCTTATTTTATTTAAAGTCATGTTTAAGGATTTAAATAACTAGTTACCGTTACCTACATATTGTTGCTGGTTAGATGCAGACCACCTACATTGGACCAGTGACTTTCTGACAAAAATATCTCAAGCAACGGTTTACCATTGGACCAATGATGCGGTGTATCGGTTAAGTGACGGACTGATGGGCAAGTATTCCCAAGTTAGACAAAAAGTTCCGACTAGACATCTGCTACCTTCAGTGGCCATTGAACGAATAAGGCAAAATTTATATTGGGCCAATATTTATCCACCACAAACTATTTATAGAGCTTGCACACGAATCAGACTTATGCGTGAAAACTGAACTTAAGTTCTCACAGTTTTTAAAATATATATATAGAGAAAGAGAAAAGGGGTGACCACGACTGGAATTAATCTTCAGGAGTTCGGACTAAATAAATATATGACGATGTCATCGCTCCTCCTCGCCTAACGATGTCATTTCGGTCTCGCGAGAGCGATCCATCCTGCTCCCGTGAGACGAGAAACCCAAATCAATTACACCCCCAAGTAATTAGAATATGCGTTGCATATTCCTTTATCTGTTATCCGCCTGCCCTCTTAAATGAAGAGTGTCTGGCGAAAAAGTCCCATGTCATTTCTAATCGACTTCAAAAAACAACGAGATTCGAAGCGTATTTTTTTTAGATGTTTGTTTTAGTATAATTTCCAAACGGTTTCACCAATTTTCACTTAGATTGAATAAAAAAAAAGATACTTGATACTTACGGAAACGTTATGGTTATATTATTATCTGAGAAATCTTCCTTTATCTTTGGGACCTAATTTTCGAAGCCGCGAGAGGAATCGATACCTCAACAGCAAAAGCACATGAAATGCATGCTCACAATTCAAGAATGACCGCGGCGACAGTACATTAACCAAACGTAGTAAGAAACAATACTCCTTTCGCGCCAAATATAGTGGGCTTATTTCACACTGGATAGATGGCGGACCACACTACAAATTTCTATAATCATTTCGTGTCAAATATCAACTACTGCAGTAGGCCATTTGGTGTACTGTGCAACTGTCCTGTTATTTGTACGACATTTCTGTAATTTTGTGGTATTCCCCCAAAACTTTTCTAGTTTTTTGCCTTATGTAAAGTTTTTTCTAGTTTTTTCGTTTTTTGTAAAACTTTATTTTATTTTGTGAAAATTAATTAACGGTTTAACGTTTAGTGATGTCGAATATTCCTCAAAGGCGATATAAACAAAAACCCTGTTGTGTTCCTGGATGTCAAGACTATGATAGCAAACGGCATGGCTTTCCTAAGGACAATAGAGAACTGTTTGTGTCTTGGGTAAGGACTACAAATCCAAAAAATTGGAACTCTTTAACTATTGATCAAAACGTAAAGACATTTAAGATACTTTAAGAACAATGTATCACTCGACCTACTTTCCCTATTCAAAATTTAGGGGTAAAGCTTACCCCTCGAAGGGGATGCTTGATACTAAAATTTCAAAATATAACCAAAATGTGTCCGCCTCAAAAAAAAAGTCCAAAAAGTAGAAAGCGTATGCAATAAACGTAAGAAAAAACTACTCCCTGAAGCATTTTAGGTAATGCTTGTGAGGTATGTATTTCTTTTTCACATTCAATTGTAAAGACTTATTTAAACTTCTACAATGTTAACAAAAAAGAAGAAAAACATGTAAGATCTTATACTGTAAATACTAACTATACTGTAAGTAAGCATGGCCGGGTTTTTATGTCATAATCAGTATTTTTGTGTCTAGTTTGGGGTTAGGTCAATGTCAGGATCATAGTTATAATTATTTTAGTTTTCGTTTCGGATTTGTTTTTATCTTAAGTATTTTAAGTCAATTAAATCATTGAAATAAGAGCGTCCTTTTCGAAGAATCCAAGTCTTTAGTGTGTTTTTAAATGTTTAGTTGTTTTGGATTTGTTTTATGTATTCTGGCAAGGTATTATATATCCTAAGAGCAAAGTATTTTACAGAGTGTTGTCCATGGGTTTTCAATGTATTAGATAAATATGCACCTCTATTTCGAGTATATTTATGTTATGTTGCGTTTGCTTAAAACTATTTTTTTCTTGTTTTATATATTTTAGTATTTCTCAACAAAACACCTGCCTTAAGTCCAACCACTTGCTTTCATGATATAGGAGGTCCGTTGGATATGTTTTTATTTTTCTATATATTATTTTTATAAACCATTTTTGAAGGGAATGTAATTTTTTTAAATGCGATTCGGATACTCCGCCCCAGCCTATTATGCCGTAACTTAAGTGACTCTCAATCAAAGATTTATACAGGATTTACAATTGTTTCCCTTATTTTGTAACAAACTTTTTTGATACCTATGAACATCCCATCTCAGATGATTATCTATATGGATTCCAAGATATTTCTTAACTTCAGCGAGCCCAAATTGGGGAGTGTATTTTTGTATGATGTGAACGCCATCTATTTAGTTTTTTTCTACATTTAATGTGAGTTTGTTGTAATCGACCCAATTTTTCAGAAGTTTTATATCATTTTCTATAATGTTTTTTAAAGTTATCCAAGATTTTGCTCGACAAAACAAGACTGTATCATCAGCAAAACTAATAATAGTACCAAGAACCGTTCCCTGGGGAACGCCAAATAGAAACTTTCTTTTATCACTAAGTTCACCATCAATAGACACCTGCTGTGTGCGATCTGATAAATAGCTCTTAATTAATTAATAATAATTTAGTCACAGTACCAAGGAAAAGTTGGCAACTTTCAACTTTTATAACTAAAATTACCACTATTACTATAACAAATATAAGTGCGCATGCGCGAGTTCCAAATTTTAAGTACGGTGCCCAAGTATGTTGAGAGGAATGAAATCAACATTTTCAAAAATTTTATACAGGCAAATTAAAAGCAAAAAATAAGCTACTAAGTGTTTTGTAGGTTCCAAAAAAAAATTGTTTCTATTAAACCTTATTTTCTTTAGAAACAAACTACAAAAAATAAAAGTAAACAAAACATCAAAAAAGTGAGGTTAAATGCACTTGCTTAGTGATTGTTATGACTATAACACAGACAAGTATGAATAGTGTGCAATTTTTAAGACTAAAACTATAACTAACACTATAACAAAACCTATACTAATCAAGTGACTAAGACTATGCCTTGTATGAACGAACGTTAAAAAAAAATATTCTCCCACATTTTTTACGAAAAATTTGAAAAAAGAATGATTTTCATAAATCTCACCCGTCACAGTTCTGCAAAGTGTCAATTTTTACTTACTGCCTCATTTAAAATAAAAAAATTTCCCCACAAACAATGAAAGGTGGTAAGGTGTATTTGCTTTATTGGCAAGTGAATGCCATTGGTTATTTACTACAGTAGTATTATTGGCAAAATTGCGCTATTTTGCCAATGATTATTTACTAGTGCTGATATATTGGCAAATTTATGTTATTTTGCCAATAACTGAAAAACTTGTTTTACATACCAAGTGAAACGCAATCATTCCTTTAAAAATTGCATGAATTTCTAAACCACCTTTCCAGTCCGATCAAACGCATTGCCGGATATCGTGCCTTTTGAACGCCGCATTTTTTAAATTTCCCGCGTGATTGACATCTGTCGCGGGGTTGACAACTTGACGTACTTGCCGACGCATTTTAATAATATTCTGCGGATTCTTCCTATGTGGGTTCCTTTTGGTGGTTTGTTTTTTGTGTTTTGCAAGTTTTCTGTTAAAATTGGCTTAAATTTGGTTTGAGTTTCAAGTCACCATGGATGTGGAAGCCGATACTGAGTAAGTACTCATATTCTTTTGTTCTTAAATAAGGTCGGCCTAGAGTGGACTTAAAAATGTTCAGAACTACCAGTAAAGCGACCAAAAATCGTCATTTTTGCTGGGTTGTACAGGCATATAAAAATTAAAATAAAAAATAATAACTTTGAACCGAACAGCACACAGCTTCTGCACATGTATACAAAAGTGAATGACACCAATAGTTGAAATAATTAAACTAAACTCCATCATGCTGTTTTCCTTAATTATATCTGTTAAAAACAAAGCAAAAACTGCAAAAAACCCCCATTTAAATTACAAAAACAAATAAAAGTGAGGTTATGTGCGTCAAAGGGGCATGCTTAAATCCGTTTTAAGATAAAAAATAAATGTTAAAAGTTACTCATCTTTTTATTTATGCTGTATAAATGCCTACACTGTTCCCCATAAGCTCATTCAACTTTTATTTTAATTTTAATTATAATTTTTTTTTTTTGATTTGCCTGTATGAACCCAGCATTAAATCGTGATCTAGACGCCACTTTACAAGAAAATCAAAGGTCACATCATGATCTACAATGCTTAAGCGATACTGACACTAATAATTTACAAATTTCTTTTGTAATCGAGCAAAACCGTTCTCAACTAAAAAGCCAGTTAACTCCTACCTGTGTTCAGCCTTCAGTGCCATTTAGCCTACTGTTGCCGCCATTTTTATAACCAAATTGACAGGTGAATTTTCTCTCAGCCTATGGCCTCTATAGTAGGCTAAAGGATACTATATCAAAAAAGAGTTAACTGGCTTTTTAATTGAAATGTTGGATCGAGCCATCTAAAGATTCATCAATTCAGTCTACGTCCAAGTCATTTTCTAACACTAAAATTTCTCTTGCTGACCCAGAGAATGATGACCCTTAAATTTCTTGTGAAACCGAGCTGTCTTTAGTTAATATCTTAAAATCTTTTTTAAAATTAATTTGAAAAAACTCGTCTGTGGTACTATTTTTTTATTTTAACGTAAATTTGCCAATAAAACAACTAGATTAAAGTTTTTAATTTTTTTTTGAGAAACCGATATATTGTCACTTTTTAACAAAAAAGGGCTACTTTTTCCTAAACCAAAATACTTACCACAATTTAAACTTTTTTAGATTCTGTAAAAAATCCTTTAAGAAGTCAACTTACTTTTCCTTATTCTGTCGTTGAAGATGCTACTAAGGCTTGGTTACGGGGCGGGGCGCCTGTGACTGGAAAGGAGGCAGAACATCCAGGAAAAAAGATGCTGAATAAATCTTCATCTTATCTTATAACAAGAAGAAGGAAGTACTAAGTTTTTAAATTTTTGTCCAAGGAATTTTTATATAAAGCAACTGAAGCAAATCTTATTTTTTTGATTCACAATCAAAGAGATTCTAAATAAAATTTTCCCTGTTGCAATTTACTGTTGTATGGAAAACCTCCTCTTAATAAATATTTAAATCAATTTATGAAAGAATTTTCCTCTATCTTTTGCATGACCAAGACCACAAATATTATTCATATGGTTTCCATTCCTGTCTTCATGTTAGGATATAAATATAAGTGTATAAGTGTTTGTTTATAGTAACATTTATTTATTTATTACATATTGGTTTTTCTAGGAATTTTTGTTTGATTAAGGATAAGATAAAATAAATGTCCATTCGTAAATTATGTGCATTATTTTATTTTTAATCCACAATCATTACAATTTTTATTTTATGCATAAATACTTTAAATAGGGAGAAAAAGCCAATTATCAGTGGTATCGGAATTTGCATCGGTATCCCTATTGAGCCGACGAATCAAGGAGGTGCACTTTTAAACTTTTAATTTTTGCGTGGGTTTGGCACTTAGTGGTAAGGGTAATTCACCATATTTTCCCAACTACATAACTCATTTATTCTTAAAGATAGAAAAAAAATAATACAAAAGTTGCTTAGTTTTTCACAAATTTTAAGAAAATTTAACCAAAATTTTCAAAATGTCAAATTTCGACATCAACTTTGTTATTTCAAATGGAACACCCTGTATATTTTTCAAGAAAAACGTTGACTTAAGAGCAATGTGTTGAACAAAGAACCACCTAGACTCTTTTTCCTGCTTAAGATAAACCCTACAAGATCTACCGAAATTTTAAAAAATATACAGGGTGTTCAATTTAAAATAAGAAAGTTGATGTCTGAGTCTAAATTTGACATTTTGAAAATTTTTATTGAATTTTCTTAAAATTTGTGAAGAACTAATCAACTTTTGTTTTTAAACTATTTTTCTATCTCTAATAATAAATGAGCTATGTAGTGGGCAAAATATGGTGAATCACCCCATACATTTTTTGCCAATATTGCCTGCAATGCCGGTATTTAGTATGCAGTGCTCCTCTACATTTAAACCATGCTAAGTGTGTATTTGCCATCATTTTAAACGTATTCGTTGCCGTCGCTCGGCCGGTGGCTCACACAAGAGTGTTTAAGGTATTTATAACGCACAGATTGCCGTGCGTCAAATTCTCATTGCCAATAGATGCCAATATTTGTAAGGCACTTTGCCATGCCGGCATTGTTTGTGGGGTTATCCTAGCGTTGTAAGAGAAACACGTCATTTTTTAATAACTTTTTGTAAATTTAATATTTTAAAGATATTCTGCAGGGCTAGGTTTACGGCGGAACTAAATTGCTACTGCGCGTACCAATAAACTACAAAAAGGTCGCGATTGTTCAAAAACCGTCAATCTTGCCCTTACAAAAAATCTGATAATTTTTAAATACAAATTTACACTACATAACTGCTTTTTTGTCAAAACTTATTTGCCAATATTCCTTAAAATTTTGTTTCTTAACATACTGGAGAACAAAAAAAAATGCAACACCATTTATATGGATAATTATTTGAATGAAACTTATTTGCGTGTATACCTTATCTCAAAAGAAATATTTGATAAATTTTTTGTCTTCTAATCTTTCATTTTTTCACAGATTTTTTCTATTCATTTTCAAAAATAACCAACACATAAAAGACATAATAAAATCAATGAATTGCGAGCTTTCCTTCAAAAAAGGTAATGGTAACCGTAGATCCGGGATTTCGCACTTGTGGTGCTCATCAGTACGGTGCTAGGAATTAGGACATGAAATGATGATGAAAAAATGTGACACAGGATTCATGTGAAAGACAACCATCTGTCAAATTGCATTTCAATTTACATAAAAGACCTTTTCTGAAAATTTTAAATAATTTTTCTCGTAGTTTCTGGTCTTTTTGGATTGCTTACAGTGTACTTACTCTAGCATGCCGTAAGGAGGATTTGGATGAGTGTTCCTCAATATGATATAGACCATCTTATTTCGTCAATGCCCAATAGAACAAACGAGTACATAAATAACCATGGGGGAGCCACTCATTATTAATTTTTTGATGATTATTATCATGGAGGAATCTTGTTGGAAATGTAATCAATTACTAAGAGCAGTATTAATATATAAATAAATTACTTTAAAAATATTTGTCCTTTCTGGTGTTACATTTTTTTTTGTTCTCCAGCTATTCCAGTAAATAAAAAATATATCAATATTAATTTTTGTATGCAGTTTTTGTGAAAACCTATTTTTTTAATTTAAAAATATATTTTATTAAGCTTATTTTTGTGTGTAAACTAATCTTTAAAACTCTTAACATACAAATCCATAGATAGCCATGAAATATGTCGCTGTCACTGTTCAGAAAAGTCACACAAATTCTGTCTTTCCTTTTATATGGTGAGAAGTTTCGCCACTTTTTGACGTTTATTGGTAGGCGACTAGCAATTTAGCTCCGCCGTAAAACTAGTCCTGCAGAATATCTTTAAAATATTAAATTTACAAAATGTTATTAAAAAAAAAATGACGCAGTTTCTCTTGCAACGTTAGGATAAATATTAAAGACACTGGGTTTTTTTCTAAATAAGGCAATAAGTAAAAATCGCCACTTTCCAGAATTGTAACGGGTAAGATTTTCTGTCGTTTCTGAAGAATCGCGACCAATGTGTCGAAAATTCTCACCATCTAAAAGGAAAGCCAGAATTTGTGTGAGAGTGAGAGTGAGATATTCCAGCTATCTATGGTTTTTTTATGTTAAAAGTTTTAAAGGCTTGTTTACACACAAAAATAAGCTTAATAAAATACATTTTTAAATAAAAAAAGGATTTTTAACAAAAACTATCAACAAAAATTAAAAATGCTTTATTTTCTGGAACAGTATTAGAAGACTTAATTTTAAGAAATATTAGCAAATAAATCCTGACAAAAAAGCAGTTAGTGTAGTGTGTTTAAAAATCGTCAATTTTTTATAAGGGCGAGATTTTCTGACGGTTTCATATTTATTTTATATTGTAAAAGAAATAATTGTTTTTACGTAGCAGATTTTTTCAAAAGTTCATTAGTTAATTATGAGCGTCAATCAGTAGCTATTTTATGTATTTTAACGGTGCCCCGCCATTCGTTTGATGCTGATCGTGCTTCATATCTCAAGTAACACAGCGTGCTGTAAATAAGCTGGGATAACGTTTCCGCAGCAAAAAATATAACAGTAACATTTTTAAAAAACCTCCAAATCAGTTACTTCAACCGAAAAGGAACTAAAAAACAAAAGATAAAAAAATCTTGGGTGGAAATAACGAAAATTCAAACTTGGATGAGTATCCCACAAGGAACACACAAAAGATTAAAGCGAAAAGAGAAATGATTAAACGATGTTTCGCCCTGGGTAACCAGCGTGGGCTCATCAGTAGTTTCACTGGTCACCCTCCACTATACATCATTAAACACCATCATACACTTTGATTTCCAACCTTGAACCACTCACAAATAGGCATCGTTCCGCACTGGCACTTATCCAAGTTACCTGATACGAATTCGTCCTGGCATGTTAATATTTCCAGTAGGATTATGCTCCTAAGGCAATTAAAACAAAAAAGAAGTTAAAAGACCTCCAAATCAGTTACTTCAACCGAAAAGAAACTAAAAAACAAAAGATCAAAAAATCTTGGGTGGAAATAACGAAAATTCAAACTTGGATGAGCATCCCACAAGGAACACACAAAAGATTAAAGTGAAAAGAGAAATGATTAAACGATGGTGTTTAATGATGTATAGTGGATGGTAACCAGTGAAACTACTGATGAGCCCACGCTGGTTACCCAGGGCGAAACATTGTTTAATCAGGATTTTTTGATCTTTTGTTTTTTAATAATATTTTTGTTCTCTTTGGCCAGAACGTTTTCAAAACGTCATGAAAATGTTGTCGCAGCAATTTTGAGGAATATTTTTTGTCTGAGACAACGGCTACGTCAGCTGAAAATAAAGCATTTTTGCACATTGTTTAAAATTTAACTACCATGACAAAACAATAGCAATTAAGTCAAAATTGTCTGACAACATAAGACATCTAAAACAAATATTATCGATGTTTAACTATCAATCATTTGTGCAAAGGCCCGTTTGATGACGAAACCTGTCATGATACCTCGTTAAACTATACACGCGCCTCAAAAATTTGAGATAGTATGGGTTTTATGGCATCATCAAATTTGTAATTCTCTTTAGTTCATCCAGAATTAAAGGAAAAACATGATGTCTTGCATATTTAGTTAATTCTGAAAAATTTTCAGATTTAGATTCGAGCATATTTATGTAAAAAAAGATTATTTTTTCACAAATGTTTGAGCAAAAAGCAAATCTTGGCGTTATTGCTGGGGGTCACGGTTCCAGCCGAGCGTTAGACGGCGCTTATTCTCAAATGATACACTGAAAAAAAGGATGTCTTACTGTTACGAAATACGACGTTAATTTAAGAGAATTATGACTTTCGATATGCGCAAGTCCCCAGTTTCTTCTCACGAGATCTTCATTCCCTTAAACCAATTTGAGAGTCAAAGTCCTATGCAAAGAACATAAAATCTTATGCCAAGAGTATATTTTTTTAACTATTTGTCTCATAGTGTCATAAATAGTTTGCTTTTAAGAGCATATTTTCTTGAAAATTGGCCTTAAAAAAAGCACACAATTCTCTTACGAAAACTTTAAAAAGAATGACGTCATTTACACTTTACATAAACGCTACATCTAATATTGTCAAAAACAGTAAACAGTGTATTTTGCACATGGACGAGAACATTTTTCGCATAGAATTTTTGTTTCTAATTATATCAAAGGGTTTACATCACACCATCAAAAGAGCAGTAATTTAATTTTAGCTAATTCTAACAAAAAATCTAGATTAACCTAAACACAGTTTATAAACAGTATACAAGTATAAAAACTCTACTATTACAGAACTTGCTTAAAAAATAAAAGTGGGAATAATTTTTGTTTTTCGAAAACACATCTTAAGGGGGAGTGGTTCAAACCTGTAAAAAAATTATAAAAAACTAAAAATAAAAGAAAACGGATACTATACTGTTACCAATGTTTTTAATTGAGTAAGATCAAAATGTTTTTGAAAAATAATTCACAATAATTCACTTGACACAGACCTATTTTTTTAAGGTTAGGTGAGCGTTTAAAAGAAATGCATGTTCTCTGTTTTACTGTTTTCTAGTGTACGCAAGTTTTAATTGCTAGTTCAAAATGGATAATGCATAATTTTTATATGCCTGTCTCTTTTATTTTGAAAGAATAAAAAGAGACCACGTATAAAAATTAGGCATTATCCATTAGCCATTACGCATTAAAAGTTCGGTAAACGGGCATAAATTTCTATTTTTTACACTAGAAAGTGCTTATACACATAAAGAATTTTTCATAAAAAACTTAAAAGAAAACAAAAAAATAATATAGTCCATTCCTAACCTATAGAGATGTACCCTGTAAATTTAACGAATAGTGCTCTTAAGAAGACAACAGGAGCTCTAACCTCTGTCCACACAGCATGTTGAACAAGAACCGGCGGGGCGGACCGTCCATTTTGAATTGCCTTTACTAAAGGTAATGGTCAATGAAATTTACTAAACACAAGAGTTCAAGCATGATTGCTGTACCTTGCAAAAGGCCGGAAATATATATTTTAAACTCTAAATGGAAGAAATCAGGAAGGCGTACCCTACATGTTTTCCAAGTGCCCCTTGCCTATACACATGTAGCAGTTCTTCCAACCACGGTATTTTTGAGGATCTCACATTACCTATTTTTACAACCAGCTGCACAGACCACACGTTTGATCTTATCATGGCCGGCATCTGACTAGTGACTATCGATTGACGGCTGTCAAGGTAGCCGCCGATCGGGTGTGCTCGGTAACTAGCCAAACGGATTGAAATACTTGTCTCTTGGGAAAAAACTTCTATCATGGACTGAAATAATTTCTTTTAAATTTGTAACAAGTGTTGAGCATACTCCTCTTAACAGATAAAATAAAACCGAGATATTAGGATTCTTGTTCGGAAAAATCCTAAGTTCTATATTGGAGGAAAAAGATATAATGCTAAAATAAATTCAATTATGACGAAAAAATATAATACAAGATAATTCGGGATCTTAAAAAGTTTTAACATGTTTTACGTACCAATTTACCTTTAAAATATGATTAGCTAGATGATATAACTACCCAACAAACACAGTGGACGCGGGCCGATGTCGGACGTCTGTCAGTCGCCGCAGCCCTCGACATTGGCACGTTGTGACAGTAACCGAAATCGGACCATCAGCATTTTTGGTCGCCGGCCGACGACGTGCGCCTGCAGATGAGTTGCTGACGTGTCAAAATCCATCTCCGGGAAGCACGAAAAACAAAACATGTGTGCACAATTATAATAACCTTATTTCATAAAACCCATTCAATAACAAATTCGAAATTTATAAGAACCGCTTTTAATCATCAAACTCATTCAATATCAAACCCGGAATTCGTAAAACCCGTAATTTATCAGAAAATTTTAGCTAAATTGATTACGCATTCATCAATAATACATGAATGCAAGTGACATCTATACACAAACTATTGAACGCAACCTGTACAAGTATGCGCGCGTAACAGCGACAAATGCATCAAAACGCAGCGCCGCCGCGCCACCTGCGTGTACGCCTCCGGTTCATGTGGTATTGGCGAATGCGCAATCAATTTAGCAAAATTTTTCTGATAAATTACGGGTAAATAAGGTTCGGATAAAAAATTGGTTTAACGAATTGCTGTTTCTATAGTGAATGATTTTATAATTGAACTTTCTTTTATTTAACGGGTTTGATTTTGCACATTCTGATAAACCGTGGGCCTCCGTTTATTTGCAATTTATCGACGCGAGGATACTAACGTCGGGCCATGAAAATTATTTTTTATGTGCATGACGAATGATCGGTGATGGAAGTTGGTAGTTGGTCCAACATCGGCCCACGTTTAACTGCCGAACTTCTGTGTTTTCTGGGTGTAAAACTTATTTTGTATGTAAATCTAGTAGTGAAACAATTTTAAGAGCCAAAATTATAGATTAAATGAAGTTAAAGAGTAAATAAAACGTTTCTGCAGCATTGACTTGGCTCTAAAGTCTATATTGTCCATGCTGTGTTACTTGGGCTGTATACCGATTGCGATGTTTAATTTAACTGTTTTGATCATTCAAAATCTCTCTTAGAGAAATAAATTTCTATATTATTAGTTGCCGTGGAAAGTGTCTCTGGGGGGGGGGCTTCAATAACAGCATATATTATTGTCTCAGATAACCATTTTTTTCTCAATTCAATATTTAGAATTCAATTCTATGGGCTGTCTAAAAAAAAAGTTTTTGCCAGATTTGAAAAAATTTAATTATTTTCAAAACTCAACATCCCACATAGCAATTTGTCATCCTTAGCGGGCCCATAGAATATTACAATAATCAATTAGCACTAAAATATTCCAAATACGTGCTAAGAATAGATCATGTTCCGCCCTAATCAGATGCTATAGCAGATCCACAGAACTAATACATACATTTGTATCACATGCTTAACATCCATCAATATCTTTAGGTATATATGGAACTTTGTCCTGTCTTTAGCATGTACTTCAAATGATCTTAAAAAATAGGACATGCTAAGGATGTTTTAAATGCTTATCATGTACATAGCACATTCATACACGTTAAGTTATACCAAGTAAATTTTTTGCACGTGCTACCTAATCGGAAGGGCTACAAATTTGTCCTGTTTCTGCAAAATAGACATACCTAAAATTTCCAAAAATAACATTCCAAGGATATCCAGAAAAGACATGGCTAGACTGTCTAATAAGGACATTCTGAGAATACTCAAATAAAGATATCTGAAGAATATCCTTAAAAATGAATTTCAGGACGATATTAGAGATGTGTGATTCGTGAACGATTCGTTCACTATGATCGAATCACTTGCGAGTATTGAGTGATCGAATCATGTTTGCTCGATATGATTCAATCAATCAAATGAGTCAAATGACCGACGAAGAAAGAATGAATCAAACGAGTGAATCAAATCCGAATGGATCAACGATTTACTGACTCACTGTGGCGATACACTGAATCAGTTGGAAATAAGTCGATCGTTTCGTTCATTCGTTCCTTTGATTCGAATTCCTGCGCGCGGGGTAAAATGTATGAAAATATAGATTGTTTGGTCAGCAGATTATTTCGTATTTAGAGACCTTTTTTTTGGTCACCATTTTCTTTAATTTAATTTCAAATGATTCAATGGTCGATTCAAAAGATTCAATAATTCTAGAAACTAGAGGTGTGTGATTCGTAAACGATTCGTTCACTATGATCGAATTACTTGCGAGTATTGAAGGATCGAATCATGTTTGCTCGATATGATTCAATCAGTCAAATGAGTCAAATGACCGACGAAGACAGAATGAATCAAACGAACGACAACGACTGACTGACCCACTGTGGCGATACACTGAATCAGTTGGAAATAGGTCGATAGTTTCGTTCAATCGTTCTTTTGATTCGAATTCCTGCGCGCGAGGTAAACTGTATGAAAATATAGATTTTTTTGGTCAGCAGAGTATTTCGTATTTAGCTGCATCGACCTTTTTTTTGGTCACCATTTTCTTTAATTTAATTTCAAATGATTGATTCAATGATCGATTCAAAAGATTCGATCATTCTAGAAACGAATCATTGAGCGATTCGTTCAGTACAAAATGATCGATTTACCCATCTCTACTAGAAACAAATCACTGATCGATTCGTTCAGTACAAAATGATCGATTTACCCATCTCTAGACAATATGGATATCAAAAGTGAATAATCTTGCATAGATGTATCACCATCATCATCTTCATATACTTCTTAATAATAATTATTACGTTTACAGTTTAATTTGCTGTCTATATGTATAATAATAGTATCCACAATAGAGAAAACATCTTCAAACTAGCGCCATCTACCTAGATTCATTAAACGGCTTATGGGATGTTCCGAAGAAGACGTTTCCAAAATGTCCACAAGTTTTAAGAAAACGTTCAGTTGAGAATATTTGGAGAATATCTCAAATAGGACATTTCTTAAAATATTACATTGATGGGATGAGATGTCATGTGCTACTAGGTTATTGATGTTCTTTTATGCTAGCTTCTTAGAATATTCTTAGCATGTGATAAGGATGTACTCAAAAATTACTATTAATGTCCTTTGGCGGCATTTTGTTTCATGTTATACTAAAAATATTCTTCCTTAATGGTTTATTTTTGGCATGTCTAATGCATGTCTGTATAGGTGCATCCTTAAATAGTATGTAGCCAGCATATGACAAAGACGTACTGTAAAGAACATCCTCTAAAGGAGGTCAGACGCATATTCTTATCATGTAAATGTTTTTTTAATGCCATATGGAAACTTATTTAAGAACTTAATGCTAAAATTAACAATTTATGTAAATCCAAGACGGCGGACTAAAAAAAATAAGTATTTTTGACATTGCTTCAACTTTTTGAAGTGCGCCACTGATAAAAAACGTGCGTGTAGATATATCGATTGTTATGACATCAGGTAAGAAATAAGAAAGCTATAAAGTATTCAGTGAATGCGTTTGGTGACCAAATTTAGTCAGACCAAAAAAGATTCTTGAATTTTCGAAATTCTTTCGAAAATATCAATATTTATATAAAACTCCAAAATTTTAAAACCAATTCGCTTTTTATTTATCAATCGAACGCACTTATTTGAACAATTCATAACTTACATAAAAGTTATTCACCAGTGGCACACATCAAATAATTGCAGTAGGGTCAAAAATACCTATTTTTTAAAAATGTCCGCCATCTTGGATTTTTATAAGTTGTTAATTTTGGCATCGAATTCTTAAATTTTAAAATCTTCATTTCTAAAACTGGTTAAAATTTTTGAATTCGGACAAAAACTTTTTAAGTAATGTACAGCCAAAAAAATCCCGTTTTTCTGGGCCACCCCATAGTTGGTTCTAAAAAGAATAAATAAAAAGCGTCGCGTCGGCCGGCGTCGATTTGAATTTTCTCCTAAATTAACCAAAAACTTACTAATCGCACATCTGGATACCAAAAATTAAGGAAGAGGAAAACAGGCCGGCGGGAATTTTTTATAAGGATGATAAATGGCCTAGGGTACGCAATAATGTAGTAGTTTTGTAGGGGCGCATTTTAAAAATAGTTCATCTTTCTAAAACAAAAGTATAGATATAAACTGTTAAAGACGGGATTTATAGGTAAGTTAAAGACGGGATTTATAGGAAACCCAATCAGTCATGGTTTTTGTTATTTGCGGGCACTTAGTAAAATCGTGTTTTTAATGAAGGCACATACAGGGTGTCTCAACGAAAACGAAACAGAGGCGTTTTCTAGTATTCATAGTACGATTTAAAAAGGACCCTCGAAAAAGTCGATTTGTTGTTCAAGGGGGCTTTTTTAATTGGAATTTTTGTAGGACACACCACTTTCGAGGGGTGAGTTTAGCAATCAGAATCTAAATAGAGAAAGTGGGTCAAGTGACACCTTATTTTAAAGGTCTTTCAAATGACTTTACAAAACTGTTAAAATTTTCAAAATCTAACGATTAGTTTTTTAGATATTCACTTTTAAATTTGCATCTTCTTCAAGTGCCATGCTCTCTTCGAACGTTGGCTATCATCAGCGCGATCTGCACCCTGTCCACTGCTTTTTGGAAAAGTGTCGTAGCACTAACACCATACCATTGTCTAAGATTTTTAAGACATGATATCCATCTACGACCTGGACCTCTTCTGCCTTCAATTTTGCCTTCTATTATCAATTTTAAAAGTTTATATTTGTCATTTCTCAAAATATGGCCAAAATATTCAAGTTTTCGTTTTTTGATGGTAAATAAAACTTAAAGCTTTTTATTTATTCTAAGGAGAACATCCACATTAGTTACTCGGTCTATCCAAGATATCCTTAGTATTCTACGATAACACCACATCTCTTCTTGCACATGACCTCAGTCAGTGTCCATGCTTCCATGCCATAATATAAGATGCTAAAAACAAAACACCGAACTACACGAATTCGTAGAGTGGTATTAAGATCGCGACTACACAACACTGATTTCATTTTGATAAAAGATGATCTGGCCTGTTCAATTCTTACAAACTTCTTGCATGTTGTCCCAGTTCTCATTGAGGAGACAACCCAAGTATTTGTATAAATTCACGCGTTCGACTTGATGACCATCCATTTTTTTTCCAACATTTAAATTAAGCCCGAATTGCGAACTTTTGGCAGCAATTTGATTCAACAACTCTTGCAGGCCTTCCAGCGTGTCTGTTATTATGACAGTGTCGTCGGCATATCGTATGTTGTTGATTTTTATGCCGTTTATAGGCAGACCCTCTTCGTAGTTATGTAGTGCATTATCTATTACTTTGTTACTATAGATATTGTCGAAACAACAGCGGAGACAATATACAACCTTGGCCCCTCTTCTTATTTGGACCTCTTCGGACAGTTGGCCATCAACTTTTATTTGAGCAGTCTGATTCCAGTATAGATTAGTGATTATCTTTAGATTTCGGTCATCTAGACCAACTTCTTTAGCGATTCTATGAGCTTTTCGTGTTGGACTCGATCAAATGCTTTCTCATAATCTATGAAACAGGCATATACTGGTACCGACACATCCCTAGACCGCTGAACTAAGACTTAAATTCCAAACAAGGCCTCTCTTGTCCCGAACCCACCACGAAATCCAAACTGCGTGTCGCCCATAAAGGATTCGAATTTGCCATAAATTCTTTTGTGGATAATCTTTAGAAATATTTTTAACATATGGCTCATTAGGCTGATCAGGCGGTAATCACTACACTTCTTTGCTGAATGTTTTTTAGGCAGCGTAACAAAGGTTGATTTTAGCCAGTCAGCTGGGATTTTACCGCTACGATAAATCAAGTTAAAAAGTTTGATCAGCGTATTTAGCGAATCTTCGTTTTGTATTAGCTTTAAAACCTCAGTGTATACTTCGTCTTGCCCTACCGCTTTTTTGTTTTTAGTTGAAGAAATTGCGTCTTTTACTTCCTCTGGTGTTATATCTATGCCTTGGTTCGAGAATTCTTCTGGCTGTTCGGATCGGTTATCGGTAAAGAGATGTTCTATGTAGCTACACCATTCTTTTAGTTTTTCTTTGGTAGCCGGCATGATTTTAACCTGATTATCCAAGGATTCCAGCTTATCTTTTATTAAATAATCCGGCCGCTTCCTTTATGCCTTTGTGTAAATTGAAAGTTTCATGTTTAGCATTTCTTGACATTGCTGTGTTATCCAGTCTTGTTTTGCTGACCTTATCTTGTTTTTTATTGCTCTATTGATTTCATGATACTGATCGCCGCCTTTTTTACTGCGTCTTTTATCTATCAACTCCAGGATTTCATTGGTCATCCAAACTTTCTTTTTTCATTTTCATCCTTGCCTAAGAGGGTTGTGCTTTCGACTATGGCACTTTTAATTTTTGTCCAGACCATTTCTGCATCTTGTTCGGTAGACTCATTAATATCTTTAAGCTTTTTGTTAAGTTCGACTTTAAGTTTAGTTGCTATCATGTTATCTTGAAGTTCATCCAACCTGGGTCTGGGTTTGTTATTTGGGGGACGATTTTTCTTGAGGGTAAATTTAATTTTCGCCACAACGGGATTGTGATCCGATCCTATGTCTGCGCCAGGATAAGTTTTTGCAGATTTAATAATGTTTCTCAATCGTTTATTAATTAACATAAAGTCTATCTGGTTTCTAATGCTACTCTCAGGAGTGTCGGATTTAGAAGTTCAAGTATAAAGGCGTCTAACTGGAAGTTTAAAGAAAGTTTTTGATATGATAAAATCCGTTTCCTGACAGAACTGAAAAAGGCGATCTCAACGGTCATTTGATGTACCAAGTACCCCAGAACAATGGTGACTTCTGTCTTTTTTGTAAAATTAAGGGCAGTCTGAACTTGGTCGTAGAATGCCTCTACGTCATCATCTGAATATTTACTGCTTGAAGAAATATGACTCGATCTGAGACAGGAACAAAAGAGATAAAGTGCATTCGTTGTAAGAAGTCCGTTAAGCAATAAAACCTCTTCAGCAGGTAAATCGGTGGTTCTCAAACAATAAATTATATTTTTGGAACATGACGAATTAAGTTTTCTAAATAATAGTAGTTTTTACATCTAGTGGCTAAAATAGTGCTTTTTTACAAGCGTTGGTTTAAATAACAAGCGCAGACAAAATTATTTTTGTTTGCATCGGCAATTAGGAAAGTCATGGTGTGGACATTTGTAAACATTACATAAATCATTTAAAGTTAATAAAAAATAACTAGGTAAAAAAAGATTATTTCTTAGCTTTTATAGTATTTAGGCAAATTAGTTTTACGAATTCTTTTTTATAAAGTTTTGGTTCTAAAAAGAATCGATATTGCAGTCTTGCGATAGAACGCACCTACTTATAAATGCATACTAAAAATAGTCTTCCTCTGCATCTGAAATATCAACCATGCTTTCAGAATCATTATCATCATCCGTAATATAACGGTCTTACTTCGTCTATAACCTGTTCTGTCTCATAAGATCCAAAAATAATTTTTTCCGTGTGTTCAATGCATTTCCGCCATTGTTCTTTGCCCACTTTGCTTGCTTTTAAATGGCTGCTCTTTACACTTGTTTAAAATATCACTTTTTAAAAATAAATTTTCATGGTTTATGTTTTTCTTTGACAACCACTCTCTTATTTCCTCTTTTTTTCCAGCTGCTTGTAGGAAATTTCTCTTCGAGTCTCGTATGGTAAGACGCATTGTCCAAAACAATTAAGGAAGAAACTTTTTAAAAGTTTTTCCTCAAACCAATGCTCAAAAATTTTAGCATCCATATTGCCGTGATAATCGTCAGTTTCTTTTCGTTGATGAAAATATTAAACTGGCATTTGAAATAGACCCTTCTTCATTGCCTGCATGTATTATCTAATTAATTAATATTTTTCAATTACTTGCACGGGTACTGGAATAGCAATGTTTCGATTCATCCTGCAAAGACAATTTTGTTGAAGTTCCGTGCCAAATACCCATGTTTCGTCAAGAAAATCAACTTGCCTTGGCAATTCCGATTTTTTATTTTTTATGTAATCTCTTAAAAATTGCAATCTTTTTGAAACAATATTGGATTGCTCGCAAAGCACTTTTCTGTTGTTCGTTTTTTTTTATATATAAAGCCCATATCTTTTAAAATTTCGAACAAACTGGTAACTCCAATATCGCAAAGTTGTTTTTCCTCTTTTCTAGAATAGCTTTGAGGGTAACATATTCCTTTGACTTATACATATCATAAACAATATTTCTAATCGATAGTTTAATCCCTTGGGATTTGAATGCTGTCGAACCCTTTTATATGGTGTGTCCAATTCCTCTTCACTCTTTTTTCGAAGTCTTCTTAAGGTCTTATCTGAAATGCCGCAAGCATCAGACGTACGTTTCTGCACTGCCAAAACGGACACTAACAGGCCTGAGTTATTTTTTTCTAACGTAAAATAACGTTCCACTTGTAATACCAAACGGCGTTTACCTGGAGATAAACACCTTCTAGGCGTTGTGTCACCTTGCTGAACATTTCCATAACTTTGCTTTATAACTGCTTTAAATTCCGTAATTCACACACAATAAGAAACGAGCAAATTTTAATTATTTCTTGGAAAATAGTGATTATTAGCATTAACGACAGCTCCAGATTTACCTATAATGACCGCAAAATAATTAAATTTTCGAAAAAAATACCTGTCAAAATTTTTAACTTGTTGACGCAAAAGGTTTTTCAAAAGTATAAGTGAAAAATAAAATAAAAATATTTATCGTGGTATAAGTATAACACGTAATTCTTAAATAATTTTGTTTTAAGACCACTGATTTAGCGCACTCGAATACAGTGAACCAGTGAGATGTCTGGTACGATCAAGTACAGCGAGGGCATTCTAACTTAACTGACTTACTGTTCAAAAAGCGATAACATCTTTTGGAGATTTAATCCGATATCGGACTTCATACAGCGAACCGACTTTAACAGATTTTTGAATTTATTTATTCAAAATGACTGCTACGCCGTTAAAGTGGTTTTGTCTGTCATTGCCTGCGTAGTAGACATGATAGTCGTCTATCTGGCATTTATCTGAGTTAGGCCATCTCACCTCGCTAACTCCCAAGATCTCTATGTCCAATCGTTCCATTTATCTGATGACATTGTGGTCTTTTCCAGTCTGAAAAATACTTTATAAGTTCCATGTAGCAACCTTCTTCATGACTGGTCCGGAGATTCTTAGCACCCTCTGGTCACTTAAGACCTGCCGGAGACCTGCCGGGGGCTGAGGGCCTGGGCTTTTGGTTTTCCAGTCATGATGTTGATATTTCCTGGGGATGGTAATGAGGTGGTTTTCCGTTGCCTTCCTCATCGCAGCATTAAAACCGTTAAAACAATCCTTGTCACGCCTTTAACTATGTAAGTTGTTGCCGTTTTTGTTTCCATATCTAGAAATACGCCGAACAATTACTTTTAGTGTTACTGCTTCCCAACAATAATAAATTTGCATGAATCAACGCAAAAATCGTTTTTTTTTACTAAATTATGTAATCTAATTAATGTAAAGGCATTTCCCAAGCAACAAAATCAGTCGCGACGTAGTGACCGTCCCCACGCCCTATTCATCTAATAGAGTTGTGCCGTCATATGACGGCGACGGTTTTACTACTACTATACCTCGAGGTATTCACCGTTTTTGGGAATGCATTGGGACGGTTATACAACTACATTGCGATGGTAATGATTACTCTTGATATAGGAGTTATGTCGTCGCGGGTAGTAAACGAGCACCTTATCCCGACGTCCTGTTTACCACATAAAGTACTATTTCTGACTTTATAGGGTTCTATAGGTTTTCTCTTTCCCACGTTATTAATTTAAAATATGTTATGATCTTTTTCTAAACTATATCAGGACACACACCATAAAATATGTGAAGACATGACAGAAAACAAAAATATTATCGATATCATAACCTATACCTAATAATTACCATTTTATTAACCACTTTTCTGAAGTTCCAAATTTCCAGTTTTAATATGTTTTATTTTTATGTCTAAATATTAATATTTTTACTGTTATTGGTACATGCAACTACTAATCAATGATTTAATGAGATATTTTTAAATTATGATTTGAATTCCATGTTTAATAAAAGTAAATAACATGGTGCATCCAGTTCACGGTACATTGATTTAAAATGTCAGTAAAGTAACGATAACTCGTAGGCAACGTTTCTCTTATATATATTTATGCACATTTATTTCTTACTGCGTGGTAGATAGGCGACCGTGTAGACTCCACAACTTTGTAGTTTTGTATTGAGTGGGGTATACTAAATTGCAACCAAATCAGTAGAGTCTTTGCCTCATAAAGGTAATATTAAAGAAATGAAATGTGACTACTATGAAGTAAGCCTCGAAGTTTTTTCGTGCTTACAATAATGGTATATAGTTATATAGAGGAATATATTACTTTTGCGTATAACTTTATATTTTTACGACACTGCGGTAATTTTTTAACCGTAACAGTGGGCACAATAAGTGACAATAATGAAATTTTTCCTATAAATAGTTTTTTTGAGGAAATATTACTACGCTTTACACCATTTTTGGTGGCAATGACAATGGCATCAGTGAAATTGACTATAATTGTTGCTGGGGTTGAAAGACTTTCAAAATAAGTTTTTACTTGAACCACTTTCCCTATTTAAATTCTGGTGATGAAACTTACCCCACCAAAGAGGTATGTCCTACGAAACTTTCAATATATCCAAAAAGTGTCCCTCTTAAATAACAAATCGATGTGCTAAAGGGTTTTTTGAAAATCGTACTCTAAATACTCGAAAACGCCTCTGTTGTATAAAAAGACTACTATTTTACTAAGAGCACATAAAATAGTGATTTAACGAGCTCTTTTTGGCAAAAACGGCTATATAGACGAAGAGCTCGCCCCCCCACCCCTTCTACTACTTTGCAAGCTTTGCTTTGAATAATGGGAGCAGTAAGTGATTTAAAAACGCGAGTAAAATAGAGCAGAGTTTAGCCGCGAATTTTCAATACCATTTTTTTTACCTTAATTAAAATTTTAAAAAATCATACGAATACTATTTATGAAAAACAACAACCACTAACACCACACCATTTTTATACTATAAATAAAGAAGTGGGGCACCAAGAGGGGGTTCGGGGGTGAACCCCCCCCCCCGAGAAACCTGGTTACAATTGGGAAAATAAAATAAATCTAACTTTTAACAAAAATCTTTAAAACATCCTAAATTGCAAATTTTTCGCCTGTGGCGCTATAACATCTTTCGATTTTACGATTTCGTATCAAAATGGTTTTTTTAATGTACTTTATCAAAACATTTTGCCTGCGATTTAGTGTCAAAAATGGCATTTTAAATGTAATTTTCGCAAACATTTCCCCCTGCATTTTTACAAACCAATTATGGGTAAATAAACAACTAAAATTCCCAAAACCCCATCAATATTAACGATTTTAGTTTAATTTTAAGTAAAAAAATTTGCCTGCGACGCATTGAAGTATGATTTTCAAATCAGATTTTGGGTAAATAAATAATTTTAAATTTGGTTAACAGCTCCCCTTTAAATTTGAGCCAAGGTCCGCGCTTGTATATGTTTACTTGAAATTAAGTTTTTTTAATTATATATCCATACCGAGTACCTGATGCCTCATCCTTAGGTATGCATCGCACTCCGCAAGGAGGTGCCGGGATGTCTCCTCTGCCGTCCAGCAGGCCTGGCAGATAGAGTTATTCCCGATCCCGATGCGAGTCAGATGCTTACTGAGTCGGTTGTGGAAGGTTTAGGCCGGTCAGTATTCCTGTCAGTAGTCCAGTATCTTTTCGTGTCCTTCCTAGGAGCCACTTGGGTCTGGCCGCGTCCGGTCCGTAGATGAATTCTTTGGCCTGTCGGCATCCTATTTCGCTCTCCCAGGAGTCTGCCAGTGCATCGTTAGCCCATTTAATGAGTCGACTTTGCAGCTGTCTCCTTGTTATACCTAAGAGTGGTTCCGGCCCAACGTATTGAGTGCTGGCCCCGATCCGAGCGAGTTCATCCGCCTTTTCGTGTGACCAGATACCCACATCATTGTAACTCTCTTGTCTTGACTCAAGGCTTCCAGTGCTTCGACGCACTCTTCCACCAGAGTATTGGCAATTTTTGGCGCATTAAGTGCCTTTAGGGCCACTTGGTTGTCGGAGCATATTACACATTTTCTTCCAGACCATTGCGAACCTCTTCTAGTGTTGCCGCCATTATAATGGCGTATACCTCGGCTTGGAAGACCGTAGCTTGCTCTCCGAGTGGGTAGCTCATCCGAACTTCTCGGTCTTGCACGTAGACCCCCGCCCCTGGTGTCTGCCTCTCCGATAGCTTGGAGCCACCGGTGTAGCATATCACAGTATTCCTCTCGAACTGTTAGTGGAGGTTCTCACTCTGCCAGAATTCCCTATCGGGAATTTCGACTTTGCACCTCTTATTGAATCTCCAAGGAATTCGGGCTGCCTTGATCTCAAAGGAAGCAAGTGGCATCTCCCTGGTGGCCATTTGGGCCACCCTTGGGTGTCCGACGGCTTCCCCTCTTCCTCTCCACTAACCAAAGTCCCTCCGACGCAAATGGGTCGCCATCGCTTCCTTCTTGATCCAAGTCGGTAGCGGAGGCAGTCCCGGAATGGTCTCGAGGTCTTGGATTGGTGTCGTCCTCATGGCGCCGGTTGAGTTTTGATAAGTATAAGATTTAATTCTTTATATTTGTAATCATAACGAAAGGTGATAGTTGAGGAATTGGAGGAAAATAAATGGTTTTGTAATCGCATTGCTTTTAAGTCAGTAACAATAATAACTTTTAAAAACAAAGAAAATAATGTAAGCAAGGCCAACGCAGTCTGCTCGCGCCCAGGGCATTCTTAAAAGTGTGAGAAGGGAGTACAGAGTGATTTAAATTGGGCACTTTTTTTTATAGGTACGGGTACTTCTAGCGGAGATAGAGAAAAACCAACCCCACTTTGCGAGGCTCAAATTTTAAGACAGGATTTTTGGTGAAAACCACATGTTGATATGTCCATCCATCTTTGAGCTACGGGGGCTTTTTGAAAAGTCTGCATTTTGGGATAGGGCCTGTAACTTTCTTATTCATGAAAATTTATTTTTGGTGTGAATTGCTTTTTTGTAGGTCTATTAAAGTAGAGTCCTGATCTCAACTGCATTATATCCGCCACTTTTAGTTTTCAAGATATAACGCAAAGTTACCTTTTTTCTTATGGAACACCCAGTTTTTTATTTTATTTTTGTGCTCAGAATTAAATTCTAATCAAAATGATGTTTCATAGATGATATTTTGGTTAAGTAGTTTTCGAGATATTCAACATTTTCTTTTCACAACAAGGTGGCCATGGCCGGATATGGTTTTGACAATAAAAATAAAGTAGGTCATGCACTAAAGAGCTGACGACTGGCCTGGCATAAAATGATATCATAGCCTAGTTAATTCTTTTAAATATTTGGAGTAGGCGGAAATTGAGGCTTCTTCATAAGAAACTTTAAGGGGTTAAAATTAATTCTTCAAGACTCACAGTTGGTTAATTAGGTAGGTAGTTAGTTTGGTATCCGGACATGAGCCTCTGCGACTATTACTTATGAGACAAAACGTTCAGAGATCGGTGACCTGACAACAAACAAGACCTGGAAAATCATTTTATGGATTGCGTTAATGCTTTAAGAAATGTAGAACTTCTTAATGCCGCTCTAAGTGCCCCCGCGTAACTTTGCGTTAAATCTTGAAAACCAAACGTGGCGGATAAAATCCAGTTTGAGATATGTATTCAGCTTTAAAAGATCTACAAAAAAGCAATTCGCACCAAAAAGATATTTTCATAAATAAAAAAGTTACCGGCCCTATCCCAAAATGCAGACTTTTCAAAAAGCCCCTCTTGCTCAAAGATGGCTGGACATATCAAAGTGTGGTTTTCCCCAAAAATTTTGTCATGAAATTTGAGCCTCGCAAAGGGGGGTTGGTTTTTCTCTATCTCCGCTAGAAGCACACGTACCAATATAAAAGTGCCTAATTTGAATCACCCTGTACTTTGGAATGTTAAAAATTACCTTTTTTTATACCTTTCTCAAAAACATGATTTTAGTAGCTGTCTGCAATGAGTGTGAGGACACCGAATGTAGGTTCTGGATGGAGTATGATAAGACGGCCAAACATGTGCTGTGTGAATGTCCGGCCATTGCACGTCAGCGTCAACGTATCTTCGGTAAACCACAAATCGAAGGACTGGATCTGAATGATGCTTCACCAAAGCAAGTTGTGGCAACAAAAAAAATGTTAAAAGTGAGCCACAATAGACCCAATAGTGCACGGTATGCCTGAACGGAGTATAGGTTACATAAAAATGGAGACAAGAACTAATTGTACTTTTTAAATAAGGACCTTCCCTAACTAAATAACCGTGTTCATTAAAATCCTAGCTGATCCTCTTCTCGAAATTTTATCAAATTTATGAGTTTTTTTAAGTATTTATAATACACCTTCAGTTTTACCTTTAGCAAAAAAAAGTTATGTTTCGATTTGTGTGAAATATTTTTACCTTACTGAGGGGGTAACAGGAATAAAATTTTTCAGTAGGCACAACCTTATATATGGAAAGGGTGAGCCAAAAATAACGTTTAAAATGGGGATTTTCCTTCTTTTACAAAGAAGTTTTAATTTATTTGACTTAAATATAGGTACTACATTTAAGACAAACTTTTAAAAGCTCCATGTAAAAACAACTACAATACTCTATATATAAAGTAGTATTTTTTTTTATGATAAAGTTTTACAAGTTTAAAATACTACACTATACTATACTACCTATTTAACTTTTAATATTTTCAAAACAACTAAAATCATGTGCACAAAAAAATTACAAATTTTTTGAAGAAAAGTCCACAACTGCCTTTTTTAAATTTTTACCATAATGGGATTTTCTATACAATTAACTTATATCTATTCCAATATTTGGTAAACTCATGGTCAACGGCCTCACCTGCCTGCTCGGACCAAAGTCCTAGACCATCTCCATCTTAAAATTTAACGCTTTGCTCTGGTGATCTAAAATTACATGTTAACACCTTCTAAATGTATCTTTGTCATTTCAGTTGCCTTGAAAGCGGCTTTTAACTCACCAATCTGTTTTTTTAATAAAATGACATCTCTTCTTCTTCTTCTTAATTTACAATGGACTTCGGGCTGCTAAGCTCCAGCATCCATGGGTTGTCTCCACTTGAAGGTGTGAACTTATCATCCACGTCTAGGATAAACCTATCCCTCCAAGAAGTATAGCAATTATACTGTATTTAATTTTCACCACACACGGGGTTCCTATCCAGGCCAATTTAATTTACGGCGACATCCGGTCGCCCCCGGCCTTTAACCGGCGTGAATAAAAGAAACCGACACTGGCGATTATTTAACACTTTGTCCATGCCAATTTCATTTACGGGAATATCCGATTCCCTCCAGCCTAGTTACCGGCGTGAATAAAAGAAACTGACATTGGCGATTGTTAGAACTCGTTTTACAACATGCACCGGTACCAAATTAATTTATTTTATATCAATAATTTTTCTTTTAGTCTTTAATTTTTGTTAATATATTTTTAATTTAATTTTTTTTATATTTTTTTTAAACTTTACTATTTCACTGTATTCGCTATATTTAGGATGTAAAGAGTTTGACGATCTTTTTTTTTTTTTTTAGTGCCACATGGGCCGATATCATTTTTATTTTAAATCCGTTATCATCCAGTAAATAAACCCTTTAATGCACTAGAAACTTAACGTAAAACACTTATTAAGTTGTAAATTATTAATTTTGACAAGAATTTATTAATTTAAATTATTTGTAAGGGCTTTCGATCTCCCAAACTTATCGCTTGCGCTATTTGGCGGGAAGAAGGGCAAAGCACACGTCTGCCATGTTCACGATAGAACTCCTAAAATGACATCTACGTTTTTAGTGAAATTTTACTGAAATACTGAAAATATACCGAATTAAAATAGCTTGACAGCGCAAATTGTTATCAAATGAAATGATGATACTTATTAAAGAAAAATAATTTAAGTAAGGTTTCAATTCAAATTTATAGATGGCAGAGAACATACGCTTTTTCCATTGCAGTGAATTTAAAGTTACAAAATACAGTTGTATAAAAACCGGGGCGAACCGGAACTTTTGCCGAAAGTTCGGGACTATCCGGGACGGATTTTTTCCCCGGGACAAATGGTTAAAAATCGGGACTGTCCCGGCCAAACCGGGACGGTTGGTCACCTTACATAGGACTGAACTACAGTGAATTGGTTGGTTGACCGTAACCTCGCGCGGATAGCGAAAACAAGTGGTGGTATTTACTCCGAAATTTGCAACGTTAAGAACCATTGACGTCACGAGGACTTACGGATTTTTTTCCAAGGGTCCCAAGTTTGAAGCGAAATTACACGATGAAGAAGCAGAAAAAAAATGTCGTGAGAAAACTTTTTCGCAGGAACCCCATTATCCTAGTTTGACAAGACAAACTATTGGTGTTTTTTTATATTGTCGTGCGTTGTCTTTTATTTTCCATCTTTTCTCCTGGTCCATATTTTAAGCTCCCTAAGGCTCATTTCGGCCGACTATAATTGCATAAAAACAAGAGGAATTCCTTAATCGTCATCCAAAAGAAATTAAAGCAGTTAGAAAGTCATAAAGGAAAAAATATTGTTTTGTTCCTTGGCTGGTGCGGGTAAGGTATGGTTTTTATAACGGCAATTTACATTTTAATTAAGAAATTAGGAGATTTTTCCCTCCCTATTAGTATGGTAATTATGTATATCCGCTACCCGAAATTATTTTTCTTGTATATCAGAAAACACGATATTAGCATTTAGCACGGTCAGCTAAATCAGAAACATTTTGTAAAAACTAAGACACCGCTCGGAGCACTTTTTAATTTTTTGCCAAATTATACAGGGTCCACTTTTTTTGTAAAATTTCCCTGACCTTTCCCGGTTTTCGAGACCATTTTTGAAATTGACCCCCTCTCCCTCACCGGTTTAGTAGGTGTTGGGTTGTACTTAATGCGCCGCGGGCGGAAAATTTAAGAAAATTATACTAAAAATGCCATTTTTAATGTAAATTTTGAAGGGAAAAATTTAACTTTCTTGCAGTTTAAGCTAAAAATTTTGAACTTCGGCATTTTTATTTTAACAAAAGTGGGTTGGGTTACCTGCCAAGAAATCTCAGTTCTAGATATGTTTGGAAAATCATCTCGGGAATGAGACGCAGGAGAAAATTTAAAGAAAATTTTACTAAAGATGCCATCTTTAACACCTTTTAAATGTTTCTGAAAAAACAATCCTTAAAATTTATCTAAAATTGTAACAATGATCCGCAGGTAAACATTTTTTGCATGTTAAGCGGAAAATTAAGAAAAATGGACCTTTTTTACATTACAGTACTGGGTTATAGTCGAATCTAGTCTCAATTTTAGAAATGTTGGGAAAATCAAGTCACTAATTTGTAGAAAATTATTTTTTTAAAAAATTAAACTAAAATTGCAACAAACAATGCCATTATAGCGACGCAGGCAACATTTTTGAAAGAACCCTGTCCGGATAACATGGAACTATGACCCGCCGTAAAATATAACCACATAATTCAAAATAGTGAAATTCTATGGGGATCGTATATGCTAGTCAAAGAACGTATGCCTGGCAAACACCTAAGAAGACTTTTTGTCATAACTTGAATACTGCACAGGGGCGTATCCAGGGTTTTTTTGTTACGGAGACTTTACTGTCTGAGAGGGTTAATTTAACACAATTAAAAAAGTTCTTGTGTTTCATTTTCCCTGGTCGTTTTTTTTATAGATTTGGTCTCATTCAAAAGGTAATGAAATGGCGTAGGCACGATTCAATTTGAATTAACGCATAAGCTTTAAAATGTCAATAAATAAAAACGTTAAAAGTAGAGGACAACCTTATTTCTTGCATTGCCATTTCTTGTCTATAGGTACTCTTTAAGGGTATAGACAGTGGCGTACGCAGGGTGGGGGGTTGGAAGATCCCCCCCTCCGCCTTCCGAACTATTAAATATTGACTGAAAGGTTGAGTTTTTCCCAAAAATTAAGAATAAAATAGTTACCCCCCTCCAAGGATCCTCAGCTTCCCCGTAAAACAGTTTCTGCTTATGACACTGAGTATAGGCAAAGTTTGGGTATGAAGTCAAAACAAGGAAACAAAGCAAAAAAGTGGAAAAACAGAGGCTGGAAGGTAGCTAAGGTTCTTTGGGGTTGAGTAACAGCATAGGCTCTGATAATCGTTTTGCTATTAATTTTTGAGGAAAATTTAATCTTTAGGAGTCAATATTTAACGGTTTGTACCGAAATAATTGAATATATGTGACAAAAAATGTAAATGCAAAAAAATAAGGTTGTCCTCTGTTTTTAACATTTTCCTTATTCATTGACTTTTCAAGGCTTATGCCTTCCTTTAAATTAAATCCTGCCTACGCCATTTAATTACCTTTTGAATGAGAGTAAACTCATAAAAAAAACACCAGAAAAGAAGAAACACAAAAGCTTTTTATTTTAATTTACGTATTTAAAAAAAAAAATGAAACACCGTAAGATAAAGCTCTGGATACGCCCCTGTGCAGTATTCAAGTACCTTTGAATTGAGACTCAAATAGGAAAATCTACAAAGTTCTTTTCAAGTTACGAGGAAAAGCCTTCGTAGGTTTTTGCCATACGCTTTTAGACGGCTCATATCTCTTATCACAGACATACGATCCTCATAAAATTTGACTATTTTGACCTTTGGTGCAATACCTTTAAAATATGGTGCAGGGTTTTTTAAGCCAAAAATTCTTTAGAAATTCATGTCTTTTCTAATGTATATATAAAAAAGTTGAACTTGGGTAAACTGCAAAGCTGAGGAACCAATTTTTTTGTTTTTGTTAGAAAAAAGGGCTTACTACAAAGAAGTCTTTTTCGCCCTATGAAACTCCACTTTGCAGTGGCTTGACTCTGAACCCCGCCTTTAGCTTAATGGTTTTGTTTGTGTGCCCACCTTTAGCAATTTTTTGTGTGCTTACTGTAGTTACTATTGTTCTCTTCTTTTAATTGAATCGGTCTGAGAGAGATCAAGCTTACCAGAAAATGCTCCCTCTGCACCTCTCTGCCCATAAAACATAACTATCTCCTTGACCTAGTTATCGTTGACAAATATATACGGGGTCGAAGGGTGTACAGTCGGGTCTGACAACCCTTTTGCCGGTATGTTGTAGAAAGCTGGATCTCTCTCAGCCGAATGCATTTAGAAAAAGAGAACAATAGTAACCATAGTAAGCTCACAAAAATTTGCTACTTGTTAATAAATTATCTCTGTCAAGTTGCCATTAGAAATTTAAACTAACCAAAAATATTCGATTGATTAAAATCAAGCAGTATTAAAACTCTGAATTTGTAAAAAAAAATGTTTTACAAAGTAGACATTTTTAAATAGTTTGATGTTTTTAAATTTTAAGGAATTTATGGTCCAACACTGTTTTATTATGCTTTTTAAAATTCCAGATTTTGGTGAAATTCCCTGACATTTCACTAACTTTGCCTGACTTTTTCCGGTTTGCTAGAAAATGGACACCCTGAAATAAACTAAAATTTCTTTCTAAGACCACCGATTCAAATGTTTGAATATTTCGAATTAGTGGCCTTAGGAAGAAAGAACCCCGCACGGAATACATGGCAATTTGGTTGGTTACAGAATTTAATGAAATTTTGGTATGTTGTAGATCTCGACCTACTGATCACATTTCCACCATAATCAAATCGTATAGCCCTGTCCTCATTATGCATCAAACACATGCAACTTTTTCCATGCATCTTTTTTTTTAAGCATGGAGCTTTGGGGGCTGTTCACACTATGCATCTTTTTTTAGAGGAAATGCATTTTTTGCCAACATAACAAAATCACTAATTTAAAAAATCAAAAAAGCCCTAGATTTTTAACTGCTTTGTTTACTTTTTTCCTATGCCCTTTTCTAGCGCATTCGGTAAAAGTTTAAGTATGCAACCAGCAATATTTTTACGACTGAATATTTGGTGTTCTTGAAGAATTCTAGAAATAAAGAATTATTCCAGAAATAAAGAATTCTTCGAAAAAAGGAAAAGTCGAAAATTCTGGATTGTTCTAGGATGAGAAATATTAAATAATTGACAGGCTTGGAGTGGGAATTACAACTTGCAGATTGTGAGCATTGGCAAACAAGAATTTTAGAAAGTTTTAAGGTGATTAAAAAATATTGAAAATAAAACTCATACCTAAAATTCACAGCTGATCAGCAACTTGACAACATAAAAAACGGTTGGTAATCAAAAGATAACTAGAAATTCCCCAGCATGCATGCAACTTTCTGATAAAAAATAGAGCATGTTCTATTTTAGCGCATCTTGCAGCATGCCTCTTTTTTCGACGAATTTCATAGTGTGAACACACAAGATGCATGCATCTTTCTGAGAAGCATGAAAAAGTTGCATAGTGAGAACAGGGCTTATGATTAGTTCCAAAGATACAGGTGGATTTCTTAAGTAGTTACTAACAAGCGAAGAAGTCGTCATGTTTTATTAATAAGACTTTTGTGAGTTTTCTAACAAAATTCAGTTGAGTGTTGGCATCAGTATGTATGGGCAAAACCGTTTTAAATTAGAGGTGATACTTTAGTGTACCGGATTCATCACAAAAATATTCACTTTAGAGAATTTATGTATATTTATTATGTACATATTTTGATGTCTCTTAATGACAGATTAGTGACTAAAACTAACCATCAGGCAGGTTATCAAAAACATTCTGTTCGTAATTTGAGTTACAGGGGAAATACCGAGAGTAGTAAACTACATTTTTACAGATTAATATTTGGCGTGGAAGGTAAGTAAGCGCTAGAATTTTAATTAAACTTGTTGCTTGCTTTACTTGAGACTTCTTTAAAATAAAAAGAGTAAAGGAGCTGGTTAGTGATTGATATTTATAGTCTCAATCAGTAGTAAGGTACCTAAACTTCAACATTATCTGGTTATACTTAGTTACTTTTCTATGTATAGGGATGAACCGATTTTTTTCCCTAGAAGTTTCAGGTCATTATAGGTAGGTAGGTATGCTGTTTATTTTCAGTTAACTAGATGAGCCAAGTCAAATCATCAATCATTATTGTCATCGTGATTTGATATGCGAACAGAATCAGCAAATGAAAATCTACATATCTACCAAAATTTTATTGATATCTACAACCAATCATTTTTCCATGTATCTATTCCTATAGATGTACTTACAAAAACGCGTATTAGACCCTTTTGGTTGTTCCACTGTAACTAAAGGTATGAAGATAATGTTCTTAATATTCTGCCTGGTTAACTAAACCTACTAATCTAATACACATACAATACAAATAGACATAAATTCTCTAAAGAGAATACTTTTGTGATGACCCCGGTTCACTAAAATATCACCTCTGAATAAAAACGGTTGTGCGCATACATACTGATGCCAACACTCAACTAAATCTTGTTAGAAAACTCACAAAAATCTTATTATTAAAACATGAAGATTTTTTTTACCTGTTAGTAAGTACTTTAGAAATCCCCCTGTATGTTTAAAACTAATCATACGATTTGATTATGGTTTAAAGTGGGATCAGTAGGTCGAGAACTACAACATACCAAAATTTCATTAAATTCTGCAATCAACCAAAATGCCATGTATTCCGTGCGAGGTTCTTTGAACTCATTCGGCAAAAAATCAAAAAAGGGCTCCGAGTCGTGTCTTATGTTTTACAAAATGTGCCTTCCATTCAAAGTTCAGTCAATTCTGATGTTTATTTGACTCCAAAAAGTATGTTACTTTGACATTTCCTGAGCTAAAGTCGTTAACAGAAAAAAAAAGATTTTATTTTTTTTTATTTATTTATTTATTTATTTGCAACGTACAATTAATAATTACATAATGCAAAATAATTTTATATTATGCAAACAAAGAAAAGACCACAAAGACCGAAGTCGCGTTTGGTATGTTTTTAGATACTTGCAGCAATGTAGATCCATTATTTAATATAAAATATTCTAGTAAAAAAATATTTTAAGAAATGTAAGCCTAATAACTACCTCTAGCCTTAACACTAAATAACATGTTTTTTAATAAGAATAGATTTTTTGTGTGTTTTTTTAAAGATTTAATTAGAAATTATTATTAAATAAAACTTCTTATCATGACCCGCTATTTAGTAAAAGGTTTTTCATTTTCTTTCTAAATATATAAATTTTGTCAATTTCAATTAAAAAATTTTTTTCTTGTAATGGTAAAAGATTAAATAATTTTTGTGAAAAAAAAACATAGTTTTTTTGAGATTTTTGCTCATGTGGTCTATTAACAATTACATTCAAGTTTTGTTGCCATCTTGTTCTGTGGTTATGGTTAATAAATTGTAAACTATTTTTATTTTTAAAAGTGTATAGCATTATTTGGAAAAAGTAAATTTCTATGATTCTTGATATAACAAGTTGGTTGAATATAGTCTATTCTTTCTTAACATAATCTTAAGGAAAAACCTTTGTAAAGTCTCCAGTTTTTGAAGATGTGCATTTAGAATTCCACCCCATGCCAATATGCCATATTGTAACCTTGATTGTACTAGGGCAAAATATATCGTTTTTAAGTGTTTTTCAGACAAGATTTTTGATAAATATCTAAATTTGTATAGTACCCCTCTAAGATTTTTTTATCACGTTGTTGGCATGGTGGTTCCACTTGAGATGTTTGTCTATCCAAACTCCTAGGTATTTTATTTTGTTTTTTGATTCTATTTTTATCTGATCTGTACTGTCAATAACTCTTAGTGTGTTGTAGTGTGGTAATGTTCTGGTGGAGCTGCTAAAGTTAATAAACTTGTTTTATTTGTAATTTATTCTTAGTGACTTGTGATTAAATAGTTCAATTAGATCTCTTAATGTTTGTTCTGCAATTATTTTAAGAGTAAGCCAGTTCTCTGCTTGGAGGTAAATGACCGTATCGTCGGCGAAACTGTAGCCCGGAAGTTCTTTTAAAAGTATTCTGTTTAGATAAATTATAAACAACAAAGGGCCCAAGACAGTTGCCTGTGGGACACCAAATTTCTGTTTCCGCCCTGCTTATCTGGTCCCCAATCATCGTGTACTGCTCCCGATCCGTAATGTAGCTCTTGAATAGTTTCTGGGAAACATTATGTACTCCAACATCCTCCAAGGCCCCCAACAGCTGTGCGTGACTCACAGTATCGAAGGCCTTAGCAAGATCAAGAAAAATACACAATAATGGTTTGCTTTGATCCAAATTATCATATATTTTTGATGTTAAGAAAGTTACTGCATCTTGTGTACTTCTGTTTTCACGAAATCCATATTGTCGATCAGAAATTATTTTAAATTTTATATTCTTATACTCTTAAGTAATTTATGAATCTCTGTTTTTAGGGCCACCTGCACCGTACCGTTAAACGTAGTTTAAATTTAATTGCTGTTTAGAATGTTACTCGTCATTTATAGGTTTATTGTCGAAGTACATTCTAAACACCGATTAAATGTAAACTGGGTCCAACATTGCGACGCAATTGGCAATTAGTCTACCATATCTAATTCTACCGAAGAGTCCCTATAAAAAACCCGAAACCAAATTTGGCAGAAACATAATTTGTCAAAATTTAAAAGAAAAGAAAATAATTGGTCCGAAAAAACTCGAAAATGAAATGAAGGGAACATCAAATCGCTAGAAAATATATGCATAGAATTAAATTTAAACGAAACATATTTTTATAGAAACACAAAATGTTAGAAAATATTTTTAACGAAAATAATTTGATAGAAGCATAATAATGCCGAACCACAAAATTCAAGAACCCCAATCTGTCCGAAAATGATGATTGATGAAACGATAGACACGAATTCAATTGCTACGTTGCCAGGCTTACGGCAGGGAAGAGTCGAAGTAAGTTGTCATATTGTATTAATTTACCCTTTACATTTTTTAACCACCCTACCCCCAAATTTCTTCATAATATTGTATTTTCATCGGACCTACATTACAAAAATGAATCGAAAGATTTGATAGACAGTTAGACAGCCTGAAACTGTGAAGTTAAATAAAATCGTTTGATAAAAAAAATCCCCGTGTCATCTTCCAAATAGAGAAACTTGGCAATGCCGCAATCCAGGGCCTACGGCGCTCTAGAAATTTAAATTTGACGCATACTCAATAGCGATTCGGATGGATTGTGGTTCTGCTCATTTAAGGATCGGGCATATTATTTTCTATCATTTTGTGGGTCGAATATTTTTCGTTTCTAGACAATTATTTTCGATCATTTTGTAATTCTGATATTTTAAGGCTCGGGACAATTATAATCGGTTAAATTATATTCGTGTCTTTTAAGGATCGATTAAATTAAAATTCTATAAAATTATTTTCTCGGTGTTTTACTTTCGTTCATATTTGATTTCGGACGTTTTATTTTCTGTTCAATTGTGTTTCGGTTTTTATAAATTCGGCTTTTTTGTGGGTTCCCCTACCGAGTCGTCAACAAAATCCAAACTATGTGTCGCCCATGAAATATTCGCATTCTCCATAACTTTTTTAGAAGTGTAATAAATAATGTTGATCTTAGCATTGTTCAATAAATTATTAAACAATGATTTTAGCCATACCAGTGATCGGATATTTTATCGCTGTGATAAATCAAGTTAAAAACTTTGACGAACGTATACAAGGAATCTTCGTTTTTTATGAGCTTTAAAACTTCCGTGTATATATACTTCGTTTTGCCCCACCGTTTTTCTATTTTTTATATTTACTTACTGGGTGCTGTGTGTATTTATTTTGCTGTTGTTATATCCATGCCTTGGCTTAAGAATTTATCTGGTTGTTCGGATCAATTATTCAAGGTGACCAACAGGTTCAGGATTTGGAGCAACCGTACTGGAATTGTACTGGATTTTTTAATTTTGTCATGTTCTACATATTTCTACCTTTGATCAAGTCCGGAAATAATAAGTTACATTTCTGATCTTTTTTTTTATTCTGTGTCACCTTAACAAGTCCTGAAAGATTAAGTTACATTTCTGATCTTCTTTTTTTTATTCTGTGTCACCTTACCGACGCGCTCCGCTCTGACTGGAACATAAAGGTATAACTTAAATAGAGACATTATGTTTACCACAGTTGCGATCAGACATAAGGTAAACAATTTGGCGACAATGCCAGATTGCGCTGAAAGTTGTATCTCTACACGTAATGTTTTTAAAAAGATATTATTTTTATAACTTTATCATTTACATGCAATTATGCAAATTCTCCGGTTTGTTTTTTTAAACATGGAGAAACGCCTTATTATTATTCAAATATATAAAGAAATTGAGGTATATTATATAATTGCATTTAAATTTCCTTGAATCTTCACAATTTTAAATCAATAAAGAATTTATAATTTATTTTAGAATTTTCGATCGAAATATCATATAAAATACCTGATATTTTGGCCGAATGATGAATAATTCTTTTTGTTTCCCAATATATATCGGGAATAAAACCTACAACAATGTGACAACCTCGCATTTGTGGCGGGTCAGCCATATTAACGTGTATACGCTGCTCCATTCATAATTTCTCTATGGCGTTGTAGCTTTAGCATAATCGAGGTTTTAGTATATTTTACAGATTAATCGAGAGTTTTTTAATATTTTTTCAATGGATTTTTAAGTGTTTGTGGCAAAAGTGATGTGACAAAGTATGTAGTGTGACGAAATCTGGAGATTGCAGGTGAAAACCAAACATTTCACAGGTTTGTTATCATATGTTTTTTCGACGCCATCTTGTGATAGTCCGCCATAGGCGTGCAACTAGTGTTGCAATAAATAGAAAATGTAATTAATAAATATAGGAAAGAAATAAGGTTTTTTGGGATATTTTTGTGAATTTGAGATAAAAACAATATGGTAAGCACTTTTAATTAATTACACTATATTTGGTATAATGAACCAACCCCAGCTGCGACATTTTTAAATATCCTATATGAGTAGCAAAAAAATGTAAAAGGTGCGTATGATATTTATTTATAAGTCAATTCACAGTTTTGATACTATCTGTAGTCAGCTTATTTTTTCTGCTGAGATTTGTTTTTAAATAGTACAAGCGTTCCCGGTATAAATATAAATTTTTAAAACATTATTATGTCAGATACAGGATAAAGAATGTATGTTTGTTACAACTTTTTATTTATAATATTTACACAGGTAGATACTCCACATAAAATTTAAAAATAACGAGCCGCCTCTGACCGCTGCTAAACGTAAGGTGGTTGGAGCATGTGTGAGGAGGAGCATGTCTGGTGCAGCGTTGCCAGTGGAACATAAAATGGTTTTCCCTAAATCTAATCTAGCGTTTCAAAGCAATTTATGAATGACTTGATGGGTCTGTTTTAGTTAAACGTCTTTGGACTGGAACCTCTTGCTTCAGTTCTGGCAGCAGGTAGCTCAGTGGCGGTCCCAGGCATTTAAAAAGGGGGGGGGGGCGGTTTCGATACGAAAAAAAAACTAGGATAAAAGCATAGCTTTTATGAGGAACATATCAATATATGCAAACTAAACTTAGTAACTACAAGCGCGGATTTGACCTCAAATCTAGTGGGGGGGGGGGGATTTTAAGTTGTTTATTTCATACATTTTTTATTTTAAAAAATGTTTAAATGCGCCGAAAATTTTTGAGAAAATTAAATTAAAAATTCAATTTTTGAGTTAAATTAAACTAAAATCGTGAGTATCAACGGTATCATGGCGCCGCAGGCGAAATTTTTTAAGAAAATTGCACTAAAAATGCATTTTCTGATTTAAAATGAAACTCAAATTGTAAATATATCAGTGGTTTCAAAGCGCAGCAGGCGAAAATTTTTTAAGTAAATGACACTACAAGTTCCACTTTTAACACAAATTTAAACTCTAGTTTATGCCCGACTTTGGAAAAATATCGCCACACTTATTCATTGCCTCGAAAATGTTATCAGGTATGTTTTCATTTAAGCTTTTGCCTACTTCTGAACAATATTGTTTCCAAATACTGACTTCTCCCAATAAAAGTTCAAAAATTTGTGTTTTGAATGAATGAATGAATGAATACTTTATTCAAAATCCAAACTAAAAATAATTACAATTAAATAATTAATAATTACTATACCTACTAATGCTAGATAATTTCTTAAGATTTAGTTTATATGTAAAAAAAAGTCTAAAAGAAAAAAGAACTTAAATGGATTTATTTTAGTCGAATTAGAATTAGTATAAGTGACTCTGCTTGTTTAAGTTTTTTGGTATTTTTGAATAGTTTCCCTTACGAAAAACAGGATTTAAGGCTTTCATAATTAATTGATGTGATAAATGTTTTATACATTTTTTTGTTTTTGTAATTTTGACAGATTGACGTTTTTTGATCGGCACTTAAAAGGTTAAATATTTTTGGTGCCATGTAGGTTATACACTTCTGAGTTAATCTTTTATGTTTCTTTGGTATCTCAGCGATATTTTGCGTTACCTGTCGGGTTCTATATTGGTTGGAGTTTATGATGCGTATAGAGTCAGGATACTTTTGTATATATCGTAAGACTTTACTTGCGTATAACTGTCTTAATCTAAGTACTGGGAAGTCTTGAAAAAGTTGATGTGTTGAATACAATTGATTTTTTTGCAAACTTCTTTTTATACATCTTTTTTGCAGTACTTCTAAATTACTGAGAGACGCGTCGTAACTACTTCCCCAGATGAGTATCCCATACTGAAGTAGTGATTCAAAGATTGCATGATATATCGTTTTAAGGTTTGAGATATTTAGGATGTTACGAAGTTTTTTGAACATAAAATTTATTTTTCTAAGCTTTGTAGCTAGTTTGTCAGCGTGCTCTTTAAAATTGAGTCGACTGTCCAATGTTAAGCCCAAATACTTAAGGCTGTCAACTACCTCAATATTTTCAGAGCAATGACAATCTTGTTCGTTATTACACTCGTGTATAATCAAGCTTTTAAAATTAGGGTTTGTCCTTTCGTTAATAAAAAAGGGTAGACATTTAGTTTTATAACAATTTAAGCTAAGGACATTTAGGTTAAGCCAGTTTTTTACCCATTTAAGAGCTTGTTCGCCTTTATTTTTTACTTCTTCCCAAGATGATCCTTTTATGAACAATCCTTTATTATCAGCAAATGCTACCGAAAAAAAATCCTGGTCATAGTTCAGAAGGTCATTTATGTAAAGGGTCAGTCCATATCAAGTCAACCAGGGTATTTTACCACACCATCTCCGATGTTGATGATTTTTAGTATACATGTTTTTCCTACCAAAAAACTGGAAAATCCAAAATTTCAGACTTTTTTGACCAGTTGTTTATTTTGAATTAATTTTTGAAAATCGAAAAAGTCACTTATTTGTCCTTAACATGTGCGCACAAAATTAGGAATATCCAAAGAACCACTTATAATAGAAAAGTAGGTGAAGGTTCATTTTAAAGCTCTTATAAAGACCTTTCATATGAGAATATTGCATAACATATATTGAAAAAAAAAATAAAAAAAAAAATTTTTGATTTTTTTTTTGAAAAATTTCAAAAAGGCCATTTTTAATTTTTTTGAAAAAAATATATAATTTTGATCAAAGTGTTACTTAATTATCCACAAAATTTTATGATGGAGAAATGATGGGTTCAATGTCAAAAAAAATATCAAAAATATTATGCTGGATATTAAAATAAATAAATTTGTTGGATGGATACAGGTTTTAAAAAATACCCAGAGGCTTTATCTACAAATTATTTTATTTTAAACTCGCAAAAGAAATAAACAAACTTTTCTACTTCGTTGATAAAAATTAGACAGAAAACACTAAGACTAACTATATACCTTAAATTTATTTTTTTAACTTTCTTTTAAGAATTTCTGATGAATCTGACATTTCTTTTTTGCTGACATTGTAAGTTCTGCCAGTAGCAGTGTTGGGTTCAACTTTTTTTATAAGACTTTCTGGTTTAATAATTAAAATATCTTGAGGTGTTGGGTAAAAAAATGATGAGGCAGGTCCTCGTGGATGAAGAAAGCTTACTTTCAGTTCTCCGCTCTCATTATTTTTCCCCAAGACACAAGCCAGCCACCAAGCACTGTCATATTCTACAGTGACAAACCCTGACTCGATATTTTGCAAAATAATGCTTCCACCTTTAAAAAGATTATGTGTTTCGACCCACCCTTTTGCCATTTATTTTCTAAGTGATGGTAAACTGCACAACCTGAATTATGTGTTTATTTCGGAAAGCTTGATACATAATACAATTGCATTTCATTTATTTTTAAAAAAATTAATGCCTGATTTAAAAATCAAAATACCAGGACTTAACAAAATTTTTTATTTTTCGGATGGATGTGCTGCGCAGTACAAAAACAAAAAGAATTTTCTGAATATATGCCTGCATAAAAAAGATTTTGATGTTGAAGCAGAGTGGCATTATTTTGCCACCTCGCATGGCAAAAGTGCCTGCGATGGCTTGGGAGGAACTGTTAAAAGACTTGCTGCCAAAGCCAGTTTGCAGAGGCCCTATGACAATCAAATAATGACACCTCTACAATTGTTTACTTGGTGTGAAGAAAACCTATCTGGCATTGATTTTAAATATTGCACAGAAGCAGATTATACAAATCATGAAATAATTTTGAATAAAAGATTTGCGGAAGTCTTAACAATACCGGGGACACAAAAAATTCATGCTGTAATTCCTCTTACAGAAAGCACGTTTTTGGCAAAACAGTTTTCTACATGCTTAGAGGTCGAAACACATAATCTTTTTAAAGGTGGAAGCATTATTTTGCAAAATATCGAGTCAGGGTTTGTCACTGTAGAATATGAAAGTGCTTGGTGGCTGGCTTGTGTCTTGGGGAAAAATAATGAGAGCGGAGAACTGAAAGTAAGCTTTCTTCATCCACGAGGACCTGCCTCATCATTTTTTTACCCAACACCTCAAGATATTTTAATTATTAAACCAGAAAGTCTTATAAAAAAAGTTGAACCCAACACTGCTACTGGCAGAACTTACAATGTCAGCAAAAAAGAAATGTCAGATTCATCAGAAATTCTTAAAAGAAAGTTAAAAAAATAAATTTAAGGTATATAGTTAGTCTTAGTGTTTTCTGTCTAATTTTTATCAACGAAGTAGAAAAGTTTGTTTATTTCTTTTGCGAGTTTAAAATAAAATAATTTGTAGATAAAGCCTCTGGGTATTTTTTAAAACCTGTATCCATCCAACAAATTTATTTATTTTAATATCCAGTGCACTATTGGTGCTCCTAAAATATGTTTATTTTTTTAAATGCATGATTTTTAATGTACTTAATATTTTTGATATTTTTTTTGACATTGAACCCATCATTTCTCCATCATAAAATTTTGTGGATAATTAAGTAACACTTTGACCAAAATTATATATTTTTTTCAAAAAAATTAAAAATGGCCTTTTTGAATTTTTCAATTTTTTTTTTCAATTTTTTATTTTCAATTTTTTTTTTGTTAAAATTATGTTGTGATATTTCATAAAAAAGAGCTTCAAAATGACTTTAAAATGAGCCATTTATTACTTTCCTAGTGTAAGTGGTTCTCGAGATATTGCTAGTTTTGTACATTCTTGTTAAGGTCAAAATGCTGACTTTTTTATTTTGAAAAATTAAAAAAAAAAAACTACGAATCAAAAAAATCTAAAAATTTGCATTTTCAACTTTTATGGTAAGAAGAAAATATATACCAAAAATCATCAAAATTGGAATTGGTCGCGTAAAATTTTTGTGATTTTTTGGTTGATTTGATATGGAATGACCCTAAAGTAGAAAAAATATTGGTCCAAGTACTGTGCCCTGAGGTACACCACACATTACGACATATTCAGAGCTTACTGCTTTACCTACTGTGACCGTTTGTGTTCGATTTGTAAGGTAGTTTTTGATTAATTTAAACATGATCCCTCTGAAACCCAAACACTGAAGTTTTCTTAACAGTAGGGTATATTCAACAGTTTATCGTATTTAGAAACGACTTTAGTTAAATTGGCCTGGATTTTGGCTTCACGTTGTACAGAACTTGGTATGAATATGTTCAGGTCAAAAATACTTTTTTATGTCCGAAATGATTTTGTCTAAAACTTGTTTATAATTTAAATAGAAACTCTATAATACTGTTCTGTATTTCCAATATCGTGGTTTTCGCGGTAAGTACTTCATGCGTTTGTGTATTCTTGGTGTGACGAATTAAAGGTCAAACTGTCCCAAAATACTGTGTGGAAAAAGCCCAGTGTTTTTTTTTTGGGTAAAACCCACTTAAAAAAAAACACGTAGGGCTAAATAAACGTAAAAAAAGGTATATTATTACCAGTCGTTTGAATCTGATCGTAAGATTCGATAAACTTGACCAGTTGCAAATCTTTTTCTAATCCCAAACAATTTCTTATTTTATTATTCCAAATAAGACCATGTCTTTCAATGGATGCTGCACTAACTGGGCAACAATGCAAATTATAAAAAAAAAACGATTCTGGTTCAGTATTTGCCGCATTTACTTTTATTACTGGATTCTAAAACCCCAGTCCATTCTGAAGCACTCTTTCTAGCGCTACTCTTAGGCATTTTCCTTTTAAAAAATGATTTAGAGTTAATAACCTCGAAAAAAACGATAACTTGAATCGTATACTATCATGTCATACTAAGTAAGCAGGTACTTGCAGTGTAGTAAATACACAAACTCCAACAATAATTTTCTTAAGGTTTGTTGATATTAAGTATATAAAAAAAGCGCTGGTCAAACTAAACCAAAACTACTTTGATTTATTAACAAACAAATCATCGCGACAATAAGTCCTAATTTTAAAGAAGAACTACAATCTGTATATAATTTAAAAATAAAATCATAAAAAAACACAATAAAACCCATTTGTAAAACCCAAAAACGCCCAGTGGGTTCGGTTTTATATAAAAAACCCGTGTTTTTTCCAACCCTGCTTTAAAGGAACGTTCTACAATTCCTCGTTTTTTCTCCAAAGACTTCAAGGTTACCAGTAGCATGTTTGTTGTCTACTTTTTTCTGGAGCAAAGGGGGGGGCGCACAGTTTAGCCACGAGTTGTTACACAATTTTTTTTAATACCTTTATCAAAATATCCAAGAAAAACAGGAAAATAATTTTAAAAATCTCGAACGGAGAGCACTTCTCCCAACACACCATCTTTACAGTATAAATCAAGGCGGCTGTTAAATGAATTAACAATGGTATTCAACATTTTACGCCCATGTCCACCAATAAACACCCTAACCCCCACATAACAATTAAACATTCCTGTAATGTAATAGTCACATACTTAGAGAACAAAAAATGTGATAGAAATGATACATTTTACCATTGGGGACATTACTAACACATGCCGGCAATAAGTTACGTTCTAGCTCATACAGGTGATATAAATGTGATAGAAACGTGACGTGAAACAAGACTATAATACGACCAGAATTTTTTTAAAAAAGAGTTATAGTAATATACCTGGAAACCGACTATAATTGCATGGATATGATTTTGTGATTCAAAACATGTCCAGATGGCCACGAGATGGATATCCTAAGATATAGAGTGGATATATATCCACATGAATATCCACCAAATACGCATTAGTCTTCCACTAAAGTGCAATTACGAAGTAGCCTATTAATCAATGTATCACCATCATGTTGATGTAGTACTTGAGATTAGTTATCAAAAGATTACCTATTATGTATAATAACATATGGGTCAGTCCATATCAAGTCAACCAGGGTATTTTACCACACCATCTCCGATGTTGATGATTTTTAGTATACATGTTTTTCCTACCAAAAAACTGGAAAATCCAAAATTTCAGACTTTTTTGACCAGTTGTTTATTTTGAATTAATTTTTGAAAATCGAAAAAGTCACTTATTTGTCCTTAACATGTGCGCACAAAATTAGGAATATTCAAAGAACCACTTATAATAGAAAAGTAGGTGAAGGTTCATTTTAAAGCTCTTATAAAGACCTTTCATATGAGAATATTGCATAACATATATTGAAAAAAAAAATAAAAAAAAAAATTTTAGATTTTTTTTTTTGAAAAATTTCAAAAAGGCCATTTTTAATTTTTTTCAAAAAATTATATTATTTTCTTTAAAGTGTTATTAAACTATTCACAAAATTTTGAGATGGACAAATCATGGGTTCAATGTGAAAAAATTTATTAAAAATGTCACATGCATGAAAAATCGCCTATAAATAGACAATGCATTTTGGTAATTAGAAGAATATAATGGGGTTTAAAGCGATATTATAAAAATATTTAACAATATTTTATTTAATAAAAAATTATATCCTACGTTTCATTCTGTATCAGTAATCAGATTAACATTGCCCCCCATTGTAATATTTACTTACAAAACCTCTTTTCCACCGGAGACGTACTATTGGATGTTCCAATTCTTAGGAAAATATGCCTGAATAAACCTGCCAATACTTTTGTGAAATACTGCCTGTTTATTCCTGTTTAACATTAAGGACACACCTCCTTCATTTTATTGGTCTATTTAGGTACATTGTGGGGATTTGCTGACATGAAAATTCCTGCATAAATTGATTTTAAATTTTTGGCAAGTATCTTCCTGATACAGCTCCAAATAATCGATACATAATACTTCGACTGAAGGTTTATCAGAAGTCATCTCTGTGTAATTTTAAAAGTTTCAACTATGGGTGAGGCAAGTGGATGGACTAAATATAAAGTAAAGTGCTGTGATCCACTAGAGTTAAAAATCAAGCATTTTGGGAAATTAAGAAATGTGACCAAGTGGATGTGCAGTTACAAAAATGTCAAAATGGGAATGAAAATCTGTGATGGTTGTAGACTAAAGCTTTCAAAGGAGTTTAAGGCATCTGAAGCAGATTATACAAATCATGAAATAATTTAGAATAAAAGATTTGCGGAAGTCTTAACAATACCGGGGACACAAAAAATTCATGCTGTAATTCCTCTTACAGAAAGCACGTTTTTGGCAAAACAGTTTTCTACATGCTTAGAGGTCGAAACACATAATCTTTTTAAAGGTGGAAGCATTATTTTGCAAAATATCGAGTCAGGGTTTGTCACTGTAGAATATGACAGTGCTTGGTGGCTGGCTTGTGTCTTGGGGAAAAATAATGAGAGCGGAGAACTGAAAGTAAGCTTTCTTCATCCACGAGGACCTGCCTCATCATTTTTTTACCCAACACCTCAAGATATTTTAATTATTAAACCAGAAAGTCTTATAAAAAAAGTTGAACCCAACACTGCTACTGGCAGAACTTACAATGTCAGCAAAAAAGAAATGTCAGATTCATCAGAAATTCTTAAAAGAAAGTTAAAAAAATAAATTTAAGGTATATAGTTAGTCTTAGTGTTTTCTGTCTAATTTTTATCAACGAAGTAGAAAAGTTTGTTTATTTCTTTTGCGAGTTTAAAATAAAATAATTTGTAGATAAAGCCTCTGGGTATTTTTTAAAACCTGTATCCATCCAACAAATTTATTTATTTTAATATCCAGTGCACTATTGGTGATCCTAAAATATAATTATTTTTTTAAATGCATGATTTTTAATGTACTTAATATTTTTGATATTTTTTTTGACATTGAACCCATCATTTCTCCATCATAAAATTTTGTGGATAATTAAGTAACACTTTGACCAAAATTATATATTTTTTTCAAAAAAATTAAAAATGGCCTTTTTGAATTTTTCAATTTTTTTTTTCAATTTTTTATTTTCAATTTTTTTTTTTGTTAAAATTATGTTGTGATGTTTCATAAAAAAGAGCTTCAAAATGACTTTAAAATGAGCCATTTATTACTTTCCTAGTGTAAGTGGTTCTCGAGATATTGCTAGTTTTGTACATTCTTGTTAAGGTCAAAATGCTGACTTTTTTATTTTGAAAAATTAAAAAAAAAAAACTACGAATCAAAAAAATCTAAAAATTTGCATTTTCAACTTTTATGGTAAGAAGAAAATATATACCAAAAATCATCAAAATTGGAATTGGTCGCGTAAAATTTTTGTGATTTTTTGGTTGATTTGATATGGAATGACCCATATATTACCTGCTACATAGAGAACATATTGATTATAAATCATGTAAATCGCGTTCTTGTCACAAGATAGTAATATTTTTAGCAAACATGCCAAAATCCTGACAAAAACATTCTTTTTGGGAATATTCATAAAAATTACTTGATTAATAGAGAGAAATATAACTATCACAAATATTCAACAAAAAATAGGTCTGCAACGTTCCTGTCGTATTCGCAATAGAATATTCCAAAAATCACTTTGAAGGAATATTCCTATAACATGAATATTTTTCCAATGTTATGTGGGCCATCTGTTATCTGCTCGTTTACTTTTTAACCATATCCACCAATACTTTTTCTCGCGAAGTTTTGAAACTACTAGTTTCTTTCGGCGACGTTCTGGCAACACCGCATAAATGACCTAGCGCCATTTATGGGTTGGGAACAGTCGCAAAAAAGTCGTGAATTTTTGAACATTTTTTTATTAATGAAATGTCAAAAGCATCTCTTGCAGCAGTTTTTGTTAGGTTAAAAAAATTGTTTACTTGTGCTCGAAAAGTGCTGGAAAAACAATGAAAAAATAAAAAAACAGAATGATGATCACCTTATTCAGATAAATAAAATGAGCGTCCATTCAAAATTTAGCCTGCTGAAGGCTACGCAGGCTATCGTATAAACCGCAGGAAATGTAGAACTTACGAACTAAAAATGCACACAGAGACACTTCACACTTGATATGCCCCAGCTGTAAGAGATTGGGCAAGGTTCTTTGAGGAAGTCAATTTTTTGAAACAAAAACAAAGAACATAACCTCACTTTTAAGTTAACTGACTGATTATCTCTTATAACTGGCCAAAATTCACCGGTTAATGTTAACTGTCAGTTAGAAGAAAAGTATTGTTGGTGGATAAGAAAATGGGTACTTAACTAGTAGTTAAAAGATAACTGATGATTTTTCACGTTGGTGGATACGGGCATTAATATTTGACAGTTCGATATTTTGACGATGTTTTTAAATGATTTTTTCGTAAATACTTGGTGAAAACTGGCGGAAATGGCTTAACTTTTAGGCAAGAATAATTAGAAGAAGAAACGCACATAAATCTTTTTTTGCACCCCTGATAAAAAAAAAAGTTTTTTTTTCATCGGTAACCAAAATAGCCATGCTTTAGTTATCTGTTGACGCGTCAAACCATAAAAATACAAAACTTTTACCAATTCTAATTAGATATTTTCTAGTACCTAGCAGAGATCAGGCCGGCTGCCATGGCGGTATGTGTTTAAAAAATAATGCAATAAACAATGAGCAAAAAAGCACCAATAATTAAAAATTAAGAAATATACATTGTGTTTATCAATGAAATAGGCCTTAAAAGGTTGGCAGAGAGTGATTGTTTAAACCCTGTATTTTTATAAAATATGAATCGGTTGGTACCCTGCTGAAATTTTCCCATCGAATCTCATTAAAAAAATTATAGAATTCTTGTATGATTTTTATCGGGATTTGGGTCGGTTTTGGAACAGATGAAGAAGATTATATGACTTAAAAAAAACAAAAGATCAAAAGATCTTGGGTGGAAATAACGAAAATTCAAACTTGGATGAGCATCCCACAAGGAACACACAAAAGATCAAAGCGAAAAGAGAAATGATTAAACGATGTTTCGCCCTGGGTAACCAGCGTTGGCTCATCAGTAGTTTCACTGGTCACCCTCCACTATACATCATTAAACACCATCATACACTTTGATTTCCAACATTGAACCACTCACAAATAGGCATCGTTCCGCACTGGTACTTATCCAAGTTACCTGATACGAATTCGTCCTGGCGTGTTAATATTTCCAGTAGGATTATGCTCCTAAGGCAATTAAAACAAAAAAGAAGTTAGAAAACCTCCAAATCAGTTACTTCAACCGAAAAGAAACTAAAAAACAAAAGATCAAAAGATCTTGGGTGGAAATAACGAAAATTCAAACTTGGATGAGCATCCCACAAGGAACACACAAAAGATCAAAGCGAAAAGAGAAATGATTAAACGATGTTTCGCCCTGGGTAACCATTTCTCTTTTCGCTTTGATCTTTTGTGTGTTCCTTGTGGGATGCTCATCCAAGTTTAAATTTTCGTTATTTCCACCCAAGATCTTTTGATCTTTTGTGTTTTAGTTTCTTTTCGGTTGAAGTAACTGATTTGGAGGTTTTCTAACTTCTTTATTATATGACTTGTTATGGAATTGATTTCTGGAAGGTTTGAGGAGGTTTTAACGTTATGGTGATTTTAGAAGATCCTATGGACGAGGAGATTTTATCGGGTTTTGGGTCGGTTTTGAAACAGATTTCGATGAGATCCTAGAAGATTTTTATCAGGTCTGAAAAATTTGTTTTTTGAATTAACTTGCCTTAAGCATACTTTTAAAATCATTAGCCTCCGAATCGTATTAAGTTGGCGTAGTTTTTAGTGAATGGCGCTTTTAAAGTCGGCCAACTTGCGCAGCTTGCTTTTGTTTTGGTTTTCGTCTTTTGGCCCAAAATTGAGTGACGAGAGAGCACCACGCATCTCTCTAATTCTGAATTCTATCAAAGTTGTGTTATTTTTAAGAAATCCAAAGTGTAAGTTTTTAGTTATAACTATGTGCTAATTTATGTATACAAGGTGTCCTAAAATTCTAAGGGAATTATTATTTGTATTTTTGTGTGTTCAATTCAACATAAAGAAGTTAATGTTAAAATTTGACATTTTTAATGACGTTTGCTAACTTTAAAGTACTGGTACTTAATTTAAAAGGCTATAAAGAAAATTATACACCATCTAGATATTTAGACGCGCCAACTGGGGGGGTCAAAACAAAGCGGGACATTCTGTATGTAAGGGGACGTAAGGACATATGAAAAAAAACGGAAATAAAAACTGTAGATTTATTTTAAGAAAATAACAAAACCCAAAAGTACAAATAATATAACTATAAGTAAGGCGACCTACCGTCTCGGTTTGGCCGGTACAGTCCCGATTTTTAACCATTTGTCCCGGGGAAAAAATCCGTCCCAGATAGTCCCGATTTTTCAGCAAAAGTTCCGGTTCGCCCCGGTTTTGATACCACTGTATTTTGTAACTTTAAAATCACTGCAATTAAAAAAGTGGATGTTCTCTGCCATCTATAAATTTTAATTGAAACCTTACTTAAATTATTTTTCTTTAATAAGTATTTTGGAAAATACATCTTAATATTATGAGTCCATATAAGAAAAAATACATGATATACAATACATTAAATGGCTGGTGTGTCCCGGTTTTGCCCCTTTAGGAGTTGGTCACCTTACTATAAGGTTACTTCAAATTGAAGAAGTAGTCCTACTATAATGGTCCAAGGAATATTGTAGAAAATGTGTTGTTATTGTTTCATAAAATCAGGACAACACATTTCCAGGTTATTAAAATTTTTGTTTTTATCTTTTCTTCATATTCTCCGCCATGTTTAAAATCTCTAGAAGAATGCTTAATTTCTTTTGATTTGGTATTAAATAAAATGAAACTAAACAATATTATTTTTTAACTACATTTACAGCAAGTTTTTCCACAGTAGTTCCCAAATATCCTAAAAACCGATCTCACAAGAACCCATAGAAACTTCTCCAAAATCATTCCTCATAGGATCTTCTAAAATCACGATATATATAGAATCTCATCAAATATCCTAGAAACCGATTCAACAAGAACCCATAGAAACTTCTCCAAAATCACTACTTATAGGATCTTCTACAATCCCAATACTGATTGAATCTCATCAAATATTCTAGAAACCGATCGAACAAGAAATGAAGAAAATCATTGTTACACTAATAGAATCTCAACAAATATCCTAGAAACATATTCAACAAGAATCCATAGAAACTTCTCCAAAATCATTCCTCATAGAATCTTCTAGAATCACGATTTTGAAAGAATCTCATCCATCCAATATTCTAGAAACTGATCCCACAAGAACCCATAAAAACTTCTCCAAAATCATTCCTCACAGGATCTTCTAAAATCACGATACTAATAGAATTTTATCAAATATTCTAAAAATTGATTCCGCAAGAACCCATAAAAACTTGTTCAAAAATACTTGCTTAAAGGAACTCGTAGAATCGCGATACTGATAGAATCTCATCAAATATCCTAGAAACCGATCCCACAAGAACCCATGAAAACTTATCCAAAATCATTCCTCATAGGATCTTTAAAAATCATGATACTGATAGAATCTTATCAAATATCCTAGAATCCGACCCCACAAGAACCCATAGAAACTTCTCCAAAATCATTGCTTATAGGAACTCCTAGAATCGCGATACTGATAGAATCTCATCAAATATCCTAGAAAACGATCCCACAAGAACTCATAAAAACTTCTCCAAAATCATTCCTCATAGGATCTTCTAGAATCACGCTACTGATAGAATCTTATCAAATATCCTAGAATCCGACCCCACAAGAACCCATAGAAACTTCTCCAAAATCATTGCTTATAGGAACTGCTAGAATCGCGATACTGATAGAATCTCCTCAAATATCCTCAATACCCTATTCCCATCAAATCCCCCTTAAATATGTGTATTTGTGCGTTCATAAAATCTTCTCCAAGCCGACACCCTTATACAAACTGATAAAATGTCCTAGACTTCTGTCTTATAAAACATCCCTGATTCTCATAAAAGTAACTAGTCTTATCCAATGTTAAAAATTATTCTAAAACTACAAGCTGATAAAATATTACATATATTCTATATAATCTTCTCTGCTTCTAGAAGGTTATAAAATATTATAGAAAAAAATATTGGCCTTTTCATTGAATCTTATAGAACATGATAAAAACTTCTCCGTTCTGGAAGAGATTCGAGGGGAAAATTTCAGCAGGATAGACTTCACAACAACTACCGTTGCTGTCAGCACTGGCTGTTCAAGATGGCGGAAACTCATTTAAAAAAATTACTTGAAACAGCAATGAGGCGAGCGAAAAGAGATATACAGAAAAAATTATTATGAACGCCAAGGTATCAAGCTTGAAATTCAACTACAAGTTTATAAACCGAGTTTTAGCATCCACACGAAAATCAGTCCCGCGCGACGACGCCTGAAAATTGTACGATCCACTCCGACGGAAGATGAAACGGTAATTATGCAATATACGGTTTTCTGCTATTTTTGATTTTTTATGAAAAATTCTTTATGGGGGCACCTACTAGGGTCCCTAGGACCCCAAATCCGCCTGCTTAGGTTGGATTGGACTGTGTTGGATTGGGTTGTTTTAGTGAAAAAAAAACCAACGGGCGCATGCGATTTTGGGGTCCTAGGGACCCTAGTAGGTGCCCCCATAAAGAATTTTTCATACAAAATCAAAAATGGCAAAAAACCGTATACTGCATAATTACCGATGAAACTATTACTTTGTTTATTCTGTCGAATTTAATTTGAGAAAAAAGAATTAAATAATAATCAAAAATTAAAAAAATCCTACCTTTGACCTGTTTTTCACCGGGTTGCACGTTATTCTACGTCGTTGTACGTTGGCGCAATGAATCGACCAAAAGAGTTGTCAGTTTTCATCAAAAACACTTTAAACACAACGACCGAGTATCACTCACTTAGACAAAATCTACACAAACATCATCAAAAAAGTAAAACTTCCGAGTAACGACATTTTTTCGCGTATAACCTCAAAATCAGTGATAAACTGAAAAGAAAGCAAAGAAGTCTTTGTTAGTAGGCGACGAGGCGCTCTCTCTTGCTTACACACTGAAAGCCCGCAAGGTTTAAAAGTGACCGTCAAGTGTGTTTGTAGTACAAGTTAGGTCGCTACAGATGGCACTGTATGAAACTAGTGTGCTGCTGCCTTACATAATAACCCAATTATTGTCACCCAATAATGCAAAAACGTCTATGCAGTAAACCAATGAGAAGATTAGCCTTTAAAGCCAAATAAATTCGATTTTTCCTTGTAAAAATTGAAAAAAAACAGAGGAAACTCTACCACCCCAAGAGCGTTAGCTCCCCAAACAGGTTACAGGGGAGTTATTTCTGGAGCTGGATTTTTACAAAATTTTTTCATAGTGTCTGTCGGTCTGTAGGTAACACGATTATTAAGAAACCACTTAACCGCTTTTTATAAAAACAAAATTAACGAAGAGCTGATTAGTTTTTGATGGGGGCGGGAGGCTGACAAGAGAGTAGGAGGGGGGATTAAAATTTTTTAAAAATTTTAACTCACGAACCGTAACAGCTAGCGACACGCGGTTTTCACATTAAGATAGATAGTTGCATTTTTAACCAAAAAAAAAAATAAAAATTCTATCCGTGCCTGCTGGGGCCATTTTTTTACATGTTTTTTGAGATTTTTCACGAAACCGTGTAGTTAAGTGGTTCCAAAGTAATACATAAAAACCACAAACTTGGCCTTACCCTAGACAGAAAAATCTCACTTTTTTACGAAAGTCATCAAAGCCCTAAAAAAAGTATGACAATCGAAAGGCGCCTTCATTTTGAATAAAATAAGACTAGTAGTTCCGACTAAAAGTAGACGGTACTCTAAATATGACAGTTTAAAGATGGCCGTCAAGCAATTTGCGAAATTTACGAAACAACCTCTATGGGTCTTGGAAGGAAAGAACGAAAAATTTAAAATTGGATGAGTGTCCCACAAGGAACGATGTTTCGCCCGGGGTGACCAGCGTGGGCTCGTCAGTGGATTCACTAGTTATTATTTTATTTATAATTATTTTAAAAGATGTTTAAATGCGCCGAAAATTTGAGAAAATTACATTAGAAATGCAGTTTTTGAGTCAAATTAAACTAAAATCGCAAATATTAACGTATCATGAAAATTTTTAAGAAAATTGCACTGAAAAATGCATTTTTTGATTTAAAATTAAAATAAAATAGTAAATATATCAATGGTTTCAAAGCGCAGCAGTCGAAAATTTTTAATAAAGTGACACGTACTACAAATGCCATTGTTAACACAAAATTAAACTAATACCGTAAATATTAAAGGTGTTATAGCGCCGCAATTAAATATTTTCGTACCTACCCCCCTGAGTTATAAAAAAAACATAGAGAACAAACAAACCACAAACAAAACCTAATAGCTAAACACTTTTTTTTGAGATCTAAAAAGCTCTTTAAGTTGAAACATTACCTTTTATATTGCTTTTCTTAAATATAAGATGCTTTAAAAAAAAAGTTCGTTTCCAGTTTTTTTTGGGCAAACCGGTCAATGACTCGCTCAATGTCAATTTCAATATGTCTGTTAATATGCAGCAACGCTAGGCCCGTCAAACGAATTTCCGTCATAGTATTTTCAATCTTCTGAGGCAGGATAAACTTTTTTCTGACGAAGCATTACTTTTATGACAAACATCCAAGAATGTTTTTATCAACGGAAAAATATCGTTACACTTGTTCATTGCCTCGAAAACGTTATTATATATGTTTTGATTTAAGCTTTTGCCTACTTCTGACCAATATTGTTTCCAAATACTGACTTCTCCCAATAAAAGTTCAAGAATTTGTGTTTTAATCAAACGTTCACGTTGTATAAAACTTGGTATGAATATGTTCTGGTCAAAAATACTTAGCGTCTCGTTATAGAACCTTCTGTATTTCTAATATCGTGGTTTTCGTCTGTTTCAAACTGTCCCAAAATACTGTGGAGGAATTAAAAACCGCATCAAAACTTTTAGAACCTGTTCAAGCCTTCAACAGATATTAAGACATTTGATTAGCTTTTATGACGAGATTTCAGAAGCCAGATTTTTGCGTCGTGAAAACTTGTAAAAACTGATCAGTTTTTACCATATTTTCACGAGAAATAATTTTTAGCTCTCAAGAATTGACAAGATTTTAAGGGATCCAAACCGCATCTAAAACAAATTAACTCTGGTAAAATCTTGTCAAATTTCTCCAAGAGATTTGATGCGGTATTTTTGGCAGGGAAGGAACGTTCTGCAATTTCTCGTTTTTTCTCCAAAGACTTCATGGTTACCACCAGCATCTTTGTTGTCAACTTTTTTTCTGGAGCCCCTGGGACCGCCACTGTACAGGTGGACCTAATATTATTTTTCTCCTTTTTAAAATCGCCATAAAATTTCCTTAAAAAAGATGCATCACATATAAAAAAAATTATAAATATTTAATTTTTTCATTATTCACATAGTTTCACATTTTCTAGTCATAGCCATTTCTTCTGTACAGTGTGCCAAGATTCTATAAACTAGCTATTCCCGCGACTTCGTTTGCATTTTAAAATTGTACCTTTCCCCTCCACCTCACGCTCTTCTCCCTTCTTTCTCGCCCCCACGTCACTTTCCCCTCACCGCTCCACCTCCCTCCCCTCAAACTCTTCCATCCAGTCGAATACCCGTTTTTACTGCGGTTTTCCCGTTTGTTTTTAAATTAAGATGGTCATAACTTGTCCCGTGAACCGATTTTGATGAAATAAAGCCAACGTCCTGCCCAGGAAACCAGGGAATGTTTACGTTGGTGTCAAAATTTTTTTGGACGGTCCCGGTCTCTTGGTTAATAACTAGGTATATCATCTACTATCATTTTACTATTTGAAAGGCAAAATAGATTTCAATAACATTTTTATAATATCGTGCAAGGTTAACAGCTTTCTATGAATTAGTTTATTTCATACACGCATCCCTTGGATTTTTTGGAAACCGTTAATATCGTAATGTTTTGACGTTATAAATAAATTAGATACACTTTTGTTTATTAATATATTTACTTTATTGATATTGAAGGTCGGCTTGTTTTGTGTGCGCTGAACGATCGAGTAATAAGTTTCAAAACGAAATAATTATAAGTTTATTTAATAAAGGGTAGGAGCTTACACATAGATCGTTCCAAAAGTCTTATCCCATTCATCCTTTATATGTATGTATTATTAGTAGTAGTGTACAACTAACTACATACATAATGAGCTTCAGGCTACTGCGAACATAGGGGGAATCAAGTCCAATTTACTCTCCGTGCCGTACGACCGAGGTGGGGTCGAAGCACACTGCAGTGTTATCTTTTTGAAATTTATTTTGTTTTTATTATTTTGTTTTATATCTGCCTTGCTCGAGAAACAGATTGGTAAGTTCTTAAGAGAAATAATACATTTTTAAAACTAAAAATGGATGTCTACGAAGTTGCTGATAAAGTGCAGATGGGCAAATGGTACTATCATTGAGACTTATTCAAGAACTTTTTTTGGAGAATTTTGTAAATCGCCCAGAACCTAGTTTATCATCGATTCATAGGTTTGTGCAGAATTTTGAAAAGTTTGGTTGTACAGCGCCAAGAAACCATAAAAAACCCACTGTTTTGAATGACGAGCAGGAAGTACGAGATGTGATGATTTGCGCTGCAGTGAAGGAAAATCGAAAGTTAACTAGCCACCAAATTGCCGAAGCAGTTGATACGTCTTCAGCCACTGTCTTGCGTGTTCTCAAAAAGAAAGGTTATCATTCTTCCAAAGCGTCAAAAACGCATCTAATTTTTCCGGAGGACAACTATCGTCGTATGGAATTTTGCGAAACAATGATGGAAAGGGCTAATCGTGATGAAAACTTTCTGAGATCTATTCTTTTCACAGATGAAAGCACTTTTCCATCATTGACGTCATAACCTAACACACGTTCGATATTAGTCGAGCGAAAATTTGCATTTGTATTTTGACGTAAGAACACAGTATCCCCAAAACCTAAATGTTTGGGGGGTATTGTAGGGGAACACGTAATTGGGCTATTATTTATTGACGGCAATTTGAATGGTCCTAAATACTTGGATCGACTGCAGCAGCATATTATTCCAACTGCTAGGAAGTTGTTAGGTGTGAGATTTGGTGAAACATGGTTTCAACAAGATGGTTGTCCCGCTCACAATGTTGGCCTTGTTAGGGAATATCTTGATAATATATTTCCTAATCGGGTTATAAGTACACGGGGAACTATTTTATGGCCAGCTCGATCACCCGGTCTTGCTCCTAATGACTTCTATCTGTGGAGTTATTTCAAAAATAAAGTTTACGGGCATGATAGGGCTAATAATTTGGAAGAACTTCGGATTAAAATTGAAAAAGCTTTTCAAACTATCACCCCTAACATGCTTGGAACCGTTAGATGAGGTTGTTAGAATAGGCTCGGATATTGTCTAGCCGAGCAAGGAGGACTTTTCGAACATTTGCTCTAATTTTTCTTTGACTGGGAGAATCTTTTTGGTGTTTAGAATGTATTATTTTATTTTGGGAACTTGCTTTTATTTTCTTTCTCCTTATTATTTTCATTGTCACACGTTGTTAGTGATAAATCTGAGCAGTTGAAAATAAAACGCTCTAATTTATCAGTGACAAAAAACAAGAAAATTACGTTATGAAAATTTGCGTATTTATTGACCAAATTTCGGTTTCATGGACTACACTTCACATTGCACCGTGGTTAGCGACGTACTAACACAGAGTACCGAACAGGTGATCCGTGGTACTAAACTCAAGCCACAGAGTACCGAACAGAGGTGATCCGTGCTCAAGCCGCGAACGGTGATGGTAAGCCTGAGTGTTGGTTGCTCCACTGATAGGTGTGCGGTGTCTCTGCGTGTACGTACACCGGTAAATTGGACTTCTTCCGGCCTATATTCGCAGTAGCCTGAAGCGCTCTGTATAGGTCGGCTGTTACAGGTTTTAAACCGATTTTCTATGAGAGAATTTACTACAAATAACCACGATGTTCTTAGCGGTCGCCCACGGTTATCAGAATGTGCAAAATTAAACCCGCTAAATAAAAGAAAGTTCAATTATAAAATCATTCACTATAGAAACAGCAATTCGTTAAACCAATTTTTTATCCGAACCTTATTTCTTCAAACCCATTCCATAACAAATTCGAAATTTATAAGAGCCGTTTTTAATCAAACTATTGTTCATCAAACTCATTCAATATCAAACCCGGAATTCGTAAAACCCGTAATTTATCAGAAAATGCTAAATTAATTGCGTGTTCGCCAATACCATATGAACCGGAGGCGTACACGCAGGTGGCGCGCCGACGCGGCGCTATGATGCATTTGTCGCTGTTAGGCGCGCATACTTGTACAGGGTGATTCAAATTGGGCACTTTTATATGGGTACGCGTACTTCTAGCGGAGATAGAGAAAAACCAACCTCCCTTTGCGAGGCTCAAATTTCAAGACAAGATTTTTGGTGCAAACCGCATTTTGATATGTCCACCCATCTCTGAGCTACGGGGGCTTTTTGAAAAGTCTGCATTTTGGGATACGGCCTGTAACTTTCTTATTTATGAAAATTTCTTTTTGGTGTCAATTGCTTTTTTGTAGATCTTTTAAAGCAGAATCCAGATCTCAAATTGGATTTTATCCGCGACTTTTAGTTTTCAAGATATAACGCAAAGCTAACTTTTTTCTTATGGAACACCCTGTTTTTTATTTTACTTTTGTGTTCAGAATTATATTCTAATCAAAATGATGTTTCATATATGATATTTTGGTTAAATATTTTTTGAGATATTCAACATTTTCTTTTCACAACAAGGTGGCCATAGCCGGATATGATTTTGACAATAAAAATAAAGTAGGTTATGCACTAAAGAGCTGACGACTGGCATATTATGATGTCATAGCCTAGTGAATTCTTTTAAATATTTGGAGTAGGCGGAAATTGAGGCTTCTTCATAAGACCCTTTAACGGGTTGAAATTAATTCTTTAAGACTCATAGTTGCTTAGTTAGGTAGGTAGTTAGGTTGGTATCCAGACATGACCCTCTGCGACTATTACTTATGGGGCACATTAACGGATAAAACGTTCAGAGATGGGTGACCTGACAACAAACAAGAACTGGAAAATCATTTTATGAATTGCGTTAATGCTTTAAGAAATGTAGAACGCTCTAAGTGCCCCTGCGACATTTTCAGCACCTTCTATAGTCTTGTTTTTAGTTTTTTTTAAATTAATTTTTTTAAGATTAAGTTGTTTCAAATGGAGTCTTGTTATTAGTTATTATTTTGAGATTAATTAGAGTCAAGAATTTTTTCATTTATTTAGTTGTGTTATTAACTAGAATATAAAGTTTAATAGTCGAATAATATAAATATTTAAAAATTGTATAAGAAAATATAAATATAAACATTTAATTGAAATTGGTAGAAGCCTTGTGCAAAATGAAAAATGTAGTAGGCCGTGACATATTTGACATGACCGTATAAGTTCATGTCTTCGGTGCATAGCCGACTCAATTTTTATTGTCATCCTTCCATGGCCACCTTGTTGTGAAAAGAAAATGTTAAATATCTGAAAAACTACTTTACCAAAATATCACATATAATAAAAAACAGGGTGTTCCATAAGAAAAAACGTAACTTTGCGTTATATCTTGAAAACCAGAAATGGCGGATAAAATCCAGTTTGAGATCTGGATTCCGCTTTAAAAGATCTACAAAAAAGCAATTCAAAAAGAAATTTTCATAAATAAAAAAGTTACCGGCCCTATAGCTCAAAGATGGGTGGACCAGTGGTGTTGGGTGGACATATAAAAATGCGGTTTTCCCCAAAAATGTTGTCTTGAAATTTTAGCCTCGCAAAGGGGGGTTGGCTTTTCTCTATCTCCGCTAGAAGTACCCGTACCCATATAAAAGTGCCCAATTTGAATCAGTACAGGTTGCGTTCAATAGTTTGTGTATAGATGTCACTTGCATTCAACCGTCTTGCATTCATGTGTTATTGGCGAATGCGCAAGCAATTTAGCAAAAATGTTCTGATAAATTACGCGTTTTACGAATTCCGGGTTCGATATTGAATGAGTTTGATGAACAATGGTTCGATTAAAAACGGGTCTGTTAAATTTCGAATTTGTTATTCAATGGGTTTGAAGAAATAAAGTTCGGATAAAAAATTGGTTTGACGAATTGCAGTTTCTATGGTGAATCGTTCTTACGATGAATTTTTTTATTAAATACGGTCTGATAAATTTCTGATTTAATAAACCATAGGCCTTCCACAAGTCGGAAATTTTGTAACAAAGATAACTTCAAAAAACAAAGAAAATAATATAAGGTTGGCCCTGGGCAAGGCCAAAATCTACTGCGCACGCCTGACGCAGTCTGGTCGCGCCCAGAAGTGTCTTTGGCTCTGCATTTTTTCCAGGCTAACTTGATGGGGAGAGTTATAATTATCGCTACGACTTTTTTTTCGGAAAATGCAAGGGCAAAGCAGTTATAGTATCTCATAGTTATATGATTTACTAGCTTTTAATAAGGTCTTAAGATAAGCATATCTATCTCTATGTTATTTTATACTAGCTGAATTCAAGAAATCCAGAAGTGAACTCCTATCGTTTTTGCGTGATGCCGGAACACTCACACAAAAATACTAAAAATTTTTACAGGGTGTCCAAAATTCGATGGTTTTGAGGAGTGTCATGAGTTCTATTTAATAAAACAACTCATTATTACGAAGAGCTTTTATTAATAACATAGGCTCGGCTCCATCTTACATAGAACTGTCTGTCAGATTACAATGTACAGTGGTCATAACATACAACACACAGTGATCTAGTAAACTGAATAAACTACCTAATTATTATCATGACAGTTTCGGGTACTTCTAGAGGAGATAAAGAAAATTCGACCCCCCTTTGCGAGACTCAAATTCCAAGACAAGATTATTTTTGGTAAAAACCGCATTTCAATGGCGTCTTTGAGCTACGGGGGCTTTTACTTTTTTACTTATGAAAATATATCTTCGTGGTGTTAATTGCATTTTTGCAGAGTTTTTAAACTACGACAATTTAATTACCAAATCAGATATCATGAGTCACTTTTAGTTTCTGAGATATAAAAAAAAGTTGGTATTTTTCTTATGGAACACCCATATTTTTTTTATTTTTTGAATGTTTTTTTAATTTCCTTCAAAACGATGTGCCTCTTAGGAAAATTGGATAAATAGTTGTCGAGTTATTAAATATTTTCCATAAATCATATAGTAGGCTATGATTAAGGCCACATTATTAAAAAAATCTAGAGTGCCTTGGTTGACAATCTTAGCATAAAAATATAGGTACAATAATAGACAATAGACCTTGAATTCAGTTAAGAAGCCAAATAGTTTTTTATTTTTTCGTAACAATTTTTTTTTTCCTTTTAAGACCTTTTAAGACCGGTTTATCAATCGAGGGTTAGCCCCTACTCATACCTGTGGACTATTATATCAATAATAAATTATTATACCTATATTTTACACCCAGGGTTGCCAGATTTTTGAACTTAAAAAGCGGGACAAATTGAATATAAACGTATCCAACATTTTAAAATACAGCAAAGATTTCGTCGATTCTAACATAAAGCTGTAGTGTTTTGGAAAATAGAATTTATTAATTTATTTACCCTTACTTATTATTATTTCACTTTTTGTACGTAATTTAAAGGGTGCTAGAAAATAAAGAGCTTTTATTGTCTTTATTATATTATATACTAGGTATAGGTATATTGAAATATGTACAATAATATACTTATATTTATGCAACTAGGTCAAAAAGTACAGGTTTGACGTCCGCAGCGCGTAGATAACACGCTGAGGTCGTTAAAGCTGTTTTTGACTGAGGTACATACAGCATGTTTGCATTTTAATATTTAAAAAATAATTTATAATTTTGTTATGACATTAGTCAAAAATACTTCAAAATATATATAAACTTGACAAGTCCCTTAAAACTACAACAAATTATTGCACAACTGAAGTACTAACTACTTAACGCTTGAAAATACGGGCGTTAAAGTGCACTTTTATGCCCGGTTGTGCATAAAATAATAAAACATAACTCGGAAACTAAAGTCCATATTCATGGAAACTTAAATCTGAAGACCGTATATCGCTACTTGCTTTTGTTCCAAAGTTACAATTTTTAAAAATATTTTAACCCCCCTTTTCCCTCTTTAACCCCCCACCACCCTACCAGCCTAGAGCCGATAGAGAATTTTTGCACCAAATTTCGTTAAAATAGATTATGGCGTTCTTCAGTTATCGTCGATTAAGGTGTTTTGGAACCTTAGTAAATCATTTTTGATAAATTTAAGAAAAGTCAAAATTTCACGATTTTAATAGTCCCCCATACCATAGTGGTATGGTGGACTAAAATTAAATTAATGCTCCGATTGCCAAAAACCTATCACCTTTTTAGCCTATAACCTCAAGCAGACATACTTTGCTTCGTGTGATCACTATGGCTCGATATTTTAGTTCAAACTCACCTATAATGTCTTTTACCCCTTTTAAGATACGAGTAAAAAATTTCACGCGATAATTTTATACGATCCAGGTGACCTCTACCTCGAAACGAACGTGGCATGCGGCAAAAATTGTCCGACAATAAGGATTTTCGTTTTACAATTGGTCCTGGTTCTGGTTGAACCAGAACCGCAACTGCTCCTTTCGTTTTAAAACTATGACGTCACAGTTGCAACCCGGTTATGAAATTTTAGAACCAGCCTGGGAGGTTGGTTCGGCCCTTTGGTTGTAAACATAACCCCTAAAATTTTGCAAAATTATAGATAGTCTTTTTTTGAGTAAAATCAAAGATATCTTAATAATATTTTAAATGACGTCATTATTTTAGAACCGCTGTCAAAATTTATGTCAAAACAATGTCGACCAGAACCAGGACCAATACTTAAATCGAAAATCCTTAATACCCGATCAACACCGTTTGTCCATGGTTCGACGGGATCATTTATTGAAACCTACGCTGCTTCGAGAAGGCCAGCAAATAAGGGTTGGGAATAAGTAAAAACATATATGTATGAGCTTAAATATACGCCCTTGCAATGCTTTTTGGCGTCCTCACCTTTGTAAGCAGGATATCCTATATATATGCCTATACCTTTCTCTTTTACTCTATTTTTGAATAAATAAATATATGAATAGAAATAATTTTTAGGTATTTTCACTTTTTTCCTTCAAATTTTAAGAAAAAATAGCTACCAACCTGTGGAACTTCACTTTTTTGTTTGGCGGCATCCACAAACACAGCACGTCTTTTTATGCGGCGACATCTTAAACTCCAAGATATAATAGTACATTATAAACCTAGGGAGTAAAGTGGTACATTTAATCCCGAGGCAAAAAGTTTATAGCCCGACCGAAGGGAGGGCTATAATTTGTCGAGGGATTAAGCATCACTTTACTCCTGAGGTTTATATACTATTTTATGCACTTTAGAATAAGCAAAAAAGTAAAAAAAATAACTATATATTTTTATTTATTTTTGAAAAAATCGCACTCTGTAGACAAACCGCCACATGTACCTTCGCTCTGTCTTTATGTCAAACGATAACATCCAGTATGCCGAAACGCAGAAACATATGCGTCGCTATGTCAATAAATTTTACTTTATAAATGACCCACTTTAATCCCGTTTTTGCGGGTGCATTTATTCCCGGAAGTGCATAAACAGTTTTTATTATAACTCCTAAAAACTTTCGCGTAACCAAGGATTAAAAATATCACAATAAAAAAATTTGCATAAACGAAAACGAGGAAAACGACTACGTGTGTTCAAAAAAAATCAACAAAAATGGCGTCTGGACCGAAGGGCGAACACGAAGGTCGTGAAACCGGCCGCCTCGTAAAATTTTCGCGCATGTGCATAGGCGCGGAGCTAAGACGGCTCTTACTTAAGTTTGGACTGGGAAGGCCTTAACCTCATACATATATGAGTAAAAACTTAAAAAATTAGGCAAGAAAAGCGGGACTTAAAAGGAATTAAAAACAAGCGGGACCGATTAGCAAAAGGCGGACGTCTGGCAACCCCTGTTTACACCTCAATACAAATTCTCTGGACCAGTTTTTGACACTGACAATATGAGAGTTCCATATTATTTAGCTTCTGTGTTTGATTGTCAGCCGCCATATCGAAATTGGTCCGGAGAATTTGGATTTGGAATGAGGTGTATGCCCAACAAACACAAATCGTCAGCATTAAATCGGTCCGATTGGAACTTTGTTTAATCGGTCGAGAATCGGCAACTGACTATGGTTAAATTTACTATAGTCGACTTTATGCCGACGACCACTTTATCTGCTTTAGGGCCGACGATGGTCCGATTGGAACTTTGTTTGATTGGTCGAGAATCGGCAACTGACGATGGTCCGATTACGTCACCTTAAAATTATTAAACTGCTTAATAGTTTCTTCCTAGTATGTAGAGATTTAGCGCCATCTCACGTCACTATGTTCCCTGTACAGTGGAAGATAATATTATATATATAATGAGCAAAGATATTTCCAAACTAGAATGCGGACTTGACAAGATGGTGGTACTTATCTACAAGAATCACATCTTCTGCCACTTAAACCAGCCCGACAGGTTAAGCACCCGCATTATCGAAACTTTGTAGTTTGCCAATGTCGGGTCGTGTCAAGCAACCACCGATACGGACCTTCGTCAGTCACTGACGTCGGGCCGCTTTGAGAGGCTAATGTGGGGCCTTATTATTATTATCCGCCCATCATTGGACCTTTGTGGTTTAAACTTTAAGCTACCACCGACGGACCTTCGTCAATCGCCGACGTTGGACCGCTTTAGGAATAGTTTACCGATGTCGGGCCGAGACGAGTTTGCCTACGTTAGACCGACCAAATAGAATAGAAATATTTTTTTTAATCTGCAGACAGTTAGTAAAATCATGTTTTTGATGAAGGTATGAAAAAAAAATTTCTTATGTAAAAATCTATTTTTCTCTAAGATTTTTCCCTCGAGGGATAAAATTCGAGACCAAGCGGGGCCTACACTGATGGACATCGGAGGTACTGTGGGGTAAATCGAGGATCTAAACGGACAACTGTGTAGTACGACTTAAAACTTCCCTCAAAAAAAATGAATAGCTGGTGTTTTTTATTTTTATTTATTATTTAAACTTCCATTGTCTTTATTTTCTTTTTATTTTGGTTCCCTGAACACATGCTAGTATATAAGATTAGGTACCTAGTCTTAGTTTTTTGTTACTATTCACCTGATGACGATACATAAGCATTCGAAACCTTGTGAAAGAAAAAAACACAATAGAAGTTCGAAACTCTAGTTAAAAACTCTCACGATTTTTTTTCTTGGTAAGTTTTATTCCCATATACGTAGGCTACCTTGCTGAGTCCGTTGCACGCCCACTATCCATGGTTTAGCCCTCGAAGCCTACCCCTTTCGAAAAAGAACAGATTTTTCTGGGCTGCCACCTTCTTAAATCGCCTAGAGCCAGCAGATAGTTCCCAAGGTGCGACTCTCTTTACCTGGCCAGAGCCGTACACTCCAGTAGGAAGTACAAGGACGATCCCTCGTCCTCCATGCACCATCGACACTCTGAGCGGTATTTACTAAGGACTATATGCATATATGGCTCAGATTGGCAACCAAGGCACTCTAGATTTTTTTAATAATGTGGCGTGACGCTTTTATCACAGCCTACTATATGATTTATGGAAAAAATTTATTAACTATTTATCCGATTTTCGTAAGAGGCTTATTGTTTTGAAGGAAATTAAAAAAGCATTTAAAAAAATGGAGTGTTTCATAAGAAAAATACCAACTTTGTGTTATATCTCAAAAACTAAAGGAACTCATGAAATCTGATTTGGTAATTAAATTGTAGTTTAAAAATTCTACAAAAATGCAATTTTCATAAATAAAAAAGTTATAAGGTCTATCCCAAAATGCAGACTTTTCAAAAAGGACCCGTAGCTCGAAGGCGGGGTGACATATTTAAATGCAGTTTTACCAAAAATCATAGAACTATTAGGTAGGTATAAAGGCCCAGGATGTGAGAACATCGTAGCGGCAACGGTCCAAATCTAGATTGCCATTGGCGACTCGATCTGAGCCTGCCCGAGTAACTGAGGCATGCGCATTGGAGCCCGTCTTTAATCCATTTTCGCATTGGTTTTCGCTACGCCTTTTATCATAGGGAAATACACGGGCAGGGCCTTTATAGTATCTCATAGTTAAATGCCCAAAAAAACTTGTCTTTGAACCTCGCAAAAGGGGGTCGAATTTTCTCCTCTAGAGGCACAGAGTACCGAGTTGTTTGGTGATCCGTGCTAGAGGTACCCGAAGACCAGTTATTTCTATATCTTGGCTCAAAGTCACTTCTGACGCCATCTCTTAAAGAAGTAATAAACTCTCGTAAGAAATTAACGGAAATCTGTAAACGTCGCGCTCTTTTAAGCAACGGCGGAACTAATATAATGTCAATAAAATTTTACAGATGTCTGTAAAGGCCCGCCCACTTTTGAACAACGGCTGAACTAATAAATTGTTGGTAATACTTTACAGAAACTTTCAATAAGTTTTGTGGTGGCCCTAAAGAGGGCACCAAACACAAATTAAAGTAAAACACGATACCAAAAAAATATAAAAGGGTATTTTATTTAGTTTTTTTATTCTTATCCCACCCCAACTTCTTTTTCCCTTCCACCGATTTCTGTTGTTTGTCCTCCTCTTACTGGTACAGGTTGACAGTTAAGCATTATAGGTTAAGGAAGAAATTTAATTCTTTCCCTGTGGGCATATATCAGCAGGAAAAAACTTTTTTAGAAGAAAACTAACGCCGCGCAACAACGTTCTCAACTAAAAAGCCAGTTAACTCATTTTCGTTTTAGTATCCTTTGGCCTATGATCGGTGCCATATTGACACCAAACTGACAGAAAATCCATGTTTTACTTGTCAATTTGGTTATAAAAATGGCAGCCACAGTAGACTAAAGGGCACTGAAGCGATAGGAGTTAACAGGCTTTTTAGTTGAGGACGTTGTTGCGCCGCGGCGCACCCCTTTAATTTGATTTTTTATTTATTTTATGCTCAATTGTTTTACTTTACATGATGTACAACTTTTAGAAGTTTCGTTTTTATCTTGTTTTTGCATTTTGACGCCCTGTATCTCGAAAATAAGAAACTTTTGAATATGGTTGAAGACATCCTTCAGAGCCAGTATTCTTGAAAATGTAAGAAGGGAGTACTCACGTCCGGACCAACCGAGATCCGTAAAACGGGTGAGAACGCATGCGCACTCTTGGTTTTACCTGAATTTTGGGGAGTACTCGCTAGGTGAAATTTCAAGAATACTGGCCCAGATTTCAAAAAGTTGCGCGAAATCACAGTCGACCAGATAAATAGTTGCGGCTAACGCTATTTACAGATTTTTTGATAAAATAATAACGTGACTTTTACTATATGGGTATTATAGGGCAATCTCAAGGTCGGTATGTGAGTATACCGACCTTGAGGAAATGTAATTTCAAAAATAATATGGCCGATCCAATATGGGTGCGTTAGGGTAAACAAACCGTTTTTCCATAAGACGTAATATCCCAGCAAACACGGTTCCCTCGGGCCTTCGTCGGTCCGATGTCGATTGCCGAATTTGTCGTCATCGGCACGACGTCGATTTACGAAATCGGACCAGCAGTATTTTTTGTCCGCTTTGCGATGTAGGCCCAATGTATGTTTGCAGCGTTAGACTGTGGCCCATCGTCGGACCAATGGTAAATTTTACTTTTTGTTGACATCGGCATACCGTCGCCGTACGATTAAGGTCCGATATGGTTTAACCACATGGTACCGTCCATGCTTAATTTGGTCGGTCTAACGTAGGCAAGCTGGTCTCGGCCTGACATCGGTAAACTATTCAAGTCCGACATTGGTTTCCTAAAGCGGTCGAACGTCGGCGATTGACCGAGGTCCGTCGATCGTAGCTTAAAGCGGCCCGACATTGCCAAACTACAAAGTTTCGATAATGCGGGTGCTTAACCAGTCGGACTGGTTTAAGTGGCAGAAGAGGTGATTCTTGCTGAGAAGTACCACCATCCTGTCAAGTCCGCATTCTAGTTTTGAAATATTTTTGCTCATTATATATATATTATCTTCCACTGTACAGGGAACATAGTGACATTAGCGCCATCTCTACATACTAGGAAGAAACTATTAAGCAGTTTAAAAATGTTAAGATGACATAATCAGACCATCGTCGGTTGCCGATTCTCGACCAATCAAACAAAGTTCCAATCGGACCATCGTCGGCCCTAAAGCAGATAGAGTGGTCGCCGGCAAAAAGTCGACTATAGTAAATCGGGCCATCGTCAGTTGCCGATTCTCGACCGATTAAAGAAAGTTCCTATCGGACCATCATCGGCCCTAACACAGATAAGGTTTGCGTTGGCATAATGTCGACTATAGTAAATCGGGTCATCGTTAGTTGCCGATTCTCGTCCGATTAAACAAAGTTCCAATCGGACCGTCGTCGGCGCTAAAGCAAATAAAGTGGGCTTCGGCATAAAGTCGACTATAGTAAATTAGGCCATCGTCAGTTGCCGATTTTCGACCGATTAAACAAAGTTCCAATCGGACCATCGTCGGTCCTAAAGTGGTGTCGGCATAAAATCGACTGTAGTAATGTGGACCTCCGTCTTTGCCGATTATTGACCGAAAACTGAAAATCGCAATCTGACCAACATCGGGCCAGAGTGTAGTCGCCGATGCCGACACGCTGCCGACATTGGCCCGATTCAATGCCGACGATTTGTGTTTGCTGGGATGCTAACTTAAATCATAAGTTTGGCAAAGTGGAAAAAGACGCAAATTGTAACAATAAACTAAAAATTCGCAATTAAACCTGCAATTGTCCCTCTACCTATCTCTGTCGCACCCCTGTAACTACAGATAATGTCACCTCTCTCAAATCAGATAGTGGAACTGTTTCTCTTCGAGGCAATCGGCCCGATTTTTAGGCTTAACTGAGAGAGACTATGCCTATCCACACTGTGCAAGTGCAAGAGAGATAAAAGTACATGACATTGCTTCTTCAAACTGAGAATTTTGAGTTTATTTCTAACATTTTGGCAAAATGCTCGTTTTCTCCTGATTCCACGTTCCCAAAATTTTCATTTTTATTAGCATTAAGTCTTTTGGAAAATCGCTTTGTTTACCCTAAATCCACCATTTTTAAAGGGCCATCACTTTCTTATTTTTTTGTATCAACTTTTAACTAGATTTTTTAAAAGAAAACACTTTAATTCTTTTTAAACCGTTTTTAAATATATTTCGAAATTGTAATAGTAGTTTTTAAAACTAGTTGCTAAAATGGGCTTTTTTATACAAGCGTGGTTTTAAAGAACGAGCGCAGCGAGTGATTTAAAAACGCGAATTTAAAAAAACACAGTTTAGCCACGAGTTGTAAACACTATTTTTTTTAATACCTTCGTCGAAAAACTTAAAAAACATACTAAAACACAAGAGCATACGGCTACTCGGTTTTCAAATTTCGCAACATTTCCTTCTGTTGGCCATTTAATGGCCAAAAATATGTTTTTTACGCCCTAGGGCAATAAAAAAATGTTTTGTATCGGTAACCAAAAATACCATGTTTTTGCTATGTGTGGACAGTGAGTAAAATTTCGTTTTTGATGAAGGTATTAAAAAAAATATTTAAAAAATGAAATACCTCACAATAAGAACATTAGTTCTTAGAGAAAAATATTTTGAGGGCTTTTTCTCTTTTTTGATCCTTGTATTGTCTTTTCCTACTTTGTATTACAATTTTTAGTATTTTTTAATTTGTTTTTGTTTTAAAATTTTTTGTACCTACTCTTTTAAGAATTTTTTAACAAAAACAGAGAGAGAGAGAGAAAAAAGTATGCTGCACAAACATTCTGAAGAGTACAAAAAATTATAAAACAAAATCAAAAAACATTTAAAACTACAAAAAGTAGAAAAAGAAAATATAAATCTAAAAAGGTATTTAGCGAGGGTGAATAAATAACAAAATTAATGAATAGCGAGCTTTCCCTCAAAAAAGGTAATGGTAACCGTAGATCCGGATTTCGCACTTTACCAAACCCAGAAAACACTCAATGTCGGCGCCAAATTGGACCAGTATTGACAAGAGCGCGCCTGTCAGCGTGGTGGCCTAATTTTGAAAAATTGTTCCGGGTCAAAGTCGTGTATATACTTCCTTTGCAGTGTTGCCAACGGTGGAACTGCGTGGTATGATTGAGCCAGATCAATTCATGTAAGAGCCAACTAACTATTTTATTTTTTAGGGTCGCGGGCCGTGAGAAATGACATTGACTTTATTAATGTATTGGTCAATAAAGTGACGCCAGTTTCATACAGTTTACTAACCCCGGCTCCGAGACCATTAAACCCTGCCTGAATTGGGCCGCAGTCGTGCCAACGCCCTGTAGTTTAATAAATTTGTTAGTTTAGTAGTAATCCTATAGCTTCCTAGCGCGATGATAATAGAGATATTTTGGAACGTTTAAAATTTTGACAACTTTGAAAGCCGCAGTGGTAATGTTTAACAACCGCTACCACTACCACGCATCGATTTTACCAGTTTTTGTAACACGTTAGAAACTCGTAAAAAAATTTAGAGATGAGAAAAACATAAAATTGGGCTTTATTTTACAAAATAAGTGTTTTATATGGTGGAACCTGGTAATATTTTAATATTTTTAAAATTAATTGTGCCAAAATTTTCTAAAATTGACCAGAAAAATAACCACAACCACAACGAAATGAATTCATAGCTTACGGCAGTGATAGTGGTTAACTACCACAACGGAATGACGTTTCGCTATTGCGCAGGCGCAGTAATTACCACAACCACTACGAAGTGTAAAAAAGGATCGATACCTTAAATATATCACAACGTTGGTATCGATAAAAATATCGATATAATATCGAAACTGCAGCATTATCGCAACTCAAGGATGGTACCCCCAATGAATTTTTTTCAATAATAAAACCCATAGAGGGATTCTAGTATAGTGCGACCATAATTTTTTAGGGCAAAAAGAGTACATAGGTATATCAAATTCCAAAAAATGCTTAATTTTTAAAATATTACTTTATAATTAACAATAAGGGCGGCCGCTGCTTTTTTTTAGAGAGTTTGGGGGCAGTTTAATGGGTATTGGGTTGTATACGTGTGTATGAAAAAGGATACCTGTTATATTTTAGCAAAGGGTGAATCCTTCGGCATATATTAGTCTTTACAAAATAATGTCTTAAATGCGCCGCAGGCGAAAATTTTCAGAAAATTGTGCTAAACGAATGCCTTTTTTTACACGTTTTAAATTTTCACAAAAATTCCTTAAAACTAGACTAAAATTGTAACAACCTATTAATGATGTTATAGAGCCGAAAGCAAAATATTTTGCAGTTTAAGCAAAAAATTCGATACAAATTTTGATCCTCTCAACGTTTTTTACTATTAACAAGAACGGTCGCCGCTTTTTTGACAGAGAATTTGGGGGCAGCTTAGTGGGTATTGGGTTGTGTGTATGAAGGAGGATAGGATTAGCAAAGGGGAGAGGAGAATCCTTCGGCAGACATATTCTGTACAAAATAATGTCTTAAATGCGCCGCAGGCGAAAATTTTGAGAAAATCGTGCTAAACTAAATTTCTTAAAACTAGAAACTAGACGAAAATTGTAACAACCAATTAATGATGTTAGAGCGGCGAAAGCAAAATATTTCGCAGTTTAACCAGAAAATTCTATAAAAATTTTCGTTCTTTCAACGTTTTTTGTGAAATATTTAAAAGCAACTGAGCCACTGTTTTTGTTTTAGATTTGTTGCTAAAACCTCGCAGTCAAAAATTTTAAGAAAACAATGTAAAAAATGCCATTTTTTAACGTTTAACTAAAAGTGCCATTTTTTTAACACGCCTTTAAGCCTCACTGATAAAAAATATATAGAATTAAGGAAAACTCGCAAATAACAGTGAATTAATAGCGCCGCAGCCGAAAATTTTTGCAATTTTTGCAGGAAGTACTTTAAGATTTTTGATTTTATTAATGTTATTTTTAGGGTTTAATATGCCTTGATTTTTGGGTTGGTTGTCTTAAATCATAGAAATTATAAGAAAAAACTTATTTAATATTGTTATCATATGGGAAAAAAGAGTACCAGTTCTAATGTAATAGAGTATAGAGTACAAAGCTTTGAAAAAGAGTACTGTACTCTCAAAAAGAGTATAAAAGGTCACACTACTTTAAGGAAAGAACAAAAACCCATTTTTTATATTTTCTAAACATCTATTATCACATTTATACAGAATACCAGCTGAAAACGTGTGTTTTTTTTAATTAGAATCTTTTTTAGACTATGTAATATTTAACTTAACTATTTACAAAACATAATTATATGAATCTATCATAATATGGTGATTTAATTAATTAAATAAGTAAAGAATATTCCATATAGGACTTTATAAGAAAGATAATATTTCTGGATGATATTATACCGTTACCAGTTGATATACAAGGTAGATTTTCAATATAAACTGGCAACTTACCAATCTTCTTCCAAATCTTCCCTACTGGTTCATACAACGCCTACTGCGTAGGCGAATCTTTCTAAATCTATTAACAAATTTTTCTAGTCCACTGGCGCGGGCAGACCAATAAGCAAGATTTGAATCAAGATTGGTAAGTTGCAAATCTTTTATGTCCAAAATCGGTTTTCAGAAACAAGAAAAACAGAAGCTAAACATTTTACCTACCAGTGCCTCTATTCTCGAACTGATAAAAATTCTGCTCCCAGGGAGTCAAATTCTCTTGCTGTTATGCTTCTAATTGGTCCAAATATTCGTTTTAAAGCGGTTTCTCGATCGAAAGTAATTCTCTTAGTAAAATTTGACTCTCTGGGAGCAGAATTTCTATCATTTGAAGAATAGGGGCCCAGTGCGGGTATTCTTGAAAGTGTGAGACCGGAGTACCGAAGTTTGAATGAAAATCAGATGGAGATATAGAATGGTGAAGAGAACAACAATACTGTTAAATTCAAGTCACTTTAGCACAGAAGTCATTGGCAAAAAGTTATTGTCCGATTCCCTCCTTCCCTTGGCGAGTACCTTCTCCTTCACACCCGTTTTAAGAATATCCACACAGGTAGACAGGTACTTTACGAAGGCGTAAAAATGGCACAGAACGGAAACAAATAATTTTGACTTTTTATAATTTCGATTTTTTGTGAAAATGTAGAATTTTCTGTAACTACTACAGGATATTAGTAATCTACATTTTAAAAATTAATGTTGCATGTTGTTGATGGGCAATTCCATGACTCGCGGGACAAATCTTGAATATTTGAAGTTTTTATCGCACTTTGCACTTACTTAAGGTACGATGGAGTGATTCGAAACTAGGAGTGGAGTGAGAGAGGCAGAGTTTTTATAGTGAAATTGTAATAGTCGAACGCTTAGGAGTGGAAAGTGCAAACTGTAAGCTAACCTAGACTTTAATCAAGTGTTTTCCACACATTTTGATTCGGTGTACAAACATTAAAAAATCTATGCTTCACATATTGAGGGCACATCGAGGATCTACTTAATTTCCATTTCCATTCTTGACGACCTATGAGGTGAGTAGTCACCGGTGAGTATTTGCCTCTCACTTTTCATATGATTCAAAGCAGCTAGGTGAAATCATAAGTTCCCGATCGCACGGTCCGGAGTCTTAGACAGTTTGGGACCCCAACGGGAGTATTAAAGACAGTTTGTAGTGCTAGCAGTCTTGGTGTCCCGGCGGAGTCTAAAAGACAGTTTGTTGTTCCAGGGTAATCTTTGGTACCCAGCGGAGTCTTAAAGACAATTCGGAACTCCAACGAAGTCTTGAAGACAGTTTGGGCCCCAGCGGAGTCTTATAGCTAGTTTGGGGTCCTAGCAAAGTCTTGGTGTCCGGGCAGAGTCTAAAAGATAGTTTTGAGTCCCAGGGCAGTCTTGGGCACCCAGCGGAATCTTAAAGATAGCTTTGTGGGTAAGTCTAATCGAGTGGCAAGCGCTTTGGAAACCGAAGCGACCGCCACCCGACGTTACTTAGTAGGGCCCCAGCACTCTTCAAGACAGCTTGAGGTGTTCACATCCTATAAACCTGCCTCTACATTCATCATTGGCTGCTAGAAAAACTTATATTTTTGCTACACCTCAACAGTGGTGGGTCCCGCTGCGCTGTTACAGAGGGAGCGCAGAGTTTCCATGGTCTTTCTTTTATAGTAAAAAAAGAAGATTCTAGACCGAATAAATTCAAAAAAAACAAAACCAAAACCAGTTTAATCCGTGAGTTTAAAGTAAGTAAATCAACCAAAATAAAAATAGGTTTGGCAGATCACCTTACCAATTTTGATAATTTCTGGTAGTTATTCTACCCATGCAGAGAATCAAAAATCTTAAATTTCAGATTTTTCGGACTAGTAGTTTTTTTATTAACTTCCGCAAATCAATTTTTCCTCAACATGCACCAAGAAAAATTACAATATCTCGAGAACTACTCACACTGGAATAGTTATATATAGCTTATTCGAAAGGTCTCGAAAATAACTTTCGACCGAGATATCTTATGATTATTAAATTATGTAATTTTTGAAACAATTTTTTTTTAATTTTTTCAAAAAAGTACAATACAATTCCTTCAGCCTCTCTCCCCATTCACCATCCTAGACTACTTCACAAGACCAAAAGTTTCGATATTTTCAATTTTTTTCAAGCACAAACTTGTTGAATTGGTGCTCAACTGATACAAACATTTGGTAGATATCCCCCAGCTCCCTTATAATATATCAAGGTGTTTTGTGACTGTTGAATATGATAAATGGTGGTGGTTAGTATGTATTATTGGACAAAATGAAGAATCTGATGAACTTAAGTCAGTTTTTTACATCCAAATGGAAAAATAGTTCATTTTATTATCCGATGCGCCTAAATAATATATTTTAGTAATTAAAAGAAATACAATATTCAAAACGGTGCAACCTGTTACTGCTAACGCTCGAACCTACACACTCACTAAAGAGGAGAGAAATGTTGGATTGTTCGAAAATTTTAAAAATGAATACCATTTTATTGCATGCATTTTTATTTTTATTAGTTTTTTGTCAATATTTTGCTAAAAATTTGACAAACAAAACATATTTTTTTAAAATACTTTTTTGAAAAATTCAAAATCTTTGTTTTTCAAAAATTACATAGTTTCGACACCTTTAGAATGACCTATATATCCATATTCTAGTGAAAGTATTTCTCGAGATATTCTAATTTTTTTGATTTGCAAAAAACTACTGGTCTGAAAAATCTGAAATTTATGATTTTTGATCTTTATGAGTAGAATAACTGCCAAACCTTTAGTTGATTTGATATGAAACGACTCAGTCGTCAAATTTTACCACTTACGACAAAGGATTCAATATATTCGCGAATTACCGTATATCCTAAAAGACCACATCTTAATAGATTACTTAGAAGGTTTACCGAAAATTAAAAGCAAATGATTTTTTTATTTAGGTTTCGAGATATAATAAAAGTTTGGTGATTACTTACAGGACACCAAAAACGTACAGAGAAAAATAAAGGATTTAAAAGTGCTTTTTCTTATAATATTAAAGGAGTTTTAACTTGGGTGAAACTCAATATATTTTTATTCGCTAGATATGTTCCTTTCCCTTACAGTTTAATGTAATTGAGTGATTACTCGCTTAACATTACTTATAAAACACTTTGATTTTATTAGTTTATATTTTCGCTGCTGGTTCAATAATACCTCACAAACTACACTGGTTGTAATAGGTTTTATTCCAAAATATTGCCAAAAAGTGTGCCCCATAAATAAAATGTGTTATATGAGTTTTTTTGGTTTTTCGAAATTGAACTGCAAATACTCGAAAACCCCATGGAGTTTTTGGTGGCACACCCTGTTTAGAAATCTTTCTTGGGTGTACTTAGGCTTTATTTCATAAAATCGGTCCATGGAAAAGTTATGACAACTTAAAGTAACGGTTAGTCAAAATAACAAAACCTTAACAGAGAAATTATTGTTTACCATTTTTTTTTCTTATTCATATTTTTTTTCTATAGCATTCTTAAATGAATTAGAAACAGAAAGACAGACTCAGAAAAATACTTAGGTGGAGGGGTCGCATTTTTTTATGATCTCTCAGTTTATTCGTACATTAAGAAAATCTTAAAAAATAACATGTAAGCTAACCTTTTAAACATGACAAACAGGCAACTGTTTAAAAAAAAACTGGAGACACCCGATACTCTTGGGTTTCCTATTAAATAACGTTTTTAAAACTCACAAGTGTGGTCCTTAAACATATAAATTTTAAGAAAAATGTAATTTTTTTCCGTAGTTTAGTACTTACTTCTACGCTTTCGTAAATTACCTGTCATATAATGCGTAAGAAATATAATAGTTGTCGAAATTTTTTAAACTATACTAATAATATTAATTAATAGGACTTATTGAACATAGTCGTACCTTAATAAGGGAATACGAAAATTCTTCAGTTAATCAGTAAAATTTGCTATGTTCATAAGCTTAGCGATAGATGGCGCACTTTCTTTTAATTGATTATTTTTATATTATTTAATATAAAGATGGAACTATAGGGTGGGCCAAAAAATCTTGCACACTTTTAAATTTACTATAACTTTGCATTTAATAGCTCGACTTAAACTTTTTTGAAAGACAAGACACGAGACTTCTCCGATCCGGTTCAAAATTTGACATTTCGCAAAAATCCAAGATGGCGGACCGTTTTCAATATCGGCTAATTTTCACCCTCCCTGCAAAAAAATACGTGCGGCACTGGAGCAAATCTAAGTCATTGCGACAAAAGCCTTATGTATGCTTTCTATACCAAGGCATTATTTAATTAAATCGGTTAAGAGAGAAGAAAACTATAAACCTCTGAAATAAATGGTTTTTGACTCGACATTGTCATTTGCAAAAAATCGCAGTTTTTGCATTTGCTTTCACTTTTGATCGGATTACTTGATTTTAAACATTTTTACATTTTTGGGTGAAAAAAGCTTGCGGCTTTGACATTTTTCGAACATCCAAGGCCATTCTACCTTCCATCTCTGCTAGGTATATGGAAGTATTACTTGCTTAAATCAGTTAAGTAAACAAGTTAATGTCATCACTTCCAGCGTTTTGAATAAAAATTGTGACTTGTAATAAAATTTAAAAAATTGCAGTGGTTTAAACTACTGATTTTTTAGCTAAAGTGGCGTGGTTTTTTGGCCGAGCATAAGTTGAGTTTACTTTGTTATTAATCATCAAACACTTAAATTTTTATACACCCTTATACTTTTAAATAAAAATAACCATTAATTAACGTATAATAATCTAGATCAGGCTAGTCAGATTTTCTAAGCTGATCCCCATGTGTTCTTACGACAGTACGCAAATCGTTACGAGCATTGGTAATGTTTCTTTGGGGCAAACTTCGATGGGCCTCTGTGATGCCTTGACACAGTTCGTTAATGTCGCCGTATTTGCGGCCATTTCTGTACACTTATTTTTCCAAATCTCCCCAATAATGGCTGTCTACCAGATTCAAATCGGGGCTGATAGCAGGACACTAAATGGGACTAATAAAATCTGCGAAATTTTCCTATATGCAGAAACAGGCAAATTTTAAGCAAAGGGGCATTTATTTTATGTCATCAGACTTGATGATCAATTTTTAATTTCTTAACCGATTTAATTTAGTGATACCTTCATATATGCAGCAGGGAGCGAACTTTTGACGAATTAATTTAGATTTTGTTCAGTATTTTTTCTTCGAAAAAAATTATGTTTGGTACCTATACTGAAATGTCCGCCATCATGGATTTTTGAGAATTGTTAAATTTTGCAACACAACATAAAATCCTTAAGTCTTGTACTTCTATCTAAAGTTAGAGCAAACAACTCCACTCAATGTAAAATCCTGTATTTTTTTATTTCTTAACCGATTTAATTAAGTAATGCCTTGGTATAGAAAGAATACATAAGGCTTTTGTAACAATGACTTAGATTTTCTCCAGTGCCGCACATATTTTTTTTTGCAGGGGGAGGGGGGTGAAAATTTTCCGTTATTTAAAACGGTCGGCAATCTTGGATTTTTAGGAAATGTCAAATTTTAGACCGGATCGGAAGTCTGATGTCTTGTCTTTCCAAAAAGTCAAAACATTTTAAAATCGACGCATTTGATCAAAAGTTATAGCAAATTCAAAAATGTGCAAGATTTTTTGGCCCACATTTGAAATAAGTTCCTATTGATAAGGCATAACAAAAATTATAATTTTAAATTTGGCTGGTTAACATTTTGCCGAGAGCAGTCGAATAAATAAGTAAAATCAATTTTAAACGAAACTTAAATAAAGTTTCTTTACTCACGAATACTGGTAGAGATTTATAGCGCTTTTGTTTATTGCTCCAACACAACTCTAGCGTACTCCAAGATCGACCCGAAAAGGATTTGGATGTTCGATAATGTACTCCTGCTCCGAGTAGCGTGTTCGGTTTTCCGAATCCGTTACTCCGGATCGATCTTTCTGCCAACGCCACGAAAGTAAAAACAAAAGTGGAATGATAATACCCCCTGAGAAATTTCACAAAAGTGACCGCCTTATGCAGGTGACAGTTATGAGCCTAAAAGAACGTAGTCACATCAATCGAATCGGTTTGACATTCTTTTTTGTTTTTGGTGTGTCTTTTCCACAATCAGTAATTAGTATTTTTTACCGTGATTTTTCATAATATATTAAAATTTTGTTTTTTTTAAATTTTTGTTAATAGAAAAAGTAAAGTTATATTATTTTTAGATGGGTTTCAAATCCCCCTGTAAACATGATATATATTTGCCTGCTTTTTTTTTATTAGCCACACACTTGTTTGAACCAAAACAAAAGTTACTAGGATGTTACTCCGTTGTTTTTTTAGTCAAAATAAAGTGTTTTCGTTTTTTTTGCGTGTTTTTGCTAAAAACATATTGTTTTGATTTGTTCAGTGCTGTTATACAACCGGAATGACTAGTTTTTTGCCTTCCATAAGTGATGTGCGATAACCCTTTTTATTATTAGCCTCAGAGTTAGGGGAATTTTGTCAATACCAACTTATTTAGGCTCACAAATGTCAAGTACATGCAGCGGTCATTTTATTTACAGGATATTATCATTCCACTTTTGTTTTTACTTTCGTGGACAACGCAAAATCGCGAGAGTAGAGGATTTAGAGCAAAACAATATTATAACCCTACTTTTTTGACAACATTTTTATCTTTTTTTTTTGCTGTATATAAACTTGTGGGTCAAAACAGAAAAAAATAGAGTGAAAAAGAAAGTTTATTGAAATTAATGAATTGTTCATCACCCTAATAGCACAGAAATATTCCCCGAACATTCGCTGAATGTTCAGCTAGGATATTGGGAACATTCCCTCAAATCCTCTAAGCATACCAGGGATGCTCAGGGAATGTTCTGTGTCCGCAGTTTTGATATTCCTAGAACATCCTGGTAGAACATTCAGGATTTTAATAGCACATTTATGAGCTTAAAAAAATATGTGCTCTCACAAAACACCCTAAAAAAATAAAAAAAAGTTAAACAGCGATGGGATTCGAACCCTCAACCTTCTGGCATCCATATAACACTTTTCCAACGACTTAACCTTTTGCGCAACGGAGGCTTATGGGAGAAATTATATATTAGCGGGGTATAATCTTTTGGACATTGTTTTGTGCGTGCGAGCACGTTTAATTGTTTTTTTTTACATAAAATCAGGATCACTCCTGAACGGCTCAACGGATTTTCATAATTCTTTTTTTATGGGATAAAAATATTACCCCCCTCCCCGAATCCTCCCAAACGGTAGTGGAAGGGGATTACGTTATTTGTTCAATGCACGATAACTCGCGAACGGCTCAACGGATTTTCATAATTCTTTTTTTATTGGATAAAAGTATTACCCCCCTCCCCGAATCCTCCCAAACGGTAGTGGAAGGGCGTTCTGTTATTTGTTCTAAGCAGGATAACTCCCGAACGGCTCAACCGATTTTCATAATTATTTTTTTATTAGAAATAATATTAGCCTACCCCAACAAGCTTTTTGAACAAAATAAAATCTTAAATTCTGCTGCGTAAGCATGATCGTAGATAGAAAAATATTATTTCCTTTCATGAATGGCATGATTTGATTATATTTTTTTAGGCCAACAAAATGGTTTTTTCTTGTAACTAAAAATAGATTATTTTTTTTTTAATAAAAAGAAAACTTGCAGCGACAGATAAAAATATCCCTAAAAAAATTTTTACATTACTTTACTTTATAAGGACATTTTTAGAACCTTACCTGAACATTCGTGGAATATCCTGCATAGAATATTCGGTGAATGTACTGTTCAGGATGTGTAAGAATGTTTTTTGAATGTGTTGTCCATATCAAAAATGAAAGGACATTTTACGGAAATTGGCAGAACATTCATGGAATATCCTGCATAGAATGTTCGCTGAATGTACTAGGTAGGATATTCTGAGAATGTTCTGTGAAAGTCCGAAAAAAGAAAAAAACCATTTTGTTGGCCTAAAAAAATATAATCAAATCATGCCATGAAAGGAAATAATATTTTTCTATCTACGATCATGCTTACACAGCAGAATTTAAGATTTTATTTTGTTCAAAAAGCTTGTTGGGGTAAGCTAATATTTATTTCCAATAAAAAAATAATTATGAAAATCGGTTGAGCCGTTTGGGAGTTATCCTGCATAGAACAAATAACATAATGCCCTTTCACTACCGTTTGGTAGGATTCGGGGAGGGGGGTAATACTTTTATCCAATAAAAAAAGAATTATGAAAATATTCGGTGAATGTAATGTTCAGGATGTGTAAGAATGTTTTTTTAATATGCTGTCCATATCAAAAAGGAAAGGACATTTTACGGAAATTGGCAGAACATTCATGGAATATCCTGCATGAAATATTCGCTGAATGTACTGTCCAGTCAATGTCCAAAAAAAGGACATTTTTCTGACTTTCACAGAACATTCATGGGATATCCTGCATAGAATGTTCGCTGAATGTACTAGGTATGATATTCTGAGAATGACTTTTAAATGTGCTGTTCATGTGCTAACTAGCAAGTAATGGGAGAAAACTAACAAAGCGATTTTTAAGATGTAATGCTAATAAAAATGAAACAAGCAACTATTTTATAGAGTAATGCTTTTTGAATCGGGGAGAAACGAGCACTTTGCCGAAATGTTAGAAATAAACTCAAAAATTCGCAGTTTAGAGGCAATGTCATGTACTTTTATCTCTCTCGCACTTGCACACTGTGGATAGGCATTGTCTCTCTCAGTTGAGCCTGAAGATCGGTGCAGGGACCCAATTCTCGAAAAAAATCCGTGCACGGATTTCGCAGAACGTATACGGATTTCCAATTCCAATTCTTGAACGCTCGAATAGGACTTTTTCGCTCGGAGTTTGAGTCGAGTGGTCCAACCCACTCGGATAGAGATTTTCGCATACGAATCTAGCGATCTAACCCAACTTCTGTTTGTTTATCAATTTTTTCTGCAAAATTGTTAAAATTTACCAACGTGATTTTCTCACCTCTGTGTGGTGTTCGTGAATCTTTTTACAGGGCAAATAGGGACGATATGCTAAGAAAATACTTACGATTTGGGATGTTATAAACGTCCCGGGGATGTCCTAAACGTCGCATATAAGTCCCATTTAGGGCTGATTAAGATCCCGTGTCCGCACAACTGATATGCACATCCTGCACGGAAATTCCAGGGACGTCTGAGACGACATCCCAGAGATGCTTGAACTGGACCTACAAAGGATGTCAATAACGTCATTCTTATTTAAAAAATCACTGACTTTTTTATTAAGTAAATTTTTTATTTACATTTTTACAGCTTTACGTTAAAAAATCTAGTTCAAGTCAAAGAGAATGGAATATTTTGATTGGAAGGCACCTTATCGCATTATTGCCATCACATTACATATCCTTCGACGACCTCGGTAATAAAACTGCAGTACGCCGATGACAACGTCGATATGGCCGATACAGAGGAAGGTCTACAACTGGTAATCAACGCATTTCCAAGCCTACAAGAGCATTGACCTAGAGGTCAATCTTGCCAAAACGCAAATGCTTCACCATCCAGAACCAGGTACGAATCCCCAAGCTCCAAAAATTTCCATAAATGGCCATCCTCTGCAGAACGTGGAACATTACCCATACCTTGGGAGCCAGCTATCATCAAATGCAACTATTGACGCAGAAATACAGCATCGCCTAAAATGTGCTGGCGCAGCGTTCGAACGGCTTTCGGAGAGTCTTCAACAATAACGACTTCAATGCGGAGACCAAGCTTCGTGTCTACAACACAATTATAACACCAACTCTAACAGATGCCAAACGTGGACCACCTACAGAAGGCATAGCAAACGACTAGAAAAATATCACCAAAGTTGTTTAAGACGAATCCTGAGAATCAAATGGCAAGACCGATGAACAAACATAAGTGTTTTAGAAAAAGCCAGAACAACTAGTATAGAAGCCCTTATCTTCAAGCACTAGCTTCGTTGGACTGGTCACGTTATCCGCATGCCCTAAACACGTCTCCCAAAGCAGATATTTTATGGACAACTGAAAGAGGGAAAGAGAAATCAAGGAGGTCAACAAAAAAGGTACAAGGACGTTCTCAAAGGCAATATCATGAAGAGTCACATCGATATAAACAACTTCGAGACCACTGCAAACGATAGGTCTTCATGGCGCCGAACAGTCCATAGGGGCACACAAACCTTTGAAGAGCAACGACGTAGACTAGAGACCGAAAAGAAAGAACGTACAAAGGAGCAACAAAATGGAAGAATGAATGACCAACAATACCCTGCTGCTGCTGGAGACTGGGTGTGCCAGAACTGTGCGGCTCGAGAATTGGCTTACATAGCCATCAAAAAAACGCACAACAGATAGCGACTATACAGAATAGGGGAAAATCATACTCGGTATCGAGTGATTGCCTATGATGATGATGACATATCCTTTTGTTTATTTTTATTCTTCTTAACTTTTTTTAGGTAGTAGATTTCTGTCTATCTGCATCATCTTCCAGTTTGCTACGGAATTTTTACTTACTGCAGCTGCATCTGAAAATAAAATATTTAAAGAATTATTACTAAACAGCATTTAGTTTTTAAATAATTGTGTAAGAGGCTTTATAGTTTGCTATATAGTGGGTGTGGATTTAACGGATGTTAATATAACTACGGGCAAAACTTTGTTTAAAAAGTTTTGTGTTATTTTGTTATATTAATATTTTGAACACAATGTTGCAAAACGAAAATTCTAGAAAAAATAAATTTATTTCAAAACAAAGATGACTCTGAAACTTTTGGAGATGTAATGTGTAATTTTAGTAGATAAATAAAAAAGAGTTCACGTAACACCTACATAATTAAAGTTTTCTCAAGACTAAAAAATTTTAATCTTATAAGTTTTTCGAAAACTGCATACATTTTTAGAGAAGAAATTGCCAAAGAGAAAGGTCCGACTTTTGGTTATTTAAAAAAAAATATTAAAAAATATCATCAGCTTGTAGAAAACGATACTTACCACCGAATAAAAACTGCACCAAAACTCCTAGAAATTCTCCACTATGTACTTTTTGTGATTGCACGAGAAAAGAATTAAAAAATGCGACGTCCTTGACACTTTTCCTTTGCTTGTCATCTCCCCGCCGAATTTTTCGACGGCCCGTTGGCCAAAATGGTCCAAGAGCAACTACTGTCTGTATTGGGCTCCAGGGACCCAATTCTGGAGTTTTGTTGCAATTACTGTTTTCTACAATTTGATAAGCCCCTACTGGACACATTGAGGAAATCTGTTATAAGCTTGGTTTATACATAAGGGTCAATGTAAGGTTTCATTTAGATTTAGACTCGACGTTAACGATTGGCCTGTCTTGTTCTCCCATAGTAAAAGAGAAAAGGACAGAGATGTGTCAACGTCAGACTCTACCGTCCATGTTGAGTTTATAAGCCCATTCAAAAAGTGCAAATTTTTCTCAAGTTGCATGCATTGTTTGTCCTCTGTTTCTCCATGAGGACCTTTTCTGAACAGCCTATGAACAGAATAAGGGCTGTTTATGCAACAACACAATTGATCTCAATTTCTCTCAATTCAATTTCAAAAGGTGGAGAAAAAAGATGCATGAATATCATTTACGCTAAGGTTTTCAATGTGTGTGTGTCACTGCATAAACCTGCCTTAAGCCTATACAGGGCTTGAAGGTTTTGGTCCAGGGATGGGAAACTAATTCTCGAAAATAGAAAAATCTTTTCAACTGCATAATCTTGAAGCAATTGGAAAATCTCAAATATAAAATGTTTTGGCAGAGAACCCACCAAAAAAAATCCATAATTTAGAAGTTATGGCCTTATTTATAGATTGCTTTGTCTCTCTTGTGACACGAATTTCCTATTTCTAGACAAAAATTGTCGAGCCTTGGCCATGTATAGTTTTATATGAGGCTGACAAAGATGGACATTTTCGTTTTGCAGCATTGTGTTTAAAATATTAATACAACAAAATAAAACGAACTTTTTCAACAAAGTTTTTCCTCTAGTTATATTAACATCCGTTAAAATTACATTAACAGTGGGATTTACTAAGATCTAAAATAGTACCCCCCACAGGTCTAAATATTTACACCTATGGGGGGTACTAAATTTTAAAATCCATTTTCAAAAAACACTTACCTATACAGAAAAGTTACAAAGTTATTGATTATTTTGTATTGTTATTGCAAAATACCAAAGAAAAACTGCTTTTTTTCTCAAAATGTTCCATATTTTAGGAGAAAATGCCCTATATTTTTTTTTGACAGGTTTCAAAATGGAAAATGGTGAATACGCCAAAAATTTGGCACATAATAGCGTCATCATCAGTTTGAGGTTATAAAGTTGATGATTTTTTAGATCACCTCTGGGGGGTGGTTTAAATTTATAGCCCCCAGAAAGGATTGTTTTGTGGCAATTGGTAATAAGTTCCTTTATAATTTCCCTAAGGAACCATTTTTACAAGAATTAATTTACCTTATTTAATATCCCAAGTTGTTTATTATTCAATAAAACACCTCCAATTTTGTCCAGAAAAACGCCATATTTTGAACCCGTTTTCAGCACAAAGAATATATTTATGAGGGCACTACAAGGCAAAACAAACATAAGCGAAGGTCACTGATTATGCACGAAAACTGTCTCCAATGAAAAAAATCCAAAACAACTGTACCTATTCATTTATTTACAAACAGAACTGAAATTAAAACATTGAGTTTATCTAAAAGCTTAATCATCAAACAAAGCTTTCCACTGAAAGATCGCACTCAAAGGTCTCACTCCTTTGTGAACGCATCAGTTGGATTCAGGTCTGTTTTTAGCCGCATTTTTTTTTCATGGCCTACTTTAATGAAAATATTTTTTTTCTAAAGTTTTTCATACTTTTGATAGATGAAAACCCCTTTTAAATAAATACAAAGTTAATCTAATTCTTTTTTTATGATTAAATATCGAATTGGTTTTCATTAAAATCATTAAACAAGGGTAAGTTTTGATAAGAGTAACATATAACGTCAATTTTAATTTGCTCAACAGAGTGTTTACCATTTAGATCCCCCCTAGGGTTAAAAAAAAACTTGTTTTAAATAGAAATTTTCTTCTTAAATCCAACAAGATTGTGTTAAGATGATTCTTCACTAAAAAAAAAATTAAAATTACTCTTATAGATCAAACTATCTCCAAACTCAAGCAAGTTGGTATAAAATGCAATTTCACTTAAACTTAGGACCTGTCTAAAATAGGCTAAACCCTTTTAGTAAATCCCACTGTAAAAGTTTAGATCCACACCCACTATATAGCAAACTATAAAGCCTCTTACACAATTATTTAAAAACTAAATGCTGTTTAATAATAATCCTTTAAATATTTTATTTTACGATGCAGCGCTGCAGTAAGTAGAAAGTCCTTTTCAGCGACATCCATAGCAAACTGGAAGGTGATGCAGATAGAGAGAAATCTACTACCAAAAAAAAGTTAAGAAGATTAGTGATAAACATAAGGATATGTATTGCAATGGCAATAATGTGATATGGTGCCTGCCAGTCAAAATATTCCGTTCTCTTTGACTTGAACTACATTTTTTAATGTAAAGCTTTATTCTATATGTTATAAATAAAATTAAAAAAAAATGTAAATAAAATAAAGGAGGAAAAAGTGGGTGTTTTTTTTTTAAATAAGAATGACGTTATTGGATCTAAATGGGACTTCTGTTGGGAGTCTCAAAAGGTCATCTTTAAGGACATCCTTTGTAGGTCCAGTTCGGGCGTCTCTGGGATATCCGTGAAGGATGTGCATAGGCGATCAGTTGTGCGGTCACGGGACCTTCATTCCAAATCGTAAGTTCTCGTATGTCCTTGGGTTGTTTTGTGCTATTTGGGGTGGTGCGCTATATCGTCCCTATTTGACCTGTAAAAAGAATCACGAACACCACACATAAGTGAAAAAATCGAATTTCTAATCAATACGCATAAATTTTCAATATTAGTTGAATGACATTGGTAAATTTTAACAACTTTGCACAAAAAATTGATAAACAAATAGAAAAAAGCTGGGTTAGATCACTAGATTCGTATGCGAAAATCTCTATCGGAGTGCGTCGGACCACTCCACTCAAACTCCGAGCGAAAAAATCGTATACGAGCTTTCAAGAATTGGAATTTTCGAAATCCGTATACGTTATGCGAAATCCGTGCACGGTTTTCAAGAATTGGGTCCCAGGTCGCCTTGAAGAGAGACAGTTGCGCTATCTGATTTGAGAGAGATGACGTTATCTGTAATTACACGGGTGCGACAGAGATAAGTCTTAGAGAGCAAATAGAGCGTTTAATTGGGAATTTTGAGTTTATTGTTGTATTGTTATTTACGCAAAATGCTTATTTTTCCCCGATTCAGAAAGGATTACTCTGTAAAATAATCACTTCGCTTAATCTGCGTCTTTTTCCACTTTTCCAAACTTTTGATTTAAGTTAGCATTACGTCTTATGGAAAAAACGGTTTTTTTACCCTACACCGGCCATATTGGATCGGCCATATTAGTTTCTTAGACTGCCCTATGGGAACCACGCATTTTTGGGGAATTATTTTATTTTTCCCTGATCTGAAGAATAGCTACACTGGACAAAGCCAGAGTTTTTGCCTCTGCATTTTTTTCAGGCTAACTTGATTTTCGGAAATTGCAAGGGCAGGGCCGTCTCATAGTTGTATGGCCAAGACTGTGCTCAATAAGTCCTTAATAATACTATTACTATAGTTTTTCACGCCACAAAAAAAAATCACAAAAAGTAAGGTGTTCCGATTTTAATTATTACTTGCGGTCATCGTTATTTTGTTGTTTTACCAGGATTTTCAATTTTCGAAGCAATTTAAAAACCACACACCACACAAACGTATTTTTGTTTACATCTGGTCCTGGACAAGAATGTGTATATTTACAAATAATAATTGTTATCCTTAGTGCCAGTTTTAGGACACTATGTACACGGGGTCTCCACGCAGACGGGGGACATATTTTAACAGAAGATAGCTGGGGCCAAAATAAAGGGTGGGTTGTTTGGGTAGAATATGTAAGAAAAAATCAAAGCGTAATTTTATTTTTCCGGTCTTTCCGGTCTTACTTTATATACGGGCGTGTCAAAGAAGCTATTAAAAAAATATATATTTTTTTGTAAAATTTAATAGATAAAAATAATATATAAACTTTAGCTGTTTTGATACAAAATTTGAAATCCTTACAAAATTTGCTCTTTAAAGATACCAGAGGTTTCAAACATCTAGTTTTCAAGATACTTGCAATCAAAGTCTTAAAATTTCAATTTTTAAAAGCGATTATCTCACAAACTAAATAGGGTACCCTTAGAGGTTGGGTGTCATTTTAAAGAATTTTTTAAGGAGAGTTCAAAAATGGTAGCCTTTGGTTGATTACACAATTTTTTTCATTTTTAGTCATTTTGACGTAATTTATTATAAAGTGTGAATACAAACGCTTAATTTAAAAAATGCCATTATTTGTAGATCAAAAAAAAACTTTAAAATGACAAAAACAAAAATTAAAATCTATATCAAAGATTTTTTATTTTAATATTTTATCAAAGCTAGGGGTATGACTATCTCAAAAATATATAGTTTGGTTTATATATTTTTTTTCTTGAATATGCACTTTGTGCTAACTGTGACACATATTGATTTAAATCATTTTTACCAACTAAAAATATGCACAAAAAAAAAACAAATTTCACATTTTTTGCAAAACAATTTTCTTTAAATAACTTTTTGACACACGCTGTATATAAATTTGAAAGCAACAAAAATACATAATTATTTTTGTTTGCCAAAAGATTTTTGCTCCACAGCAATTTTATTAAAACAAGATTAAGGCTGGGACACTCTGTAATAATTTTGTAAAATTTACTACAAATGGTATATCCTAAAGCTATCTTGTATTAACAGATGTTCCGCTCCTTCCGAGGCACCCTACATAAATTGATATATATATATGTATATTGATCTAAGCAACACTTAAAAAATCTTTTACTATTATTATAAAACTGTACACTTCTTATTCTGTACAATTTATGTACATAACATTTATGTAATTTATGCGATAAAAATTATGTCCACAGAATAAATAAAGGCCATGAGATCTGACTGAAAAAAATTGTGATTTCAAATTAAATTAACCTCATAGATTGAACTTATAAGATGCTATCTGTTTCAGAAACAAATAAGTTACACTTACATAGCTATGTTTGTACTATAATACCGTTAAAAATTGTTGCTTGATTATAATTGACTTAAAAATTGATCTGGTAATATAAAATATTGGTTTGTCTTATCTTAAAAATAAATAATTAAATACTTAGAGAATCAAATAGCAAGTGTGCAATTAAATGAAAATGATCAAAACCTAATTCTACGTTTTAAAAAGTAAACTACCGTCCCAATCATAAAACTATATATCTCAAAAAAAAATAGAGTTTTTTTGCGTTTTTGTCTATTTTATAAAACGTACTATTCCTATTTTAAAATTGAAATATGACATCATTTATCTTATGGCAAAAATACACACAAATAGCATCTTAATACCGAGGTTCAAAAGATACCATGGTAAAAATATTACTTTGAAAACTGACAAATTCTGCACACAGTCGTGTGCCCAGATTGGCAAACCATCATGTTAAAACTTAAAAATACTTTTTATATGTTCAAAGAATCTTAGGAAAATCGCTGTACATTATTTTGCACGGTATATACAAATATACTTGGATCCCACAGCTTTAGATAAATTAGGTAATACGAGCTTTACACAGAGAGTACCTTTGCAACAAATTCAGAAAGTTGATTTATACCTTGAGGGAAACGATAGTTTCTTCAAGAATTTTTAACGAACATATTAGCGAGAACTCTCGCGAAAATATTTATAAAAATAAAATTAAAATCTTAGAGAACATTTAAAAGCTCAAAACTGTGTCCTGGTGATAAATTGCAAACTATTATTATCGTTTTCGTGAAAACTGGGTTAACTTTTGATTTTTACATAGAACAAACACCCTGTATATGTCATCTTACATGAAGACATCAAGGCATTCTGAATACGTTTGTGTTCTACATATATCACTTTGACAAGGTTAAAAAAAAAATAGAAATATTTTTTTTTCATATTTTTCGATCAACGATAGTGCCGGATACTACCAAAACTTACGGCTTTCAATAAAACTTTAAAACACGGCAAGCACCAATAGCTTAAGGTTTTATTTGCAGTTTTCTACTTTAAGGCGAGCAAAAACCCAAAGGGACCCACAGTTATTGTGGATTGTTTCAGTTTATTGTAGACTACTGGTGTACCAAGGGGTGCACTGCTATTAAAAAAATATATATATATATATATATATATATATATATATTTTTCAAGTTAGCCAATATGTACAAATTTCGAGCTCAATATTGCACAATAACCTGGCAGTTGTCTGCAATGGCCCGCAACATTCTTGCAGTTGCAAGACAGTTACGCAATGACTCGCAACTCCAAATGATTTGCAATACTTTGCAACAATCATATGTTCACAATAGTTTGCAATAGTCAACAATAATCTGAAACAATCCGCACAACTGTGGGTCCCCATGCAAATCTTGAATTATAATTCGTCCCACTCTGAGTATTGCCGAAAATAAAACGGCCAAATTTAACCCGCCCGAAAATAAAACGCCCGAAACTAAAAACACCCAAAAAGCGGACAACGAACAAAGCAAAGCGCGTTACCAAGTGAACAGGTAAATAATTAGAAGTTTTCCTATGCCTAAAAGATATGGGGTGTGACAAAAAATATACTTTTGTTTGGTTGCCTGGTTTATTTTTTTTTTTAATGCTTTGTTAAATCCCACCAAATTAAGCGACCCCTTGCTTACCTGGCTTTGCACCTTTAAGCACCACGATATACTTAGTAATCCTTTTCGGCCGAGTTATTTTCGAATAAAATATTTTCGAGCTGTTTTAGTTTCAGAAGAAATACGTTTCGAGTGATTTATTTTCGGGAAAATTAGTTTCGGGAATTGTTCAGTCGGCTTTTGTATGGGCACCCTTCAAATCTCCAGGTTATATGATAACATCTCCAGGATGTTTGAAGTTTTGAACTTTCATTACTTCAATTCAAAATTCTCACTCGCTGCATCTATTCCTTGAGGCTCTCTATACATTTGACAGTTGTTGTTTTACCAGAGGTGGGCATCATATTGCCCTCTCTTTCTAGTTTTTTCGTATTTGCATGTAACAGGGTGTCTATAAAATTATCTGATTAAAATTCCCGTCTTTTTCCCGCTTAATTTGAAAAATTCCCGTGGAATATTTAACATTTTTTTTTTCTGTATTAAAATTATTTGGATCAAAAAAGACCTGAATACAAAATTTTGGGATGGTGTCTATCTGTCTAGGACACGATAACTCAAGAACGGCTTAACCGAGTCTTATCAAATTTGGCACAAAAATTCTTTGTCATCAGACAGTGAGCTGATTAGTTTTTGACGAGGGTGGAGGTTTGGAAAGAGGGCTGGAAGGGGGATTAAACTTTTAAAAAAATCCTACCTCACGAACCGTATTTTTCTTCCTGCCTTCTCCCCAATCTCCCCCGCCCCCCACCAAAACCTGATCAGCTCATCGCCTGGTGACAAAACATTTTTGTGCCAGAATCGGTTTAGTGGTTTTAATGTTATCGTGACCCAGACAGACAGACACCATCCCAAAATTTTGTATTTAGGTCTTTTGACCCAAATAACTCATTTTTAGTAAAAATAAAAAAATATTTTTTTTATCGATCTCAATATCCTCCATACTATGTATGGATGGCTAATAAACATTAACATTAATGTTTTTTTTTTAAAGATTTGCTATAGATGCCTGCTGGCGTTATTTATTTTTTTTTAATATTAAAAGGTTATGATTTTTGATGTAATAACCTTTACATTCTGCGTTTCGCTATAGCCGCCGAGGTTCTCAAGTTGTGAATTTTTATACAGTTCAACATCTCTTTCCACCCCTTCACAAATCCTCACCAAAAACTAATGGCCTTATCAACGAGATACACAGAATTTGTATCACGGTTCAGTGGTTTTTGAGTTATCCTGACAGACAGACTGATAAACGGACAGGCAGACAGTCAACATCACAAAATTTTGTAATTAGGTCTTGTTTGACCCAAATAAAATAACTCATTCGGAGTAGAAATAGAAAAACTTTTGACGATCCCAAAATAGCCTTCCATACCTGTTGGTATGAGGTGCTAAAAATGAACACCCTAGAATTTTTTATTTTCATTAAACAGCATTATTTATAAATTGCATGTGGCGATATTTTTTGTCAATTTTAAAATTTCCCGTTTTTTAATTTTTTTTTAAAATTCCCGTCATTTCCCATTTTGTTGTCTCTTTTTATAATTTCTCCAGACAGTCTTTGAAAGATTGATTTCTTTTTGGTTACGAAAATAAGCAGGTCAAGCTTTGACAAAAAAACAGTGGGGTAGATACACGGTAGATATCAAAAATGGTAATAATGAATAAAATAGAAAAAATCTTATTGATCTATTTTTTTCCCCAAGGATGGTTCATGCTAAAATTCGTTTTCCTTAACTTTAGTCTTTAATGTAGACAGGCGCAAACGCGATTTTGGCTTTTTGTTTACAAAATTTGGGGTTCCTCTTATGCCACAAATGTGGAAACTCAGAATACATGAGATTTAATAATTGCTAAAGGAAAAAGACACCGTATTGACCCAAACGAAAACTGCACAGTTTGCAATCTGCAAGAAAAATAAACAATTTTTCATATACTTTTCCCCTGCCCAATGTATCGTACTTATCGTACGCCATGCCTCTCAGATATCCAGTTTCGTCGAATTTGTAGGCCACTTAGGTTCAGGTAATGCAAAATCTTTGGCCTATACCCTTGTTGCTGTACTGACGCCGAGACACTTTTATTGTTTTTTCTTCTTTTTTATTCTCTCTTTTTTGTAAATTACTTGGTATTATTAATAATGTTACTACTGTTGTTGACAATTTAAGTATGTCGGGCTTGAAATTTATTTATCTTATCATTTATTTATTAATTTTTTGATTGGTAACTCTGTTAAGTAGCTTTATTAAGTTTTCACTGTTAAAGTTGATAGATTTTTTATTTAATTATTGTTATAGAAAAATTATATTTTTTCTTAGAAACAATAAAGGTTAAGTAAGTAAGTAGGAAAAAGATATAGCAAAAGTACGGAAAAAGAAAAAGGAATTTAAGCATGAACTAGCCTTTACTCTTTTTTTAAAAATACTTACCTCCCAAATTCGACAATTTTTATTTGAAGAATGGAACGATACAAATTCGTAGGATCAAGTATTTATATAGTTTCTAAAAATATGATGTACGTTTATTAACGAAAAATGTGACAAATTATTTATTGTCAGTGATTTCCAACTATTGCCAACGCACAAAAAGATTGTCAACATTTCCCTAACAAATGTGAATCGAGTTGCTCACAGCTGGTAAAGCAATAACCGTCAAAAATTATATACAGGGCCGCTACATATCCCTAGCGACACCCCCGGTATGTATAATGAAATTCTTCAAAGGTACTCCCTGGTTTAAATGTGACGTAAAGTCTAAAAATGTGGGGGACCAAAAATTATCTTTTCACAGGCCGACAGAAAAAGTCGAGCGACTTTCTTCGACCGACCTGTAGATTAATATTAAATTTGTGGATCGCTCTTGCTCATATCCTTCAGAATGTCGCCCAGTACGTCGTTCGAGGGCGGCAGGACCGGTTTTATTCTTATTTTAAGTTTTTTTAGGGGCGACCCGGAATCGGTACTCGACGTTCGGTGCACTTTTTTCATCGGTGACGCTGCGCTTTCGTTTTTCACGCCGGTAATCACCAGTTTTGTGGGTGATTGGGCGACTGCTTTCAAGGGTGATGACATCAACTGACCCCCTTTTACCGGAGAATGCGGTTTTTCTGGGGAACTTACCAACGAAGGCGTCGAATCGCAGTTGGTTATGGTGGTTGTGGTTGACAGTTCACTGTTCGACGAAGATTGAAAATGTTTGATTTCGTATTTTGTATTACTGCCCTCTTCTTTCTTGTCCTCGTTTTTGTGATGTTTTTTGTCCCTGTCTCTGCTTCTGTGCCTCGATCTATCCCTGTTCGAATAATAGTATATTACACAACAAGCACGTAATGAACGTAATTACACGTTAGAATACTGTGTACTGTAATTTATCCACGACTTTAGTTACTCATTTTTTATTTGTTATAAGTAAAAATATTGACAAGAGATGGCACGGTCTTTAAAAAATGACAAAAACGCAATGTCAAAAAGAGGTTCCACTGAGTCATCTTTTATGTGTATAATTATGGGAAAAAAATACCCATCGAGATATTATAAATATATAAATAAATAAAAAAATAAAAAATTGGTCTAAAGAGGGGTTTTAAGAAAAAAAATATATAATCTTTAAAAAACAACAAAGTGAATCTCGTGTCCGCAAATAAAAATTAAAGTAAGCGTTTTTGTTTCTCACTTCATTACGACCAGGCCTAAAATGTCTAAAGGAGAATCCAGACCCCTACAGACCTGTTTCATCCTTATTGTGTAGCTTCAACTGCCAGGTACAATCCTATGACTCCCTGATGATTCCTAATAAGGATGAAACAGGTCTGCAGGTGTCTGGATTCTCCATTAGACATTGAAGGCGTGGTCGTAATGGAGTGAGAAACAAAAACGCTTTGTCCGATATGCCACGAGTGTTACTTTAATAATCTTTAAAACATAGATTTTTGGTTTTCGATACATCTCCAACTACCATTTACCGTAAAAAGTCAAATCCCCTATGTAGCCCTTTTCTGGGAGGGGCTATTTTTGGAAAATATTCTAAAAATCTTTAATAGCAAATCTCGCTGAAGTTTTCTTTCCAATGATACCCCATACCGTAAGGTTACTTTACTAGTTTTCGAGATATTGGCTTTTAAAATGTCAAAAATGCAATTTTTAAAGGACCATATCTTAGAAACTAAAGAAAATATCTAGAGAGAGTAGCAAAGTATCCCTTAAAAATTTCTCCTTGCCCTCCCCCGGCTTTCTTTTGACGGAGCTATATAAAAAAGGACAAAGCCGGAACCCATAAAACGGGACATCTGGCTCTCCCAATAAAAATTTTAGGGACACAGGATATCTAAGTGTGGGTAACAGAAAAAAGTCGAACGATTGTTGGAAAATTGGAAAAAATAAACAAATCCAAAAGGTTAACAAAATTTAGAAATTAAAATAAAAAAATCTAAAAACGTGAAACGTTAAAAACCTAAAAAGTTAAAAATACCAAAAAATTAATAGGCAAAGACAATATAAAAATGTAAAAAATAAATTGAGTAAAGATTTACTTTAAAAGATCCCTCGCTCAAAAAAAAATACATAAAAACTCACAACTCGTACACACACGTATTGAGTTAGGTCGGTTAGACTTTTTCAGAGTCTATCCAAAGTTTTCGAGGTTGTATCCGGACTTTTCCAGGGTGTATCCAAACTTTTTCGGAATGTGTCTAAGCTTTTTTAGTGTATCCGGACTTTTCCAGGGTGTATCTAGACTTTTTTTTTTTGAAGTGTATCCAGACTTCCAGGAGGTATCCAGACTTTTCCAGGGTATATCCAGACTTTTTCGGGTGCATCCAGACTTTTAGCACCAATAAACTAAGATTTTTGTCCATCAATCACGCAAAAACGGCTAAACCGATTTGGATGAAATTTGGTAAGAAAACAGGGTGCAACCTACATCTTAACATAGGCTACTTTTTATTTGACATTTCGCTCGATGACTTACGACTGACAATTATATAGCACACAAAATTGAATTTTTCAAAAGTTTTTTGCAGTTTTTATGTACAGGTATGTACATTCGTTGGTTTTAGGGGGTTTCGGGTACTTATACAGGCGAGGCTCAAATTTTAACAAGATTTTTGGTAAAAACCGCATTTCAATATGTCACCCCGTATTCGAGCTACGGGGGCTTTCTGAAAAGTTTGCATTTTGGGATAGGCCCTATAACTTTTTTATTTATGAAAATATCTTCGTGGTGTTAAATACATTTTTTTAGAGTTTTTAAACCAGAATTTAATTACTAAATCAGATTTCATGAGTCACTTTTAGTTTTTGAGATATAACACAAAGTTTGTATTTTTCTTAAGGAACACCCCAATTTTTTTATATTTTGAATGCTTTTTTAATTTTCTTTCAAAAATATTTTCCTCTTTAAAAAAATCGGATAAATAGTTGTCGAGTTATTAAATATTTTAAAAGCGGCACGCCCAGCGTCGTCAGCCACCTCGGTTACAAATATGTATGTAAATATATACTAGTGAGCTCGAAAATATATATTTTTTTATGTATAATATATGTAAAGTAAAAATGACTTCTTTCTACTTCTGTGCGCATTTTAGTTCGCAAAGTGTCAATTTCCCGCACTGTGCGGGAATAAATTTAACCCGAGATTTTCCCCCACTTAGTGTGGGAAATTAAGTTCCTAACACGTGAGAGAAGCGTCATTCGCGCACCTAAAGCTTGTCAGAACCCCCAGCTTGTGGTCTTTCTCTTTTTAATGCGTGTTCTTTAGGAAAGAAAGTATCCGCGAAAAGCTGCGTGTAGATTATGCCTCATATGCCAGGCGTCGATCTAATCGGTTCGAGTTCCCAAACAACCTGGAGTTTTATCTTTTTACATGGGTTCAAAAAAGAATGCGAATATAAATTACTGAAATCATTAACAAACATGAATTTGAATTAAAATGTCGAGTTAATAAGCCAGTAAAGAATGAGATATGAGCCCAGGTATTAATAATTAAATAGGTCAGTCAAAAGAGTCCGATTTTATGTACTTTTATGTACTTTTTTTCTAAAATGTGTTACTTATGTACTAGGTAAAAAACTTGTATTAAATATGTAAATATTTAACGAGTGCGGACGCTGCACGCCATATTATTAAAAAAATCTAGAGTACCATGGTTGTCAATTTGAGATGATAAAAATAATTTGTTACGAAGAAATAAAAAACTATATCAATAATATATATATATTATTATACCTAAATTTTATGCTCAGGATGTCAACGAAGAATTTGGAAAAAATTTAATAACTCTACAACTATTAATCCGATTTTTGGGCACATCGTTTTAGAGGAAATTAAAAATGCATTCAAAAAAATTTTCCATAAGAAAAATACCAACTTTGTGTTAATTACGTTTGGTTTTTCGACTACCTAAAATATACAAAGCTTTTGTAAAAGAATAAAAATGGATGCGTTTTTTTTAAAGGCGGATCCTAATGTCTATAGGTATACATGAATATTCAATTATTTTATTTACTTTTAAAGCACCTTACACATAAAAATTTGTAAACGAAAGGCCGTTTATTGATAAATGTGATTAAGATATTTCGAAAAAAACCGGGCGCCCTGAAAATTTGAAAGATCTAAGAAAATAAAATATTACAAAAAAAATGATAGAAATATATTTTTTAAATAATGTTGTTAGTTTTGTTGTAAAAATGATCTAACATTCCCCCAAAATCTTATTTTATTAATTATACTACATGGGACTCCCTAATTTTAGACTAAATCTAAAAAGCAAAAAAATAATTTACAATGACCGATAGACGCCAACCTGTTCAAAATGGCGAATTCTTGTGTCCTACTTAATATGAACTAACATTATACCAAGTCGGACCGTATCTCCAAGTTAAGTCGTCAAGCATGACTTAAGTTACGAAACCCGTCGGTTCGCAAACGTATTACGACGTATTGAAACCGTACGTCCGCCATGCATGATGTACCAATTTAATGTTGCCATCGGCCTGCGTACGTATTAGAATCGCACGTCTTGCACGGAGTATGTAATATTAACCTAATCTACGTATTAGAATATGAAGTCGTTTTTAGTAGGTCAATTACACCCTGTGTCGCCCTAACCTCACAGTTTTGGCGGTTTTATTTATTCTTGTTTGTGGTCGTGCCTCGTTATCTCGACATGAGTGATTACTTCAAAATTATTTATGAAAGAAAATTAAAAGAGATGGGGCCGATTCACCACATGTGGGAGGAAAATGGGATATGCTGGTTCTCTACATCACCGAAAGATATCCAATCGGATGTTTGAATGGTCGTTTTGGCATTTTCAAGAGCACTTGCAACTACCAATAAGCAGATCTTGGATCCAAAAACTCCAAGAAAAAAAATGAAAACATGTTGGGTTGAAATTTTCAAAAAAGTTAAGAATCAGAAATAAAAATAGTTGTTTAAGTTAGATCCAATGCCCGAAAATGGACGTGTTCATTTGGGACGTCGGTTGACGTAGGCCAGTTCCAACGAACTACAGGTTTTAGATTTCAACGGCAGGCAGACATCGCTATCCGGCACCTTTAAATTTCCTACGTACTGATGACGTCGGCTTTGCAGTAAAATCGTACGTCGTTTTGGCCGACGTCGGCATATCGTTTGGTTTTGTACCGGATAACTAAGAACGTCGCTTTTACCTCAAAAATAACGTCGGGCACAAACGTCCTTGATCACAACCTTAATTCTACCCGAAATTGACGTCATATTAAGACGCATTTGGTTGGAAGTCAAGATTTTTGCTGCTTGGGGAGCTTCGCAAAGAGGGATCGAATTTTCTCCTCTAAAAGTACCCGAACCCCCCAAAACCATCGAATTTTGGACACCCTGTACTATAGCGAGTGTTTCACGGGGTTGGCTCACCCCCTTTTTTTGTGAATTTTTCAAGATAGATAAATGAAACTTGGGGATATCATATAATGTCAAATTTGACGTTTTCTGACAAGTTACGAGACTTTTGGTTTCACCGGAAACGACCTCAACTTCCAATTTTTAAATATGACACCCTGTATATTTTTACATTTTTATATTCCTGGAAACATTCTGCGTCTAACGGCACCCCACATGTCAAATTTTGACAGCTTCTAAATAAATTAAATTTATTTTTTTTTTAAATTAATATTTTGATCCCAATTAATTTAATATTTACAGGTGAAAATTGACACTTGATAACTTTGACAGACCGTAACATCATAACGGTTAAGGATAGAACAAAACGGTTTTCACATTCCTTGGTTTTTCACAAGCTATCGAGCCTGCAGGGGCTCTTCTGCAGGGGAATAACAGGCGCAATGAGGACTACCCCCATTAGAGCCCTAGAAACCATCTTAGGTCTCCCCTCGCTTCCAACTTGGATCAAGAAGGAAGCGATGGCGACGCACCTACGACTGAGAGACAAGGGTTTATGGAAGGGCAGAGGGGAAAAAGTGGGTCATCTGGCAATCGAGGAACTGGCAACAAAAGATGCCAGTAGGGACTCCTTCGAAACCATGGAGGTTTGACAAAAAGTACAAAGTCACAATACCTGAACGGGATTGGTGGCAGAGAGAAGAATTCCGAAACGAATTAAGCAGAGATGCGACGGTCTGCTACACTGACGGATCAAAACTGACAGCCAGGAAGACAACAGGCGCAGGAGTGTATGCGGAAGACCTAGAGGTTCAAGAAAGCTACCCGCTTGGCGAGCACGCTACGGTCTTTCAGGCGGAGGTATACGCCATTATCATGGCGGCAACCCTACCAGAGGTCAGAAATGGCAGGCTGCCCTCAAGGCTCTTAGTTCACCAAAAATTGTCAGTAGCCTAGTGGAGGAGTGCGTTAACGCGCTACAGACATTGGCTGAAGACAAGAGGGTGACACTGATGTGGGTCCCGGGCCACGAGGGAATACCAGGGAATGAGAAGGCGGACGAGCTTGCCAGAGCTGGTGCCGAAACCCAATATATTGGACCGGAACCGCTCTTGGGAATCACAAGAAAACAGGTGCAGAACGAACTCAATAAATGGGCGAGCGATCAACTGAAGTCGTCCTGGAGGGAAGAGCGAGAGTGCAGACAGTCCAAACTGTTCGTGGACAGTCCAAATGGCTCCTGGTAGGAATGCTGACAGGGCATAATCAGCTGCGCAAGCACTTGATATGCATCAGAGTGTTGGACGACGCCGCCTGCCCAGCATGTGGGTGGGCAGAGGAATCAGCGGTGCACCTAATAGGAGAGTGTGACGGGTACGCCAGAATGAGGCAGCAGACGTGGGGTGCCCCTAGAACAGAAGAGGAGGAGCTACACTCTCTAAGATGGGCTGACGTGCTGACATTCGTAAGGAAGGCAGGAAGGCTCGGAGAGAGAGGGGCAGGATATGTAGAGGGAGTGGGAGGATAAGGGTACGAGACGGGGTATGGCGGAAAGTGCCTACTACTACTATTAAATCTAAAAATACTCTAAAACGATAGCTTGTGAAAAACCAAGGCAGGAGCGTGACAACCGTTTTGTTCTAACCTTAACCGTTATGATGTTACGGGCTGTCATGTTTTAAAAACAAGTGAAGATAGGTATAGGACATTATACATAAAATGTACCTAGAATTTTTTTTGTAGAATCCAAAAATGCAAAAATATACAAGTTCTTGCCAAGATTTCCTGTAAATGGCAACACTGCAAAGTCGAAAGCATTTTGTAAATTACTTTACATGAGCTTATATTAGAATAGAAAGTTTGAAAAGTTTCTATCTAGTATAGTTTCCAAAACAATCTAATAGGCCACTCACCTTGGGACACCCGGTATATATTTGGTCAAAAACTTTGACGCCATTAAATTAACATTATTATGGATAAAGTTTTTTGGGGTGAATCTATCAATGGGGGAAAGCTCAAAAACAATAGGGGTCTACGCGTCAACACAGGTAATCGTTATGTAAAGTGTCGTTACGATTGGTGCAGGAGTTTTTGAGTTACACTGGAAACGTGCCTTAAGCTTATCTGCGCGTGCGATTTTTAGATGATTACATTATCCCTTAGCAAGGGAAGTACAAATCGGAAAATTTTTAAAAAGTATCATTACGATTGATGCAGGAGTTTTTGAGTTACACTGGAAACGTGCCTTAAGCTTATCTGCGCGTGCGATTTTTAGATGATTACATTATCCCTTAGCAAGGGAAGTACAAATCCGAAAAATTTTAAAAACATTCCATTCTCTCAGCAAAAAGTGACAATCAGTCGTATTAAACACAGAAGTTACATAAATTTGAATAAACTGTCAAATCTCAACTGTCACTGCAAATGTCATTGCCATTAACTTTCCTATAGCACTGCAAAAACAACAATTACGCATCTTAAAGATTTGCCAATGGGTAATTCTGTGGTAACGGTCGTTACACTAAAACTATGCTTTTACAACTTTTAATGCCAGTTACTCACAGGTTAAAAATATTGTCCACACAGTAGTAACTAATAAAGAGAGAATATTTCTTTAGTTTAACATGTGTGAACTTAAAGTTGTATATAACATTACGCCTACACAAATTCACTGTAAAAATAGTGTAACGGTCGTTACGTCGTAGAATTACCCCAATCAAAGCAGATTAAAATTTCTCAAAACGGTATCATCACTGACTGGGAAAATATAGAGCTAATTGTTGTAAAAACATAAAATATCGACAAATAATGTAAAAATAGGGATTTTCAGAGTATCTCTGACCCTCCTACTTATTTTCGTCAAAAAGGACATATATTATTAGTCCAGGCAAACTACTTTTCACAATGCTTTTCTGGGAACTAATAAAAGCGAGCAAGTTGAAATTTTTCATGGATTTCGGGTACCACTGGGAAAGCTTAACTATAAATTTGCACCATTCTCACCCCCTTAACTTCGCCGCCATCTTAAATCAAAGGGTTTAATCGATTTTTCGTTTAAAACTTCTGTTATTTTTGCAATACCTACAAAACGACGCTTTTCCAAAATTATAGCAACTTTTTCGTTCATATCCAGAATTCCATTATTTTAACAAAATGAGCATAATAATATCAGTTTTTTCGCTATTTCTAATTTCCTATTACTCTGATTGAAAAAAATTCTCAACAAACATTGTAAAGCAGCAAATTCTCTACATTTTATGTTTGAACATTTTTTTCCTAAACTGATTCTTTTTGTTGTACTCCGCGCCAAAAACCTGCAGTCGCTCTGTGCACGATTTAAATATCGCTGGAGGACGAAGATTCGTTATGGAATCTCTACCTTTTTATGGCCGTTTTTCATCATTTTTTTACATAAGCAGCTAACTCAAGCTACACCCCCCCCCCTCAACGAAACTCAATTTGGATATTGTAAAAATTATGTACTTATTTAGTTCACCTTTAAAAAATGTTTAACGGAGTTATTCGCACTTAAAAGGGGGGGGGGGTGGCTTGGCACCCCCCCCCCATGCTTAGGCGTATGTCATAATTTTATACTAATTATGTACTCTTAAAGAAGGGTACTTTTAGTTTACAAAAACCGAGCAAAAACCATCGGTTCCTAAGATTTTTGTTTGTTTGTTGTATGTATTCAAAAATACATCTTAGCTAAATAAATAAATACACATGATCAATAGGGCAACATTCAGATCATCCATTTTCCAGGAAAACGGATGGTCTGTTCTTCCATCTAACCCAATGTATGTAGCTTGAAATCAAGGCACACCTCTCTCTGCCTAGCTATGACGTAATTTGTTACTAATTTTGTACTATGTTGGGAATTTGGAACCTTTGGTTGCTCTATAACAAAGTTATGATTGTTTTCCATAAATCAAAACTATACTTTTTTGCACTCGATGCGCGTTTTCGATAACAACGTTAGCATCATCATCGTCTCCTGATGATGCTAACGTTGTTAGCGAAGCGCGCGTCGAGTGCAAAAAAGTATACAATCATAACTTTGTTATTAATTTTGTACTTATTTCTTCCCATTCTAAAAAATTTCCTACTCTCAAGATAACTTGATTTTTTTTATTTTGTGGGGTGTGTAGCTTGATATGAAGGTTTAGGAAGAGATTTGAAAAAAAGTAATTATGCCATAATTTGCTACTTATTATGTACTAATTTCTTCCCCTTCTAAAAAATCGCCTACTCTCAAGATAACTTGATTATTTTTTATATTGCGGGGTGTGCCTTGATATCAAGCTAGACACAGGCAATTTTGTAGAAGGGGACGAAATTAGTACATAATTAGTAGCAAATTATGGTATAATTACTTTTTTTAAATCTTGTTCCTAGGCAGAGGGGGGTGTGCCTTGATATCAAGCTACAAACCCCATAAAAACAAAACAAAAATTAAGTTATATTGAGAGTAGGCAATTTTTAAGAAGCGGACGAAATTAGTACATTATGGCATAATTATTTTTTTTCAAATCTTTTTCTTAGGCAGAGGGAGGTGTGCCTTGATATCAAGCTACACACCCCATAGAAACAAACAAAAAACTTATCTTGAGAGTAGGCAATTTTTTAGAAGGAGGCTAAATTAGTACATAATTAGTACCAAATTCTGGCATAGTCACTTTTGGTCGAATCTCTTTCCTAAGAAGAGGGGGGTGTACCTTGATATCAAGCTACACACCCCATAACAAACAGACAAAAATCTTAGGAACCGTTCGTTTTTGTAAACTAAAAGTACCCTTCTTTAAGAGTACATAATTAGTACAAAATTATGACATATCATGTTTCATTCCATCTATGAAGCATGGGGGGAGGGTGCAGATTAGCGCCAAGCCACACCCCCCCCCCCCCCTTTTAAGTGCGAATAACTGTTATTCATTAAGTACAACATTTTTTAAAAGGAGACTAAATTAGTATGTAAGGGTCATTCCATATCAAATCAACCAAAAAATAATGCAAATTTTACTCGAACCTCTCTGATTTTGATGATTTTTACTACACATTTTCTACCTACCAAAAAACTCAAATTCCCAAAATTTTATATTTTTTTGACTAGTACGTTTTTTGTAATTAATTTTTGAAAATTAAAAAAATCCCTAATTTGGTCTTGATATGTATATACAAAAAATTTAATATCTTAGGAACCACTTAAGCTAGCAAAATGAGTGATGGCTCGTTTTAAAGGTATTTAAAATACCTTTCGAATGATCTAGCACAATGCATACATTTAATAAAAAAATGTTTTATGAAAAATTTCAAAAAGACCATTTTTGATTTTTTCAAAAAATATTATTTTATTCAGACCTTTACTTAGTTACCCTAAAAATTTAATGATGGAGAAATAAGGGGTTAATTGGCAAAAAAAATTTGAAAATGTTGTTACCTCAAAATTACTAAAATTTGGGTTTACATGGCTATGAATTTAATTTAGATCTCTGTATTTGCTTATTTAATAATTAAAACATAACATTAAAATTTTTCGTATATTAAACGCATTAAACAAGTAAAATAAAAATATACACAATAAACACACACACACACACACACACAAAGAGTAATATCTTGAGAACTGTATACCGTACAAAAGCGAGTAATACCTTGTTTTATAGGTATTTTAAAGCTCTTTTTGATAACGTATCACAACCTAATTTTTCAAATATATTTTTTTAATGAACCCATCAAGTCTCCATCTCGAAATTTTGTAAATAGTTTGGCGAAATATCCGGAAACAAAATATATTTTTTAAAAAATTAAAAATGCTGCTTTCGTTGAGGGGGGGGGGTGTACCTTGACTGACCTTACATAATCCTCATTTAGAGCTCTATGTGTGGAATGTGGCCTGCAGTCACGTGATTAATGATGACACGATATTTTTTGGGAAGAAAATATGCTCAGATCGCAGTTTTTCCGAGGATTTCCTGCTACTCGGCAAGCTCTTGTCAGCAAAATGCATATAACTATGAGATAATATAACGGCCCTGCCCTTGCATTTTCCGAAGAAAAAAGCAGTAGCGATAATAACTCTCTCAATCAAGTTAGCCTGGAAAAAACGCAAAGCCAAAAAATCCTCTAGGCGCGAGCAGACTGCGTCAGGCATGCGCAGTAGATTTTTCGCCTTTAGGCTTGCCCATGGCCAACCCTGATTTTTAAATTATTTTCTTCAAACTTATCATTGTTATACATTTAGTGACACTTGGGCCATTATCGAAGAGAGTAAAAAGTCTTTTCTGTGCACTAAAGATTTGGACGAAGGTGGTGTTGATCATGTTACGGGTTCCCACCAAATTCTGATTTCCCAATTCCCTGACTTTTCCAGGTTTTCCCTGACCATTTTTTAAAAAATTCCAGGTATTTCTTGGATATAAATTGCTTGTCTACGTGGATACCAAGTAAATGTAGGCTTTTACCATGACAACTTTGGAAAGCTCAAATTAAGCAGGTATTTATATTATCGAGACAAAAAGGTAAAAAGCAGATAAATAAACGAGAAACTTTGTTTAAAACTTTATTTGAAGACAGAAATCACAGGAACCGAATTCGTTAAATCCTAAAAACAAATCAGGTACTTAACAGTATTAAAAATAAAATACTAATTTGCCTAGTTCTACCAACGTTTTTTTGATTTATCTAGCATATTATAAAACTAAATTGCACAAAGTGTAAATATAAATGCAGATAAGCATAAGCTGGAATACGGAAAAACTCAAGACGGAACAAACAAAGGAAATATACCAGAAACCAATTACTGAAGAAATAAAAGAAGCGCAATGGGGCTACAATGTAAACGAGCTCTGGAAGAACATCCAAGAAACAGTAACTAGGGTGGCTAGTCAAGCGCTCGACCAAAAGAGAAAACAAAGAAGGAAGTAGTTTGATGACGACTGTAGTAGAGCGACGGAAAGAAGAAATATGACTAATAATATAATGCTACTAATATATAAGAGTATAAAAAACAAAGATCTGAAGCACGCAGAATGCTATAAAGAAAAAAGAGAGACCACCATCTAAATATAATAAGAGAAATGGAGGAAAACAAACAAAACAACAGAATAAAAGAATACTTTCAAGGACTATCAAAGCACAAAACATGATACCAACCCAGAATCGAAAACTTCCTCTCAACAAACAACGGACAACTGATAACCAACGAAAGAGAGATCCTAACCACATGGAAGAACTACTTTTGCGAACTACTCAACGAAGAGGTAAATACCGATACTACACCCATAAGCATATAGACCAGATTTTCACAGACAAATAATGGAAAAATACTGGGAATTTGACAGAGAACTTCACCAGATGTTTATTGATTTCAAACAGACATTTGACAGATTATGTAGAGCAAAGTTGTGGGAAGCAATGCAGGATCTGGACTTTTAAAAGCTGATATCCCTGGTAAAAACGTGTACGGAGGATACAAGGTACAAGATAAGGGTGGAACAGAGCTACTCTCATTTCTTTGGTATCAACAACTCTTCAACGTAGCATTAGAATATGCAATTAGGAAAGCCAAGATTGAGACAGCAACGGCTATATTCTACCAGGAAGGACTCAACCTACTACTGCCCTTCGCAGATGATGTGGACATAATTGGCAACAGCAAGATTAATCTTAAAGACTCCTTGCACCACAATATTGCACCATAATATCCATAACTGATTGCTTAATAAGAAAAGATTATAAAAAAAGAAGTCGAACCCTTTTTGGCAGTGCAAGCAGTTGCTGTGGAGGTTCCCTCACTTCCAGTAGTTGGTGTAGATGTAGGTCCATTGTCATTTTGGGTCAAGACTGATAGTGTATCAGTTTTCTTTTAACAAAGGCAATTTTCTTGAATTTTTTTCAGTATCCACGTACTTTACACGACCACTGCTCTTAAAATGGCTCAAGATGGCTTGACGCCCCATATTACTCAATTCAATATTTTTTAAACAAAGCTTACAATATGCTTGATATTTATTGGTTTTCACAGCCTGTAGACACTGCCACTCTAGTGGAGTTATGGAAGGATTTATCCAGTCTAAATTAGAAACTGTATTTTTCGACATTTTGATTTTGGATTAGAAAAAACGCGCTAGACTACACTTAAAAGTTGTAACATAAGATAGCGCGATGTGTGCTTAGAACAAGGAGAAATAATACCAATAAACACAATCTGCTACCCTGGGTAATGATGCGGTTCTTGTCCTACACGTTTTAAAAAGATTTTCTCTCTCTTTTCTCTTGCTTTTGGATTTTAGGTGGACTGGTACTGATTGAGCGCGAAACAGATGTTGAGCTTATATACGAGGTAAGCAGAGAAGAACTCACATAATATTTTTTACAAAGTTGGTTTAAAAAATACGATGATAAAGAGAAATTCCAGGTTTTGTGTGCCAATTCCCCGACTTTGAGACATTTTTGATTATTCCCTGACTTTTCCAGGTAGCTCTCAAAATTCCCTGACTTTTCCAGATTTTCCAGGTCAGTGGGAACCCTGTGTTAAATCAGAAGGTGAGTTGTTTTTCATTTCCATAAAACATTTGAAATATTTTCTGTTTTGTATTTTCGAATACAATTTTGTATTTTCACAATACGAACATCGAAAATGGCGACTTTCGTAGTCTCCGACGCGTTGCGAAAATAGCTGAATGCAAGCGAGCGGGTACGAAAGTACTTTACAAACCCTTGGCTGTGTAAAATACAGGTTGTAAACCCAAGGGTTTGTAAAGTTTCGCATCCGCTCGCTTGCATACGGCGATTTTCACAACGCAATATTTTTCGGTAAGTACAATATATTTTTCACTGTACATTAATTAATAGAGAACTAATTGTTACCCAATTTATTTATAAAGATCATAATATAATAGAAACAAGATGTTTGTTGAACGTTACGCCATGTGGCGCGGTGTACAACAAAAAGAGTTAGTTTAAGAAAAAAAATGTTCGAACATAAAATCTAGAGAATTTTTGTTTAAATAATGAAATTCTAGGTATGAACAAAAAAGTAACTGTAATTTTAAAAGGGGTCGTTTTGTAGTTATTGTTTTTTCCTACAAAATGCTTTTTTGATTTTTTTTTCTAGTGCAAAAATAACAGAAGTTATGGGCAAAAAACCGACTTAAGCCTCTTTGATTCAAAGTGGCGGCAAAGTTAAGGGGGTGACAATGGTGCAAACCTATAGTTAAGCTTTTCCAATAGTACCCTACATCCATGCAAAATTTCAGCTTGCTGGCTTTTAGTTCCCAAAAAAAATACAATTTGCCTGGATTACATAGAGATTATATGTTATAAAAAACAACGAAGTGAATCTCATGTCCGCAAATAAAAATTAAATTAACACTCGTGGCATATCGGACAAAGCGAACAAGCCTCCTCCGGAGCGATTGCTTGCTGATGCCTTAAAATTAGGGCCACGTAGTATGAAGCTCCAATTGGGGGCGGTGCTGCTGCGAACGTTACCTCTTTTTAAGAGTCATGTTACACTTTTACAGTTTTCTTCTTTATAACCTGCTAAAAGGTACAGGATTCTGTATTTAAGGTCTTCTGCACCTTTCAATTTTGATGTTTTTGTTTTTCAGTTTATTCGACAGGTGGCGCACACAGGTACTACGTCTCCGCGGATTACAAACTTTTTGTTTTAAATTCGAGAGGTGTGCATGGTGCCTGTGTAGCTTCAACTGCCAGGTACAATCCTATGACTCCCTGCTGATTCCTAATAAGGATGAAACAGGTCTGGAGGTGTCTGGATTCTCCATTAGACATTGGAGGCCTGGTCGTAATGAAGTGAGAAACAAAAACGCTTTGTCCGATATGCCACGAGCGTTACTTTAATTTTTATTTGCGGACACGAGATTCACTTTGTTGTTTATTATATGTTATCATCATCTTTTTGTAAACCTTCAGTCCTTAAGCTTGCTTATGTTAGATAGTTTTTCGTCGTGCCCAAAACGCCCGACGACTAACGCTATTTGACACTGTTGACATTTGAACGCATGCATGGTTAAGGGCTGCCGTGAAACGCCGCAAACGTATAGACAGTTAAAATAAGAATTTGCCGAAAGACATGCGCATTTGTATTTTGGCAAGCTTCTAATAAATTCCGCGCCATTTCCGAGCGGGTGACAGACTCAAAAGCGTGTTTTTCATGAATAATTAAATAGGTACTTGCTTTAAAACTCTACTCTACATTTTCTTGGCACTTAATTAAGAAGGTATAAATTTTTTGTCTTGGAATGGAAAACCACATCAACTAATTTTATTATTAAAATTAAAAACATAAACTTATAAATTACCGTCGACGTGATGTGACGCTGTACCAAAAAGGCTATTCTGAACTGTCATATAGCATAAAAGTTATCGTTGTCCGCGAAGTTATCGGGCTGGAAATTGGTACGACCAAAAACTATCTATTATCTTAACTAGTAACTGCAGATTTTGTTCTTAATATTTACGTATAAAATGTTTCTGCAAACTGAAAAAATCCACTACAAATCATTTTTATTTAAACTTGGCGGAATATAGACAAATTTAAGTAACAAAAAAAACCTTTTCCGGTTAAAAATTTCGCACTGCCAAATTTAATTTAATTTATTTATTTACAGGATCAACCCCATTGCAACAAAAATAATTGATTAGCACAATATATAAACCTAACCGTATAACCTCAATCAGGTACAAAATTAATAATAAAATTCTACAGTATTCCTTATTAAATGTTAGAAGCATTTATTAAAGTATATTAAATTATTTCCCTAATTTGTCCCTTAAATATAGATAAGAAAATGCCGTAAATTTCAACATCTCTTTCACAGGAGAGTACGCTGCATAATTGGTGTTATGAATGGTAAAGAAAAGATGCGGTTTTGCCTTAGGATTCGAGAGGGCACATTAAATGATATAGTATTAAGGATTTCCGGACAAATTATCTGACCATTTAATACTTTATTTGGTTTCAACAGGCAGAACCTAATAAATTTATTCTGAACCCTTTCCAAGCCTAAGAAACTGTTCGAGTAGAAGGGGGACCATATCATTGATCCATATTCTAACGACGAGACAACAAGTGACATATATATATTTTTACAGGTCTCAACAGAAAACTTTCTGCAGTTGCGAAGTACAAATCCCAGTACTTTAGAAGAGTTAAGAAAAATTTTGTTTATATGGGTGTTATAATTTAATTGATCATCAAACCAGACCCCAGTCTTTGATTATGCTACAGTATTGCAATGTATTGGATACTTTCTTAATTCCCTTGTGAAAACTTATATAGTTCATATTTAAGTAGGTAGATTAGAATTTAAATACCTACAACATATCAAAAAATCATATAATCACTGAAAGCTCTTAGAAGTGGCGTGTCAGAAAGGGTTTTTGAACAAAAAAACCATTTTCAGAAGATAAATATTAGTTAAAAAGAGTTTTTGTTGAAATAAAAGAAGACATACCTGTGTTTGTGCTTGTGTTTATCTTTGTGATCTCTATCCTTATCCCTGTGCGAGCTCTTCGAACTGTGATGGTGCCTGTGCCTATCTTTATCTCTGTCCCTTTGTTTGTCTTTATCCTTATCTCTGTGTCGGTCCCTGTCTTTATCCCGATCTCGCTTTTCTTTATCTTTGTCAGAATCTCGATCTTTGTTGTTGTGTTTCTCTTTCGATTTGTCGTCATCTTTTGGTTGGTCTTTGTCATTAGCTAGCACCTTTTCTGGTACTTTCTGCCTCATTTTGTCAAAGTCGATTTTTAATTTGACTTTTTCCACGTCAGGATTTGGTTCCGACACTGGCTCCGTGTTTGTGGTTTTGGGTGTTTTCGTTTTGTGGTGCATAGGAGAGGCTTTGATGTTTTCTTTCATGTCGTTGTCAAATGGATAATACATTTTCAATCTAACGTGCCATGCTGAAAAAGATAATTTATCACAGTTTTCAAAAAACTCAGGATAATACTAATGGTGTAAAAGTAATTTCAGTTGGACTCGGTAACCTTGCTACCATCTTCCAGGCCGAGGTTTACGCCAAATAGCCGACAAAGGCTGTAATAGAAGCATCAAAATCATATCAGACAGTCAAGCTGCTCTGAAAGCAATAAGCTCAAATAACTTTTAGCTTCAAACTGCCTTCAAACTCTGCTAAAGATCTGTGGAACCAACAAAATCACTCTTGTATGGGTCCCGGGCCACACAGGAATTGAAGGAAACAAAAAAGCCGACTCTCTTGCTAACGCAGGAGCGGAATCTGCGTTCTTAGGGCCAGAGCCCTGCTTTGGACTAACTAAAGCCACGGTCAATAGGTAATTATCCGAGTGGGTTGAAAGAAAAGAGGTGCAGCACTGTCGCTCAACTCCGGAACAACAGCACTCCAACGCCTTTCTGAATAAGCCATACAAACGTAGAGCAAAGCAGCTCCTGCAATTAACAAGGAACAGCCTGAGAATAATCACAGATCTTTATACAGGCCAGTGCCGACTCAACCAACACATGAATAGAATTGGTGTGAGCAATACACCCATTTGTAGGTTCTGTGGATGAGAGGGGGAAACGCCGGTACATATTCTATGGCACTGCGTAGGATTAACCTTAACTTGTACACAGGTATGAGCCACAATAGACTTCTTAGGTCGCAGTGGAGGGTGCAGTATTGCACCATTCATAACAAACCTAACCTAACCTAAGGGCGTAAAAAGTATGAGTTAGCAAATATAGCAAAAAATTCTATAATGTAGGGGGTCTTAACTCCTTTGGTTTCAGTTAGTCAGCAGGCTAGTGGAAGAGTGCGTTGACGCACTCCAGACATTGGCTCAGGACAAGATGGTGACACTGATGTGGGTCCCAGGCCATGAGGGGATACCAGGGAACTAGAAGGCGGACGAGCTTGCCAAAGTAGGTGCCGGAACCCATTATATCGGACCGGAACCTCTTCTGGGAATGACAAGGACACAGTTTCAAAGTGAGCTCGATACATGGGCCAACAATGAACTCAGTTCGTCCTGGACGCAAGAGTCAAGGTACAGACTGTCCAAACTATTCGTGAATGGCACAGATGCAGCCCCAAATGGCTCCTGAGCAAAAGCGAAAGGACATGGACTGCTGGTAGGAATGTAGCAGGGGATCCCGTCTGTCCAGCCTGTGAGTTGGAAGAGGAATAGACCAAATTAAGGGAGCAGCTGCCGTGAACTTCGTAAAGAAGACAGGAAGGCCCGGAGAGTCGCAGCCCGCAAAGCGGGAGTAGGAAGATAGGGGTGCACAGCGGGTTATGGCAGAAAGGGCTCCAACCACTCTAAAAAATTAGGATAACGATGCGCTTGACAATTTTATGCTAAAAAGGCATAACGGTTGGGGAACTTTTTCTATGCTTTGACAAAAGGGGTTGACAACGGCTTTTCAAACCGGCGTATTTTATTGTTGTTTTCATGGAAATAATTTTCTTACATTTTTTTTAAATTTTGAGAGATTTACGCTAGCCAGTGAGTTTAGAATTAAAAATAAAACCAATATTGATACCTCATCTGTTCTTTGCAAAAAATACTTACTTTTTGTGGAATTTTTATACAATCCGCGAAGTAGGACAACTCTAGAAGTTGAAATGGAGCAATTTATAAGATATTTTAGAGAAAGACTCAAAAAACAAAAAAAGGCCAAGAAATTCCAACTTTAAAAAGTAAACAACACAAAAGAAAAAGTAAATAAAAAAGTAGAGTTATACGTCAAGTCGGACCAGGGAATATAAATTTACCTAACCATTATGCCTCTCAGATTGCTCCATCCGCCACTTTTTCTTTGGTGATATCCATTCACTATATGTTCTATTTTCCCTGCCTAATTGTCCAACGGGTTATGGCAGAAAATAACATTCCAAAAATTAAAAAAATTGATAGCACCAAATAATTATTTGGACTTTTTACGATCCAAAAATGTGACAGACAGACAAAAAAACCTCTGAAATAAGTAAAAAAATATCAAAATATTTTTATGTTATGTATTCCTAGGGACCTCTCTTTAATATCAGAAAAACCTATAAAAGGGCCCTTTTAATTTATTGTTTAAAAAAAACTCCCAAAAAACAAGTATTTTCTTTTAAATTTTGGCACCAATTTTTGAAAAAAAATGCCTTTTTTTGCAATTCCAACTTGGACATATCCGATCACCTTCAAATTTGATATGCGTTTATAGTTTCGGTGGCAATACAATATTATTAAGGGCGGTAAGAGGGGAATGATATATATTGAAAAATTCATACCTTTTGAACGAAAGCTGCCACGAATATACAGTTTTCAGTATTATGTTTCATCAAATATTTTAAAGGTAAAAACTACGCTGGAGGGGGGTTGCTAAGGGGATGAGAGGGGGTTGATAAATTTGAAAATTTATAACTTTTAAAATAAAGCTGCTACGAGTATGAAGTTTTTGAGTTAGGAGGAGGAGCTGCTTAAAAGTGTGATATTTTTAAGTTGACAGCCCCCCACCTCTTCGAAGGGGGTGGAGGGGGTCGTACCATTTAAGTATCTCCGATTTCGTTCAAAAAAGTTTTTGGGGTCGAGAAACACGAACTTTTAATCAGAAATTAAAAGTTACGACATTGATAGCTCCTTACTCTTCAGGGGAAGAGTGGGGATTTTAAGAAGTCCGATTTAGTTCAAAATTAGTGTCCAGCGGTTTTTGAGAAAGAGGATTAAAAATTTGTGATGTGAAATTAAGAGCTCCAACCTCTTCGAAGGCGGGGGAGGGGGGGACATTTAACTTAATCTGATTTCTGGGATCGGGTATCACAAATTTCAATTCAGACTTTAAAAATACCAAATTATCCAATTACAGTACATTATCCGAAATGCAACCAAAAAAAGGGAGGTTTGGCAGACCCTATTCGATAAGTTTTCGTCCATTTATTTTTTCTAACCATAAAGGGGATGAAAAATCCCAAATTTGAGATTTTTTTGACCATTAGTTTTTTTTTAATTAATTCTTAAACATCACAAAAACTACCAATTTTGCTCAAACATGTACTTAAAGAAATTTAAATATCTTGATAACTACTTAAACTTGAACGGTGGTTTATAGCTCGTTTTAAAGGTATTTTAAATACCGATATACTTTTTGTTTAAAAAAAAATTAAATTAAAAAAACAGCTGTTTTTATTCTTTTTTATAAAAATACATTTTGTTTCTGGGTATTTCGCCAAACTATTTACAAAATATTGAATTTTTTTTTTTCAAAAAACTGAGGTCATGTGATACTTCATTAAAATGGCCTTTAAAATACCTTTAAAACAAGCTATCACTTGCTTTTGTAGTATGTATAGTTCTCAAGATATTCCTATTTTAATAAATGCCTGTAAAGACAGTCAATTTTAACCAATGGTGCAGGTACACAAAAAGAGTAATATCTTGAGAACAGTATACCGTACGAAAGCGAGTAATACTTGTTTTATAGGTATTTTAAAGCCCATTTTGGTAAAGTATGACATAACCTTTTTTTTTTAATTGTTTTCAAAATTTTTAAAATAATTTTTTTTGATGAACCCATCAAGTCTCCATCTTGAAATTTTGTAAATAGTTTGGCGAAATATCCAGAAACAGAATATATTTTTTTAAAAAAATAAAAATGCTGTTTGTCAAAAATTAAAAAAAGTTTTTTTTATTTCATTTTTTTTAAACAAAAAGTACATCATATAATCATTTGAAAGCTATTTAAAATACCTTCAAAACGAGATATAAACCACTGTCCTAGTTTAAGTAGTTATCCAGATATTTTCATTTCATTAGGTACATGTTTAAGCAAAATGGTAGTTTGTTTTGATTTTCAAAACTTAATTTAAAAAAAAAACTTATGGTCAAAAAAAATTTAAATTGGGATTTTTCATTCCCTTTATGGGTAGAATAAATGTACCAAAAATTATCGAAATCGGGGAGATGGTCTGCCAAACCTCTGATTGATTTGAAATGACCCTAGAGTTAAAAATAAACCATTCAAAGAGGAGTAAGTAAATAATAATAATAAGGCCTTATCACAAGTTTGGTACCTAGTTTGATTGACATGTAAGATACCCATGTCAAACTCAAAAGGAGCAAAAATTTTAATTAGCGCTCATCGCTTTTATTATGTTATCAGAAAGCTAAAATTTAGTTTTCAAAATTTTACTGCTTCTAAAAGTAAAAGCTTGTCATTCATGTTTTACTTCAATTCATTTACTTTATAAATGGCCAAAATTATGTACACGACACTTTATATATAAAAATGTCAATCTGTAGAAAATTTAATTTCAGTACGGACATTTTTTTAGCATAATTGAAAGGAGTCGCGGTAAATATTTGGCTTATCGGGCATGTTTAAACTTTTAATAGTTCGGGATTTAAAATGAAAACTACAAAATTAAGGTTGGTTTTTATACGATACTTGCAAATATTTTAAAAACTGTTTAAATCACATAACAAAAAGTTATTAATTAATGTATTTTTTTTAAAAATCACGCCTAAATTTTTAACAGTTTAGAAGCTAAACTCAAAAATCAATATTGTTGCTATAATTTCTTTTAAAGTAGGGGCTAGTGTATAACTTTTGTAATTTTTTTGTTTGATTAACTGCTGTGATGTGTCAAGTAGCCAAACTGTACTCCTATTTTTATTAATCAGAAAAAAAATCACATTTGGCATGTCGTAATACTAAATGCTCAAAATAAACGTTAAAAACCTTATTTGTTTATATACTTATATGCTGTCGATATTTGGTTATTATAACCAGCTGCAGTATCAGGAAAACCCTAAACCTACCTATTTAGTCAACCATTATAAGATTTTCTTTCCTTTAAAAAAAATATACTGCTAAATACTTTTGTTTTTACAATAAAAAAATATACTGCTAAATACTTTTGTTAGTAAAAAAACAAAAAAAATACCTACCGATACTGGTAACTGCAGTAACAGTCCTAAACTGATGTATGATATTTCTGGGCAAGAAATAAATGTCATTGTCATACAAATCGACTCTTGCGTATTCTATTCCTTCTCGTCTCAACTGGTTTAGTTTGGCATCTTCTATCCATTGCACACACTATAATAAAGAAACTTTAAAAATAAATTATGTTCCCATGACAAGAGATATGTTATGTTAATTAATGCTTTTTGCTTCAATAGTCAGAGCCCTCGGGAAAAAAAAAACGAAGCAAGTGTTTTGGCCGCATAAAAGGACTATAGAGACAGCAAGCTGGGTATGAGGACACCTGCCCAAGTAACATTTTAGGGCATATTCCTTCAGGAAATTACTTTGTAGTTTGAGGTTTGAAAATAAGTTTTAAATTAGAACAAATAACCTTGAGAAACGGTGATTATACGACATTTTAAAGGTTTTCTTTTAAGACGTTTTTCGAATTATTTTCCTGGTATCATATCTTCAAAGTTGTTTTGAATATAAAGTTAAAAGAGAAGGTAAATTGATGGTAAACTTGACTTGAGATTCTACTCTGAGGTCCCCGCCTTTTTTGGGCATTTCTTGGTCAAAATTGCTTGTCAAAAGCTTTTAATAATGTCCTGAAGAAATCCCTCAATGTTAAGAACCTTTTTGGTTTAAAACTAAACTTAAAGTTACTTATTTTTGACCTACAGTTATTCCTCAAAGTTAGGGTTTTTTTTTGGAATAAGTTTCAGGACAAAAATTTGCTTTTTTGACCAAATAAGTACAACCTAAAAATATGTTCGAACTTTATGGAAAATTATTTTATTTTATTTAACCATATGAAATATTAAGATTTGATTAGGTTAAAACTTCAGTTTTGTTTTTTTTAATGGGAGAAAGTAGTTCTAGTAGAAAACAAGAAAACTCCTTTGCGTCACGTGTCCTCTAACGAACTGTCATGATCAGCTGTTTAGATTAATAAATAATCATAACTTTCATGTTGCTTCTCGGTATTTCCAAATTATAAGATATTTCCTTAATTACTATTTCATCTTCAACCCTTGTTTGGATTTTGGGCTATTAGATACCTACCCTCCTATCATAAAAAGGGATAGGAAAAACCAGATGGAAGCTCAAAATTCAAACAAAGAAAGTAGATGTTTAGGTAAAATTTGGGGGGCATTCACGTTTTGATCGTCAAAAAGGATACTCTGTGTTAAAGTACCTACCTAGTAGTGGTGATCCTGACAGTTTTGTGTTTTAATATGCCAAAAGAAACCAACCTTTGGGACCAATGGGAATACACACAATCGTTTACGCTCGCAAATGTCATATGTCAAGTTATGACATTTGCGAGCGTAAACGATTGTGTGTATTCCCATATGATGGAACTTTTTCGAATTGTTTGCTTGCTTAATAGCTCACCAGCATAAATTCGCCTTTGACAACAACATGACAACTGACGACCGAACAATGGGCAGGGGGTGTGCGGAGACCAATTGGCAATGAATTTTAAAAATGGATAAACCGTCGTTGATGCAAAATTTATAAGAAATTTTGGCTTCAACATTGGAAACTTTGTGTTTGAGGGAAAAAACATGGTTAACACGACTTTTAGGGCACGGTCGCCAAAAAAAGGTAAGGCGCCATGTTTTTTTTTCTCTTTTTTAACAAGTTTTTATTATTTTTATTGAAAAAAAACTACAAAATCTTTATGGAAATGATTTGCTTACACTTGTTTCATACCCAAATATTAAATTATGATTACAAATCGGAAATAACATTTAATTCGTGTTTTCCCGAAGCATAATTTTGGTGATTTTTTTGTTAAAACTGCATGTTTCGATGGGCGCGTGAATTTTATGGAAGTAAAAGTCAACTCCGGAGCGATTGCTTGCTGATACCTTAAAATTAGGGGCACGTAGTATGAAGCTCCAATTGGGGGCGGTGCTGCTGCGAACGTTACCTCTTTTTAAGAGTCATGTTACAGTGACCTTATACTTTTACAGGTTTCTACTTTATAACCTGCTGAACGGTACAGGATTCCGTATTTACGGTGTCTTGCACTTTTCAATTTTGATGTTTTTGTTTCTCGGTTTATTCGACAGGTGGCGCACACAGTTACTAGAGGTGTGCATGGTCACTGTAGCTTCAACTGCCAGGTATAATCCTATGACTCCCTGATGATTCCTAATAAGGATGAAACAGGTCTGTAGGTGTCTGGATTCTCCATTAGACATTGGAGGCCTGGTCGTAATGAAGTGAGAAACAAAAACGCTTTGTACGATATGCCATGAGTTTTACTTTCATAATTATTATTGTTCTCTGTTTTTATTTTCACTTAAAAATGTTTTCATCTCCTTCTATTCTAACATGTAGAGGGCGCTTCAGTCACAGCAAACAAGAGGGCACTGAGAGGGCATTGTGTACAATAGGACACAAATTAGGTTGAGCATTTATGCAGATGTGTACATGTGTCCCAAAAGTTGGTAAAAAGTCTCCTCTGGGCAAATTCAGCTTCAGGAAAAAAAAAATTAATTACCTATTTTATCCCACCAAATTACCATGGTTTTTGTCCCCACTTTGTTAAAAAGACGGGAAATTTCCCTGTTTTGACTTCCCAGTTTTTCATAAGAAAAAATTACTAGCTTAACTCGGGAATATTTTACCAAATTTTAACCAAAAATGTTACTTGTGTGGCACTCAGACGATTATAGCTCATGCAATACTAAACTTCAAACAAGCAGTAAGACAGGATAATCATAAAACGCTTGGCGTCAGCATCACTTTGTAACCGGATGTCCCAAGATGAGTGTCCCATCAGAATACTTTGGAAAGTTATTGATAAAAATAAACTTTGTACAATGATGATGTAGATAAAATAAGGTATATTTGGCAACAGTATTTTTTGCGAGTAAACTAGAGTTTCGAACTTCCATTGTCTTTATTTTCTCACAACATTTCAAATGCTTAGTAGTAGTAGATGGGCGGCCATAGCCCTGGCAATTAGGCCGCATAATGAACCCTTTCTGCCATATCCCCCGTGCACCCCCGACTGATGCACCCGCCGTCATATAGGTTGACCCGAAAATCGAGGTTTAGACCCGGTTTCACTGGTCGAGGTCGCCGTCGGAGTCTTCAGACGCATTCCTTGGAGTGGTCCTGCTACCCGAAAGTCCTACCACTTCCAAATATGTCTGAGTCCCGATCTCGGAGAAGTCCAGGTCTTCCTTTTTTTTTGGGTCACCGCCTAGTCTCCTCTCCTCTACCCAGTTTTGGTGGGGTCCTCGGCCGTCCACCTTTGAGTCCCGCAAAGTTTTCGGTGCAGTGTCAACCGTGCCGCCTACTTCTACCTCGTTTGTTGTTATTCTATGCACAACGTCGACTTCGGAGCTGCCGAGAAGTGGAGCCTCCCGTCGGTCGTCTCGAGTCACATTCGGTGTTGTGTATGAAGCAATGTGTACTTGCCGAGATCCGATCCTGCGATCTCTGTTCTGCAGGCTAAGACGCTGTTCACTAGTCTACGGCGGCCCCCTTTCGAATGCTTATGTATCTGCAATCGTCATCAGGTGAATACCAACAAAAACTAAGACTACCCATTCTTATATACTAGCACTAACTTGTGTTCAGTGAACCATGAAGTTTACACTTGGTTGGTTCCGCTGTTAAAATCTGTTACCTCCGAAAAGTATGGGTTTTCAAATATCCTTGATGGTTTGAGACAATTATATGTTTGAAATTAACTCTGTGTTTCGGACTTCCATTGTCTATATTTTATTTATACACGACGTTTCGATCAGTCTGATCGTCTTCAGGTGCAAACTACAATCAATTCCTAAGGCTACGTACTTATATACTGTGAGAAATCACTAAACCTTGAAGTTTAAGAAGTTGGCTCCGCCCAAAGAGGGCCTTCCAAATATTTGGAATTTCAACACTTGGTTTACTGAAAATACCCTGATTCGGTCCAATAAAGGCAGCTTCAAGGAATTTTCGTTTCTTCCAGTGTGACTCCTTGTGCAAAACCTTTGCTTCTGCCCACTTCATTCGGTGTTGTTTTGACCATGCATGTTCGGCGATTCCTGATTTCGTTGTTTCACCTTTTTGGATATTCGTCTGATGTTCCTTAAGCCTAACAGATAGTGGTCTTTTTGTTTCGCCTATGTATGATTCACCACACTCACATGCAACTTGGTAAATTCATTCCTTATTTTGTTTGTTCTCCTTACTAGATTTAAAAGCTGTTTTAATATTAAAGTTTTTCGCTACTCTTCGAATTTTCTCTGATACTCCTATAACGTATGGAATTTTAAGGAATGCATTTGCCTGGTTTTGGTCTTGTAGTCTCTATCCTGTTTGTTGAAATTTAGAAATAGTATTTGTTATAAGTTTAAGGCTGTAACCATTCTGCTGCAGATCCTTCTTAATATTTCTTATTTCGATTTCCAAGTTATGAGAATTGTTACAAATTTGAACGGCTCTGTTATACAAAGTTCTGATTATGCCTCGTTTGGTTGTAGCAGAATGATTTGAACCTTGATTTAAATATTGTCCTGTATGAGTGGGTTTACGATAGACTGTGGTTCTGATGTCGCTTTCTACTCGTTTGACAAGTACATCAAGAAAAGGAATTTGACAATTTTGCTCCAACTTCATTGTGAATCTAATGGTGGGTTTTATGTTATTTAGGTGGTGAAGAAATTCTGAAAGTTGTTGGTCATTCCCGGTCCAGACAATAAAAGTATCATGAACATATCTCAGGCAGAGCTTAGGTTTATATGTTGCGGTTTCAACCCCGTGTGATTCGAACCACTCCATGTAAATATTGACCACCCCTGGCGAAAGCGATGAACCCATTGGCAGACCGTCATCCTGAGCACGTACCAGCCTACCGCTGGAGAAAGTGATGAAGTTGTTGGAGTGCTGCCTACATAACTCTTAATTTCAAGTGAAAGGTTTTATGCTCAGGATGACGGTCTACCAATGGGTTACGTACGTAAAAACGTAGCCTTATGAATTGATTGTAGTTTGCACTTGAGGACGATTAGAGATTGTACTGATCGAAACGTGTATAAATAAAATATAGACAATGGAAGTCCGAAACACAGAGTTAATTTCATCCTTGATGACGCTTTGTTGAGAAAATATATTTTAACTCCTCTGTATGGATGCTGTTTCTTTGAACTAATCATCAAATTTTGTTTTCGTTGTCTCTTTTTGGTTTCACTGTCACATTCGGGGTATAATGTCGCAAAATTTCCTCTTTTCCGACAATTTTTGCGTCTTTCCATTCCATATGATGTTGATTTTACCAGCAATGTTCAGTTGTGTCCCCTCGTCGAGTTTTGCGTTTGTGTTGTGTAAGGCGAACTTCCATGGGCGACAGTTATAATTCCATATATAATTATAATAAAGTAGTTTATTTTACAATATAAAAACACATAAAGTTTTACAATAACTGTAATATCCAAGAAATAAACATTAAGCACTGAAGCAAAGTAAATTTCTTGTTAGTGCGTAGAAAATGTTTTGTCACATTTGAGTATACGTGTCACAATCGGTAAAAATAATCATCAATTTTGGTTTCACTCCGGTCACATTCGGGGTATAATGTCGCAATTGAGTTAAATGTCACTTTTGTTTTGTTTATATGTTGTTTCCTACACCTACTCACTTACTTCAACAGTAATACGATAGTTTTAAATAAATTATGTATAATCGATCTACTGTTAATATTAAACCAGTTTTATTTTTTTTTACACTTTTTGAAAACATCAGCTTTTAAATCGGTTGGTAAATCATTGTAGAATTTTGGAGCCAGGTGTAAAAAGGATTTGTGCCCTTTCTTTTTTACTTAGTACGACTGCAAATTCGTTTCGTAATCTGATGTGTTGCGGTTGTCAGTTGTATTTTTTTTTGTTTATGCACATTAATATTTCAGTAAAATTTAGTTGCCGTATGTCATGTATCCCTGATTCATGATATAATCGATCACTGAGGTAGTTCCGGCATTTTCCATAGATTATTTTTAGTAACCATTTCTGTATCACTTCTATGTTTTTAAGGTATATGTCTCTAACACCCCCCCAGCGATTGCATAATAAATCTGTGATTGAAATAGGGCAAAGTAAACAGTTTTAAGATGTTGTGTGGAGAGAAAGGGCCTAAGATAAGAAAACCGCGATACCAAGTATCTTGTTTTGTTTAATAAACCTTGGAGAAGTTTTTCCCATCTGAGATGAGAGTCCACTATCACACCCAAGTAATTGCTGTAGTCAGCTCTGGACTTGAGGTTTTTAAAATTGGGAAGTTTGTTTGAGCATGAAGCAAACGGCAAAAATTTAGTCTCATTCCTATTCAGTGTAAGTTTGTTTGCTTGGAACCATTTATTTATGTTATTTAAGTCCCTTTCGACCTTACCTTTCAACATAGATCAAAAGAATCTCAAAAAAGATAACTAGAACAGGCAACTGTCTTCAAAAAGACCACAATAATAAGTCAATTAACAAAAACTAAACCACAACGCCATGACACCAAGAACTGCATTTATCAGGTCCAATGCGGATTTGGGGATATCAACATCGGGGTAATTTCATATGAAATCAACCAAAAAAAAAAGGGAGGTTTGGCAGACCATCTTCCCGATTTCGATAATTTTTGGTACATTTATTCTACCCATAGAAATCTAAAATTTGAAATTTTTTTGACCATTACTTTTTTTTAAATTAATTCTTGAACATCACAAAAACTACCATTTTTGCTCAAACATGTACTTAAAGAAATTGAAATGTCTCGAAAACTACTTAAACTTAAACGGTGGTTTATAGCTCTTTTTAAAGGTATTTTAAATACCTTAATGTATCACATGGTATACTTTTTGTTAAAAAAAAAATGAAATTAAAAAAACAGCACTCTTTATTCTTTTTTAAAAAAATATATTTTGTTTCTGGGTATTTTGCCAAACTATTTACAAAATTTCAAGATGGAGACTTGATGGGTTGATCAAAAAAAAAATTATTTTAAAAATTTTTAAATTTAAAAAAAAATGAGGTCATATGTTACTTCATTAAAATGGCGTTTAAAATACCTTTAAAACAATCTATTACTTGCTTTTGTAGTATGTATAGTTCTCACCTGTCCACGTACATAAAAATATATACATAGTAATATCTTGAGAACTGTATACCGTACAAAAGCGATTAATACCTTGTTTTATAGGTATTTTTTTTTGGAAAAAATAAAAAATACTGTAATATATCTGTCTCCGTAGAGATGCTTAATTTTCCTTCAAATTGAAGGTACATCTGCCGATTCTGCAATTTGACAGGTGGTTGTCATTTACATGAATCCTGTGTCAGATTTTTTCATCATAATTTCATCTCCTAATTCCTAGCACCGTACTGATGAGCACCACAAATGCGAAATCCGGATCTACGGTTACCATTACCTTTTTTGAGAGAAAGCTCGCTATTCATTGATTTTGTTATTTATTCACCCTTACTAAATCCCTTTATAAAAAATACTGTTTGTTAAAAATTTTAAAAGAAGTTTTTTTTTAATATCAACTTTTTGTAAAACAAAAAGTACATCATGTGATACATCATTCGAAAGGTATTACCTTTAAAACGAGCTATAACCCACTGTTCTAGTTTAAATACTTAACGAGATATTTTCATTTCTTTAGGTACATTTTTGTTTATTACAATTGTTTTATATGATCTATGTTTTTATGTTATTTTTAATTTTTTGTGTGATTCTAAAGGGCGTGTTTAAAATTTGTTTTGTTCGCAATGTTTTTGTTTGTTGAGTTTCAAGTTCACAGTCTTATTTTAATAATATTCTGTATTTTAACAAATTTAAATTTACAGCCACTTTTAATTTTAACTGTGATGTTAAACTTTATAGTATTGAAAAATTTTAAACTTTTAGCATTGATATGTTTTTATTCTATTTTTGGGTCAGTCCATATCAAGTCAACCAGGGTATTTTACCACACCATCTCCGATGTTGATGATTTTTAGTATACATGTTTTTCCTACCAAAAAACTGGAAAATCCAAAATTTCAGACTTTTTTGACCAGTTGTTTATTTTGAATTAATTTTTGAAAATCGAAAAAGTCACTTATTTGTCCTTAACATGTGCGCACAAAATTAGGAATATCCAAAGAACCACTTATAATAGAAAAGTAGGTGAAGGTTCATTTTAAAGCTCTTATAAAGACCTTTCATATGAGAATATTGCATAACATATATTGAAAAAAAAAATAAAAAAAAAATTTTTGATTTTTTTTTTAAATTTCAAAAAGGCCATTTTTAATTTTTTTCAAAAAATTATATTATTTTCTTTAAAGTGTTATTAAACTATTCACAAAATTTTGAGATGGACAAATCATGGGTTCAATGTGAAAAAATTTATTAAAAATGTCACATGCATGAAAAATCGCCTATAAATAGACAATGCATTTTGGTAATTAGAAGAATATAATGGGGTTTAAAGCGATATTATAAAAATATTTAACAATATTTTATTTAATAAAAAATTATATCCTACGTTTCATTCTGTATCAGTAATCAGATTAACATTGCCCCCCATTGTAATATTTACTTACAAAACCTCTTTTCCACCGGAGACGTACTATTGGATGTTCCAATTCTTAGGAAAATATGCCTGTATAAACCTGCCAATACTTTTGTGAAATACTGCCTGTTTATTCCTGTTTAACATTAAGGACACACCTCCTTCATTTTATTGGTCTGTTTAGGTACATTGTGGGGATTTGCTGACATGAAAATTCCTGCATAAATTGATTTTAAATTTTTGGCAAGTATCTTCCTGATACAGCTCCAAATAATCGATACATAATAGTTCGACTGAAGGTTTATCAGAAGTCATCTCTGTGTAATTTTAAAAGTTTCAACTATGGGTGAGGCAAGTGGATGGACTAAATATAAAGTAAAGTGCTGTGATCCACTAGAGTTAAAAATCAAGCATTTTGGGAAATTAAGAAATGTGACCAAGTGGATGTGCAGTTACAAAAATGTCAAAATGGGAATGAAAATCTGTGATGGTTGTAGACTAAAGCTTTCAAAGGAGTTTAAGGCATCTGAAGAAGATGAGGCAGGGTAAGTAACAAATAGTATTTTTTAATATAAAATTAATAAACTAAACCAATTGCGTCAAGTACGGAGTGGAAAAATCTCATGGCATTATTTTGCATGGCATTTTGAGAATACGGACATTATGTACAAATTTCTTGGCATTATGTACACATCTTGGGTCAGCTGTTACCCCCTTTTTAAGTTCTTATAAAAAACTAACTTTTAAAATTTTTTTAGACCCAGTCAAGTTCCAGAAAATGATCCAGATTTTCAAGATCCTGCTGAATCATTTACTCTTTTAAACAAGTCATTGGAGCTTCTTGGTGTGTCGCCGATTAAAAGAAAAAATGTATACAAAGAAAAAATTGATATTGTACAGCATACAATTGCGAAAGCATTTACAAAGGAATCAGATTCAACGCTAGTAAAGGAATGCCAGAGTGACGAAAGTGAAATGATTAAGCAGTTAAAGGACAAATTTTTTAAAACCGAAAAGAAGAGTGAGAAAATACTAGTTTTATCATGTTTACCTCAAAGTTGGAGTAGAAAGAAGATTGAAGAAGAATTTGGAGTTTCTCAATATTTGGCCAGAGCTGTAAAACAGTTAGTTAAGGACAATGGGATATTATGTTCTCCTAACCCCAAACCGGGAAAGACCCTTAGTGATAGAGTGGCCCAAATAGTGGTAGATTTTTACCAAAGGGATGACATTAGCAGGACCATGCCAGGTAAAAAAGATTATGTTGTTATCAGAAAATATGGAGCTGAAAAAGAATATGTACAAAAAAAATTAGTCTTAGCTAATTTAAAAGAAATTTATGCATTGTTTAAAACTGAGTACCCCAATGAAAAAATTGGGTTTTCAAAATTTTGTGAACTGCGACCCAAAAACTGTATACTGGCAGGAAAAAGTGGGACTCATACTGTATGTGTATGTACTATACATCAAAATATAAAACTAATGCTCAATGGCTCCAAATTAAATAAGCTATATGATGAAAATAACAGGCCTCTTGCAATATCTTATCATGATTGCCTTTATAAACTAATGTGTAATCCACCTTCAGTGGACTGTTTTTTAAGCAATAGATGCAAGCAATGTCCTGGAGTAGAACAGTTTAAAAATACGTTAATAGAAAAATTTGAGGAAGAATTAATTGATGAGGTCTCATTTAAAAAGTGGGTCTCAGTAGATAGGTGTACTATGGAAACCGTTGTTAAGAAAAGTGATGATTTTGTCCAGGAATTTACTGATGATCTTGTAAAACTTAAATCACATTCTTTTATTGCAAAAATGCAAAAAGATAGATACAATGAAATAAAAATTAACCTTAAACCTGGAGAGTCTTTGATCACTTGCGACTTTGCGGAAAATTATTCCTTTGTTATGCAAGATGAAGTCCAGTCTTATCATTGGAATAACAGCCAGGCAACCCTCCACCCTTTTGCCATTTATTTTCTAAGTGATGGTAAACTGCACAACCTGAATTATGTGTTTATTTCGGAAAGCTTGACACATAATACAATTGCATTTCATTTATTTTTAAAAAAATTAATGCCTGATTTAAAAATCAAAATACCAGGACTTAACAAAATTTTTTATTTTTCGGATGGATGTGCTGCGCAGTACAAAAACAAAAAGAATTTTCTGAATATATGCCTGCATAAAAAAGATTTTGGTGTTGAAGCAGAGTGGCATTATTTTGCCACCTCGCATGGCAAAAGTGCCTGCGATGGCTTGGGAGGAACTGTTAAAAGACTTGCTGCCAAAGCCAGTTTGCAGAGGCCCTATGACAATCAAATAATGACACCTCTACAATTGTTTACTTGGTGTGAAGAAAACATATCTGGCATTGATTTTAAATATTGCACAGAAGCAGATTATACAAATCATGAAATAATTTTGAATAAAAGATTTGCGGAAGTCTTAACAATACCGGGGACACAAAAAATTCATGCTGTAATTCCTCTTACAGAAAGCACGTTTTTGGCAAAACAGTTTTCTACGTGCTTAGAGGTCGAAACACATAATCTTTTTAAAGGTGGAAGCATTATTTTGCAAAATATCGAGTCAGGGTTTGTCACTGTAGAATATGACAGTGCTTGGTGGCTGGCTTGTGTCTTGGGGAAAAATAATGAGAGCGGAGAACTGAAAGTAAGCTTTCTTCATCCACGAGGACCTGCCTCATCATTTTTTTACCCAACACCTCAAGCTATTTTAATTATTAAACCAGAAAGTCTTATAAAAAAAGTTGAACCCAACACTACTACTAAAGAAATGTCAGATTCATCAGAAATTCTTAAAAGAAAGTTAAAAAAATAAATTTAAGGTATATAGTTAGTCTTAGTGTTTTCTGTCTAATTTTTATCAACGAAGTAGAAAAGTTTGTTTATTTCTTTTGCGAGTTTAAAATAAAATAATTTGTAGATAAAGCCTCTGGGTATTTTTTAAAACCTATATCCATCCAACAAATTTATTTATTGTAATACCCAGTGCACTATTGGTGCTCCTAAAATATGTTTATTTTTTTAAATGCATGATTTTTAATGTACTTAATATTTTTGATATTTTTTTTGACATTGAACCCATCATTTCTCCATCATAAAATTTTGTGGATAATTAAGTAACACTTTGACCAAAATTATATATTTTTTTCAAAAAAATTAAAAATGGCCTTTTTGAATTTTTCAATTTTTTTTTCAATTTTTTATTTTCAATTTTTTTTTTTGTTAAAATTATGTTGTGATATTTCATAAAAAAGAGCTTCAAAATGACTTTAAAATGAGCCATTTATTACTTTCCTAGTGTAAGTGGTTCTCGAGATATTGCTAGTTTTGTACATTCTTGTTAAGATCAAAATGCTGACTTTTTTATTTTGAAAAATTAAAAAAAAAACTACGAATCAAAAAAATCTAAAAATTTGCATTTTCAACTTTTATGGTAAGAAGAAAATATATACCAAAAATCATCAAAATTGGAATTGGTCGCGTAAAATTTTTGTGATTTTTTGGTTGATTTGATATGGAATGACCCTTTTAGTTTTTGTATAATTTTAGAATGCTTGTTTGTATATTGTTTTATTCGTGATGTTTTTGTTTGTTAAATTTCAAGTGCACGGTCGATTTTAATAATATTCTGTGTTTTAAAAATTTAAATTTACGTTTTCTGTACAACCTTATTTTAAGAACAATATTCACACAAACAAACTAGAAATGACAATCAATTAGTCAAAATTAGGTTTTTATTCAATTATAAATTATATTTTAGCATTGACATACCATATGTATATAGTGTATAACCATTGTATATTTAATATGGCATATAAATTAATCTAATCTAATCTAATCTACATGTTTAGGCAAGATGGTAGTTTTAATTTTCAAAAATTAATTAAAAAAAACTAATGGTCAAAAAAATGTTTCATTCCTTTTATGGGTAGAATAAATGTATCACAAATTATCGAAATCCGAAAGATGGTCTGCCAAATTTGATTTGAAATGACCCATCGGAGAAACCAGCCGACCCATGGAAGTTCGCCTTACAGAACACAAACGTAAAAGCTCGACAAGGGGACACAACTGGATCGAAAATAGCTCAACATTACTGGGAAAATCAACATCATATGGAATGGAAAAAGGAAAAGATCGTCGCCACGGAGGAAAATCTATTCAAGCGGAAGTTCAAAGAAACAGCATTCATACAGAGGAACCAGAATGTATTTTCTCAACAAAGCGTCACCAATAAGTATATTTGGAAACCCATACTTTTCGGAGGTAACAGATTTCAACTGCGAAACAGCGGGACCAACCCAATGTAAACTTTATGGTTCACTGAACATATGCTGATATATACGATTAGGTAGTCTTATTTTTACTAATATTCACCTGATGACGATTACAGAAAAATAAAGAAAATGGAAGTTCGAAACTCCAAATTACTCTTTAAGTTCAACATTGTCTACCACCTTTAAACAACAGTATTTTGTGCATTTTTGGATTCTACATAAAATTCTAAATATATTTTTTTAAAACAAAACCGAGGGTGATACTTTCGAACATAAATGACACTAAAATTTGGAACTTGGCTAGAGGACACCTTACGATACTTTACTGTTTAATAACTATTAACTTCCGGTGTAAAGGGTGGGCAAAGAAATGCCCGTTTATCAGAAACAACTTTACTGTCGCGCCAGGTGTCTCCGTACTCAGCTTGCTGATTTCACAGTCCGTTTATATCGCCGAAGTATAGACCACCCTAAAAATATCAGCCTTTCTAAAACTTTTGCTCTTTTTTTTCGCGAGCGTTCGACTAAATCCTTAATAACAGAGATGGGACATTAGACACTAGGGACTTATTGGGCGTACATTTTCGCGTTCCCTTATTAAGGAAAATTGAGATTTGACATCTGAGCATGCGCGTGACCTGCGTTTTTATTAAGGGAACCGTAATAAAATACGGTGTTCCCCTAATTCGGTACAGTTACCGTATGTCCCTTATTTTTAAACATAACCTCAATTTGCACGGATAATAGTGATGGTTGGTTTGTTTTTCGACACGACTTTTTAATATTCTTTGCATTTTTAGTTTTTTGTTTATAAACAAAAACAGTCTTGTGGATTTTTAAAATTTATGTGAAAAAATGAATACATTTCAGAAACCTACAAGGTTGAGGTTCAGCTACACTGACGATATATAATTCTTTTGCGAGAATTTATCGGGGAAAATCCCTACAAGGTTAGAAATTTTAAGTTAGGAATAAGGAAAAGTTATGTGACTTCCAATAACACTTTTTTAAAAGTATGGTTAAAGTTCAACCTAAATAAAATACGGTTTTTCCTTATTATGGCAAAACCTTATAGAGTAACGCCCAATAAGTCCCTACTTAAAGTTGGCAAACCGCGTAAATGTAACATAGCTTCGAAATCCAGCGCTGTCATTGGTGAAAACCGGCAGAGGTGGGCGTTTCCCAGGGTCCCTACAATAGATGCGGTGTAGTAATTTTGCCCTACTCTTCGACTCGATGACGACACAAAGATAGCAGCTGATTTTTGTCAGCCATTTAAAAATTGTATGAAGGCTTCACAAATTAAATTAACTTTTCGGATTTTTCTTTTATTTTTTTGTTTAAATGACTGATGCAAGACCTATTTTTTGCTTGTATCGTTTATTATAACGATTTGTGTATAAGTAAATATAATTTATTTTTGGCCTGCATGCGTTGATCTTTCGCCACATAGAAATTATTAAGATCATTAGTTGGTAATCGATTCTGTCAAGAAACTCATCGAATTGGAGTTAGTTCGTGTTCGTAGTTGAAAAGTTACGTTATTTAGTTGTTATTTTTCCTGTTCTGGAAGTTATTATATTTTGTACTTGATTTTTGCCAGGTATTTTTGACCAAAGGCTTTTTGTCAATTTTTTTTAGGATATTTAGGACACAAACACAAAATTTTTAGGACATTTTTTTCCCGTACCAAATTCTTCCTGCAAGGCAACCGTGAATATTTTAAAAAACTTCAGGTTAACATTGGGCCCATCCATACTTATATGAATTAGCAGTTTTGGATCCAGTTCATATTCTTTTAAAAATCAAAAGCTACTTCTTTAATATTTTCGGAACTGCAATGGCCCATAAGTACAGATCCAATAATAGACCGCTGGTACCATTAAGTCAATTACAGAATCCCAAAACTGAATATACATATCCAACTGTTTTTTGACCTGTGAAGTTGTGGTTTTGTCAAATAATAAATAGTAAACAATATAATTTCCTTTTGTACGACCCAGTGACATATTTCGTGCTATCTCACTATCTGGAAACATACTCTTAAATAAGTCTTAGATCCCTTTGGAACTGCGAAACGAGTAATTTTTTTCAACGGTATGTAAAGCCCATAAAGCCTCTGCTTTCGTAGATTTGTCATTAATGGAAAAATTTTCTTCGTTCCTATGAAATTTTCGGCTGCTCCCATGACTTTCTACCTGCCTTACTCCACTGCTGTCTATTTTAAAGTCTACTCTGCATATTTTAAAATATGTTTTTTTACCCAAGAAAATTATTTTTTCAATATACTGAATATATTTTGTTTGTCTATTTGGCATTTTGTCCTACAAAATACAAAGTATATAATCCCTCTAAATACAACATATTTGCTTTGAGCATACAGTTTTAAAATCAACAAATGACAGAAATAAAATTGTTTAAGGTTAGAATTCAATCTAGGCTATGCTCACTTAAAAATGGATGCAATTGAGAAATAATAATAACACCATACATCTTTGTTGGTTCTGGGTGCTAAAAAAGATACTAATATTATCCGATGCTATCTGGCCTGCAATCGGAACGGAGGTTCAGTGAGCCCTACCATAGACATTGGACAAAAAGGATAGAATAAACTCGAAAAAAACTTTTGTATTTTAGTTAAAATTTAAGGACATTATAAAGGAATTTTAGGACAAAATGTTAATTTAAGAAAATTTTTGAATTTTTGGCTCTTTTTGCTTAAAATTTTAGGACGCAGTTAAAATTTTAGGATTTTTTAGGATTTCAGGACATTTGGTCACCCTGTTATTTTGTTATTTAGAAGGAAAGACTTGTTGTGCATACTATAAGCAATAAATCTGATTGCAAATTTAAAACTATAAGGTGCCTTGTTTTTTTTTGGTTTTTTTCATTATTTAATGGAATTTTTTCACTAAAACAATGCATAAATGTAGCTACCTATGACCAAAATAATGTAAGTAATATCACAGGGTATTTAATTAGGACCAGAAGAAAAGAAATGATGAACAAATACAATTTTTATTACAAAAATTTATGCAAAAATAATATAACACCAAATGTCACCCATCAAAAAAATCCATAAAGAAAGCAGGCTGATATATTTGTGTCGTCATCGGGTGGGCGGTGCAAAAAAATTACTAGACCGTGTTTATTCTAGAGATCGTGGGCGTTTGTACCTCGACTAACGCGATTTCAGCTAACGGGTCTCGCTCGACGTGTGATTGACAACTTCTGTCGTATCTGACCAATGAGAGTTACGCGGTTTGCCAACTTTAAGTGTCTATTATTTTTAATCCCCTACGTATGTGTGTGTGTGTGTGTGTGCGCGCATGTAGCTCTCGAACCAGCAAACCGATTTCGATGGTTTTTTTTTCTGTTTGGAGTCTATCTTTCTCGGAGTGTGCATAGCTATGTTCAATAAAAATAGACTAAGATAAGGTCCAAGAAATTTAATCGGGTAAATTCTGAGCCGTTTATCCGATTATGATGAAAATAGGGTTGTGGATGTTGATTAGGAACTAATCACTTCAGGGGTTTTGTTTAATTTTACTTGTTGTTTACAATACGGCACCTACCTGAGATATAGGAGGCTCGTGCAAATCCAACTGGAGTTTTTCCGCCAACAAGTCGAAATACTTTGCGTCGAAGGCGACCACATCCTTAGTTATCCTGTTAATGGGGCCCTCGTTTCTGCCTCCGTGGATAGCCTTAAGGATACCGACCGCCGCGGTGGTTTTTCGGTCTAAGCCCGCTCCCACATGGTCGGCGTGCGCCTTGGTACGATCTTCGAACAGGTGCTCCCTCGCCTCCGTCAAGCGGGGTAGGTACTGTAAATTTCTTAGTTCGTTGATACCGGTCCTGAAAATGATAAAGGCAGTTTTAGTTTAGATTTGCTCACGATGGGGTAACCACCTTATAGAAATTTGTAGGCGTATTCCCAAAAATAGTAATTTTTTAAAGTACTGTCATGTACCTCCTGTGAAATACTGCGGGTCCTCGGTCCTCGTTTCACCTTAAATTTTTTGCCATAAATCATATTACAATACGAACAGCAACGTCACAAAGGTTTTACATATTGAACTGGTAGATTCAATAATAAATTAGAAAATTTACATATTATGATACTTATTACATATTTTCAACAAAGTTAAAATTATAGTAGCATTTTTCAATAAGAAAAGATGCAAGTTCGTTTCTGACTAAAGTTTGGTAAAAAACTTCTATACCTACATTAATATGACTTTCGCAAATCCAGCGACACTACTTCTGCAGCCACCGATACTATTTGTAAGTCAATTTGGTCTTAATAAAGGTAAAAATGTGCTGTAGTGTTGCTGGATCTCCGAAAGGCATTTGGTACTGCGGACCATCAAATCCTGTAGACATACCGGCTTGGCATAAGAGGCTTCTTTCATAAGTTTTTTAAAAAGCTATCTATCAGGAAGAGGCCAGTATGTTTCAATGGAAGGAGCAGAGAGTGGTCGGAGGAAAGTGACCTGCGGTGTGCCGCAGGGCTCCATCCTTGGACCTACTCTCTTGTTAATATATATAAATTCTATTTCAAAGCTAAACTGACATAAACTGATACTGAATCTAGATAAGTCAAGATACATGTTCATAGCATCACGCATCAAGCAGATTAAGACACAGAATTAATTATAGTGAATCATCATATGCAGATGACACTGTTTTTATTGTTGAAGGAAATACCTGGCAAGATGTAAAACAAAAATTTGAAAAAGGGCGTTGCAATATTTAACTATTCATAAAGAAAACTGCCAAAACATCCTGTAATACACCCGTCAACCGAGTTAAAAACACAAAATATCTAGGAATTCATATTGATGAAAATTTAAAATGGATTGCACTCTTTCAATCAATAATTTCCTATGACATAATTGGATGGGGAGGAATGTATAACAACTGGACTGTAGGTTTTCAATACAAAAATATGCACTAAAAATAGTTTTTAAAAAACCCTTCAGGTATCCCTCAAGTATTTTATTCAAACAAAACCTCATTCTTCAGTAAGATTTTTATTTTTCAAAGCTTTCAAAATATATCCCAATCTCATACCCAAAATAAATCACACTTATGAAACATGAACAAACAACAACAATTTCAAAACCATAAGATATAACTTAACACTTACCCAAAGACAGGCTATTTACTTTGGGCCAAAAACATTTATTTATTTATTTATTTTTAACTCATTACAAGAACAAATAAAAACAACTACCTAGCTCCAAAAAAGCTTACATCCGAATTTTTGGAGAGATATGAATACTACATCAACCTCACATAGATGTAAATTCCTTCTAAATTCTTGCAAAATTTTTAATAACCGTTTTTATTGTAAAACTATTTTTTTTTAATTATCTAACCAATTAAAATATTAATGTTTTGTATATATTTAAAAGCTTTAAAAACAATTATATGATTCTTTAATTTTAGTAAATTATTAGATACTTTATTGTCATCCTTAAATTTTTTTACTCAATTATTTTATTGTTACAAATCAATTTATTTATTACAAAAATATATAAACTTATATTTAAAAGCTTTAAAAACAATTATATGATTCTTTAATTTTAGTCAATTATTATATGCTTTATTGTCATCCTTAAATTTTTTTATTCAATTATTTTATTGTTACATATCAATTTATTTATTATAAAAATATATAAACTTATATATAACAATTTCTATCATTGTTCAATTTTAAGGGGGTTGAAACAAAAATGTCTATGTTCGTGCAAAAAAATTGTTTATATGATGGAGATCTTTCGCCTTGTTTAGGGCATCCTCAGCATCATCGGCAGGTATGGTGAGTATAAAACAGCCTTAAGATTGTACAACTGGTTCATTAATTAATAAAATTGTTAGAAATGGACATAACTGGCACTCTGCAAGAGAGAATACAATTAAAATTTAGTTTTCTATAATTTTTGTCAAGAAAATATATTTTATTTTGAAATTTTTGTTTGGTTATTTTTTCGAAAAACCGCAACTTTGTATATCTGGTATAGTGTATATATATATATAATTATCAATATTTTATATTATATATCACTGGTATACATATTATTTTATATTATATATCACTGGTTATACATATAATATACTGAAATATGTAAACTAGATATTATATTATTATATATTAGTAATATAATGCAATTCAGCGTCAGTCAGTTGTCAGAAACAACAAAAATCTATGCAAAACCTCAACTTTTTTTTCAAAAATCTGGCTTGGTAAAGCTGTAGCTCATTACAGCTAACAGCTACAAAAAAAATTTGTATATCGACGTTGTAGAAAATTTTATCCTCTTTAACTTCCTACTACGACTTTTCGTCCTGAAGTTTATAGTTTTCGTGTTATTTAAGAAAAAAAAACAAATTTATGCACACTAAATCCAAGATGGCGGAATGAGCTCACCCCCCCCCCACTAATGTCGAAAAAATTTTATGGGCCCAATCTGAACAACATATGTCAAAATTCCTACTACCCCCTTTTTGCAAGCTGATGGTATTTTTAATCTCTAATGACTGGACTATAACCTCAAAAAACAAATGTTTTGCGACACCCAGCGACAGTGGACGACAGTCAAGTGATGTCACCGGCGAGAGTGGAGGGGATTGTCGCTCAAGACACGTCGAAGCTCTGAGAACGAGTCTTAACGACAGTCAGTTGATGTCGCTGGATTCCAGTGTTGCCAACTGGGTTCGCCGAAAATTCCCAATTTTTTGTGGAAAAATCTCTAGAATTCCCTAGGTCAAAATTATATTGAATCAGGACCTACCTAAGCAAACGGGCCACGACCCTAAAGTTATTTTGTGACGTCAAACACCTCACTTTCGTGACGTAATTTCGTTAGCAGCTGTCAGTGAAAATATAATTCTGCCTTCAAACTACGTCACGATTGTTTGATTTATGTCACCAAAGTTTAGGGTCGTGGACCGTTCGTTTATGTAGGCCCTGATTGAATATTTAAACTTAGATGTACCTACATACGTCAAAATCAAAACAAAAAATATCTTAGAAATTATTTTTATTATCACAAAAAAAGACGATAAACGGTCAAATTTAATTATTTAAACTCAAAACAGGTCGATTAGTTTGAAGCAGTTGAAAATTCCCTAGATATTAGGTGAAATTCCCTGTTTCCCTATTGCACGAAACCATTTCGAAATCATGCAAGAAATGTCATTTTGGCGTTGAACTGGTGACGTCACGGTTCAACACATTTCAAAGGATTTCAAAACCGCTCTTTGGACGGTTTCGAAGGCGTTTCAATATGGCGGGAGTTGTCATTTGTCCAAATACGCGAGTAGTGTTGGGTTATGGAGCGCCGGCTATTTTTTTTTGTTTTTTCAATAATAAAATGACGGAGTCTGATTTGGTAATCATTAAATTGGGAGAATTCCTCTTAGAGGTAGATTCGGACACTGCCAGGCAGCTTTCGTCAGATAAATTATTTAATGGTGGGTTTATACATCAAAAAGTTAGGTTTTGTAAAACTGTCACTGGGAAGTGCATTTTGGCGATAGCAAGAACCGAGACGTTTTCTTACATTGAACCCGTTTTGAAAAACTTTTTCAATAAATACGTCATTGATTAGTGATGTCACAACTCTGAAATATCGTGTTATTAGTGCTTAAAACCATTTACAACCAAGAAAATATTGCTTTCCAACAATTTAGTATAAAGTATAGAATCAATTTAAATGTCAATTTTTCCCGCTCGTTATCAATTACGTCACTTTTTTACCAATTTGAACGAGCTTTTTTTTCGTTTCGAACTAACGCATGCATCTTTTGCCTAGATCAGACTCCACATTGAAATTTTGTGCCGCTGCCGTCTATTGCTTCTCAGTCTTTTCCACCAAGAGAGAAATAGAAATCAGTGTCAACACGTTAGACTAGGCATTAGTTAACTGTCAAATACTATGTCTAACTTCTGGTCAACTCTTAGCGTCTTTATTTTTGTTTTTCCACCTTTTCCACAAAGATTTTTTATTTAAATATATTTGTGAAAAGATTCCTTCTATATTTTTGGTTTTTTAAGAAGGTGCCGATGAAACATTAGTTTATTCGAGCCACAAGCACCTTGTCAAACTATGACGTAGTATGTAACGTCATTGTTTTGAAACTTTTTTGAAATAGTTGCATATGAGAAAATGCCTCCGATGACGTTGTAGTTAAACCGGTGACGTCACATTTCGTAATCACGCAAGCACCATGTTCTACGCCAAACAACGACTCATCTATTTCAAAAAATAGCGTATTCCATTGAGACTTTCAGTGCTTTGCGGTTTTAGGTAAAAACAAGAAACAGAGATATCTCAGTGTTGCACTAACTCTCAAAGGAATACGCTAAAAGTTTCAAAACAATGACGTCACATAGTATGACAAGGCGCTTGTGGCTACATCTTCAGAAACCAAAAATATACAAGGAATTCTTTCATAAATATATTTATATAAAGAATCTTTGTGGAAAAGGTAGAAAAACAAAAGTAAAGACGCAGAGTTGACGAGATTAAGTTAGTCACAGTATTTAGGCGCGTTTCTGCGAGCTTAACATAGTTACTATTATTTTCTCTTTCTAAATGCACTCGCCTAAGAGAGATCCAGCATACTACACCATCACAAAAAATACCTGCCTTTACACCCTTCGACCCAGCATACCTGTCAGGGGATAACTATCTGAAAAAGGTAGTTAGACAGCGGGGTCGAAGGGTGTACAGGCGGTATGTTCCTGGTATGCTGGGGTCTCTCTCAGACGAATGCATTTAGAAAAAGAGAATATTAGTAACTATGTTAAGCTCGCAGAAACGCGCCTTTTGACGTAACTAATGCTTAGTAACAGTGTTGCCAGAAACTTTGAAAATGGATTGGAAGCAGTTACCGTATTACTGAGAAAATTACCAGATTTTTTAAAAAGGATATTTAAATTGCGTTTTTTTCCGCAACGTTGCGTTGGCGTTGAAGAACGCAAATGTTTTTTTTGTTTGGTGGAATTAAGATGTGTTCACACGAGACTAAAAAACGTTTTTTCAAACAGTTTTCAAGTTTATTCTTAAAATCATTTGTGAGACTGTGAGCCCTAATAGCAAAAAAATATTCCCTGAATGTTCCCTTAAATCCTCTAAGCTCACCAGGGATGTTCAGGGAATGTTCTGTGTCCGCATTTTTGATATTCCTCGAACATCCTGGTAGAACATTCATAGAATATCTTCGCAGGATTTTCATAGCACATTTATGAGCTTGAAAAAATATGTTCTCTCACAAAACACCCTCAAAAAAATTTTAAAAACTAAAAAAAAGTTTTTAAACAGCGATGGGATTCGAACCCTCAACCTACTGGCATCCATATAAGACTTTTCCAACGACTTAACCCTTTGCGCTACGGGGGCGTATAGGAGAAATTATATATTAGCGGGATATAACCTTTTGGACATTGCGGAAGAGCACCGTGAATTGTTTTTTTTTACATAAAATTAGCATCGCTCCTGAACGGCTTAACGGATTTTCATAATTCTTTTTTTATGGGATAAAAATATTACCCCCCTCCCCGAATCCGGCCAAACGGTAGTGGAAGGCGATTACGTTATTTGTTCAATGCAGGATAACTCGAGAACTGCTCAACAAATTTTCATAATTCTTTTTTTATAACTCCCGAACGGCTCAACCGATTTTCATAATTATTTTTTTATTGGAAATAAATATTAGCCTACCCCAACAAGCTTTTTGAACAAAATAAAATGCTCACTTCTGCTTAAACATTCGTGGAATATCCTGCATTGAATATTCGGTGAATGTACTGTTTAGGATGTGTAAGAATTTTTTTTGAAATTGCTGTCCATATTCAAAAGGAAAGTACATTTTACGGAAATTAGCAGAACATACACGGAATATCCTGCATAGAATATTCGCTGAATGTTCTATCCAGGATATTCAGGGAACGTATTTTCAATGAGCTGTCAATATACAAAAGAAAGGGCATTTTCCGGACTTTAGTAGAACATTAGGGAATATTCTGCATGTAATATTCGCTGACTGTACTGTCCAGGATATCCTAAGAATGTTTTTAAATGTGCTGTCAATATCCAAAAAAGGAGATTTTCTGGACTTTCACAGAACATTCGTGAAATATCCTGCATAGAATGTTCGCTGAATGTACTAGGTAGGATATTCTGAAAATGTCTTTTAAATGTGTTGTTCATGTCCTAACTTGAAAGTTATTCAGAGCACGTTTTTGGAATATCCTACGAATATACTGTAAATGTGCCAGAACATTCAAACATTCACAGCACCTTACTGGGATATCCTTGAAATATCCTGTGCTATTAGGGGAACTATTAATTTTATTTATTTTAATCGTTTTCGTGTGTTAAATAGGGCAAATATTGTCAAATTTATCAGAATTCATTACATTTTATGTAGATCAGCCTTTATTATTATGGGTACAGATGGCAAAAAGAGGTATGTCCGAGAATTATGGAAAATCGTCGTTGTTTTCATTCTGTCTCTCTGTTGTCATGATATTGGTAAAGGAAACAAGCATTTCACGACCAAAACTTAAAATTTGCCGACATACTTTAGCGTTGATTATTCCCACCAGCTCTGAAAGTCGGTGGCGCTGCGGTGGCTAGTAGATTTTGTTTTTAATTTTACAAGAGCAGTGCCTTATGTGACCAAAAAGGAGCCCAATAAAAATCACCGACGTTTAAAAAGTGGAAAAAGGAACACACCACAAAAGGAAGTTTGTGTGTTGACTTTCATTTCATTTAAATAAATCACTGTATTTTTTTGTGTTTTTTAATAAAGTTAACTAATATATCTACAAACACCTTTTATTCATTTTTTAAAAAAGATTAGACCTTAATCCTAACCCTAAGTACAATTCGTCCCAACTAATTCTATATGACAAAGATAGCTATACAGAATAAACAACAAGTCAAACAAAGATAGTCATATCTTTATTTCTGAGACCACAACTACGTTTATATAAACCTTTTGGATCGTTTCGAGTAATGTTTTCCAATGTCCGGTGGATTCGACGCCATTTTTTCCACCGCGAAGTTGCAGAAAAAAACGCAACTTTCTTGAATTGCAGAAAAAAGCAAAGATAAAAACAGGCTTTTTTATTAATTTTCTCGCTTGTACCAAAGAAAAGGAGATTGGTTGCTTGCGAACTGATTTTAGGCGGATTTAGGGCCGGTTTCTCAATTGCGAGTCAAGGTGACCCCCGGATTAAATAAGTACCCAAAATACTGTATCTGATAATATTTTTACACAAAAAATATGGATTTTGGTTTAGATATCAACAATTTAAAAAAAAAGCAAAACTTTTACAAAATAGATACTTAAATTTTCACATAAAAATACTATGACGTCATCTATTAGCCACTTCCCCTTACTTCTTCCACTGGTTCAAGTGCCGCTTGAACTGAGGGTGACCCGTGAGATTTACTTGGTTTGCAAAGGTTCCGAATATGTTCCACTTGGAAAAAGTAAGGAAATTATTGGCAACGTGGGAGTTATCTGCATTTTTTTGTGTTTTTTGTGTGGTGATCATGATTATTACCTGTCAGCTGTCAAAAGAAACACGTAAAATTTGAGGTTGTTTAAAAAAAAAATATTTTATTGATGAATGTATGGAGGAAACGGCAAATAAAACTACTATAATTGGATAACTATAAAACGTATTACGTAATACGTATTGAAAAGATTGTATTCTTTTTCTTTCATAGAGCATGTTCTCTGTTCCGACAAAGAGCGTGACATATGAAGAACAAGATGCTTGATTTATTTTCGATACGTATTGAATACGATGTGAAAACATACTAATTAATACACCACCAGACCAACCCAACCCATTTTTCAGTTTACAACGAATTTGCAAAAAAAAGGTGAATTATTCGCTTAGAGAAAAAAAACATGATTTTTTTTGGACATTCTAAACCTTTTGTAAAAGGTATCATCTCATTTTTAAAAAAATCCTTCTTGGTAGGTATTACATTAATTACAAATGCCCGTGTGCACGGGTTCGGCTTGACATGTAAGCCGAGCTTAAGCTTTAGTTTTGTTTTGCAAGTGTGTGGAATATCATGTAAGTGGCACTTAAGCTGTAGTTAAGATAAGCCGTAGAATTACTTCGGCTTAAGCGCATTTTTAGGTTATGTGAAGTATTTTTTTGATTATGTTTTTAAACAAAAGCCATTAACTTAATCAGATTATAAAACTGTTCCGTTGCCTTAAAATATTTCTATGATTGTAATATAGTGGTCTGTGCTTAAAATGGAACTTCTTTGGGATTACGAAGAAGATGAAGAATTAGACTTTGTAATTAATGTAATACCTACCAAGAAGGATTTTTTTAAAAATGAGATGAAGATACCTTTTACAAAAGGTTTAGAATGTTAAAAAAAAATCATGATTTTTTCTCTAAGCGAATAATTCACCTTTTTTTGCAAATTCGTTGTAAAGAAACTGAAAAATGGGTTGGGTTGGTCTGTTGGTGTAATAATTAGTATGTTTTCACATCGTATTCAATACGTATCGAAAATCAAGCATCTTGTTCTTCATATGTCACGCTCTTTGTCGGAACAGAGAACATGCTCTATGAAAGAAAAAGAAGACAATCTTTTCAATACGTATTGATTACGATGTGAAAACATATACTAAATAAATAGTCAGGTTTCATAGTTAACCAATTATAGTAGTTTTATTTGCCTTTTCCTCCATACCATCATAAATGATCAATAAAATTTATTTTTTTAAAACAACCTCAAATTTTACGTGTTTTTTTTTTTGACAGCTGACAGGTAATAATCATGATCACCACACAAAAAAATGCAGATAACTGCCACGTTGCCAATAATTTCCTTACTTTTTCCAAGTGGAACATATTCGGAACCTTTGCAAACCAAGTAAATCTCAAGGGTCACCCTCAGTGCAAGCGGCACTTGAACAAGTGGAAGAAGTAAGGGGAAGTGGTGCACACAGGCAAAAGTCTAATTCTTCATCTTCTTCGTAATCCCAAAGAAAGTCCATTTTAAGCACAGACCACTATTACAATCACAGAAATATTTTAAGGCAACGGAACAGTTTTATAATCTGAATAAATTAATGGCTTTTGTTTAAAAACATAATCAAACAAATACCTCCCATAACCTAAAAATGCGCTTAAGCCGAAGTAATTCTACGGCTTATCTTAACTACAGCTTAAGTGACACTTACATGATATTCCACACCCTTGCAAAACAAAACCAAAGCTTAAGCTCGGCTTACATGTCAAGCCGAACTCGTGCACACGGGCATAAATGGACATAATAGCACATCCTGTGAAGATCCATACCTTGAGAACCGCAACTATTCTGAACCGGCAAATAGGCTGGTTCCGATTCTCAAGGCATCGAACATGACAGGATGCGCTGTCTACATCGATTTTTTCTGTTCATATCAGCTAATACATGACGTCATACCACTTTGGATATGAAAATTTAAGTATAATCCGGAAATTCATCAAAATTAAAAACTTTTGATTACACACACATGTAAACATAAACAATTATCTGTAAATTTAAACAATACTCAAAGATATTACACAATCGAGGTCTCCTTCTTTTGCATATACTTTTGGGAAATTTTAGGACCAAGGTTAACCGTAACCGCAGCTGTTTTCTTTTTGTAGACCTTAGTCCTAAACTTTCCCAGAAGTATAAGCATAATAAGGAGACCTCGATTGTGTAATATCTTCGAATATTGTTTAAATTTACAGATAATTGTTTATGCTTACATGTGTATATAATCAAAAGTTTTTAATTTTTATGAATTTGCGGATTATACTTAAATTTTCACATCAAAAGTGCTATGACGTCATCTACTAGCTGACATGAACAAAACAAATGGATGTAGATAGCACATCCTGTGAAGATCCATACCTTGGATATGTAAACATAAACAATTATCTGTAAATTGAAACAATATTCAAAGATATTATACAATCGAGGTCTCCTTCTTTTGCTTATACTTCTGGGAAATTTTAGAACCAACCGTAACCGCGACAAAAAGGATTTTCGTTTTACAATTGGTCCTGGTTCTGGTTGAACCAGAACCGCAACCGGTCCTTTCGTTTTAAAACAATGACGTCACGGTTGCAACCCGGTTATGAAATTTTAGAACCAGCCTGGGAGGTTGGTTCGGCCCTTTGGTTGTAAACATAACCCCTAAAATTTTGAAAAAGTATAGATAGTATTTTTTTGAGTAAAATCAAAGATATCTTCATAATATTTTAGATGACGTCATTATTTTAGAACCGCTGTCAAAATTTATGTCAAAATTAAGTCAACCAGAACCAGGACCAATTCTTAAATCGAAAATCCTTAAAAAGAAAACGGCAATAGAGATCAAGATTAGTGAGCGAAGTCAGCCAAAAACTTCAAATTTTAAATTCAATGTAGAGCTTTAAAAATGCAGGACCGCCTTTTCATTTTGTGAATTTTTATTTACGTCTTTTGTTGCGAATCGTTGTTTTTTTAACTACTTCCCAATGAGCTACAGACTTGAAATTTCGTAGTCGTCTTTTTTTAAGTTATAAACCGATTTTTCTGAAACTCAAAACTTAGCGGTGTTGGAGGACTTAATACAATTTTTGACTCAAACTTAAAAAATTAAAAACGGCGGATCCAAAATGACTGACTTTTTTATTTATATACCGATTTGTTTCAAAACTTGAAACCTTGCGGTGTTTAAGCATAAGAAGATTTAATACAATTTTTGACTCAAACTTTACAAAAATAAAAATGACGGACTTTCTTATTTATAATTCGATTTGTCTCAAATTTTCAATTGCGGTATTTAAGGTCACTCAATACCATTTGTGACTCAAACCTACAAAAACAAAATGGCGGATCGTAAATTGCGATTTTTTTTCTATTTATGACTGATATGTATCAAATTTGGTAATCTGGTGCAATAATAGAGTTGGAAAGGATGAGAAGTTTCGATACGAGCCAAAAATCAAACTAAAAACTATTAATAAAAATGAAAAAAAAACTTTGGTATACTATTTAGATCCGGGGATAATACAATTTGGATGAGCGGGGATAATAGATTTGAAAACTGAAAAATTTATAACTTTCGAGCCAAAGCTGCTACTGATATGCAGTTTCCAGGGTTGACTTTAACTTCATGTTTCCTTATTTTAGAAAAAAAAATAATGTGGTGGGGAGTGAATTGGAAGATAAGAGTGGGTTGATGTCTTTGAAAATTCATAACTTTTGAACCAAAGCTGCTACGATTATGCGGTTTTAGATTCATAAGTTTTTTTAAGATCCAATAAATATTTCCTAACATTAACGTAAAAAACTATGTTGGTGGGTGTGGATGAGATGTTATATATTCATAACTTTTTAACCAAGACTGCTACGAATATGCAGTTTTCAAATTTGAATTAGTGTGACGAAACAGATTTATATCGATCTATATGACATGCCAAATTTACAAACTTTCCCACAACCAATTTAAGTAAAATTTGGCATACTTATGTTGAACTGTGATAGTACACTATTATGAAAAAACTACCCCTTAACCCACCTCTTTTGGGACAGAAAATCTTTCTCTACGCGAAGCGATTTTTATGCAGTTTCCTTTTTATTTACACTAAAAAGTAAATAAAAAAACTTTTAAGTAAAACTATCTATATTATATCTATTTCTGCACTAAAAGGTAAAAAATAATATAAACTGATAAAAAGGCAAAAAAAAAACGGTCCAAAAACCATATATTATAAACACACATGATAAAATTAACAAACTATTTTCATAAATGCGGTGCTGACCATAGTAATGTCAACTGTCTTACGGTAACGGTCATAGGGAGGAAGGGGTGGAGCCGAAGCGTTGCCAAACGTTACGTAGGGGGGGGGGAGGGTTTCGACAGTGTTACGTAACAATTTTTTGGATCAGGAATGGAAGTTTTTTTGAATTTACTATTAGTTTTTAAGTTTCTTTTTATATTTTGTTACTACTTTGTTCCTGTAATGGCAAGTATAAAGCCTTATAATTATAGTTAGTTTTTGACTTTAACATACTAAATTAAAAAAATTAAAATTTTTGTTTTTGGAAGAGGGATATTTGAAGGAAAGGTCTTAAAAACGTTACATAATTTTAGAGGGGGGGGGGGGAGTTCGCTCAACCATTACAAAACGTTACATGGGGAGGGGGGGTCAAAAATTAGCAATATTACCGTTACGGCCGTCATTTGTGCACGGCTCCTTAAACGAAAACGATTTTCCTGAATGCGGCCCTGGCCATATCTAGTAGGTGTTGTGATAAACTGTCTTACTACAGTATTTTCCAGCCGAAGTTTACATACATTAGGGATTTATTGGGCGTTACTCTATAAGGATTTAACAATAATAGGGACTTATTGGGCATACATTTTCGCGTTCCCTTATTAAGGGAAATTGACATTTGACATCTGAGCATGCACGTGACCTGCGTTTTTATTAAGGTAACCGTAATAAAATACGGTGTTCCCTTAATTCGGTACAGTTACCGTACGTCCCTTATTTTTAAACATAACCTCAATTAGCACGGATAATATTGACGGTTGGTTTGTTTTTCGACACGACTTTTTCATTATCTTTGCATTTTTAGTTTTTTGTTCACAAATAAAAACAGTCTTGTGGATTTTTAAAATTTATGTGAAAAATGAATAAATTGGAGAAACCTACAAGGTTGAGGTTCAGCTACACTGACCATATAATTCTTTTGCGAGAATTTATCAGGGAAAATTTATACAAGTTTAGAAATTTTAGGTTAGGAATAAGGAAAAGTAATGCGACTTCCAATAACACTTTTTTTAAAGTATGGTTAAGGTTCAACCTCAATAAAATACGGTTTTCCCTTATTATGGTAAAACCTTATAGAGTAAAGCCCAATAAGTCCCTAATAAGGGAAAACCTTATTTCATTTAGGTTGAACCTTAACCATACTTTAAAAAAAAGTGTTATTGGAAGTCGCATTACTTTTCTTTATTCCTAACCTAAAATTTCTAACGTTGTAGGGATTTCCCCTGATAAATTCTCGCAAAAGAATTATATCGTCAGTGTAGCTGAACCTCAACCTTGTAGGTTTCTCCAATTTATTAATTTTTTCACATAAATTTTAAAAATCCACAAGACTGCTTTTGTTTATTAACAAAAAAAGCAAAACATATTAAAAAGTCGTGTCGAAAAACAAACCAAGCATCACTATTATCCGTGCAAATTGAGGTTATGTTTAAAAATAAGGGACGTACGGTAACTGTACCGAATTAAGGGAACACCGTATTTTATTACGGTTCCCTTAATAAAAACGCAGGTCACGCGCATGTTCAGATATCAAATGTCAATTTTCCTTAATAAGGGAACGCGAAAATGCACGCCCAATAAGTTCCTATTGATTGAAGTCAACTGTCAACGAGAATTTTCAGTCTGACGTTTACTTTTTGAACAGGGCCTCATTCAGAAAATTTTCGATTTCATTTAGTTTAAATTTTATCATGAGTATTGATTATAATAAAGGGTGTTTGAACCATTTTTTCCATTTTGTTATTGTTATCATAAGACAGTTGATCACCGTGTACTATACAGACCGCTTCAAGCTACTGCGAACATAGGGGGAATCAAGTCCAATTTACTATCCGTGCCGTACGACCGAGGTGGATTCGAAGCACGCTGCAGTGTTATCTTTTGGAAATTCATTTTGTTTTTATTATTTTGTTTTATTTCTGCCTTGCTCGAGAAACAGATGGGTAAGTTCTTAATTGAAATAATACATTTTTAAAACTAAAAATGGATGTCTACGAAGTTGCCGAAAAAGTGCAGATGGTCAAATGGTCAAATCGTCATAACCCAACACACGTTTTTGACGTAAGAACACAGTATCCCCAAAAACTAAATGTTTGGGGGGGGGGGGTATTGTAGGGGAACACGTAATTAGGCCATTTTTTATTAACGGCAATTGCAATCTGAATGATCCTAGATACTTGGATCTACTGCAGCAGCACATTATTAAAACTGCTAGGCAGTTGTTAGGTGTAAGATTTGGTGAAACATGGTTTCAACAAGATGGTTGTTCCGCTCACAATGTTGGCCTTGTTAGGGAATATCTTGATAATGTATTTCCTAATCGGGTTATAAGTACACGGGGAACTATTTTATGGCCAGCTCGATCTCCCGATCTTGCTCCTAATGACTTCTATCTGTTTTTGAAGAAGCTTTTCAAATTATCACCCCTAACATGCTTGGAAACGTTGGAAGGGGTTTTTATAATAGGCTCGGATATTGTCTAGCCGAGCAAGGAGGACTTTTCGAACATTTTCTTTAATTTTTTTTTGACTGGGAGAATCTTTTTGGTTTTTAGAATGTATTATTTTATTTTGAGAACTTGCTTTTATTTTGTTTCTCCTTATTATTTTCATTGTAACACGTCGTCACTGATAAATCTGAGCAGTTGACAATAAAACTCTCTTATTTATCAGTGAAAAAAAAATAAGAAAATTACGTTATAAAAATTTGCGTATTTATTGAACAAATTCCGGTTTCATTAACTACGCTCCACACAGCACCGTGGTTAGAGGCGTACTAAATACAAGGCGAACGGCGGCGAATGGCGATCGGAAGCCTGAGTGTTGGTTGCTTCACTGATAGGCGTGCGGTGTCTCTGCATGTACGTACACTGGCAAATTAGACTTCTTTCGCCCTATGTTCGCAGTAGCTTGAAGCGGTCTGTATATATATATGGCCAGGGCCGCAAATGTTTTATTACAAGGTTTTATTTAACTTTACCTCAATGTATGTATGTTTGTAATTTCGGTTCAAATCTTGCAACTCAATTTTGACTAACTTCTAGATGTCCGATTAAATTCAAATTTGATATGCGATTATAATCCCGGTGACAATACACTACAATAATTGGTATGGTATTGTTAGACAACCCCTGGAAGGGGGAAAACATTTAAGTTTGTCAGATGTCAACCAAAATTAGGAGGATTTTTGGAACAAGGAATACGAATTTTTGATCAGATTTTGAAAATTTAATATGGCGGATTCAAGATGGACGATTTTTGGTCATGTTTTACTAACCAATTCTAACTGACTTATGCACATACGATTGTCTCCAAATTTGTTATGTGTTTATAGTTCCGGTGACAATATAATAATATGATATTAACAGGTACCCATCTTCCCCTAACGAGGAAAGTGGAGGGGGAAAAATATTTAGTTTGTTCGATTTCGATCAAAATTGGCATACAGGGGTTTTTAGGGAAGGGGATTATGAATTTTTGATCAGATTTGAAAATTTCAATATCACAGATTCAAAATGGATGATTTAAAAATTAAAAAATAGCTTATTGGAGGATAATATAATAATGTCTTTAAAAATTCACAACTTTTAAACCAAAGCTGCTACGATTAAGTATGCAGTTTCAGATTTATATTGTTTCCTAATTTTGGAAGAAAAAATAATTTGGTGGGGTTTAGTGGAGGTGAGAGTGTATTGATATCTGTAAATGCTTAACTTTTGAACCAAAGCCGCTCGCTATAACTATGTCATTTTCAGATTTACCTTCAACTAAATACTTTCTAGTTTTTAGAGAAAAGCATACGTTGGTGGGGATAGTTAAGGGGGAGGTCTGTGGAGCTAATATATTTAGAAATTCATGACCAAACCTACGACGAATGTGCAGTTTACAAACTTAAATAATTTTATATAAAAAAAAAGGTTTCAAACCTTTTATAAAATATAAAATGCATTAAAAAGTAGAAAAACATTTTTAGAATTGTGACATCATAATAAAAAAAGCGATGGGCGCATTTCACGAAGTTTGGCCATGTTGACTCGATAAATTTATGTTATTGGTTATATTATAATTGTTCGCAAGAATCTGAATTCACTATAAAGCAGAGAAATGCAAGGGTTAAGTAAATTCAACCCAACTCGACCCAAGCTATCCTAACATTTCTGATACTTATATGGATGGACATTGTTAGTTTTAATTTGCGCCCATCGCTTTTAATATTATGATATCAGGTAGCCGATTTCATGCACAATTGCTTGTTGCATTCTTAGAGAATGCCTAAGTGCAATCTAGAAGGTCATGTTGGTCTGTACCAAAATGATGACTTTTTTACTACTTTCATTATATTTCCACTTATTTTCCACTTACCTTTATCGCTTACGTATCCAAATTTGTCCTCAAAAGCTCTTTTTCCATTTATTTTTTATGATTTTTACTTTTTTTTAAACTATTGAAAACATTCACGACAGAACGCGGTCAATCCCTTCTGGCAGTGCCGGTTTCATATTTTTCAGATTTTTTTTCACTTACACTACGTATATTTTAACATTATCTGTATTTTTTTAAACTTTTTAAATAAAACTGGCTTATGTTACGAGTCTTTCATTTATTAAAAAAGACTAACGGAATATGGCTGTGGCACACAAACAACATTTTGCACTGAAATACAAAAAACTCTTGTTTTTTCGTTTTCTTATTTATTAATTTATTCCTACTTTTCAACAATAATATAAAAAGACTACCGCCTGAATCAACACGAATGCATTGCATGGTTTATTACCAATCACATTTCACATGCACCTCTCTTATCACACTCATAAAGATACGTGAATATATTTTAATTAACATTAAAGTAACATTTGTGGCATATCGGACAAAGCGTTTTTGTTTCTCACTTCATTACGACCAGGCCTCCAATGTCTAATGGAGAATCCAGACACCTACAGACCTGTTTCATCCTTATTAGGAATCATCAGGGAGTCATAGGATTGTACCTGGCAGTTGAAGCTACACAGGCACCATGCACACCTCTCGAATTTAAAACAAAAAGTTTGTAATCCTACAGGACCTAGTACCTGTGTGCACCACCTGTCGAATAAGCTGTCCTATGACTCCCTGATTCCTAATAAGGATGAAACAGGTCTGTAGGTGTCTGAATTCTCCATTAGACATTGGAGGCCTGGTCGCAATGAAGTGAGAAACAAAAACGCTTTGTCCGATATGCCACGAATGTTACTTTAATTTTTATTTGCGGACACGAGATTAACTTTATTATTTTAATTAACGTTTGGTTCTGAGCCAGGTAAAATAAAGTAAGGGGGCCAGTCATAAATTAAGTCACATCATTGTGGACAAATTTTGACCACCTTAAAATTACGTTACAAAAAACATATCTTCCCCTTGAATTCTAAAAAAAGATCGGTTAAAATATTGACACATTTTTCTTTGCCGCAAGAAATAAAAGACCGAAAAAGAATTATGACGCCATGCTACCACCGATCCCCCACTCTAATGATAAAATGGACACCATTATTTAACATTACCAAAATTGGAATAAAAATAAGGAGGCGTAAATTTTATTTTGGGACGTCACTTTAGTGAAGACAGTCATCAGAAACGTAATGATTTATGACAAGGTGGAGGGCGGGGGCCAAATTTGGCAAAAATTGTGTTTCTAATTTATGGAGTGCACTAAGAGCCATAAATTATTTCACATCTGCCAACTCTTGACTCCCCCCTCCCCTGTCACAAATAAAATTCTTCCTAAATATACCAAACTTAAGATCTTAAATTTTGGTATTGGGAAATTCCATGATAACTCATGGGACAAATCTTATATAATACATTTTTTTATCCCATTTTTCTCTCTTTTAAAAGATATACCAGAATGACAATATTTCAATGCATTATGTAAAAGGTTTATCTGAACAATTTAAAAATAAAATCATATTAATTTTTTATTCAAAGTCCAGGATATTACCAAAAATTGGTAACTCATGGGACATCAAAAAAGGGCAGAGAAAAATCATGGATTTAGAAAGTGCTTTTTCTCTTAAACTAAAAGTAGTTTAAAATTAAGAGTGGCAAAATATGTTTCTTTTCGCTAGATATAATAAAATGGTATGATATTGCTTTTCTTTACGTGCTTTGATTTTAAGTTAAATATAATTTTTTGATTTCATTTCTTATGAAACGTTAATATTTCGTTGGTTTTATTTTATGATTTGGAAAAAGATACCCCACACACTACTTTGGTTGTGTTAGATACAAAAATAAAAAATAATGCCAAAAACCTTCATCACATCAACTAATGTTAGTAGGTAGGTACCTATCGGTGGTAGCACATTTTTTTGGACATTTATTTCTCACTCTAGAAAAAAAGGTTTTAACTTTTTTAGCTCCTTTTTAATAAGGGGGGGGGGGGTGTTTTAATTTTGTGACCTAATTTTGAGCGGATCACCAAAAACGTAACGATTTGTGAAAAGAGGAGGGTGGGAAAATATGACCGAAAGAGTCCGTGTAATATAATTCATGGATGGCTCCTTTTAGTTCATTACACCTCTAAATGCCTCATGCAGTATCCAATGTTTATGCTGTTTGTTTTTTTGTCGCGATAAGAGTGGTGTGAAATGCGATTACTAAAACCAACGCTGTCGGGTTGATTCATGCAGTCTACTTCCAATATTACCTATTATTGAAAAGTAGAAATAAAAAAAGTATAAAATATTCAGTTGAAATAAAAAGCTTCAAAAATTATGTTTTGTGTTCTTTCAACTAATAACTATACTGGCGCGTAACGTTGAAAAATGGTGAAAATCTTTAAAAATAGTTGCAAAAAGAGACTGTTAAGGACAAATTTGGATACCTAAAGCAATAAAGGTAGGTGGAAATATTTTCAAAAGTGAAACTGATGAGATTGCCATAAGCAATTGTGCATGAAGTCGGCTACCTGAATGCTAAAAATTATTTTCTACTTTTTAGTGCACCTTATATTTTATAGAAGATTGTATTTAAAAAGCTTTTTTTATATAATTTTTTTTTATTTTTACATTTGTACCCTAAATCGTCCATTTTGAATCCACCATATTGAAGTTTTCAAATCTGATGAAAAATTGATATCCCCTTCTCTAAAAACCCCTGTATGCCAATTTTGATTGAAATCGAACAAACTAATTATTTTCCCCCTCCACTTCCCTCCTTATGTGGAGGTGGGTAACTAATAATACCATATTATTGTATTGTTACCAGAACTATAAACGCATACCAAATTGGAAGACAATCGAATTTGTATAAATCAGATAAAATTGGTTAGCAAAACATGACAATAAATCGTCCATATTGAATCCGCCATATTGGATTTTCAAAAGCTGATTAGAAATTCGTATTCCTTATCCCTTAAATCTAGCGTATACCAATCTTTGTTGAAATGGGACAAACTTAGTCCCGTCGTTGGGGAAGAGGCGGGTGCATAATAATAACATATTATTGTATTGTTACCAGAACTTTACACGCATACCAAATTTGGAGACAGTCGAATGTTTATAAGTCAGTTAAAAATGGTTAGCAAAACATGACCAATAATCGCCGATCTTGAATCCGCCATATTGAATTTTTAAAATCTGATCAAAAATTCGTATTCCTTATCCCCAAGAACCCCCGTATAACAATTTTGGTTGAAATCGGACAAACTTAGGCGTTTTCTCCCCTCCAGGTGGTGCCTAAAATACCATATTATTGTATTGTCACCGGAACTATAATCGCATACCAAATTTGAATTCAATCGGACATCTAGAAGTTAGTCAAAATTGAGCTGCAAGATTTGACCCGAACATATAAACATACATAAATAGAGTTAAAGTTAAATAAAATCTTGGAATAAAAAATACGCAAAATTAAAAGCCAGTACTGCATTTTAAACTTTAAATTGAATTTCAATCCATTATTTTTTAGGTGGCTTTGCTCACCAGTCTGGGTCTCTCAGGCATATTGGGTCTGCATTGCGTTTTCTTTTTATGTTCGGTATACGTGCTTTAACAGGCATATTCATTTTTTATTCATAAAGTATACCTGTCATCATATTGTGTCACTCTTGTACATTTGATTCAAATGAAAGCGTAATATAAGGGGTTATTCGGAGTGATTTAAGGTTAGTAGTGTAGTTATAATGCCGATTACCAAAATCTAAGGCGTTTGATTTTGGCAACTTAAAAATCTGGTTTTTGTTCTATGGAAAGTGAGGTTATGTTTTGTCTAAATAAAAATTGAATTGACTGTATAACAATAACAAAGTGGCAAAAAAGGTCCTTGTATTAAAATCAACACACATGATAAAAGGCGCGTTTCTGCGGGCTTAACATAGTTACTAATATTCTCTTTTTCTAAATGCATTCGTCTGAGAGAGACCCAGCATACCAGGAACATACTGCCTGTAAACCCTTCGACCCCGCTGTCTAACTACCTTTTTGAGATAGTTATCCCCTGACAGAGATGCGAGGTCGAAGGGTATAAAGGCGAGTATTTTTTGTGATGGTGTAGTATGCTGGATCTCTCTTAGACGAATGCATTTAGAAAGAGAAAATAATAGTAACTATGTTAAGCTCGCAGAAACGCGCCTAAAGTAAAATTAAACGAAATCTATTTTCCTGAATACGGCCCTCGCCATACTGTGATCAGGAGAAACACATGCCGGATTCTACTTCTGTGCAGCAAAAGCAAAAAGTATTTTTCCTTCCCTCTCTATCTGTTAAGGAGGGAAATAGAAGTGAGCGGCAAGAGCTGTTTTCTTTTTGTAGCAGTTACGGTTAACCTTGGTCCTAAAATTTCCCAGAAGTATAAGCAAAATAAGGAGACCTCGATTGTGCAATATCTTCGAATATTGTTTAAATTTACAGATAATTGCTGATGCTTACATGTGTATATAATCAAAAGTTTTTAATTTTTATGAATTTCCGGATTTTACTTAAATTTTCACATCAAAAATGCTATGACGTCATCTACTAGCTGACATGAACAGAACAAATGGACGTAGATAGCACATCTTGTAAAGATACATACCTTGAGAACCGCAACCATTCTGAACCGGCAAAAAGGATTTTCGTTTTACAATTGGTCCTGGTTCTGATTGAACCAGAACCGCAACCAATCCTTTCGTTTTAAAACAATGACGTCACAGTTGCAACCCGGTTATGAAATTTTAGAACCAGCCTGGGAGGTTGGTTCGGCCCTTTGGTTGTAAACATAACCCCTAAAATTTTGCAAAATTATAGATGATCTTTTTTTGAGTAAAATCAAAGATATCTTAGGCGTTTTCTCGCGTTGAAATTGTTTAAAATATTTTTAAAAAGTTTGAAACATTTGTTTTCTCGCGTTGCAACGGTGACGTCACATCGAAACGGGTTAAAAATATTTTGAAACGAAATCCACTCTAGTTTCAAAACTGACGCGTGCGTAGAAGATACGTCAAAATTCTACATTCTTGTTTTAACCGATTTTTTTTTGTTTTTGCGTGAAAATGTATGAAAAATCGTATTCTAGATATCTTGTTAGCCATTCTTCATGGTATCCCTGTGGTCTTATATGATTTTCTGGGCTTAAAAGATCAGTAAATAAAAAAACTTCACTATCCATGTAGCTTGCCATCCATGCTACTAAAACGGGCCGTAAACTCGAAGGTTTGGTTAGATAAACCAGTAGTTGATCCATTTTAATTTTAAACACCAAAAAAATAAACAGAAAAACGAAAGAAAAGTGAGGTTACACTGAACTACGTCAGCGGTTTGAACTACTCATTTTTTCTCGGTTCTAAATGATGACGTCACATCTAAATAGTTTCAAATAATATTTCAAAATAATTTCAACGCGCGAAAACGCCTCTTCATATTTTAAATGACGTCATTATTTTAGAACCGCTGTCAAAATTTATGTCAAAATAATGTCAACCAGAACCAGGACCAATTCTTAAATCGAAAATCCTTAAAATAGGCTGGTTCTGATTCTCAAGGCATCGAACATGACAGGATGCGCTGTCTACATCGATTTTTTCTGTTCATGTCAGCTAATACATGACGTCATACCATTTTTAATATGAAAATTTAAGTATAATCCGGAAATTCATAAAAATTAAAAACTTTTCATTATATACAGATGTAACCATAAACAATTATCTGTAAATTTAAACAATATTCAAAGATATTACACAATCGAGGTCTCCTTCGTTTGCTTATACTTCTGGGAAATTTTAGGACCAAGGTTAACCGTAACCGCGACAAAAAGAAAACGGCACGAAGTGAAGTTATGGATCACACATTAGAATGTTGACAGTTGACGTCATTGGGGATAAATTTCGGGAAAATACCGAATTTAAATTTTTGTTTTTTAAATGAAGAAATTCAAAAGTAATTGTGTCATAAAACTTGCTCGTGAAGATGACAAGATTCTGTCAAAACTAAACAAAAAATGTCTGGTGCGCATAACCCGTTCTAACCATAGAAAATCCGCAAAATTTAAAAATACCGGTGGTAAACGCAGTTTTGGAACCAATATAAATACCTGCATAACAAATAAACCATGTTTCAACAAACTTCTTTTTGTTCGACTGATGCGTGAAGATGACAGGATTTTAAAAAATCAAGAAAAGAAAGAGAAATTTAAAAATGTTGAGTTGTACAGTCAAGATGACAAGTTATTAACACCTAGACCTAGAAACCTTCAAATTTGTGAAAATAAAGAAATTTTCAAGAAGCAAGAAAACCCTAAAAATGACAACTGTGAATTGCAAACAAGTAAGCAAAATGAAAAAGAATCATCAAAATTAGAAACTGAAAATTCTAAGAGGGCCACGGAGATACTTAAGCAAAATTTCAAGAGCTTGGTTAGGGTTCCTCAAAAAGTAATGAATAAGGATGCCTCAAAAAATGCAGAAATGGTTCATACTTCTCTAAACAAACCAACTAAGAGCACAAATGGGGATGTTATCCTGAAGGTTCCACCAAATAAATCCATTCTAGAAACAAAATGCAATGATGACTTAGAAATAGTGGAGGTTCCTCCAGAAGTGATTGATTTAACTTTGGATCGAGAAGGTGGGTTCTATAAGACACAGCAAACTCAACAACTCACCATTTTTAAATTGAATTTAGGGGGTAAAGCTAGGAACACAATGCAACTTTTTCATGCATCAAATTTAGTTTTCACAAGATAAAAAAAGATGCAAGCAGATTGTGTCTCCTTTTAACCTGTTATTGGAAAATTTGATGCATGAAAAAGGTGCATCCTGTATTCCTGACTTAACGTTTTTGTTTAAGCAATTTTTACTACGTTTTTCACATTTTTATGCCGTGATTTGCTCAATTTAAAAACTCTTTCCAAACTTTCGCTTTCCAGAATAAAACACTCACATTTTTCAAGTTTTCACTGTTTTTTAAGCGTTCAAAAAAAGTACTGCCAAAAAACATTTCTTCTCTGTTAAAATGAAAAATATTTAAGGTTGTTGAAGAGACAGCGGGCTATAAAAAAATATTTTAGAGAAAGATGAAAATAATGTTTTGTCATCTGTCTGTCATGTTCAGTAGTGTCAAGCATATTATTTTTATTTTGCTATAATATAGCAAAATAATTCTTAAACTTATTTAAAAATTATTCTGTTCCAAATACAACATATTTTCTTTACAAGACTCTCCTGTAAAATTAACAACTTGTCGCTTTCGCCCCTTCGCTTTTTCAGGAAATCGAAGAAACTGTCAATGTTGCTTAAACATGTACTAAAAGAAATTAAAATATCTCGATAACTACTTACACTAGGGCAGTGATTTAAAGCTTAGTTCATAGCTTTTTCAAGTGCCTTTACAATAAGGTATGACACAATGTACTACTTACGATTTTTTCCATTTTTTTTTCTAAATATATTTTCTTTCTGGATATCTTGCTGTAAAACGAAATACTGCGGTCCCCCGGCTTCTGTTTCAACTTGCATATAATAATACACTTCGGATCCATTTTTCGCCACAAACTTTTCACAAAAATATCAAAAAAACACTATTGACAAGTGCTGAAACTTTCACTTTCAAAACAATGACATTCCAGGAAAAATCGAGAAACCGCAACAAACAATCAATGTCGCCACATTGACTACAAAAGATGTTTACGGAAAACACATGTTAAATTTTCAAAAAACGTCGAAAGTTTTAAATAGGTTGTGAGTATTATATATATATTGTGTATATTAGCTTTTTCAACATATATCTTAAACCTCGTTAATTAATTAATAAATAATCGTCAAAACTTAATCCAAAGTTTTTTGTTGCATAATTTTGTTATTAAAATTGGCAACACAGATTTCTTTCTCTCCTTTTCCCACTGTAGATGTTGCACTCAAACAACCAGTGTAACCAGACAGACCAGACTCCTTCTCTGTACCAAAAATTATCAAAATCAGGGAGATGGTCTGCCAAACCTTTTTTTTGGAAGTATCACATTGCTTATTTTTTTTTTTTCATTTTTCAAAATTTTTATTTTTTTTTCATGAACCAATCAAGTCTCCATCATGAAAAAAAAAATTTGAAAAATGTTTTGGAAAATTTACAAAAAAAAATCAAAATACTTATTGAAAAAAATTTAATAAAAAGTAATTACCTACATCATGTCATACCTCATTGGAAAGGCACTTTAAGGCTATAAATCACTGCCCTAGTGTAAGTGGTTATCAAGATATATAAATTTCTTTGAGCTACAAAAAATGTATACAAAGCAATTTGTGTTCATTTTTAATAAAAAGAAATACAACCCATAATAGCACCTAATAAAAGGTTTTTTGGCTCTCCTGCACAATTATGATTTTGTGACATCCACCCATTGCAAACCAAGCCATAGATATTACCTATGTTAAAACACCCAATTTTTTTTTTTTCATTTTTGCGTTCTAAAAAAAATTACCTTTTTAACCATACCACACAGTTTTTGAGATATTTTGGTTGTTAGCATCGAAGTTCTTAAACATTAAAATAGCAATTAGTATTTGGACCCATGTTAAGTTGATCTTGACCCTATCTGTTTTAGAACCATATCTCAATAGCTACTGCATTATTTTAAGTAGGTAATTTAAAAAACCTAATTTACTTTCAGATTTAAAAACGTTTAATCCAAAGCCACCATTGAAAAGCATACTTAAAAAACCAAAAGAAGACCAAGACCACAAGCAAACAGCAGTACAAAAGAGGCAAGTTAAAAAATTAAGCTTTTCAACAACGGAAAAAACAAAAAGTAATTAATATATGCATCAGGTTATACCAAAAACAAAAAAAAAGCTGTTAATGAAATATTTCTATTTTTGTAAAAACTTATTTTGTGACTTAAGGATTACCCTACTTTGTTTTGTTGTTCAATAAAAAAATATCCAAATTAAAAAAGGGTCTGTTTCATTTTAAAAATGTAAATTTTAGAATATACACCATGGAGACTTTTATAACAAATTAGTTACGAATTAATTTTACACCATTGGTGACAGTCAAAAAAATTTTTATACAAAATTGCAATGCAGATTTGAGACGCGACTTAGTTAAGCTAACATGATTTGGCAAAAATCTGCTAAAATGTACCAAATTGCTGTTATTTTCTTTTAATTTCTTCCCATTTTAAAAATATTGATTTATGCATTATTTTTACAATATATAGGGTGTGCCAAAAAAAACCGCACTTTTTTAAATGATTATAAATTAGCGGAAAATTGTCCGATTTTAATAATATTTAGCTTTTTCGAAAGTCAAAGCTTCAAAATTTATGGGACCAATGTCAAACTTGACATTTCCTAAAAATCCCAGATGATGGACCTATTTGAAAAATAGACATTTCTTTTGAAGCACATCGATGTGAAATTTAAAAAATTCGGACAAGAAATAAGAAAGTTTGCAATTTTTAAATAGACCAGAGTTTACCTGCAAAATCAAGCTTATTAAGAAAAAATCTACTTGTTTAAATAGCAATAACTTTTTCAAAAATTGACCGATTTTAATTAGTTTAAAATTTTTAAGGGCACAGGCCTCAAAATTTATAGAAGTTGTGTCAAAAATGACATTTGTTAAAAATTCAAGATGGCGGACTTGTTTAAAAAACAGGCATTTTTGACCCCCCTAGAAAAAACTTTTTCTGCAACACATCCTTGCTAAGCACACCAATGAAATATTTTAAAAATTCAAACAAGAAATAAGAAAGTTTTAAATTATATAGACCAGAGTTTGCCTGGAAAATCAAGAAATTTTCTGTTAATAAGCTTGATTTTGCATGCAAACTCTGGTCCATATAATCTTCTTTATTTCCTGTTCGAATTTTTTAAATGTTACATTGATGTGTTTGGAAAGGATTTGGATTTGTAACAGATGTTATTAACTAAAAATTAAAGGCTCCTCTAGCTTTTGCAGAAAATTAAAAAAGGGTAGGACCGCTAGGTTAACGTTAAGTTAGCGGTCCTATCCATAATTCTTGGAAAAAAATTTAATGTTACTATTTCGAAATTAGCTGCTATTTAAATGCTCCCTGAGTATTAAATCAAAACTTTGAAATTTTTTTTTGTATTTTCGCAAGAAAATAAGTATGAAGCGCGGTCCCACAGGTACCCCTTCAGATAAACCAAATTTTAATTATTTGATAACAAAGAAAATTAAGTGCTCTTTTCGTTGTGGCGAAAAATGGAAATTTCCATTTCCAAATTAGGTGCCATTTAAGTGATCCCCGAATATTAAATCAAAACTTTTTAAAAATAAGTGGGGACCGCTAGCTTAACATAAACCAGGCGGTCCCACACAGGTACCCCTATAAATAAAATAAAGAGCAATTTAAGTGCTAATTTGGTCCATCTTTCGAAAATTAAGTGCTCTTCTCGTCGTGGCGAATAAATAGAAATAATGGAATTTCGTTGGGAATTTTACACAAATTCGAAATAATAAGCATAACATGATTAATATCTTCAATTTAGGAGTTCAATAAAAATGCAAAAACCCTGGTTTTCGCGCGAATTTTTTTTCAAAACTAAGCTCCAATCATGACCCAATACTGACCCTTCCACCAACTCAACATATGTTAAGCTAGCGGTCCCTCCTTATTTTTTTGCGCAATTACCAAAAAAAAAATGTTTTTCAATGTTTTGATTTATAATATTCATGGAGTACTTAAATAGCACCTAATTTGGAAATAGTAACATTCAATTTTTCTCCAAGAATTATGGATGGGACCGCTAATTTAACGTTAACCTAGCGTTCCTACCGTTTTTAAATTTTCTGCTAAGCTACACTTAATTTTTAGTTTGGGCACCTAAAGGGCACCCAATTTTATATAGATTACAATTTTCTTGAAATTATTAAAGTCATAAAGGGTTTCTTATCAAATGCCTTTTATATTATTATCTGTCTCGCGCCGCATCATCCCGCGCCGAAACGTACTGCGCTAAAAAAGCCATCCCGAAAAGTTCCTGTCCCTTGCTTAACCGAGTAACCAGACATATCGCTTGAGTCTTGTCTAAAATGCCCCACACACGAGACACGTTGCCTGGCTGGGGTGTCACAAAATAAAGAAAAGCAAAATGCAGGAATCGTTATTTATAGAAGCAAACTTTGGCAAAATCGTATTTTGTAGAAATCGAACTTTGGAGAAATATATATCAAAGAAATCGTAAAACAGAGAAACCGTACACCGTAGAAATGGTAAGGCGAAAATCTGTTCTCTGCAAAGTACCTGCCTGCTTGGTGTCGGGGTTAACGCGCCGCGACTTTCAAGCAGGAGATGCCGGGTTGAAGCCCCGGGTCTTGCAAGTTGCAGGTAGTCTACTTGGACTTTTTCTTATAAAATTACAGAATTTTGTAAGATTAAGGTAAAATGCAGTATAAAGCGGAGTAGACCGTGTTACCTAGAAGGCAGGCTAATTCGATTCCATACCGTCCCTCGTAGAGGACGTTAAGAGGACGGTCCCGTGTGATCCATATATTGATAGTGGAGCACGTTAAAGATCTCTAGCCCCGACAAAGGGGTTTAGGCTAAATTAAATCCTAGGAAAAGAAAACTGCCTTCCTAGGGGGTGCTCATCAGACCGGTCTGGTGAGTGGGGTAGGGGGGTTATACATTCAGTATCAGTCTAAAAACTATTGCCGGATGGCAAATTCTGACCAAATAGCCATAGTGGCTGCGGTCAATAAAAGGTAAATTCTCTCTCTCTCTGTTCTCTGCCTGACAGGTATTTGCATGCGAGCTTAGAATATGAAAAAACATTTTTTTTTATGCTAAATTTAAAGGAGTGGTGGATTGGTTTGGGTTGGTGTTTTAAGTATTTTGGGGTTGGTTTTTCAATGGATCTGTGGCAAGATTCTTTCAAGAAACCAATTCATCAACTATTTCTTTTTTTTCTGTTTTTCTGCAAATACCAATAACCCCTTTACAACACCTGCAAATTTTTTAAAGTATATTTTATTGAAAATTTAAAGAAAATCATGCAAAGCTGCTGAAAATCATGATACTAACGTCTCTTCCTTTTTTACGAGATTATTACACCTAGCAACGCTGCTACTAGCACACTTCATTTAGTCATGCCCCCTTCTCCTTCCTCGCAGCACTTTTTTTCCAGGATTTTTCTCTAATGCTTCAGCCTGCCTGAATTTTTTTTAACTTTGCCTGTGGCGGAGTGGTGCAATCATTTTTATATAATATTCCACGGATTAACAGGACAGGAATGTCCCCTTAAAATAAAACCCATTCGGAGTTTCAAATACAAATTTAAAAAAATAGGCAAGATTTTTTCTTCTCCAAATTATAGAAAAATTAAGCTCTGAAAACGAGCTTACAATGAAGCCCAAGTACTGCCTAGTCCTGCCCAAAATTTTGTACACCTCATGCCTACAGTTGTTCACCCCTCGGCAGATACATACAACATGCGGTTGTCATATTTATGATCTGATTAATTAAAACTAAAAAATAAAGTAAATTAAACGATTTTATAAAAAAATTGCACTACAAAGTAAAAAATAATTTGGCAGATCTCTGTTTACCACAGTCTAGATTTAACAATAGCGTTAAAGGCACATTATATATTTTATATCGAACTTAAAATTGATGGATATCTTTAATAATCGTGCCACGATTTTATATCGAACTTAAAAATAGGGAGATTTAGGTCAGGCAGTTTAACGCAAATTTCGTTACTCTTATGGTTACCGTTACCGTAAATGAAGGTAACTTCACGAGGTTAAAAATAGAGCTTTTGAATGTAGTGAATCGTTTGGCGGTAAACATAACCTTACTTTTTTATTGACTTTTGTTGTTTTTTCTCAAGTCTTTTTTTTATTTGCTTTTCTAACCATATCATGGAAGAAAATATTAATTTAGTGATAGGACTGGGAGATGGACACCCCAACATAAATTTAGTCAGGCAAATGATTTTGCAAGATATCTTTGGTGGAGTAATAGGAGTAATACTTACTCAAAAAAACGGTAAAAAAGGCACCCCACTACTACTATAAACACGGTTAACAAAAAATAAAATCTAAATACACAAAATGTTTGTAAGACAAAACAAACTTTTATAACCTAAAAATCTTCCCCATAGAATCACATCAAGTTTGGCTGGTTGTCTTTTTAACGGTAAAGGTAGTCGCTATTCGACGCTAATTAGCGCCAGTGGTTACCTTTAATAAAGGTAACAGCCTGACAGAGCGTTACTGCGCCTGCCCAAAATAAAGGTAAGTGTAACAGGCTGACAAAAAACCTGACCAAAATCTCCCTAGTATAAAATGTGCCATTAACGCTATTGTTAAACCTAGACTGAAGGAAACAGAGATCTGCCGGATTATTTTTTACTTTTTAGTGCAATTTTTTAACAAAATCGTTAAACTGAAATTTTTATGGAATGTCGTCCCCTTTTATCAAACAAACCAAATAACTTTTTCCTTATTTTTTACTTTCTTATCACTCATTAAAAAGTTTCAGGGTGGCCACTGGAAAAAAACTAATTTTTTTTTAATGACAATTTTTGAAAAATTTTATGACATTTTTCGTAATATTATTTTCCTATGAGCGTGCGGAAAGTATCACTTTTCTGCACAGCGTGCATTAAAAAATGAATTGCCGAGCGCCGTGTGGAAGAATCCTTTTCACGCACGCAATTTTGTTGTATTTTTCTCACGCTCGTAGGAAAAATGTTGTACCTAACACGTGCGGAAAGCGTCTTTTCGAATTTACGGCTTGCCCGAACGCCGGTGCGTGCGGAACAGTATCATTTTCCGCACTTGTTAGGTAAATAACTAATAACCAACCATTAAAATGATGAATATATTTAAAAAATTGAATTCCAAGTAGGTACCTGTAATTGTGTGAAATAATAAATCCACCTTATTTTTTCATTTGTTCATTAATCATTAAAATTAAAACGTTTACTTATACAAATATATAAAAATAAATCTATTATCAAAATTTAAACGGTAACAGGGTTTTTCCAGTCTCATGTGCTTTTCGGAAACTGCGTGGATGTGGGATTTAACTTGCACAATTCCACATCCATCCATTTTGAATATTTTCTTACAAAGTTAGTAAATTTAGCAATTAAATTTGTTTTTTTAAACAAAACAAAACCTTTTGCAAGGATATAATAGGATTTATTTTCTCCAAAGACATCCAACTAAAATAGACCCATCAAGTCATTCATAAATCACTTTGAAATGCGATCAGTCGTTAGACTTAGGGAAAACCATTTTATCTTCCACTGGCAACGATGGCCCAGGTAATACCACGTCACGTTTACCAGCGGCCAGAAGCGGCTCGTTATTTATAAATGTAAAAAGGTTTGGTCTTTATTTTCAGTTACAATTATTAATTTATTTTTTTTTACTTAATAATTGATACCGAGGTATGAATTTGTCATTCTGAAAATATTTATGTAAAGAAATAACTTAGAAAATATTAAGTTTTTCAATGTTCTCCAGATAGTTAGTTGCCTAACTAGTGCGGAAAGTGATACTTTTACGCACGGGAAGAGTTCGAGCGGGAAAGGCACTTCCGCAAGACTTAGGTACAATTTTTTTTCTACGAGTGTTTATGATGACTTTCTTGATCAAAAAATAGTTTTTAGAACACACATTTCAACCTCAAAATTTAAAAATTTGGTCCATAAAGTACCATTTTAAAAAAAAATGCGCGCGTTAAAAGTTTTTTCACGCACGCTAGGACAGTTTTTTATGCACGCCGTGCTTTTTTTTACGCACGGCGTGTGGAAAGTTGAACTTTCCACATTAAAACTGATATGTAAAGTAGACTTATTTACACGCATTTGCTAATCTTATATACTGGCATGTGTTCAGTGAAGTAATAAACTAACATGTGTCCAGTGAACCATGAAGTTTACACTTGGTTGGCTCCGCCGTTTCGCAGTTGAAATCTTTTACCTCCGAATGGGTTTCCACATATCCTTGATGGTAACACTTTGTTGAGAAAATAAATTCTGGTTCCCCCTGTATAAATGCTGGTTCTTTGAACTTCCGCTTGAATAGACTTTCCTCCTTGGCGATCTTTGCCTCTTTCCATTCCATCCAGCAATTCTGAGCTATTTTTGATCCAGTTCTATCCCTTGTAGTTTTGCGTTTGTGTTCTGTAAGGCGAACTTCTATGGCTCTGCTGGTTTCTCCGATGTAGATATCCCCACACTCTCATGGCACCTGGTAAATGCAGTTCTTGGTGTTGTAGCGATATGGTTTAGTTTTTGTTAATTGACTTCTTATTGTTGTGGTCGTTTTGAAGACAGTCCAAAGATGGTATTGGTTGCCTATTCTTCTCATCTTTTCTGAGATTCCTTTGATGTATGGAATTTATTTGAATTTAAATACTAAATTATATAAAATATTAAAAATACAAAATAAAAACAAAAGAACCACTTCTACAAAATTTTTAAATAAATAATGAAATAAACTTTGGAGAACCCTCTGAGCACTAAAGGTAAAAGACCTCGTCAAATGGCTGAAGGTCGGGAAATGTACCCAAAACAGAGGCAGCGTTACCCCTCTGGATTGCAAAGCTTATTCTCTGCTTCAAAAAATAGGTGGATCTAGGTTCAAATGATGAAGCATAGATCTTAGCATCCAGTTCTTTCACAAATGATTTGAACCAAAAGTTTCTACATAAAAAGGAACAAAATGTTTGCAGCTTCTCCAGCTCTTTTAGACGTTAAATTTAAATTATAAGTGTTTTATTTGGTGTGGTCTGAAGAGTTTTATTGATCGTGTAGTTGGAGACACCGTTCTTTCGCAGATTGGATCGAATTTTTGGCTTTTCTTTATTTAAAGTTTCTTCTGTATTGCAGATGTAGGTGGCTCGATCTATAAGAGATATTGCAATTGATCAATTCCCAGTTTGGTTGATGTGGAGTGGTTTGATTTAAAGCTTAGATAATGTCCAGTATGAGTTGGTTTGCGATATATGGAAGTGATTATGGTTGAATTATTGTTGGTGACTAGAACGTCGAGAAAAGGGAGCTGACAATTATCTTCTCTTTATTATGCTGTTGACATGAAATATGTCGTCCATGTATGTTAGCCATAGTTTGGGTATCTGTCGTAATGTTCGCAGAACTTCTTTTTCAATCATGTCAACAGCATAAGAAACTGCATCACATTAAGTCTGGAAAAAGAAGAAAATTATCAGCTCCCTTTTCTCGGCCTTCTAGTCACCAAAAATAATTCAACCATAATTATTTCCGTAAATCGTAAACCAACTCATTGGACAATATCTAAACTTCAAATAAATAAGTCAAAAATTCGATCCGATCTGCGAAGGAACGGTTTCTCCAACTACGCGATCAATAAAGCTATTCAGACCACACCAACACAAAGGACGACATACGTCAATACTGAAAAAAAGGCGACACTTATAATTCCATACATCAAAGGAATCTCAGAAATGATAAGAAGAATAGGCAAACAATACCATCTTCGGACTGTCTTCAAAACGACCACAACAATAGGAAGTCAATTAACAAAAACTACACCATTTCGCCACAACACCAAGAACTGCATCTAGCAGGTACCATGCGAGTGTGGAGATATCTACATCCAAGAAACCCTTAGATTAAAAAGAGACAAGATATCTGGTCCAATGAAAACTCCTTGGCAAATAATAACCACTGTTCATTTACAAATAAAATCACAACAAAACAAAGGTGAGAAATATCGATTATTTTTCTATCTTTTTAAACGACGTTAGAACGATAGTGACAGAGAATTCTGCCTGTCAACCACTTTAGGTCGTGATTGGCTTGTGGGTGGGGAAAGTCGGCAGAGCGCAAACGATTTTAAGCAGTTTATAAGTCGTTTTAAAACCACATTTTGTCAAAAAACGTTTATAGTGTGTTTTTTTACCAGTAGGAGAATATTTCAGTGCATTTAATTTAAAGTGATATTTTGGAACAAATCGTCCACTGTTTTGAAAACAAAGGGAGAGCAAGTAAAATCAGTCAATGGCGGTACATGCCGGTAGGTACACAGAAAAAAGTTTATGAATTATACTTAAATTAGTAGATGCTTAGATTAAAATATCAACAAACACGTTTTTTTTTATGAAGTAGTTAATTCCCAATGCGTCAAATGAGATATTTTCGAACATTTTTATAAAGTTTTTTTCGAGGTATATTTTTATAAAGACGATAAAATAAAGCTTACTTTTGATGAAGTAGTTAATGCGCAAATAAGATATTTTTTTATAAAGACTATAAAATACAGGTAGGTAAAGTCCTTAAACCAACTTGCAAACAACAATAAAAGTTAATTCACACGTGTTCAGGTTTGTGGAAATATTAAATTCCTACCTCTTACCAGAATATTAAGGTTAATTTATACTGCCGCCGCCGTTGCCATCTGCGCTCGCCCTTCGAATTGATATTTAAATCTTTTTGTATGTCCTAGATGTCCCTATATACCTTAAGCATTATTGACTTTATTGTGTACTGTCAGTATAAGTAAGTTTCTGCTAATGACCAGAAAAAATAACAAAATTAACAAACGCAATAACATAATTTTTTGCTAGTGGGTAATATTTTTTTTTTCTTGATATTCCAGGTGCTATGAACTGTGTTTATTTGTTTTAATGTTTGGCATAATTTTATTGTGTTGAAAATTGAAATTGCTATAAATCATATACAAACGTTGTAATAAATTTCTTTTGCATAAAATTATACTACAAACATTTATTGTTAGGATGCTTCCAAAGCTCAAATTGGCAGAATTATTTTTTGCATGTTTTTAAAATTATCTTGCAGATTTCATATTATAGTAAAAGTTTAATAATATAATCTATGTGTAAATTTATATTTAAGTAGGTACGCCACTGGTGTGTTTACTGTAAACAACAGACAGGTAAACATTGTTCCATATAATAATATAACCAAAGTCTCCGTAAGTGTCAGGTATCTTTCTCTTTTTAATCTAAGAAGAAACCAGCAGAGCCATGAAAGTTCGCCTTACAGAAAACAAACGCAAAACTCGACAAGGGACACAACTGGATCAAAAATAGCTCAACATTGCAAGATCGTCGCGAAGGAGGAAAATCTATTCAAGCGGAAGTTCAAAGAAACCGCATTCATGCAGAGGAACCATAATGTATTTTCTCAACAAAGCGTCCATCAAGGAACCCATACTTTTCGAAGGTAACAGATTTCAACTGAAAAACGGCGAAACCAACCAAGTGTAATTAGGTAGTCTTAGTTTTTGTTAGTATTCACCAGATGACGATTGCAGATACATAAGCATTCGAAACGTTGTGAAAAAGTAAAAAATAAAGACAATGAAAGTTCGAAACTCTAGTTTAACTCAGGTTTGTTTATGTTGGCGTCAACATATTTAGGACGTTCCCTATCTAAGGTAAGTATATCGATGGGCTAAAGCCAGTTTATGTACCGGATTTCTTCAAAAGCTCTTTAGCTATGAGCCTCGATTATTTTTGTATATTTTAAGTTGCTTAAGCTTTGCCCAAATTTCGGTCGACCGCCATTTGTTTGGTTTCATTTTGCTTCATTTTCATACCAATTGCGGTGTTTGCTGCCGCTCAAGATTTCCTGCTCTAATAATAGGAGCTAAAATTTAACAAATTTTTACCAACCTTTTCCTGTTGTTTTTATTTGGTGTCCTGCTATCTATCGTTGGCACCAATTGTTCCCCAGGTCTGCACCAAATTATTGGTCCGTCATTGCTCTGCGTAGGTTCGATTTGGTCCAATATCGACAAGGCTCCCCATGGCATTGTCTGGAAAAATTAAAGTGATGAACGTTCCGATTTCAGTCGTCCTTAAAAGTTATTATTTACTGACATAGGTGGTCCATGAGACTGATAAAATGTCGAAATAAATGTCAAATTTAAATTAATTTTCATATAACCAAAAATGTTTAACTTAAGAAATAATTATATATATATTATAATATTAATATAATATATATATAAAATAATAATATATTAGTGCAAATATTCTTTCCCAAACTGGGCAATTTTTTTTTTTTAATTTAAATTTCCACGTTATTTATGAATGACTAATTTTTTAGGTCAATAAGTATACGAAATTATCTTATCCAAAGCAATTTCATAGGCTAAGTTTACTTTTTAAAAAAATTACTAGAAAAAATGTCCATGGTAGTGAGAAAATAATTTTAATCACTAAAAAATACTTCCCAAAATAACAAAAACCAAAACAGGATTATCAATAGAGTTTCACTATTATAAGCTAGCTGATAAATTAATACGCGTTAAAAAACACAAATAGTAAACGACTTAAGAGTTAGTGACACCCCATAAACGTTATGCAAAAACGAGTTGTCTAATCTCTTCCCAGGCTATATTTTAAAAAATACTTCAAGTTCAAGAATAGTCTGACAACTGCAAAGGTTGCCCTGAGTATGCAACAGTGTTGCCAAATATTTGTTGTTATCCTAAGCCTGTGGCGAGGTGGTTTCAGGTCGTCCATGGTAGTGACGGTAAAACCTAGGGACCAACTTTACATTGCTATGAAATGGATAATTATGAATGGTTTGCGTATATATCTTACCACATCGTTGGTGGAACTCTTTCTAATGTTATTATTTTAAAAACAGTAAAAAGTCATTTTTCTGTCTTCAAGTAGTGACATTTTGGGGTTAATTTTTTTTTAAAGTGTAGATGGACGGAAGTTAAGGAAAAACAGTGCACGTGCCATAGGCCACTTGTGCTCAACATAAGATAAATAAAGAACTTCTAAAAAATCAATAATTTTGAGAAAAATACCGGGGTCATCAAATTGACCGTTTTAATGAGAATGGCCTAGTGGTGGCAGCATCTTTACCTAATTTGGTCCAATATAATACAACACTTTATTAGCTACAAATTTAGTTCTTAGTGTAGTGCAATATTCAGTAAAATGAAAGGGACTTTGAGGGCGCAATGCAAATTAGGGACTATCCTTTTATTTTAAAAAAGATACCAAAATACGGAGTTTAATCAATGTATTTTTAAAAAATACTGCAAAATTTTTCCTGGTCCGTCCCTCTCTCCTTATGAAAGAGCCTATATTCACCTTACCTACTTTACAGAAAGAAAAGGACAAAACCGGAACCTAAAAAACGGGGCATAGGTAACGTTAACAGACAAAAATCGAACAATTGTTGCAAAATTGAAGAGTAAAAAAATAAAGAAACTTGAAAATGTCAACAACCAAAAAAGTTAAAAAGACCAAAATAATTAAAAGAATCTAAGTAAGAAGGCGAAAAAAATCTTGAAAGGTTAAAAAAATAGTTTTAAAAAAATCCAATTTCTCTCTCTTCTCTTGGCATCCTGGAAAAGAATAAGCAAAAAGTGACCTTAGGTTGGTGGATACGGGCATTAGTTATTTTTGCCAAGCATTTTTAACAAAGACATTCAACTAAAATAAACCCATCAAGTCATTCATAAATCCCTTTGAAACGCGATCAGTAGTTAGATTTAGTGAAAAACCATTGGCCTCTCCATTGGCAACGTTGCATCAGGCAATACCAAGCATGCTCCACCTCAAACTAGCTCCATCCACCTTACGTTTACCAGCTCGATTTTACTAAAGCGGCAACTCCGGCGAAAAATAATGAACGAGCCAGCATAGTACACGGTTATACAGGTGACCCGCTACAAGTGCGAGGTTGCCACATTGTGTAGCTTTTATTCCCAATATATATTGGAAAAATAAATAATTATTTTTTTGGCGATATTTCGACCGAAAAAATAAAGGATGTATATACTGAGTGGCAAAGAAAGGTAAACACCCAGTATTTAAGATCCTATTTTAATAATTTTTTGCAGGCAGGTTCCGTATAATTTGATTAAATTTTCAGACTTATCAACGTCTTTTTTGCCGTTTTTTATTAAATTCCTTTTTGAGGTGTTCGATTTTAGTTTAACGAATTTGTGGTCATAGATGTGGTTTAACTCTTACGGAGTTCGTTCCAAAGTGTTTCATTTTCTTCGTCAGAATGCCCCCGCGTGCGTAGAGTTGCTCGTATTCGTCAGCTTAATGACTGAGAGAGGGCGGATGGTGGGCCTACGGGAGGCAGGTTTATCAATTAGAGAAATTGCGAGAAGAACCAACCGATCTTTACGTACGATTTTAAGATGTTATCGGGCATGGACCCAAGAAGGCCGAGGACACAGAACTAGAGGCACTGGACGTCGTAGGGGAACAAGAGAGCGTCAAGACCGCCGACTTAAACTTTTGGCTCTAAGAGACCGGTTTAGCTCTACTCGGCGATTGCTAATTAGTGGAAGAAGAAGGGCGATTGGGATGCGTATAGTGTATCGCCGGATGAGAAGTTTTAGACTGTTTTCTTACCGCCCACACTGGGTGTTGCCACTCAACCCTGAGCATCGACGCAACCGACTGCAATGGTGCACAGAAAGACTGCAGTGGGATCAGGAATGGAATAGGGTGATCTTCAGTGATGAATCTCGCTTTTGTTTGTGCATACATGATGGTCGAGCAAGGGTAAGAAGGCGTAGTGGTGAAAGACGGGATCCACAGTTTGATATGGAAAGGCATGTTCATCATACAGTGGGTGGTATGGGGTGCTATCGCATATGGTAACAGGACACCTCTAGTCTTTATTAGAGGTAACATGACAGCAGTCCGTTATATCCAGGAGGTAGTGGAACCACATGTTCTTCCCTATCTTGAGATGCTTGAAAAGCCCATATTTCAACAAGACAACGCGAAACCGCATGTGGCCAGAGTAAGCTTAGACTTCATGGATCTACACAAAGTTAACCTCTTACCATGGCCGCCAAGATCCCCTGATCTGTCCCTGATCGAACATGTGTGGGACAGTCTGGATCGCAGGCTACTAAACTTACAGCGTCCTCCTCAGACCCTTGCAGCACTTAGACATGAGAGAGGTAGGGTGGAACGAGATACCCCAAGAGGATATAGACCACCTCATCCGAAAAATGCCCAGACGTGCAAACGAGTGTATAAGAAATCGAGGATCCTCAACCCATTATTAGAGTTAATTCTGTTAATGGTCAGCCGATTTGGCTAAAAACCTAATCACTCATTAAGTATTGCCTGGTAAATATGTGAGCATAATATTAATAAAATATATTAAATATAAAGAAGTGTTTACCTTTGTTTATCACTCAGTGTATGTACCATAACATGTGCACTTGTTTAAAAAAAAAAAAACAGATGTGTAGCTACACATTATGAATTATTTATTAAATTAAAAATGTGAAGATTTGTGAATATGTGAATAAAAAGCAAAGCGCCTATACTCACAGGTTGGCCCAACATTTACAATATGGCGTTGTGACGTCACGTGGGTACCGATTGAAATTTTATCGTATGATACTATATCCGGTTTTTTTAGTTTGGTGTTTTTTCTTTGCTTGCTTTTAATACTTTTTTGCAAAAATAAAACATTTTATTCTTATTTTCTACAATAAAGATTATTTATATTCATATTTAATTAAAATCGGCACTTTGTGTAAAAAGGCACTTAAGGTTCTCTCCGGCACACTCTGCTTAATAAGTTTTTGCAATTTTTACACACAAGTCTTAACAAAATAAACAAAAATTTAAAAAAAAACTAAAATGACGCTACCATTTTGTTAATAAAAGCGTTTAAAGAACCCAGCTGACGTTTTAATACGGCGGCCAGTCAAATGTTTGGCTCACCTGTGAGTATAGGCGCCTTGAATACAAATAAGGTGTTTCTCCATCTTTTAAAAAGCAAAACCAGAGAATTTGAATAATTGCAGGTAAATGATAAAAAAGTTATAAAATGTAAAATATGTTTATAAAAAACAATACGTGTTAAAATAAAATAAATAAATAAATAATAATCAAATAAAATAATTACAAAGCATAAAACAATTCTTTCATACCTGATCCATGAGGGACAGTCCTTATCACTGACGTCGCATTGCCAGGTTGAATAGCAAGGCTAATTTTTTGTGTTATAAAACTTTTGCTCCTTTTTGAGAGAATCAAGCTACTCAAATCAGAAATAAATTTAAGTGCTTCATCCCGCCCCAAGGACCGAAAGTCTCTACAGCGAAGGGAACAAAGACAAAGCGATCTTCCAACTCCTTATATTTTCAATGTTTTTCCTCTTCTGCTAAACGTGCAGCCATACCTGATTTGTTAATTTGACATATGAATCCTAAGGTATAAGGCTAAGGTATGCCTGCACGTGGCATTTCAAATTAATTGCTTTCCGTCTCTCCAGGGAAACCATGTCATTCCATCGGCCCTTTTTCCATCGCTGCGACAAACATTAGACGGCTCCAAAACAGAAGGGAATTCTGCTGATCTAAGAGACCGCCTAATAATGTCATTAAGTTCCCCGTGTCTCGACAACCTACCTGCACTTCTACTGCAGCTAAGGCCGTGTAGCCCATAAATATCAGCTAATTCGCCGTAAGTGCAAATATTTTGTCCATAAACAGGAAGTCCAAGTCTAATAGCGATGGAAATCTGGAAGGAATTGTCATCCAGGAGAGGCACAAGGCAAGGCATTTAGCCAAGCATTTGACTCATGTGACTGAAGTGCCAGAAGACGCGCCTTGTCCAGTTCCCCTGAACTTGTTGCAATAATGTTATTAAGAAGAACTTGGCATAAGGAAATATCATATTCTTTTTGAGATTTTGGTAATATATCAGGAATTTTATCTAATTTACAATGTAAAAGCCAGGAATTAAGTGCTGTTTGAAAATCAATATCTTGATAACAACAAATAGTTTCAGGTAGTATAGATTCAAGTAAAAAAGAAACATTAGAAATTGATCCCAAGAACGCACTAAAACAAAGAGTTGAGGAATCCCTAATTCCTAAACCACCAAGTTTTATAGGCAAATTGTTTATCTTATGTCTGATCGCAACTGTGCTAAACATAATGTCTCTATTTTAGTTATACCTTTATGATTTTTAACCATGCCCGTAACTGGTTTTCTTTTGGAGGTCAATAAATACCAAGTACACCATATTTTTCACCCCCTTAACTCTTTTCACCTAACTTAAAATTGCATAACTTTTTATAAACTTGCAAATGAAATACATTCATAAACTTTAATAAGAAAAATATAGACGAAGCAAAATATTTATCAATGATTTACGTAAATAGAGTGTCGTGTTCACATGTACAGGGTGTCTCAAAAGTCCGAGTCCACCCTAATATTTCCAAAACCAAAAGAGACAGAGAAGTAAAATTTCACATAATTAGATGGTTTACAAATCAGTATTTATTTTAAAATGAGATACTTTTCCTTCCGTTTCCAAAAACGTCTAATATTTGACCTTTTTCTGTAACAGTTTAAAAACAATCGAAAAATAATCTCCATAAGACCAAGAAGTTAAACAAGAAAAAGGATATTCGGTGATTATTTGTTTAACTCATTGCTCTTATTTAAAAGTTTTTGTCATTTTATTTAAAAACTGTTAGAGAATAAGGTACTTATATAAACCTAGCGAGGCCACCTAACAAAATCCAAATTTTAATATTTCCAGGATTATGTACTTTTTATGTGCTAATTTCGTCCCCTTTTAAAAATTTCTGTGCTCTTTGAGTTTTGAGAAAATTCAAAAGTTATTTCTTTAAAGAAATGTTGTGGGCTCGCTAGCTTTATATAAACCTAGTAAGCCTAACCTTAAATAAAGACTAAAAATATCCGTTAAATATCTCAGAATTATGTGCTTTTTATGTGCTACATGAAAATGTAAAAAAATATAAGAATTTTTAACTTTTTTAGTTATTTTTTTAAAGAAATGTTGTGGGCTCGGTAGCTTTATATAAACCTAGTAAGCCCAACCTTAAATAAAGATTAAAAATATCCGTTAAATATATCAGAATTATGTACTTTTTATGTAGTCCATAAAAATATAAAAAAGATCAAAAATTTTAACTTTTTTAGTTATTTTTTTTTAAGGAATTGTTGTGGGCTCGCTAGCTTTATATAACCCTAGCAAGCCCAACCTTAATTAAAAGTTGACAATCTCCCTTAAATATCTCAGCATTATGTGCTCCATGGAAATAGAAAAAAACTAAAGATTTTTTATTTTTTAGTGAATTAAAAAAAAAATTGTGGACTTGCTAGGTTTATATAAAGCTAGCGAGCCCATAACATTAAAAAAAAAATAACTAAAAAAGTAAAAAAGATTTAGTTTTCTATTTTGATGTAGCACATAAAAAGCACATAATTCTGAGATATTTAACGAATATTTTTAACGTTTATTTATGGGCCTGCTTTTTTTAAATAACTAAAAAAAAATTAAATTTTTTATATTTTTTTATATTTTCATGGTGCACATAAAAAGCACATAATTCTGAGATATTTAACGGACATTTTTTACCTTTATATAAGGTTGGGCTTGCTAGGTTTATATAAACCTTTTTTTTTATTTTCAAAAAAACTCAAACAGTACAAAATTTTTTAAAAGAGCACGAAATTAGCACAAAAAAACACACAATTCTGGAATTACTGAAATTTGAATTTTATGAGGTGGGCTCGCTAGGTTTATGGAGGTGAAAAAGGTAGGCAACATATTGGTTATGAAGGAAAAGCTCTATTTAAATGTATTGCCAAATAACATGTCATTTGGCAATACATTGGTGATGATGATGATGGTTTTAAAGATGTTCAAAGTGTCTTCCTTGATGCCAACGATAAATTTTTGAATCTACCAAATTGGTTTTAAATTTTTGGCGAATATGTCACAGCCCCAATAAAACCAATTTTAATCTTGACCACGTTTACCTAACTTATTCAAATCTGCTTCATGTTAAGGGCGCACAAAGAAAGGGTTGGACAAACAAATTTTGAGATTTGTGGGAGAAGGGGAGGAAGATTAGGAGGGTTGGTAAAATTAGAAGAAAAAGAAAAAAATACGTTCATGTGAAGAATAATGATATTTATTGAAACTCTCTAAAATAAGTCATATTATTCAACTTTATTGGGATCCTTTTTATTTTGTAAAAGCACCACATGTAACCGTATACTAATAGGGCATGTGTTGTTTTTGCAAGCTCAATGGTCGGCTCCTATTTATTGCACCTCTGTCAACTCATTAAGGTGTAATAAAATATGGGTAAGAAATTGTTGACAATGCATTTTTATAGGCTATTCCTTTAAAAAAAATGCATCCTTAGTTTCCAACACGCGTCTGCTCGGCATTGTCAAATAACTTTTTTTTATCAATGTTCAGTCCCCAATGTTATTCACTGTGCGTCTATTCTTGAATCGAGAGAAAATTTGCTCCCAGGGAGTCACATTCTCTCGCTACTATGCATCTCATTGGTCCAAATCTTCGGTTTAAATCGGTTTTTCTCACTTTTGCCCGATATTGATCGAAAGTAATTCTATTGGTCTTGACTAAGACCCCGACTCCCTGCATTGGTAAATACCAATTTAGAATCATTCCACGCTGAAAATCGCCTTTAAAAGTAAGTACGCGAATCCTTGGCTGAATCTAGTGTCTCAATTTTAGATTTGCATGCGCTGCAGGCGAAAAATTTAAGAAAATTATACTAAAAATGCCATTTTTAACATGTTTTAAATCTTGTATGAAAAAATTCAACGTTTTTGTAGTTTAAGCTAAAAATTTGAACTTCAGGATTTTTATTGTAACAAAAGTGGGTTGGGTTGGGTTCGAATCTAGTCTCGGTTCTAGATATGATTGGAAAATCATGTAATGAATTCGTCGCAGGCAAAAATTTTAAGAAAATTTACTAAAGATGCCATCTTTAACATGTTAATGTTGCTGAAATAACGATCCGTAGGTAAAATTTCTTTCGAGATTTTTTTTCATGTTAAGCGGAAAATTAATAAAAAAAATTCTTTACCTCTATTATGAAATATTTTTAAAAAAAGTGGGTTGGGTTACCTGACAAGGACTGGGTTGGGATCGAATCTAGTCTCAATTTAGGATACGTTGAGAAAATCAAGTCACTAATGAACAGCAGGCGAAAAGTTTTAGAAGATGATACTAAAAATTACATTATTTACACGTTAGACTATATTTTTTTTAAATTAAACTAAAATTGTAACAACCAATGCCATTATAGCGCAGGCAAAATTTTTGAAAGAACCCTGCACGGGTAACAGGGACCTATGACCCGCGGTAAAATGTAACCATATTTTAATATTTTGAAGGTATTGTAGTGTAAGGAAGGCATAAGCCTTAAAATGTCAATAAATAATAAGGGGTTATTTAAGGGTATAAGCAGTGGCGTACTAAGGTTGGGGTGGCTGGAAGGCTTATGCCCTTCCCCCGTTCCAAACTATTAAATATTGACTGCAAGATTGAATTTTCCCCAAAAGTTAAAAATAAAATAATTACCCCCTCCTTCAAGGATCCTCAGCTTCTTCCCTAAAACATTTTCTGCTTATAACACTAAGTATAGGCAAAGTTTTGGGTATTAAAGGCAAGACGACGAAACATGCAGAAAAATGGAAAAAACTGAGGCTGGGGAGGGCTAAGGTTCTTTGTGAAGAAGGGAGGTTGAGTAACAGCATAGTCTATAACCATTTTGCTCTTAATTTTTGGGGAAAATTCAATCTTTAGGAGTCAATATTTAGTGGTTTGTACGCCACTATACCGAATTAAATAAATGTAACAGAAAATGTAAATGCAAAAGATAATTCGGTCGCATTGACTGTATCTCGACCAAAATTATCATATGCTATGAATTTATTTGTCAAAAGGGAGAATATCCAGACAACTTAACGGTTGTAATAGCAACAATCGTATTGAAAAAGAATGATCCATTACTAATTGATAAATATAGGCCGATAACTGTATCAACGTTTCTAGGTAGATTCTTTGAAAAATGCATTTATAATCAAATGATGTTATTTATAAATAAGTTTAAAATTATTAATAAAAATCGAAACGGATTTTATCCAGACGGTCCACAGAGAGTGCTGGCCATGAGTTGATGTCCTTTGGGAATGAATCCTTGGATAATGGAAAATACGTTGGTGCACTGTTTTTCGACTTATCTCGTGCATTCGATACTCTTGATATTAATATTGTTAGTCGAAAATTGTATGCGTTGGGCTTCAGGGGAACATTTCTTTCTTGTCTAATTTAATTTCTAAATTACAAAAAAAATTATGTTAAGGAGGAAAATGAAAGATTTATACGATGTAGATCTTGGAGTTCCGCAGGGTTCTGTTCTTGGACTTAATTTTTATTCTGTTTTTAGAAGATTTCAACCAGCACAATAGCTTAAATTATGTAGTGTGGTATGCAGACCATATGACGGTTGGGGGGAGGGCTGCGGACAGCCCTGGGGAGCTCCAGGACCAGCTTAGTACATATGCTAGAAAATTTACTGACTGGTGTGCTAGAAACAGGCTAATAGTTAACGCAGACAAAACTGTATGCCTCCAATTCTACAATCGCAGGAGGGCAGAAAACGATTTTGTAGTTAAAATAAATGATGACAATATCGGTGTATCAGAATCAACTAAATTATTAGAAACTTTAGGAACTTTTTTAGATAGCAATATGAGCTGAGAACATAACATTTACCACGTTTGTAAAAAAATCAGTAAGAGTTATTATGCTATCTTACCATTGAAATCGGTTCTGAACGTCACAAAGCTAATCAATATATATTATGCCCTAGTCCATTCTCATATTGACGATAATATTATTCTTTGGGGACATGCTTCCAGTGGTTACAGCGTGTTTATTAACCAGAAAAAAGTTATCCGTAAGATATTTAATTTAAAACAAACAGATTCTTGTACACTTACCGTCTTTTCTTAAAAGTGAACCTAATTCCGTAAAATTTAAATACAAACTTAAGGAGCTTATGTTCAAAACTGCTTCTATAGAACAGAAGAATATTTTATGTGTAATTTTGTATCGTCTCTTATGTGCGTTCATGTAATGGTCCTCTTACTCACGAAAACAGCTTTACTTACGATGTTTTACCAAATTTTATATTTAATAAAAAAACTGTTGATGTAAATGTTTATTTATTTCCTTTAGGCTTTTATACAAGCATCGGATAATGTCATAAAATACAAACTATAGACTACCTATACTTAACCTCGAAAATATACTAACAACATATTTTAAAAAAAAAACACTACTATTACAGGGTTCCCAACATGTTCTGATTTCTAACTGCTAAACTGCTGGTCTACGTGGATACCAAGTAAATGTAGACTTTTAACATGACAATGTTTGAAAGCTCAAATTTAGCAGGTATTTATATTATCGAAATAAAAAGGTAGATAGCAGATAAATCAGATGAGAAACTTTGCTCGAAACTTTATTAGAAGACAAAAATCACAGGAACCGAATTCGTTAAATCCTAAAAACAAATCAGGTACTTAATAGTATCAAAAATAAAAGAGTAATTTGCCTAGTTCTACCACCGTTTTTTTGGTTCATCTAGCAAGTCATAAAACTAAAATGCACGAAGTGTTAATATATATGCCCATGTGTACATGCACACAAAAAAGAAGCCCAGCATAAGCTGGAATATGGAAAAACTCAAGACCGAACAACAACACATGAAATATACCAGAAACCAATTACTGAAGAAATAAAATAACCGCAGTGGGGCTACAATGTAAACGAGCTTTGCAAGAACATCCAAGAAACAGTAACTCGGGTTGCTAGTCAAGTGCTCGACAAAAAGAGAAAAAAAAAGAAGGAAGTAGTTTGATGACGAATGTAGTAGAGCGACGGAAAGACGAAATATGACCAGGAAAAAAATGCTTTAACAACCAACAGCATCTAATATAGAAGAGTATAGACAACAAACATCTGAAGCACGCAGAATTATATAAAGGAAAAAGAGTGACCACCATCTAAATATAGTAAGAGAAATGGAGGAAAACAAACAAAACAATAGAATAAAAGAATACTTTCAGGGAATAACAAAGCACAAAATAGGATACCAACCCAGAACTGAAAACTTCCTCTCAACAAACAACGGACAACTGATAACCAACAAAAGAGAGATCTTAACCACATGGAAGAACTACTTTTGCGAACTACTCAACGAAGAGGTAAATACCGATACTACACCCATAAGCATATTGACAGCTGAAATAGAGATACCAACCCCAATATATGAAGAAACAGTTAGTCATAAAAAAGCTAAAAAACAACAAAGCTGCTGGTAGTGACGGCATACCAGCCGAATGTTTAAAATATGGTGGAGAAACACTGCATAGGGTCATCCATAAGCTCATTCAAAATATTTGGAGCACTGAAATGCTACCGGCTCCATGGAAGGAAGGCGTGATAGTCTCCATCCAGAAAAAAGGAGATAAAAATAATTAAATGCTCATATTATCGTGGAATAACTCTGCTAAATACATGCTATAAGGTCCTCTCCAGTATCCTGCGAGAGAGAATTGAACCATATAAGGAGGAGATAGTCGGGGAATACCAGTGCGGGTTTAGACCTAAAACGTCCACTATAGACCGGATTTTCACCGTTAGACAAATAATGGAAAAATGCTGTGAATTTGACAGATAACTTCACCAGATGTTTATTGATTTCAAACAGGCATTTGACAGATTATATAGAGCAAAGTTGTGTGAAACAATGCAGGAATTGGGCTTTCGAAAAAAGCTGCTATCTCTGGTAAAAACGTGTACGGAGGATACAAGGTGCAAGATAAGCGTGGGTCAGAGCTACTCTGATTTCTTTGGTATCAACAATGGGCTTAAACAGGGTGACTCTCTTTCACCCCAACACTTCAACATAGCATTAGAATATGCAATTAAGAAAGCCAAGATTGAGACATCAACGGCTTTATTTGAAAGTTTGAGACAATGATGTGTTTGAAATTAACTCTGTGTTTCGATGAGTACAATCTCTGATCGTCTTCAGGTGCAAACTACAATCAATTCCTAAGGCTACGTACTTATATACTGTGAGAAATCACTCAACCTTGAAGTTTAAGAAGTTGGCTCCGCCCAAGGAGGGCCTTCCAAATATTTGGGATTTCAACACTTGGTTTACTGAAAATACCCTGATTCTGCCCAATAAAGGCAGCTTCAAGGGATTTTCGTTTCTTCCAGTGTGAATCCTTGTGCAAAACCTTTGCTTCTGCCCGGCTTTATTCCACCAGGAAGAACCCAACCTACAACTGGCCTTCGCAGATGATGTAGACATAATTGGCAACAGCAGGATCCATAAATGATTGCTTAATAAGAAAAGATTACCCTTTTTGGCAGTGGAAGCAATTGCTGTGGAGGTTCCTTCACTTCCATTAGTTGGTGTAGATGTAGGTCCATTGTCATTTTGGGCCAAGACTGATAGTTTTCTTAATTAACAAACGCAATTTCCTTAAATTTTTTTCAGACTCCGCTTACTTTGCATGACCACTGCTCTTAAAATGGCTCAAGATGGCCTGACTGACTGACTGAATTACTCAATTAAATATTTTTTAAACAAAGCTTACAATATGCTTGATATAAATTTTATTGGTTTTCACAGCCTGTAGACACTGCCACTATGGTGGACTTATGGAAGGACTTATCCAGTTTAAATTAGAAACTGCTCTTTTTCTCGAAATCTCGCGTCGCAGTTGCACCCCACTTCATTTTAAGGTTAGGAATAAATAAATTACATGACAAATATTGTCGGATTAGAAAAAACGCGCTAGACTACACTTGAAAGTTGTAACAGAAGATAGCGCGATGTGTGCTTAGAACAAGGAGAAATTTTACCAGGTGATATTTATTACTTCGAAACGAAACCCAAATATGTTCAAAACTTAAACGATATTCCACCAGAGATTCTTGAGAGTCTAAACGTCTTTGAAAAACTATATTCTCTTAATAATTTAGTTAATATTAGGGGTCGGAAAACCTCAATTTTCTTAGACAAGGCAGGGTGGCTACTTTTTTTGTAATCTGACCCGCTCTCCGTCACCGGTTTGGTAGGTGTTGGGTTGGACTTAATGCGCCGCAGGCGAAAAATTTAAGTTTAAGATAAAAATTTTGAACTTCAGGATTTTTATTTTAACAAAAGTGGGTTGAGTTACCTTCCAAAAGGGACTGAGTTGAATACAAATCTAATCTCAATCCTAGATATGCTTGGAAAATCATCTTATGGATGCGCCGCAGGCGAAAATTTTAAGATAATTTTACTAAAGATGCCATCTTTAACACCTCTTAAATGTTTCTGAAAAAAGAATCTTTCAAATTTATCTAAAATTGTAACAATCAATTATCCGTAAGTAAAAATTTTTACCATGTTAAGCGAAAAATTAAGAAAAAATTGACCTTCTTTAGATTTATTATGAAATATTTTTTAAAAATTGGGTTAGATTACCTGCCAAGTACTGGGTTGGGGTCTAATCTAGCCTCAATTTTAGATACGTACGAAAAATCAAGTCACTAATGCGCCGCTGGCGAAAATTTGATGATACTAAAAATTACATTATTTACATGTTTGACATTATCTTTTTCTTTAATTACACTAAAATTTTCATAATCAATGCCATTATAGCGCCGCAGACAAAATTTTTGAAAGAACCCTGCACGGATAACATGGACCTATGGCACGACGTACATTTTAATATCTTGAATGTATTGTACCAAAGGACAAAATAGTAAAATTCTATGGGGATCGTATATGATAGGATTTGAGTTTTAAAAAAATTACAAAAACGAAAGTAAAGTTTTTGTGTTTTATTTTCCCTGGTGGTTTTTTATAGGTTTGGTCTCAGTCAAAAGGTAATTAAATGGCGTAGGCATAGGCATGTCTATAGGTACTCTTTAAGGGTATAGGCGTACGCCGGGTGGGGAGCTGGTAGGCTTATGCTCTCCCCCCCCCCCTTCCAAACTATTAAATATTCACTAATAGAATGAATTTTCCCCAAAATTAAGAATAAAATAGTTACCCCCCTCCAAGGATCCTCAGCTTCCCTCCCAAAACAATTTCTGCTTATGACATTGAGTATAGGCAAAGTTTGGGTATCAAGTCAAGACGAGGAAACAAAATAGAAAAATTGGAAAAAACAGAGGCTGGAAGGTGGCTAAGGTTCTTTGGGGTTGAGTAACAGCATAGTCTCTGATAACCATTTTGCTCTTAATTTTTGGGGAAAATTTCATCTTTAGGAGTCAATATTTAATGGTTTGTACCGAAATAATTTAATAAATGTGACAAAAAATGTAAATGCAAGAAACAAGGTTGTCCTCTTTTTAACATTTTTCTTATTTGTTGACTTGTCAAGGCTTATGCGCTCCTTTAAATTAAATCCTGACTACTTCATTTAATTACCTTTCGAATTAGACCAAACTCATAAAAAAACACCAGGGAAAAAGATTTTACTATTTTGACCTTTGGTATAATACCTTTAAAATATGGTTATATTTTACCGCGAGCCGTAGGTCCATGTTATCCGTGCAGAGTTCTTTAAGCCAAAATTTCTTTAAAAATTCATGTCTTTTCTGAAATATATATATGAAAAAAAAGTTGACTTGGGTAAGCCGCAAAGCTGAGGAACCGATTTTTTTTGTTTCTTTTTTTTTAAAGGGCTTACTACAACTTGAAGTCTTTTTCGCCTTATCAAACTCCACTTTGCAGTGGCAGTGAGCTTGACTTTGGACCCCGCCTTTGACTTAATGGTTTTGCTTGTGTGCCCAGATTGATGTTAAATTATCTCTGTCAATTTGTCATAAGAAATATGAAATAAAAAAAATATTAGATTGATTAAAACTTTTTTAAAGAATCAATCAGTATTAAAACTCTGAATTTCCAATACTTTTTTATTATGCTTTTTAAAATTCCAGATTTTTGTTGAAATTCCCTGACATTTCACTGACTTTTCCCTGACCGTCGAAATTCCCTAACTTCTCCCGGTTTTCCAGAAAATGACCACTCTGCAAGGTTTCCAGATTTTGTTGGCAACCTGATAAAACAGTGGCTTACAAAGAAATTTTGCGTTTTACTCCAAAGGTTGTTTTTAGTCATTTCCGAAACTCCTAGCCAATTAGGACTGATAAGAGTCAAATAAATGCGCCGTGGTTTGATCATGACTATCTTGTACAAAAAAAAGCAACTCTGCAAGCACTAAAAAACTGCAAATTAACGAACTTTTGCCCTAGATCCAAACGTGATTATCTTGAAGTTAAAAGTCAATATAAAAAAATAACAAGTACAAAAAGATTATATATATATCACCTAGATCTGGTTGCAAAACTATCAAATTGCAGGAACCCCAAGACATTCTGGACCACTGTACGTTTAGGAAACATAATGCTCGCTTGCTACTTTCTATCCTAGAAATAATGATAATACCACCTTTTTTAGTGTGAAACACCCATACTTGAATAGATCTGTATCGCCGGACGAAGTTTGAAGCATTTTATCCAAATGTAAAAATAGTAAGAGCCCTCGTATAGATAACATCCCATATGAGTTTTATAAAAACATGCCAAACAATTGGATTCTGTACATCACCTCCTTGTTTAACAAAATCATTCACACTCAATTCCTTCCAAATAATTGGAGCAATATTTCAACCATTACTCTTCATAAAAAAAGCCCAACCAATGATCCGGCCAATCAATTGCCTAAACTTAAATATTCACGCAAGTGCTGTTGGTACGCCTGGTTACCTGGGTCAATGAACATTCCCTTCTTCCAGAATCTCAATCAGGTGTTTCGACAATGTTCACACTCTTATAAATAAAAATCCATTTGCACCTGAAACTACCCAGATATAAAATATTTATTATATTTGTAGATTACAAACCTGCATTCGACTCACTAAATCATAGATTAATTTGGCAAAAACTCTATAGCACTGGCGTTTCTACTACTTTTATCCACCGCTCAGCCCCTTGATTTTTGCACTGTTCATAGCTGATGCTGATATCCAAATGTAAAAATAGTAAGAGCCCTAGTATAGATAACATCCCATATGAGTTTTATAAAAACATGCCAAACAATTGGATTCTATACATCACCTCCTTGTTTAACAAAATCATTCACCCTCAATTCCTTCCAAATAATTGGAGCAATATTTCAACCATTACTCTTCATAAAAAAGCCCAACCAATGATCCGGCCAATCAATTGCCTAAACTTAAATATTCACGCAAGTGCTGTTGGTACGCCTGATTACCTGGGTCAATGAACATTCCCTTCTTCCAGAATGTCAATCAGGTGTTTCGACAATGTTCACACTCTTATAAATACAATCCATTTGCACCTGAAACTACCCAGACATAAAATATTTATTATATTTGTAGATTACAAACCTGCATTCGACTCACTAAATCATAGATTAATTTGGCAAAAACTCTATAGCACTGGCGTTTCTACTACTTTTATCTACCTGAATAGGCCTCTTTATCAAAACGCTTCAATGTAAGTAGAATGTTCCGATGGTCTTACAGACCCAATCGATGTTACGGAGGGTGTCTTTTTTTGCACTGTTCATAGCTGATGCTGATATGGAAACTTACTTTAGAAAAAAAGAGGCCACCGGTGTGAATATAGATAACTTCAATAATCTGCGGTTGTTATTGTATGTGACCCTGAAATGGATTTTTGGACGGATACTCAGATAAAAATCTGTTAACCACAAACGTCTCCAAAACCAAAACAGTCCGTTTTAGTACAGGAGTTTCACATAACATACCTCCCCATAGTCTTATCTTTAAAGGCACTCCTGTTGAAATAGCTAGTTCTTATACTTATCTCGGCATACCCTTTGCCTCTTCTGGGATGTTTAGGCAAATGGCAGATCTGGCGGCAGACAAATCGAAGCAAGCTGCCGGAAATATATTATCAATCATTTCCAAATCCAAAATGGACACATGGAGTGCTTAAACACAATTACTTGACTCTCTTGTTTTGAGCATACTTTCTAACTGTCTTTCTGTCTGGGATCAAAACTACCTCGATATCATCGAAAGAATTCAAATAAGGTTTTTTTAAAGATTACTTCATCTCCCGAGAAACACCCCTGATTCCATAGTAAGACTAGAAGCCAATCAAGTTAAACTCTCTTACACTGTTTTTAAATCCACTTTGAACTGGTTGATCAAACTTCTTGATGTGAATAACGATCGATTTCAAGACAACTTCCATCGGATAGGCTGGAACTAAAATATAACTGGGCAGCTCAGGATAAAAATCTATTTGCCTTCTTGAACATCGAAATTGCATGGTCACCAAATATGTCCAGCCAATTTTTTAAACAAAACAGAATCAAATTTTTAAATGTTTTTTATACCAAGTTAAAAACGGAAGATACCAGTCAAGCAGCCTGACCCAACTTCTTACCTATATACCCGCATTGATTGCTGTCTGATGGGGTACAAAATTACTTACAACTTAAACTTCCCTTACAAGTCCAAAGAACCATAGCACAGCTGAGAGTTGCGAGCAGTTATGCCATCAAATTTACTTATTATTAACCCTAATATCGACTGCTCAGTTTGCAATATGCAAGTCAAGGAAACGTTAAGTCATGTTCTTTTTGACTGTCCTATCAACATTGGCAACAGAGAAATTCGAAATAACCACTTAGTTTCAATTAATGACTTAGTATCAAAACTCAACATTACCTATGAAAGCGTGAAATCAATATCGCAACAACTTTGGAACATCATTTCAATAAAATCTTTTTTTATGGGAGAATAGCCAAGTAAGGCTTTACCTTTCTTCGGTCTTTTAGTCGTGGTTCTAAACACAATTATATTTGTTTTTCTTGGTCACTTTTAATAAGTTTTTTTTCTAGCTAACATTTTGTGTACTTTCTTAAAATATTAATTGTGTTTTTCCTTTACTAATTAGTTTTTTCAGTGACTATTATATTATTATGTAATATATTAAGGCCAAACTCATAGTAATATGCCACCGCTCGCGTTGCAATTTTTTGGGATACCACGTTTTTTTGAATACATTAGTATCAAAATTATTTTTTTAATGTATTTATTTATTTATTTCATAAAAAGTACCTACATACAATATATTCTATAAATTTTACTTTTTCAAGTTAACTAGACATAAGTACTAACTTAGAATATATTATATAAATAATCAACAAGGTGTGAGACACCTGTATGTGCATAAAAAGTTTTTGATGAAACAGCACAGAAAATGAATATGCCTAGGTGCTGTAGCGCCTGTATGAATCAAGAATTACTGGGTTTTGGAAATAATAATAAATAAAATAAAACTTCAAATTAATTAAAATGAGTATTACCTTATACAAAATGGACAGATTAGAGAAAGTAATACTTAAATTCAAAAATTTAACGAAAGGAACGAACTTTAAAAATATATTATTATAGGTACATATAGTAATAAAACGAAAACTAAAAGTAATGAAAGGAACGAAAATTAAACTTTACAAATCGGACTCTATTCATGATTGATTAAATATAAAGAAGTTTGCGATTATTCTAAATTTTGCCAAAATTTTTCTCTATTTTGTGGCATCACTGGCACTAAATTTTGTTAAATGAGATTTTCTATACCTAACTCGAAATTCCAAGAATATTTAGGTTTTTGGCGTAAAAGTAATAATCATAAACATTTCTCATTCTTAATATCTTTTACTCTATACTTAGATTAAAAAGAGACAAGATACCTGACACTTACGGAGACTTTGGTTATATTATTATATGGAACAATATTTACCTTTCTGTTGTTTACAGTAAATATACCAGTGGCGTACCTACTTAAATATAAATTTACAAGTCGATTATATTATTAAAATTTTACTATAATATGAAATCTGCAAAATAATTTAAAAAACATGCAAAAAATAAATCTGCCAATTTAAGCTTTGGAAGCTTCCTAACAATAAATGTTTGTAGTATAATTTTATTCAAAAGAAATTTATTACAAAGTTTGTATATGATTTATAGCAATTTCAATTTTCAACACAATAAAATTATGCCAAGCATTAAAACAAAGAAACACAGTTCATAGCACCTGGAATATCAAGAAAAAAAAAACTAGCAAAAAATTATGTTATTGTATGTTAATTTTGTTATTTTTTCTGGTCATTAGCAGAAACTTACTTATACTGACTTTTTCAGTACACAATAAAGTCAATAATGCTTAGGGTATAGTAAGTAGTATATATAGGTGAGCGCAGATGGCAACGGCGTAGTATAAATGAACTTTAATATTCTGATAAGAGGTAGGAATTCAATATTCTTACAAACCTGAATACATGTGAATTAACTTTTATTGTTGTTTGCAAGTTGGTTTAAGGACTTTACCTACCTTTATTTTATAGTCTTTATAAAGAAAAACCTTCGAAAATATCTTATTGGCGCATTAACTACTTCATCAAAAGTATGCTTTATTTTATCGTCTTTATAAAAAAAAAACTCAAAAAAAACTTATAAAAACGTTCGAACTACTTCATAAAAAAACGTGTTTGTTAATATTTTAATCTAAGGATCTACTAATTTAAGTATATTTCATAAACTTTTTTTTATTTTCTGTGTACCTACCGGCATGTACCGCCACTGACTGATTTTACTTGATCTCTCTTTGTTTTCAAAGCATTGGACGATTTATTCCAAAATATCACTTTAAATGCACTGAAATATTCTCCTACTGGTATATAAACGTTTTTTGACAAAATGTAATTTTAAAACGACTTATAAACTGCTTAAAACATCCAGAAATTTTAAAATAAATAACACGAAAAAGCTTATGTCATAAAAATATCATCCGACCGTCTGCGCTCTGCCGACTTTCCCCACCCACAAGCCAATCACGACCTAAAGTGGTTGAGACAGAATTCTCTGTCCTTATCGTTCTAACGTCGTTTAAAGGATAGAAAAATAATCGATATTTCTCACCTTTGTTTTGTTGTGATTTTATTTGTAAATAAACAGTGGTTATTATTTGCCAAGGAGTTTTCGTTGGACCAGATATCTTGTCTCTTTTTAATCTAAGGCTCTATATTTCCATGAATGCCATCGACAGTCATGTGTGTGTGTCTCTTCGTTAGGTACTTTACAACGATTTCTTTTGGCCCGCCAGCACGATTTAGTTCGGTAATCAAGGAAGTATATAACATTCAATTTTTTTTCTGGACCGTACAAGTATCAGCCCCGAATACAAAATAAGAGACATCTCTTTCTTTTCGTAAAGCCTCTAAAAGAGCATACACTGAGAAAACGTGGCCAAGTAAGATTTTCCGTTTGTCACAAATAGGTATAATATAATTTAATAAATCTAATAAAATTGTAAACTATTTCTGAATACCTATTGTATAAATAAATAGATCGGTCCTTTTTCCCTAAATAGATAGATCTTTTGTCTCGTATTTAAGTGAAGTATCTATTTGGGGTAAGTTAATTCTTATAAATGGTAAGTGCGAGTTTTTCTGAGTGTGCTCTCGCGGGGGATTTGGAGTCGAACGGATTGAAAAGCGCGGTATGCTGACAGTGACGTGGTAATTATTATGATGGGGGCAGCACTTTCTATAAAAATTGGAACAGATTTCCCATATCAAAACACAGTAACTACAAAACCTATTTAAAAAACCCAGTAACTACATAGTAATTACTTGGTTTTGATATTGGTTTTGTTAGTTAATGTGTTTTGAAATGGAAAAAGAGTCGGCCGAATGTCAGTTATTGTGTATCTTCCTTATTTATAAACCGATTTTAGTTTTGAAAATACCAAAAGCTAGAGCGAAACTCCGTAACCTGAAATTACTAAAAAACTCTATTTTCAAAAAAATGTCAGTTACTGTGTTTTGAGATGGGACAGCCGACTTACTCCATTGTTCACCAATAAAATTATATATTAGTTATATATATATATATTACCCATATCTATCTATGTGTAAGCTTTATTAAGTTACATTATATTTAAGTAAAAAAAAAATAAAAGAAAATTAGTGTCATACATGACTTAAAGATAGTCTACTACTACCTACTAAAAAGACCTAACTTTGTTCAGTTTTTGAATAATTTAGAGAATGTGGTTTTATTTTCAAAGTCATACTCTAAACAATGCAATATAAATTTTTTCTTGTTTGATATTGTTTTAACACTTTCTGGTAAAAGATTAAATGATTTGGGTGCTAGATAATCAAAATATTTTTTATTTTTGTTTTTTTTTATATATTAAGTTTGTTGCTTGTTTTATCTCGAGTTTCATACACATGTGATTTATATGTTCTTGTTTTGAGACATTGGAATAAAGAAAGGTGCAAATTGATGTTATAAACAGTGTTCTTATATCAGTTGTTTCTTTTTTGTACAGTTGTTTCTTTTTTGTATAGTTGTTCTGTTGGAAATCTTTTGTTTTTTTTTGTAGATTATTGGCTTCATCGTAGTATTGTTAGCTTCAGCGCAATAACATTGTTTTAAAGGCTTTGCCTTATCTCTATGCATACATCATAGTTCTCAAGAATGGTATATTTCTCTCTGGTGGACTCGCTATTGCGCTACAGAATACCCTTTTAGGGTTTTTGTACTCATTACCTTTGGGATTCAGTTTTTATATTGCAAAAAAGGGCTGTTCGATATTTGCACAAAAAATAATTTCAGGCCACTGTACACATCCGTGCCTACAAGCAAAAATATTAACCTAAGCCTGTCTTTTAATCCTGGAGACTGTGTGTTTGGGTCATAAAAAATATCTTAACACTACTATTGTTCCAAGAAGACAAACAAGATAATTACAAAATATACACTTGCTCAGATTAACCTTAACAAAAACTCATTCATTTATACAGACCGCTTCAGCCTACTGCGAACATAGGCCGGAGGAAGTCCAATTTGCCAGTGTACGTACATACAGGGACACCGCACACCTATCAGTGAAGCAACCAATACTCAGGCTTGCGATCACCACTTGCGTGACTTGCGTTTAGTATTTAGTACGCCTCTAACCACGGTGCTATGTGGAGCGTAGTCAATGAAACCGGAATTTGTATATCAATACGCAAATTTTTATAACGTAATTTCCTTATTTTTTGTCACTGATAAATAAGAGCGTTTTATTGTCAACTGCTCAGATTTATCACTGACAACGTGTTACAATGAAAATAATAAGGAGAAACAAAATAAAAGCAAGTTCTCAAAATAAAATAATACATTCTAAAAACCAAAAAGATTCTCCCAGTCAAAAAAAAATTAGAGCAAATGTTCGAAAAGTCCTCCTTGCTCGGCTAGACAATATCCGAGCCAATTATAAAAACCCCTTCTAACGTTTCCCAGCATGTTAGAGGTGAGAGTTTGAAAAGCTTCTACAGTTTTAATCCGAAGTTCTTCCAAATTATTAGCCCTTTCATGCCCGTAAACTTTATTTTTGATATAACTCCACAAATAGAAGTCATTAGGAGCAAGATCGGGTGATCGAGCTGGCCCTAAAATAGTTCCCCGTGTACTTATAACCCGATTAGGAAATACATTTTTATTTCTTATTTTATGCGTTTTTGACGCTTTGTAAGAATGATAACCATTCTTTTTGAGAACACGTAAGACAGTCGCTGAAGACGTATCAACTGCTTCGGCAATTTGGTGACTAGTTAACTTTCTATTTTCCTCCACTGCTGCGCAAATCATCACATCTCGTACTTCCTGCTTGTCATTCAAAACAGTGGGTTTTTATGGTTTCTTGGCGCTACACAACGAAACTTTTCAAAATTCTGCACAAACCTATAAAACGTTGATAAACTAGGTTCTGGGCGATTTACAAAATTCTCCAAAAAAAGTTCTTGAATAAGTCTCAATGGTCTGCCTTGATAGTCTGCACTTTTTCGGCAACTTCGTAGACATCCATTTTTAGTTTTAAAAGTGTATTATTTCACTTAAGAACTTACCAATCTGTTTCTCGAGCAAGGCAGAAATAAAACAAAATAATAAAAACAAAATAAATTTTCAAAAGATAACACTGCAGCGTGCTTCGAATACACCTCGGTCGTACGGCACGGAGAGTAAATTGGACTTGATTCCCCTATGTTCGCAGTAGCCTGAAGTGCATTGTATGAGTATCAAAATGTATAACCATTTAACATTAGCTTTGAGATCGGTTAAAAATTTAAAACATTTTAGACAATCAATTACCAAACTTTTAAAGGATAAGGCTTACTATAGTTTAAATGAGTATTTTAGTGAAAATTTTAATTAATTTTAAGAGTTTGTGACTTGTAAATTTTTGTTTCAATCATAAAGTAAGTACCTAACAGAGGAACAGGCTTTGGGCTCGGAGCAAAAGTGTGCATCAAAATCGTTTGGCGCGTGTGACGTTGCCGTTAGTAACAAAAAATAAGCGAAAATCGGCATCAAAATCGCTTTGCACGTTCGGTTAACAAAAAAATAATGATTTACATGAATATTTTATTTTTCAATAAAATATGTTAATTTTTAGAACCAATGATAGATTTTAGTATTTGATAATTGGTAGAGCATTATGAATTTGTGATCAGATGTTAAAAATTATAAAGTTAACAAGCTCCCCCTCTTTGAGGGGTGAGGGATGGTTGTAACATTTAATCATTGATTTTTCACTTTTATTAAAAATAATTTTTTGCTTAAATTTATTTGATGCAAATTAGGGGTACTTTAAATTCCTCTTTTCAAGGATTAACGTGGTACATCACTTAGGCATTTAGTGAGTTTGAATTTGTTCCCTCTGGCAAAAAAAGGGTGCATCGGCTAGAAAAATGAAAAAAATGGAGCGGCTAGAAAAATTAAAAAATGGAGCAGCTAAAAAATTAAAAATGGAGAATATGGAATTAATGGAGGATTCGAATATGCAGCTGCTGAGAAAAGGATGCTGTGGTAAAAAATGGAAAAAACAAAAGAAAATGGAAAAACTGGAAAAATCGAGAAAATGACGCGGGTGAAAAAATTAAGCGTTAGTGAAAATGGAGAAAATGGGTGCGTTTGGGAAAATGGATAGAATAGAAAAATAGAGCTGTTGAAAAAATGGATACATTAAAAAAAATTGGGGCGACTACAGGACATTTGTAAATAGAGTACTGTTTGTTTAGCATAAAAACGTGACTTATTTTTCTGCTAACCGGGAGTTAATGATTGCCTGAAAACTTGGCCATTTTTTCCCTTTCTTGCCTTGATGAGCTGGTTTTCTTTGGGTGAGTGGACTGTAGATTTAAACACGATGAACTCTTCTTGACTTTTTCTTTATTTCTTACACTTACAAGAACATTGTAAGGCTCGGGAGTAATTTACTTATTTTTTACTTTCTGACACGCAAGGGTATCAATGCAACGCCTTGCACTCTAGCTTGGACCTCGAAGTTAGCTGTCCGCGAGCTTCTACAGTAATGAGCCTGTCGAAACGCGCGCTTTTTCTTTTTATACCGACCGCCAGTTTTCTAACGAAAAAAGATGGCGGACCAACTCTTAATTTTGATTGGTGCAGCTTGCAATGCTATTTTAAGGGGTTTATAATTTTAAATTTAGATTTGAAAATATAAAACCTTAACATGCTCCCGGCCTGAAAGTTTGATACTAACCTAGCTTAACCTAAATACATGGGCACTAGGCCTCTCATTTACATTGAGCCTTAAACTAAACTTAAGAGTCATCTATAGGTAATGGACACACGTTATGAACGGCGCGTTTTAAAATTCCAGTCGTGGTTTTCACTGACACTACTCTTACCACCTTATCTGAGCCTGGGTGCAATTGCACAATTCGACCTAAGCGCCACTTATATGGAGGTAAATTGTCATCTCGTATTAACACCAGAGAACCAACTGATACAGTAGATTTGTTAATTTTCCACTTTGTTCTCTCTTGCAATTGGTTCAAGTACTCCTTTGACCAACGGTGCCAAAAGTGTTGTTTAAGCAGTTCGAGATGCTCATAATGACTTAAACGATTTTCAGGAATACCTTGGACATCAGGATAAGGAAGCGAATTCAAGGATCTACCGATCAAAAAATGAGCAGGAGTGAGGGCTTCCAAGTCACTGGGATCTGGGGATAAGGGAGTTAACGGTCTTGAGTTTAATATCCCTTCAATCTGAATTATGACAGTTGATAGACTCTCATAAGTTAAAATAGTATTTGCTATGACCTTTAAAAGATGGTGCTTTGATGACTTCACACCAGCCTCCCAAATGCCACCTTGATGGGGGGAATATGCAGGAATGAATGACCATTTTATGTCATGGTCAGTTGCTACTTTTTCTTCGATACTGGCTTTATTTTCTCGTAAAAAAGAACCTAGCTCATGAAGCCTGTTATTTGTCCCAATAAAATTCCCACCGTTATCAGAGTATATGTGAAATGGCTTTCCACGGCGTGCAATGAAACGTTGCAAGGCTTCTAGAAAGGCTAACGTACTCAGCTCTGTAACTAGCTCCAAATGTATGGATTTAGTTGTTAAACAAATAAACAATGCTAAATAACACTTATGAGTTTTGCAGCCTCTACCTTTCCGGTCCTTGTACGAAAATGGACCTGCATAGTCTACACCTGTGTCCGAGAATGGCAACCTTGGAGAGACACGCGGCTCAGGCAGATTTCCCATTAAAGGAGTCTGAAACCTTGGTTTGAACTTAAAACACGTTATGCATTCCCTGACAATGCGCTTGGCAAGATTTTTTCCTGATATAGGCCAAAACTTTTCCCTAACTGACGCCAGCAACATTTGAGGGCCACAATGAATTTGTCTCAAATGTTCTTCTCTAAAAATAAGAACTGTTAAATAATTTTTTGGAGACAAGATTATAGGGTGTTTCTTTTCAAAAGAATAAGGGGAATTTTTTAATCTACCTCCAACAAGGATTAAACTGTTTTTCATAAATGGATTTAAGCTGAGAAGCTTGCTTTGACTGCTCAAAGTTTTTCCTTTAGATAAGTCATGGTATTCTTGAGGAAAAGATTCTCTTTGAGCCATTTGACATAGTTTGGTTAAAGATAATCGTAGCTCTGTGACAGTTAAATACCGCCCTGAAATTTTTGGTTTATCTTCTCTGAACTTTTTAAAATTATTTATAAATCGCAATATATAAGCAAAAATACGCTTAAGTTTAGTCAATGAATGATAATTTTGAAAAGGAAAGGGCTCTTGATTAACCTGGATAAAACTTTTAGTATCTTGACAAATTTCAGGGAGTTCACCAAATGAAACTGATTTGGAAATGTCTTCTGGCCATTGGTTTTCGCAATTTTTTAGCCACGAGGGACCGTTAAACCACATAGTCGATGTTAATAGCATTTTTGGTGACATTCCTCTTGAAAGAATGTCAGCAGGATTCGAGCTAGTTGGCACATAGCGCCAATGGTCAACTTTAGTCAAAATTTGAATTTGTGAGACTCGGTTACCAACAAATGTCTGTAGCAAGTGTGGAGATGTGCGAATCCAAGCAAGTGCTACAGTAGAATCTGACCAAAGGTAATAACTCTCAAAACTTATAGTTAAACAGCTAGTAACTTTCTCAAAAAGTTGTGCTAAAAGCAAGGAAGCACAAAGTTCCAGCCTTGGAATTGTGACTGTTTGAATTGGAGCTACTCTAGTTTTGGAACTAATAAGATTTACAAAAACTTCCTGGTTGTCTTGCTGAACACGTAGATACAAAGCTGCACCATAAGCTTTTTGAGAACTATCAGCAAAGCCATGGATTTGTATGCTAACAGGACATGGACAAGAAACCAATCTAGGAATTTTTAACTCATTAAGTATGGATAATTCAGTTCTAAATTGTTTCCATTGAGAGGAAAGCTCTGTTGGAACTTCTTGGTCCCATGAAAGTTTTAACTTCCATAAGGCTTGGAGAAATATTTTAGCCAAAATAATGACAGGGCTTATCAAACCTAATGGATCGAAAGTTTTTGCAGTATCTGACAAAATAATTCTTTTAGTTATGCACTTGACTTCAGGTAACTGCTCTATTTTAAAGGAAAAAACATCCTCTGTAGAAGACCACAATAGGCCTAAAGTTTTGCTTGATTCACTTGTGGCAAAATAGAATGGTTCTGAGGAAAAACTTTCACTCTTTAGGTTTTCAAGGAGCTGTGCATTGTTCGACTTCCATTTTCTTAACTCAAAACCGCCTGACTGTAAAATGGAAGAGATTTGTTGACACAATAATGTGATATTTTCTACAGAATCTGATCCACACAATAAATCGTCAACATAGATGTTTTTTTTGATAACTTGAGAGGCTTCTGGATAAGTATTTTCATGATCATATGCAAGCTGGAGCAAGCATCGAGTAGCTAGAAAAGGGGCACTCGCAGTGCCATATGTGACAGTGTTTAAAGAAAAAATCTGAAGCTCATCTTGTGGATTTTCACGCCAGTAGATTAATTGGAGTGGTTTAAATTCCTCAGCTACTTTAATTTGTCTGTACATTTTGCTGACATCTGCTGAAGCAACATAGATATGCTGTCTGAATGTAACTAAAATTGAGAAAAGATCTTCTTGAACAGTAGGTCCCACCATCTGGATAGAGTTGTAAGAGTGACCTGAAGTAGATTCAGCAGAACAGTTAAAAACTACTCGTAACTTGGTTGTAACACTATCTTCTCGTAGGACAGCATGATGCGGTGCAAAGTACATGATTTGGTCTTGTGATAAAGGTTTAAAAATAGACATATGAGAAAAATGCTTGTATTCATTCATAAAATTACAGTACATTTCCTTTAACTTTTGTTTTTTAGCCAGTTTTTGCTCAAGATGTAAAAACTGAGACTTGGCACGGTCTTGAGAATTACCCAATATTGTGATAGGCTCCTTTAGCGGAATTGAAACAATAAACCTACCCTCAAGGCTTCTCTTATAGGTATCACGGAAGTGTTCTTCAGCTAATTGTTCTTCCAATGAACAAATTTGCTTACAAGATAATTCCTCTATTTCCCAAAACTTCTGAAGTTGCAATTGAACATCAACATTTCTAGAAATAGAAAGATTACAAGCTGTTACAGTGCTCTTTGAAAAGCCTAGGGGACCTGTAACTATCCAGCCTAGCTTGCTTTCTTGTAAAATTGGTTTATTTTTTCCAAGACGTATACTACTACTTGACATTAGAGACCAGAAAGTATCTGCGCCAATTAATAAATCAATTTTACTTGCCTTGAAAAATGATGGATCAGATAACTTGACATGAGAGGGAATTTCAAGAATATTGGGGTTAAATGAGTAGTTTGGAAGTCTGATAGTTATTTCTGGGATTACTAGACAGTGTAGATTTGATTTGAACTCAGAATGCAATGATTTGAATTGTATGTCACATGATGAACTGATTTTCGCTTGATTTTGACCAATGCCAACCACAGATAAATTTATAGGCTGCTGGGATATCTTAAGTTTTTCAGCAAAGTCCTTTGAAATAAAGTTTGACATGGAAGCGTTGTCAAGTAAGGCCTTGCAGGTGTGCTCTTGACCAGACTGGTCAACAACCCTTACTTGAGCTGTTGCTAAAAGAACTTGACTTTGACTTAGAATGGAACTTGAACAAGATGTTGTTTTTGAAGAAGTCTCACTATTATTGCTTTTTTCTGATGTCTGTGATTCACTGGGATTAAGCACTACAGCAGCAGTTTGTGAATGACTCTGATGCAATAGTGAATTATGCTTTTTTGAACAAAATTTGCAGCTGCCTCTCTCACACGAAGCCGCTTGGTGCTGACTGCTAAAACAGTTTGTGCAGAGTTTCAGCTGAACAGTTTTATCAAATTTTTCTTTAGCAGATAATGCCAAAAATTCAGGACATTTAAAAATTGAATGCTGCTGATGGCAGTAATAGCAAGAAAACTGTTTTAAACTAGGATTTTCATTTGTATTTACAAATGTTTTCGGCTTAAAATTTGAATTTTGATCTTTTTGTTTAAACCCAGAATCTTTTTGTTTATGCATGTTTACTTTGTCTAAAAAATCTGCTCGGTTTGTTAAAAAAGTTTTTAACTCATCAAGTGTAGGGAGATCCCCTGAAATCTTATATTGCTCCCAATCACGCAATGTTACCATGTCTAGCTTATTGGTCACAAAAAAGATCACTAGAGGGTCCCAATTGTCTGTACTGACATTCATGTTTTCAAGACACTTTAAGTTATTAGTGATTGTGTCAACCAATAATCTGTATGAGGAGGGATTTTCAGATTTTATTTCCATCAGGTTAAAAATACCTTTAAGATGTTTGTGAACAATTAATTTTTTATTGTCAAACCTTTTACATAATGTATCCCAGGCTTCGGTATAATTGTTTTCCGTGATGGACAAAGATTGTATGCACTGAGCTGCAGATCCCTCCAGCGCTCCATGTAACATGTGAAACTTGGCAATTGTTGTAATATCTTGACAGTTGTGTACAAGTGACAGGTAGAGGTCTTTCCATTCCAGCCATTTCTCATACACCCCTGAAAACTTGGGTACCTTAATATCAGCAAATCTGACACCTACTTGCTTATGACTAGGGCTTGTACTGCCTCCTGTGATGATTTGCCCTTGCTGAGCACCAGGGGAAGGCATTTGAAAGACTGGTTGTGAGGGTGGCGGGTTTTTTGACTCAAGAAAATATTTAATTTCTGCTACAAGTGAAAAATAAGATTTTTCAAAATTCTCAGTCTCGGTTTCATCAAAATTGTCTGGATCGATTTCTTCTAACTCTGATTGAAGGGAAATAAAACTCGAAAGCAATTCTATTTCTGCCCTATTTAATCTAGTTTCAAGATTGCATAAATCCACCGGTGATAAGGTGGTGACAGCTGCCTGAATTTTTAAGGAGTTAAAAAAGTTAGTCAACCGAGTTAAATTTGATTTAAGCCCCCCTCGTTTACGAATTAACCTTAACTTATCTTTTTCTTCACTCATGATTTCTATTTATAATCTAACTTTTCATGCAAAAAATAGCTTAAAATAACCTTAAATTTTAGTTTCGCAACACATTAACCTAACCTAAGGAAAGGGAATGAAGGATAGACCCTTGAACTTGAACTGTTTTTTCTTTTGCTTACTACTTATTTCCTTTAAAAGCCCTGGTGGCTTTGTTTACATGCTATACTACCTACTAGAATGTGCTACTTTACACACCAATTTCCATCTAAATAGATTCTGCAACACACTTTTTCTAATCTAGGTTACCTGGATACCAACGTCAACACAGTCGGTTTTTACCACATCCCAGGATTGCCTTGAAACTTTAACGCCAAACTTCAAACCAACTGCAAACAGCCGTTTTTCTGCTTGTCGAAACTTTCGCTGACCAGCTGATCGAGCTTGACCTTGAACTTGAATTTCTTGTCCCAATCGCGCGCACACTTCAATATGACGCGATCGAGAATTTCGCTACTAGAGTGCCTACAAGTTGATTTGCACAGCACGACTTCTGGAAACTCGACTCGTTCCTTCAGAGGTTTTTTCTTACTGTCTTCTTGTTTTCACTTGCTTTTATTAACTTGTTTTCCACATGAACATTAAAATGGACGATCTGTATTCTAACCACTTGAAACTTGTGCCAGAAAAATGTGGATCCGTGTCTGATGACCACAATTTTCTTTTTCTTGAAGCTTGAACTTGTTGACTGCGTCTGTTCTTTATCCGGCTCGAAGGACCAAAAATGTTTAGCATAAAAACGTGACTTATTTTTCTGCTAACCGGGAGTTAATGATTGCCTGAAAACTTGGCCATTTTTTCCCTTTCTTGCCTTGATGAGCTGGTTTTCTTTGGGTGAGTGGACTGTAGATTTAAACACGATGAACTCTTCTTGACTTTTTCTTTATTTCTTACACTTACAAGAACATTGTAAGGCTCGGGAGTAATTTACTTATTTTTTACTTTCTGACACGCAAGGGTATCAATGCAACGCCTTGCACTCTAGCTTGGACCTCGAAGTTAGCTGTCCGCGAGCTTCTACAGTAATGAGCCTGTCGAAACGCGCGCTTTTTCTTTTTATACCGACCGCCAGTTTTCTAACGAAAAAAGATGGCGGACCAACTCTTAATTTTGATTGGTGCAGCTTGCAATGCTATTTTAAGGGGTTTATAATTTTAAATTTAGATTTGAAAATATAAAACCTTAACACTGTTGAGTGGTATTTTTTCTTTTTTCCATCTTAAAATGCATTCAGTAGTCTATAAACGCAACTAAAGTGTCTTTTTATCCCTCGATCAATTATAGTGTAAAAAACTATTTGCCTCCAGAAAAAAGTGCCACGGGGTTTATAAAAATGAAAAAAAGCGACAGCGGAAAAATGAAGCAGTGATAAAAAATTAAAAATAGACAAAATCGAATTAATGGAGAGATCGAAAATGGAGCGACTGAGAAAAGGAAGCTTTGGTAAAAAATGGAAAAACTGGAAAACCGAAAAAAATGCAGAAACAAGAAAAATGGAGAAAATGAAAAGGATGTAATAATGAAGCGGTGGTGAAAACGGATAAAATGGAGAAAATTAGGCGGTACCGTTAATTGGCATTTTTTTTTACCTTAAATTGCATCAAATAGCTAGTACATTAACCACGCGACCAAAGTGTCTTTTTTATTCCTTGACGAATTTGTAGCCCTTGCTTTGCTCAGGCTACAAACTTTTTGCCGTGGGACAAAAAGTGTTGTCTGTTACCAATATGGGCAATATTTGTGTCTTTAATTTTAATATTTTAGTATAATAATCGTAGGTATCACTTCATGCCAATGAAATATTTATGCTTTTTTTGTATTATTGCTGCGCATTTTAGTAAAAATTGTACAAATATTGTAAAATGCAGAGTTCCAAAATAGTGCTTTTTTTGTACTTGTGATATGTTTGCTTTTCAGGCGGGCAGTATCTATTTGTTGGAGAATTTTTTTTCAGGCAGGCAATTAATATTATGACCGGGAATATTTTTAACTGTTGACAGATTAATAAGCGTCATCAGATTTAACGCCGGCCGTAATAGTGTTACGTCCTCATGCTCAACTTTTTAAGTGTGGAGATTACTCTTTTCTGTCAGTGTCCTTAGCTCAGTGGCACATGGCTGAAAATTGAATGGAAAACACATTTTGTAAAAACTAAGACACGGCTCGAAGCACTTTTTTCATTTTTGCAGAATAAGTAAAAAATATTTTCTAAGGCTACCGAATCGAAATATTTATGGTGGCCTTAGAAATATTTTTTTTCTTACTCTGCAAAAAAAGTGCTCCGAGCTGTGTCTTATTTTTTTATAAAATCTATTCAAAATTTCAGCCAATTCCGAGGTCAATTCTGATGTTTATTTCACTCCAAAAACTATGGATATCACATGTTCCGTTTTGAACGTAACTTTGACAAATCCTGATCTAAGGTGACTGACAGAAAAAAAGAATCTCCACTCTTAATGAGAGTTTTTAAATCGGATAAATACTAAAAATATAAGCACAACAGTCTCAACAACAATATCTAAGAACACAACAGTAATCAGCTAGGGCTGAATTAATTTACATTTAATAAAGACAATAATTTCAAGGATTACCAAAATATTAACGGATTAAAATTTTTGAGGTCTTTAAAATTCTTTTGAAAGATTGTTTTCTTATAAATTAAGTGAAATAAAAAATCCCCAGAAAAAGGGTTGCAGCTTTGAAAAAGTTTGGGTTGCCATAAATTAAAGTGATTTCATTATAAAAAACTACCTAGGTATAACACTTTACCAAAAACTTTGATAAAACTGGCGTTTACCTATTTTTTTTTTCATAAAAATAACTGTTACTCTTAAACAATTGGGTTTAAAAAAAATTGTAATAAAAAAAAAGTTAAAAACATTGGGTGAGACTCGACCCTTCAACGAATTTTAACGCCGGCGGCTTAACAACTTGGCCATCCGTCCTTTCACGAAAATGTTCTTAAACGCGGGGCATCACTGAAAAAGAGCGCGGGCGAGCAGGCTGAAACGAAACCTTCGAAATTGTTTATTGCGAAGATTTCGGGCAGTAGCTCGCGCACGCCGTGTCATATTATTAAGACAAGATTTGGCAACATCGTAAGAGCACGAAGCTTCTGCTGCAGTTTGAAATTTAAATATAATAGAGGAAGTGTAGGCAGCGCTCATTTGCTGTATCGAGCACCGCTGCTTTGTTAATTATTTACTTTATGGTTTCAATATTTAAAAAACTAAAAGTTATAGTTGCTCTTATTTCCATGTTTAAAAAGAAGAATTAAAAAAGTGACTACTCTCTTAAAAATGCTTTTAAAAATGTTTTTATTAGGTTTTCTTTTGTTTTTACATATTTTTAGTTATGTTTCGATGTTTATATTTTTTATTTTACTTTAAATTTAATTTTACTTGTATTGACTAGGTCTTAATTCAATAAGTTAGCTAAAACTGACTTTAAAAAGCAGCCCGCCATATTCCTTTCCTTAAAATGTGAATTAACACTGTCAACACCAGTCATGGTCAACTTGACTGGAAAGGGAAGTTGAAAGACAACAACTGCCCAGTTATGTAAAAAATGTATGAAAAGTGCCGATCTTTTGATTGGTTGAGAAAAAAGGAACTTACCAAATTCAAAAATATATTGTCCTCAAGCAACTCCAAAAGGTCAGGGAAGTATCCTCCAACCTCTTCGTGGGCGGTACCGACTATGCTGATTTGGTGCAAAGGTCCACACCTAACAGTACCCGCATCATAATGCTGTTGCACATTTCTGTTGTAAGTTGACAGGGTTGTAGTCTCGATATCTGAACTTTTACTCAACAAACCATTATGTACTGTCAAGTTTGGGTAGTTCTCTGCCATATATTCAAGAATATCTGGTAAATAAGTAGCTGACCCATGAATGATGGCTATCACAAATTTGGCATGGCCGTTTCCGTCTTCCTCAAAAGCCAGCTTGAAAAATTCTTGAGCCAGATCTTTTAGCTCGCTAGAACCAAAATGCTTTATTTCATCTTGGTACATTCTAAGGACTTTGGCTCCACCATTTGTGTGGGTTTCTACATGAAAGTAGCGACGATATTTTAGAGACATCTACAAATATAACAATATTAGCAATATATTTAAGGGGTACACAGGAAAAAGGGGCTCATTAACAATTTTTCTTTTTTGCAGGAATATTCTATGTCACCTGCGAAAACATTTTTTATGAAATGTTTTTACTAATTTAGGATTGGCGCAATGAAACTAAAACCTACATATTATAAGGGTTGTTATTATTAAGCAAAGATGAAAAAAAAACAAAAAACTCATGTAACTCAAAATTTAAGACGTCTATCTTTTCTGAGATCTTTTCAAGCAATTAAGTATCTATTTATTATCTATGTATCTAAATCAAAATTTATTATTTTTCTAGAACTCTTAATGTCAAAAATCCAAGATGGTGGAGTAAATTCAAACTTATGTTGTTTAGAAATGGCCTAGAACTTTTTTCACCAATCTGTATTTTTTTTAATTGCCAAAGCAGCACTATAAATAATAAATTTTGACACTTTGGAGAATTTAAAACACAAAATATATAACTTACATCTTCTGGAGGATAGCTATAGTTCCCACTTGTCAATAATCTTGGTTTACATTCACGGTGCCTGGATGAAGAACCATGCTTTTTACTATCACTTTTGCCACTCCTCGACTCAGAATGTTTTTTTCCGCTACTACTGCTACTACTCTGTCTCCTATCTTTCCAATCTGTAGAAGATTTTGTATGTGACTTGTCATTGTTGATAACAGCAGCCTTAAACTCTGAAAAATCAATTTTTAAATGTTTAGTATCTGGTTCTTTGCCATCTGCTGATAAGGACCTTTTTACTCCTTTGGTTGTTGTTTGTGAATCATCTACAGAACGTGTCCTACCCTTTCTTGGTGAAGTTTCTGTATTCGAAAGGACTGAATAGCCAGATTCCGCTGAACTTGATTTGTGTGATTCTATGTGTTTATTTGATTGACTTTCAATTTCACTTAAGAGGTCTAAACCTTCCTTTCCCTCCAACAATGTTTCATCCAAGTTCTCATTAAATTTTGAACAAGGTCCTTTTGACCTCTTCTTAGGAGGTTCTAGACCATCTGGGTTCTTTTCTACTTTTACTTCGGTTTTCACTTCAAGTTTTACTTGTGGTTTTAATTCCTTTATATCTGCTTCTTGATTTGGTGATTTAGTTGTTTGATCCACAAGTTCTTCTTTTACAGGTACAGTAAAGTCCCGGTTCTCACTACTATTTTGATTATCAATTTCTTCATTATTAGAAGCAATTTTGTCTGCATTACTATTTTCTGTTTCATTACATGGTTTAGAGACTTTTGTATTTGTTAAAGTCAAATTATTTTCAATTTCAGATTCATTTTCTGGATTTTCTTTAGATGATTTTGAAACTGGTGTGTTTGCATCTTCGGTATCCATATGGATGACTTCATTGAGATTTTCTGATTTATTTTTTTCACATGGATTAAAATCTGTGTCCATTGGGATGTCATTTTCATGGATTTTTGTACTTGTAATAGACTCAGCATTGGAATTTTCATTTGACTCTTTATTACTTTCAATATCTGGAGTGGAAGGTGTGTCTACATTCTCAGTTTGACTATTCTCCTCGCTTGTACACTTAATATCACTGAATTCCTTCTCACTGTCTTTCAAAAAACTAAGTTTCTTTACATTAAAAGTCACAGCCTTTGTATCTACCCCCTCTTGTGCTGCCAGTTCTGCACTTTCTATAATCGAGCTAAGAATAAAGTCATTTGAATTGGAATCGGCTGTTATTGAAGGTGTTTTTGGTATGCCAAACAGAAAAGTATTATGGTGATTATCAGGATTAATTAATACTTCTTTCTCGGATCCCAGAGAATCTTGCCCGTTGCTTAGAGGCTCATATTCCTCAACTAGACGATCATCTAAAACAAAAAAAGGAATTTACTTCAATTCAATTCAAAAGAGACCACTGGCACTGGTTCAAAATAGAAAATTTCATAGTTATTTCTTCTTATTATGTAAGTAAAAAATAATAATTTTTATTAAAAATCTGTAAAACAAACTAAAAAATCTCACTCCTCCCTGTCATGTCAAAGAAAGAAACATAATTTTCTAACCTGGAAATTATAGGATAATGAAGGGCGGTATACTCAACCAGGTCAAAAAAAAAATACATACATACAGCACAAAACTAGAAACAAGGGATGATTATTATCAGAGTCGCTCCACAGCGACCCTGGGTTTCTTTCACTGACCAATCAAGGTCATAATAAATAAGACAAAGTCGAATTTGAACAGTTGGTCTAAGCAGCAGAGTCCACCCAAAACTGAAAAAAGCAAACAAGCAAACAAGGACCCTATACCCAAATTTGTGGCTCTTATAGTTTTCCAGATGAGTTGACATGATGATTTGGTAACACAAAAGTTGGGTAACCAGGTCTTTATAGTTTTCTGCTCTAGTGTTTCCCAAAAAATTTGTTGCCACCATTTTAAATATAAATAAATAAATAAATAATGTATTTATTTGCAACCGAAATAATCAATTGTACAATAACATAAATAATAATAATAAAAAAAAGTTGCAAAAAGTTCTCGGGCCCCTAAAACTAAGTAAAAAAACAATCCAAAAAATAAAAAATAAATAAAAAAAAGAAATACATATATAACCAAAATACGAACTACTAATAAACCAACAAAAACTCAGTCTAATATTTCAAGTAAAAGTAAAGGGAACCTTAGATATCATTAGGTTGTAGTGGACTAGATAAGATAGAATAACATAAAACATAACAAAAAAGTTTAATACAAAGCGGGTCAGCTATAAAAAATATTAAAGATAAATCTTCCACATACACATGTTAAAATAGTGCCTATATAAAGACCAAAGTAAAATCTAACAGACACTCGACAGAAAAGACATTCGAACGATCTATTGCGTAGTTACTAGATTATTGGGAATCAAAAAGATAAGTTTTAATTGCTTTTTTTAAATGGCAAAAGTTTAAGGAATTTAAATTTTCTCGGAGTGCTATTATAAATTTTGCGAATAAAATAAGAGAAGGATCTTTTAAAGAAGGCGGTACAATGAAAAGTCACAACTATGTGATTCTTAAGTCTTGAACCCACAGTGTACGATTCTGTTCTGAATTTATTTATTTTTTAAATAGATAAGGTATTGACGACGACTTTATGGAAAAAACAAATTGAGTGCAATTTACCGCGGTTCTTCATATTCAACCATTTTGCTTCTTTTAACTTATGTATTATTCTATCATATTTTCTAATGCCGTAGATAAATCTCAACAACATTTTTCGATTTGTTCAGCGTCTGGTATACGACATCGCAATAATTAAAATGAGACAGAACTAGAGACTCGGTCAATTTTAATTTAAAACTTTCTGACAATATGTGTTTACTGGAATAAAGCATTTTTAAACTTGCATAAGCTTTCTGTAAGCATTTATTAACTTGCGGTTTAAAGCGAAGTTTGTTTTAAAAAATGATACCTAAATTTTTTGCCTTGACTGTTATTACTAGTGGTTGATCATTTATCTTTATATTTAGTGGCCGCTCCAAAGGCTTGCCAAAGAAAATTACAGATGACTTGGAAGGATTGATAACCAAATTGTGATCCCCTGAATTTTTAACTAAACTTTTAAGATCCTCATTTATTTGGACTTCAGCAGTGTTTTGATTAGTTTTTAAAAATGAGGGCCTTAATTGCCTTAAAGAAGTCACAATTTTTTACAGAGTTAAGAATGCCGTCGACACAAATTTCTTTCTCATAGAAAATAACCTAATTGACCTTACTAAAAATAGCAACTTAACATCAGAAAAGTTCAGCACTTACTGCAATCATAATGGTCTCTTTCTCAACACCGAGAAGTCTTGCTGCATGAAGCTGCTGCCAAAAAGTGCTACAGTGGATCAGAGTATGCTAGTAAACTCAATGGTAAAAGTATGAAGAATGTGACTTCTTTTAAACTTTTGGGTCTATATATCGATCCCAAACTAACGTGACAAACACATATAGGCAAACTATGCACCAGGCTGAGCACAGCCTGTTATCAATTTCAGACACTGAGAAACACAGTGGACGAGTCTGTGCTCAGGGTGATGTATTTTGGGCTTGTACAATCCCAGCTACAGTATGGTACAATCCCAGCTACAGTATGGTCTGATCTTCTGGGACTCCTCCTGGGGAACAAAAGAGTGTTGTCCGGAGCATGGCAGGTGTACCTCCAACAACATGCTCCGGTCCACTGTTTAGGAAATATAAAATTCTTACTTTACCAAGTCTATACATAATTCAGTTTTCTTTTAATAAAAAAAGAACAACTTACACAACCATCAAACTCGAAGCAACGAGGAGATATACTTGCCATTCTCCAGGGTTGGAACCTGCCAAAACTCACCCATATTTATGGGTATAAAGTGATTCAACAAAGCAAAAAATCTATTGAGAAATAAAACCATCCAAAAAACTGAAAACTGCCTTAGAGACCTTCTAATAGAGAAATGCTTTTACCCAGTCAATGAATTTTTAAATTCTCAAGATCCAAGTTCCTGATCAAATCTACTGAAAATGTATTTTAGACTTTTGTGTTTTTCATTATGTATTGTTAATAATTATTTTCATTTACTATAATTTTTAATTTTTTTAATATAAAGTGAAGTCTTTTTAGATGTCTATTTTATAAATATTTTTAAGTAGAAATGACTAGTCTGATAAGCTAATTTTGCTAATTCGCTTTAGATGAATAAATGCTTTTTAAAGTTCTAACAGCCGACTCATTTCCAATATAGTGCAAAATGGAATAAAGTAGCTCATAATTAATCCTATTGAACGCCTTTGAGTAATCCAACAAAATTAAAGCCGTTGTTTTGCCCTGATCACACTTTGTAATTTCACCTTTAAAGTACCCCTAAAAGCTAAAATTTGTATTTATAAAATGACCCAAAATTTTATTTTGTTTTTTGCGTCATTAAGACGCTACAAAATATTGTGTAAACTCTCGTCGCTATACCTTTTGCGGAACACCCCTTTTTCACCCTTTAAAGTACCCGTAACAGCTAATATTTGTATTTATAAAATGAGCCAAAATATTATTTCGTTTTTTGCGTCCTTAAGATGCTAGAAAATATTGTATAAACTCTCGTCGCTATATCTTTTGCGGAACACCCCTTTTTCACCCTTTAAAGTACCCTTAAAATTAAAATTTGAATTTATAAATGACCAAAAATTTTATTTAGTTTTTGGCGTCCTTAAGACGCTAGAAAATATTGTGTACTCTTGTCGCCATATCTTTTGCAGATCCCTCCTTTTTCACCCTTTAAAGTACCCTAAAGCTAAAATTTTTATTTATGGAATGACCCAAAATTTTATTTCGTTTTTTCGCTATATCTTTTGTGGAACACCCCCTTTTCACTCTTTAAAGTACCTCTAAAAGCTAAAATATGTATTTATGAAATGACATTAAAGGGTGAAAAAGGGGTGTTCCGCAAAAGATACAGCGACTAGAGTTTACACAATATTTTCTAGCGTGTTAAGGACCAAAAAAACGAATTAAAATTCTGGGTCATTTTATAAATAAAAATTTTAGATTTTACGGGTGCTTTAAAGGATGAAAAAAGGGTGTTCCGCAAAAGATATAGCCACAAGAGTGTCCACAATATTTTCTAGCGTCTTAAGGACGCAAAAAACGAAATAAAATTTTGGCTCTTTTCATAAATACAAATTTTAGCTTTTAGGTCTACTTTAAAGGGTGAGAAAAGGGGGATCCGCAAAAGATATGGCGACAAGAGTTTACACAATATTTTCTAGCGTCTTAAGGACGCAAAAAAACAAAATAAAATTTTGGGTCATTTCATTAATACAAATTTTAGCCTTTAGGGGTACTTTAAAGGGTGAAAAAGGGGGGATCCGCAAAAGATATGGCAACAAGAGTGTACACAATATTTTCTAGCGTCTTAAGGACACAAAAAACGAAATAAAATTATGGGTTATCTCATAAATACAAATTAACTTTTAGGGGTCCTTTAAAGGGTGAAAAAGGGGTGTTCCGCAAAAGATATAGCGACGAGAGTTTACACAATATTTTTTAGCGTATTAAGGACCAAAAAAACGAAATAAAATTCTGGGTTATTTTATAAATTAAAATTTTAGATTTTAGGGGTGCTTTAAAGGAAAAAAAAGGGTGTTCGGAAAAAGATATAAAGTGATGTGATTTTACACAACGTTTACGCCCGTCCTGAAGTTGCTGAAAGCAAACAAATTTTGGATCTTTTTATAAATGCCAGTTTTAGCTTTTAGGGGTAACTTTAAGGGGTAAAAAGAGGGTGTTCCACAACAGATTTTGCACCATGATTTCACTCAATGCTTACGACGTTTCTGAAGAATCCGTACATAAAATTTTGGGTCATTTCCTAAATACACCTTTTAGTTTTAAAGGGCTGGTTTTAAGGGTGGAACAGACATCTTCCGCAATTGACTTAACTTCAATAGTTTGATCTGAGGACTCAAGATACCCTAAAATCTAAAAATCCATAAAAGAAAATTGGCCACTACTATTTATATTTACTACTATTTATATTTTCAATCAAAACTTGATCTATCAAAACTTCAGTGTCATAAATTTTTCATAATTCCTAATTTTATATGAAGTGGCGGTAGTAAAATCTATTCTGGTGGAACTAACGGCGCGCTGGTTACATTTTTTTTCCCTGGCTCAAAAGACTCTTGGTTTGCTAAAATTCAAACAGACCCACAAAATTCACTCTCTCAGACTAATTCCCAAGAAAATTATATGAAAATGTAACTAACAATTTAGGATTTATGTTATAAGTATTTAAACACCTTATAAAGTACAATTGGTATAATAAGTATGTCATCACCAATGTTGGAATCTGTATTTTTTAAAGATTGTATTATTCCAATTAATTAATTTTTCAATATTGGTGACAAAAACATGCTAGCATTACATTTAATTGGTTTAAATTTATTATTTGTTGCTTTTTTCATTTTCCCTGCAAGCTCTTCCCCAACTCCCCCAAAATACCTATTAAAGTCTTCTGCAATGTCATTTTCTTCAGTGAGAGTGAGACCGCCCTCACTGACAACTTTGGGAATTTGGGGTTTTATCAGTTATTTCATCAGTGGCATGCTTAATGGTTTGCCATGTTTCCTTTGCATTATTAAAACGTTTGTCGAAAGATTTCCTAAAGTGCATTGCTCTTGTCTGAGATAACAAGTTGGTTAAGACTTTCTCTATTTTATGAATTTTTGTTTAGCTTCCAAATTATTAGGATTAAGTGTAGATTTTTTTTTTTAATAGAATAGAATAGAATCGAATTTATTAACAGATTTATCATTTTACAATATAAAATAATCTTAAAAAATATTAATATAAAAAACAATTGTTCAAATTTTCATATTATTAACCAATATAAAACAAAAAACAGTAGATACCAAGTATAGGATCAATGTAATCACAGATTTTTCTTTTTTTAAGCTTATTTCTAAATGAAATCAAAGGCATGGAAAAAAGTCTAATTGTCTGCTATTCCCGGAATGACACATTCTTTGAATTGCTTTATTCAAAGAATAATTTATATTATGAGATTCTAAATAGAAAAGCTGAGGTGAGTCAATTATTCAATTTACAACTTTAAATAAAAAGACCAAATCTAAAATTTCTCTACAGTTTTCCAGAGATGGAATGTTCAATAATTTAAGAATGTTAAAATAAACAATGTCCTCTGAAAGAATTTTAAGTTTAAATGCAATAAAACGTAAAAATCTATTCCCTTTCCAAATTGTATGACACTTATAGAAATGTGACCATACACAGCTTGAGTATTCTAAAACTGACCTGACAAGTGAGCAGTACACATTTTTAGAACAATTGATGTTATTAAAATCAGACAAACTTCCCTTAACAAAACCCAACAATTTGAAAGCCTTATTACAAAAAAATTTGTAATGAGCTTTGAAATTTAGAGTTGGATCAAAGAAGACCCCTAGATCTTTAAAAGTTGATTGTTGTTGTTTGTTTAAAAGTTGGTTCTAGTAAATTATTGTTGATTGAGTAGTTATAAAAAATAGGATGAGAATGTCTGTAAAAACGCATGGCTTTGCACTTATATTTAAAGAAAGTCCGTTGTGTGTGCACCACTGTGAAAATTTGTTAAGGCTGTCTTGAATCTTTAGACAATCTGTGACATCCCTCACTATTCTGTAAATCTTTAAGTCATCTGCATAGAGGAAGATGAAACAATGCACAAAACATCCAGATGTCATTAATAAAACAAATAAATAAAATTGTTGATATAATCCTTTTGTCTTATAGATGTAATTATTCCAATGGTCACCGCGGCCTTTTATGTCTGTGCTTGCATTTCCCACATTTGGCTGATTCTCACAAGATGTCAATTTTTGTTGTTCACTAGCTAAAAAACATGTATTTTTGGGTAAAAAGTATTCAATGGAATTACAGAATATTGCTTAAAGGTCTGTTAGTCTTGTACTCGGAAAACAAACTTAAAATTTTAATATTTTCCATGTTTTTTAAACCTTTCTACCCTAAAAATATCATCTCCATGACTGTTCACCGTGAGAGTTCAATTCACTTTTTATTAAAATTAGGGAAAATTAAATTGATATCCTAACTTTTTTTCATATATCAATAGCAAAAGAATTAATGTTAAACCAAAATTGAACAAAATTACAGTTAAAAATATGTAAAACTACTTAATTTGTTGAAATATAGAGCTCTCACTAGTCAAGAAAAATTTAATTTTCTTCCCACTTAAGACACTTTAGGTTCCCACTTAACCTCCATTAACCTAGCGACCCCACCTCAAGAAAATCAAAATTTAGTCACACCATAATTATGTGCTAATTTCGTCCTCAATCAAAAAATTTTGTGCTCCTCTGGTTTGTCAGAAAATGGAAAAAGAAAATGTGGTAGCTAGGTTAATATTAACTTAGCAACCCCATCAGGAAATATGACGCCAAACTAAACATTTTTGGTTTTAAAATTATGTGCTCCACAAATATACAAGAAAAAAAGTTTTTTAAAAAAAAAAGGGTGGGGTAGCTAGGTTAATATTAACTTAGCGACCCCACATGTTTAGGTATCACGGAATTTAAACATTTCAAAAATCAGTATTTTCTGCTTATTATGTGCTAATTTCGTCCATGATCAGAAAATTTTGTACTAAGTTAATATTAACCTAGCTACCCCACCTTTTTTTTAAAAAAAAAACATAATTTAAAACGAAAAATTCGATTTTTTTTGAGATTTTTTCTTATATATTTGTGGAGCACATAATTAGCACATAATTTTAAAACCAAAAATTTTTAGTTTGACGCAATATTTCCTGGTGGGGTTGCTAAGTTAATATTAATCTAGCTACCCCATTTTCTTTTTCGATTTTCTCAGAAACCAGAGAAGCACAAAATTTTGATTTGATTCGGGACAAAATTAGCACATATTTATGGCATAACTAAATTTTGATTTTCTTGGGGTGGGGTCGCTAGGTTAATACAACAAAATTTTTCCATGTTAAATACTTGAAAATAATAATTCTGATTATTGGGGGTTCTATTTAACTCAACATTCAAAAGGATGGGAAAGTAATCTGCCTTTTTATCAGACTTCACATAAAAATGAACTATGCAATATCTTTTATAATTTTCAATACATGTTGCACAGTTTACTTTACTTTTAAATCCATAACAGTAAAAAAATCAAGATCTTTTGATGTATTATTAATATTTAAATATCTAGTATCTACATTCGTGTCCCCACAAAAAACTTTAGTTCTGCATTTCTTTCCTAGTTCTAAATAATATTGCTCCCTAGATGCAAAAGTGGATTTTTGCATGTCATAACACCTGACCTATTTTTGTAGCTATTTTTAACCAACTTAATTCTAAGGAAGTTACATTGATTTATTTTAATTATTGATGATCTTAGGACAGTTGATTTTACAAAAAAGATGAAACTGTCGCACTTATTAATTTGAGTTTCATTATAACATATTAGAGTACAAAACGCGCATTTCCAATAAAAAAACTCTTTGAAAGGAGTTAAAAAATCTTGATATTTACAGCAAGCACAAGGATACCGCTTTACCTTCTAACTTAAGTAATCCTGAACAGATTAATTGGTTTTTTTAGACTCCACAAAACCAGCTAACTTACCAGATAATGAGATTTTAAATAAATTCCAAACCGAATGTCCAAATCCTCGTTAATTTTAGAGAGGTTAATACTTTTTTCGAAAACAATGAGTTTAAATATAACCATCCTGATGTCAATGAAAAGTGTTTAGATTTTTTAAAAACATTAACCAATGCCTTGGATAAAGTTGCTCCTGTCAAATCTATTTCTACTTCTCCAAGATTTAAGGAGTGGTGGAATGATAAACTAGGGAATGCAACACTAAGTAGAGATAGAAGTTACAAAAATTATATACAAAATAAAACGGTTCAAAACTATGAGATATATAAGCAGACGAGAAATGTAGCGGTAAGGGTAATACATGAAGAGAAAAGGAAATATTATGATGAGAAAGTTAACCTTAACAAAAACAACCCTAAAGAAATGTGGAAGTTTTTAAAAACATTTTTTATTTAGGAAAATTTTGAAGATTTTTTTAATGGCAATAACACAATATTAATTGGTGATTTTAATTTAGATTTTGCGATAGAAAAAGACAGTTTTTATTCAAAAAAATTAAAAGATATGCTACAGGTTTATGGAATAGAACAAAAAGTTAAAGAATATACTAGAATAACAGGTAATAGTAGCACTTTGTTAGATTATGTTTTAGCTAGGACAGATTCATTACAAGTAACAGTATATCATATACCAAAGGTTGCTGATCACTCAATTGTTGTCATTAGAATAGGAAATCAGAATGAAAAAAAAAGACAAAAAGTCACAAAAAAAATAATGTGTTTTGTACTAGAGATTTAAATGAAGATTATTTTTGTTATACTAATTTATTATTGTTAAACTGTACCTGGGAGACTAATAGCTGTGATATAAATTTAATTTTTACTAATATTTTAGAGAACTGTAAACAAATATTAGATCAATATTTTGCTGTGATAGAAAAGACATATAGTAGTAGGTCAGTACCATGGTATGATAAACAATTAGCAGTAAAAAAAGGGGAGAGAGATCTAGCATACAAAAGGTTTAATATGAGTCACGAAAACAAAGAAATGTTATGGTTAGAATACAAACAAAAAAGAAATATATTTGTTAATCTTTTAAAGTTAAAGAAATATCTATATTTCGAAAGTAAAATTGATGAAAACAGGCATAACAGCAAAAAAAATGTGATCATTTTTAAAAAGCACTTACAAAATAAAATAATTAAGGCGAATAGTTGAAGTGAGGCTGCATGTTTGCTTAATGATTTTTTTATTACCAGTATTAAAAATATTGTTGAAAGCATAGAGTCAACAGAAAAATGGAATTGTCAGAACATGTTTTTGATATGTCACCCACTGGAATCTTTTAAACCAATCACTATTTTGGACTTAAGATAAATAATAAAAAATTTAAAGTTGAAAAAAGATAGAGAGTACCTAAATTCGTATTTTTTAAAAAACACTTTGAACAGTATTGGCCATGCTATCTTACATTTTGTGAATATATCTTTACAGTATGGGACATTTCCTAGATTTAAAAACCAGTAGAGTAACGCCAATTCCAAAAGTAGTCAATGCAAATCATGTATCAAATTATAGACCGGTTAATTCCCTTCCTTGTTTACAAAAAGTACTTGAAAAAGCAGTATTTACACAGTTATTAGAGTATTTTAACAAAAATAAATAAATAAAATAAATAAATTTTAGGAAACCAGTCAGGTTTTAAAGAAGGGCACTCATGTGAGACTGCTCTACAATTAAAATTAACAAAATGGAAAAATCAAGTAGATGAAGGAAAATTTGTCATTGCAATATTTTTTGATTTTAGAAGAGCCTTTAAAACAATTGATAGAAAAATATTGTTAAAAAAGTTGGTTTTTTATCGAGTAACTGATACAGCCCTACATTGGTTTCTAGCATATCTTTTAGAAGGGAGGACACAGTTTACAAGAGTGGGAGACACTGATTATACTAGAAAAGAAAATAGGTTTGGAATTCCTCAGGGAAGCATTTTGAGTGTGTTGTTATTTATAATTTATATAAATGATATGAATTTTATAGAGGGCATAGATTTTTTAAATCTATTTGCAGATGATATTTTAATTTCTTGTAGTGGAAAAACAATTGAAGAAACTTTATTTAAAATAACGGCAGTGATAGAACTTAATAAATTTTTAAAAATCAATAAATTAAAGTTAAATGTAGACAAAACTAAAGCCATGTTAATAAGCACTAAAGCAAAACTTAATTGCATTAACCTAAATGACTACCATTTGGGAATTGATGGAGAGAAAAAGAACATTTTGAATACATTAAAAAAAAAATACGAAAGAAACTATATATTTTTGCCAGAATAGTCAAAAACTTGACACTTAGAGCAAGAGCAACACTGTTTGAAGCTATCATTCAGCCACATTTTGACTACTGTGCCAGTATTTTATATTTATTTTCAAAGAAACACATAAGTTCATTACAAGTTCTGTTTAACAGAGGATTGCGCTTAGTTATTAGATGTAATAGATATACCCCCATCCGAGTTATGTTAAAAACTTTAAATTGGATGACTGTGAAACAATGCTTATATTTTTTAACCATGACTTTAATTTTTAAACTAAGAAAAGGTTTGTTGCCAGAGTATTTTAATGAATTTGTAACTTTAAGAAGCAAAACACACAATTATTTTACTAGAAATAAGGACCATTATACATAGATAGAACATGGTACAGTTCAACAATGAAATCTTTCGTTTTTTAAAGGGCTTAATGAATTTAATAACCTTCCTATTAACATTAAAAATGCTAGATTGGTTAACAGCTTTAAAAATATACTTAAAAAACATATAAAGTATTAAGTCATAAACAATATGGCATAAATATAAATATATAAATTACAAGTTTTTTTTTATTATAAGTGTTGTAGAATGTTTCTGTGATTCATTGTTTATTTGTTCGCATATGTTAAAGTGTTCATTTGTAATAAAATTTTAAAATGATTTTAGAGATAATTTTTGTAGGCAAACAATAAAAAAAAATATTTTTGTTAAAAATTAAGTAGCTTGCTTTATATTAGGATTTCCTATTTAATAAACATCTATCTATCTATCTAAGACATCAAAATCCTGTTGATAAACAAGAAATTGAGATAAATAATAGCATTAATAATGATGTTCAAGCTATTCCGAATTCCCTTAATAACTTTTTTATCAGTAGTGTTAAGGAAATATTGATGAGCATTGATAAAACCAATTATGATAATGTAACACTACTTAATAACTATTATACATTAAATGAGTTTGAAATTATTGACTATGCCAACTTAAAACAAATAATTTTTAATATGGCCAGCAAATCTATTCCTGATTACATTACTGTAAACTTACTTAAAAATACCTTTGATGCTATTAAGCAGCCATTGCTAAACCTTATAAATTGTTCATTAGAAAAAGGCCAAGTGCCTGATATGCTAAAAACATCATTAATAATACTGGTACCTAAAGTTCAGAATTCAAAAAAAGCTAGCGACTTAAGACCTATTAACTTACTACCAACCATTGACAAAATTGACAAAATCTTAACACTAATAATATATCAAGCCATTTTTGATCCGGTTTTAGAACAAAATTTAGTTGTGAAACTGCTGTGCAGTTTATTCCTGAAGATTGGATAGAAAACCTAGATAAAAATTTAACACTTGGTGCAGTTTTCGTTGATCTTAGATGTGCTTTTAAAACTGTAAACAGAAATAGGTTGGTTGCAAAATTAGAAAACATTGGACTCAAAAATAAAGTCTTGGACTGGTTTGTTAGTTATTTTTAAAAAAAGAACCCAAATATTGAAAGGTAATAACATTTTATCAGATGATTTGCCTGTTGATAATGGATTTCCTCAGGGTCGTGTCCACTCCTCTTTCTCATTTACATCAATGACATCATATCAAATGTAAAGAATTGTTCTGTGCACTTATTTGTGGATGATGCTCTTTTTTATTTCGCCAGTGATAATTTAGAAATCCTAACTACAATATTAAATGATACTCTTGATTAATGAATGAAAAACCAAATACATGATAAATAAAGAATCGGCTTACAGAGAATTTGTTAATAGAGGTTTTTGAATCAGAGTGGGGAATAATTTAATAGACAGATGTGAAAAGATAAAATATTTGAGTTTGGATAGCAACAAGCAAGCAACTTAAATTTAACTTAAATTTAAGGTTCATGCAAATGAAATAATTAAAATAATAGCATTTAAAATAAGTTACCTTTTAACTTTTAGTAAAAAAATGATATTCAATAGCTTAATTTTACCGCACTTTATTTACTGTTCTACCATTCTGTTTCTCTTGAACAAAAATGAGATGGACAGGCTTCAAAAACTTCAAAATCATGCTGTGCGAATAATACTAAAAAAACCAAAACTGACACCTATTTATTTATTTATTTATTTATTTATTTAAATAACGTAAATTACATTTTACAGAGTATTTAAAGATAACAAGTTTAATTTAAGTATACTTAATCTATTGACTTGAAGCAAAATCATAAAATAATTTTTTTTGCCCTATGTTTAAAAGCATTCATGGAAGAAAAGTTAAAATAATCAAGCTCAGAGCAATATTTATTTACACTGGGCAATGCAGCAAATAAAATGTTCTACAATATGGAACATGCAGAAGAGACTGATTGCGAGTGTGGTAAGCTAGAACATGGAACCGGAAGTTTTCCAGACATTCAGGACTTTTAATTATGCCATCTAAGACTTTATATGCAAAGCAAACATCGTAATAATCTCTTCTGTCTGACAATGTGTTTAAGTTAAGGTAACGCATAGTTAAATCCTGTGTAAGGTACATTCCTGATTTTGAGAGAGTATAGCTGGCGAATTTAAGAAATTTGTTCTGAATGTTATTTAACCTATCAATATGAATTTGGTTATAAGGAAACCAGATAATATTGGAAAACTCAAGTATGGACCTAACATATGAAATATACAATGTTTTGAGTGAAAAGACATTATTAAAATCTCTTAATAAACCCTAGCATTCGGTTTGCCCTGTTAATGATATTTTCATAGTGTGAGTGAAAAGACAGCTCACTATCTAAATAAACACCTAAATCTTTTATGACACTAACCTCTTCAAGAATAATGTTGTTAATTGTATAACGAGCTGGAAATTTTGTTGTTAGACAGCTAAATTTTAAGAATTTACATTTGTCAGCATTTAAGGACATTTCATTAGCCTGGCACCATGAGAAGACAATATCAATGTTTTTTTGTAGGTTTAGCATATCATTAAGAGATGATATTTTTATGTAGTTTTAAGTTGTCAGCAAACATTAGGAAATTACAGGTGAGTAATTTGCCGAGGTCATTTATAAAGATTATAAAGAAAAGAGGTCCCAGGTGAGAACCTTGGGGTACCCCAGATGTAACATTAAAAGGACTAGATAAGTGGCCATCTAACTTCACCTGCTGCCATCTGTCTATTAAATAGGAGGCTACCCAATTCAGGAAGGCCCCAGACAAGCCATAGGAGGAAAGTTTAGAAAGTAATAAAGAATGGTTTACTCTGTCAAAGGCCTTGCTGAAATCAGTGTATACAGTATGTGTTTCTAAACCTTTGTCAAAGTTTTGAAAGATGCTGTTTGTGAACAAGTACAAGTTTGTATCCACAGACCTTCCGAGGGAGAAGCCGTGCTGTTGCGACAATATCTTACCCTGAAAATGGGCCGAGAGTATTTCCATCACATACTGTTCAAAAACCTTTGGGACTGCCGACAGAATACTTATTGGCCTGTAGTTTTTGATATCATTCTTATCGCCAGCATTCTTGTGAATGGGGGTAATATATGAGTTTCCAGGCATTGGGAAAAGTGCCAGATTTGAATGAATGGTTGAATATCAGGAGCAGGGGGTAGTAAAGCGTATGAGAGCAAAGTTTTAAAATCTTGTTAGGGATACCATGTGGACCTTTACCTTTGTTTATATCAAGGAAGTTAAGTCTTTTTCGCCCGCAACAGCGCTGATATTAATTTTATCGAGATTGACATTGTCATGGACGCTCCTGTTCGCATACAGAAAGTTTTGCTTTGAATTATACACAGAAAGGAAAAATTGGGCAAAGAGATTGGCTATATCATCGCCCTGTGCAGCTGTACAATCTTCTAAATGCATTTCCTGCGGCACGGCACCCACACTCGATTTGGAACGAATAAAATTCCACATTGCCTTCTCAAGGTGCTAAAGTGGTAATAGTCTGCATCACTGTTGGTCTGTTTGTATTTTTTATATACAATCTTTTTTTGAAAGATTAAGGTTTTAAGTTCCATGGAAAACCATTGGGGAAACTTTTTTGATGGTTTAAAGACTTTAACAGGAACAAAAAGATCAAAGCATGCAGATAAAATTGAGTAAAAGTTATCAATTGTTTTATTTACATCATCCTCTATAATTGACAGCCAGTCGCAGCTTAAAAAATAATTATTAATTTTTTCATAATTTGCATTCTTAAAGTCATGGTAAAGAGATTCCTTGGGTTTCAGATATTTGGATAAAATACTATAAAACATTATTTCCAGAGGTGGATGCAATAGGTCTGGCTTAACCAAACCAGTACTCTTTACTATGGCTTTAAGATCAAAGCTTGTATAACAGAGATCCAGAATATTATCTTGGTGATTTGCTATGCAATTATATTGGGTTAATCCTAAGGAGGAAAAATTGTCACAGAGTAGCATTTCTTTGCATGACTTACATTTGAGGGTGAGAAACCTGGATTATTGTCGCACTGAGATCACACAATATGGGGGAGGTTGTAATCGCCTACCACAAAAACATTGTCAAACATAGCACAGACTGTAGAGACTGTCTGTAAGTTTGCTTCATAGATGGACACGTCCATACCAGGGGGGCTATTCCAGTGGCTCATACCGATATCGTTACGTAGCGAATTCGTTATCGCGGCAACACCGCGGTTTGTTTTGTTGTTTCACAATGGCCGCGGACGTGTCAATTCAACTTTGACAACTAAACTCGCACAAAAATATAAGTTTTGATTTGATTGAGAAAAATTAACATGATTTCTTCTGCGATGGTTGCAGACATCGGGAAACAAAATACTTTTTATAATTCCTGCTGCCTAGTTTCTCATGTGATCTTGTGTTCTCCAACCACCCGAATGGAAGACGAAAATAAGTTCACACCATATTTGGAGCCCACAAAGAACGGCACAGTAAGTAAAACTAGCTTTTGTTATGGGGAAATATTTGTTTTACTTATCCCAAACTTGTACATCACTGCTATTTTAAGCTGGGTTTATATTTTATACTCTTCTGTAAAGGGAATCGCAAGCCCTTATGATAGAATATAGATAAGCATGGCCCAACTAGTTGAGTTTATCACCCACTTAAATTAAAGTCAGGCTTGGCAAGAATTTGATACATTGAGTTTATTTAAAATGAAAACTACTGACTTAGATTCTTGCAGTTCACCAAAGAAATAATAACTACTTAAAGCTGAGATCAGATTTTGGATAAGTACTATTTTGATAAAACTTAAAGTATATACTTCTTTTTAGGTATAACATGCTAGGGTATGTGAATGGAGCTACATGTAAGAATCATTCTAGTAGGATAGTACCACACAAGACCACAACTCGGGCCACAAATTAACTATGGATAGATTCAAGTAAGACACAGACCAACCTTCTAAGGCACTAAATGAAACTAGACAAAGATTCGATGTTCAATAGACATAGTGAAACTAACTTTCAGAAGAAACTGATGCAATATACATGTATGCTAAATGTTATTTGTTCTCCCATTAAAAAATAATAAGATAACTTTTAATGAATTAAAAAGTTGTGTAAAATATAGTACAGAAATAAAATTTTATTATTTAATTTTGTTAGGCCACATCAAAAAATTTAAATGTCACTTAAGTGATAGTTATAGAACATTGGACCTATTGTAACTACGATTTTAGAACTTTTTCAAAAAAATTCGCAGATTTTTTGGGGGAGTCATCGAAAAAGTGTGGGACACTATATATTATTTTAAGTTATTGCAAACTTTTTAAAATAAGGCAGAGTTTTTTTACAAGAGCCTTTAGATTGGTTTGGTGGGGTAAGTTAAGTACAGTATTAAGTTATTTCAAGCTCTGATTGCTATAAAAAAGAATTGACGAAGATGTTTTAAAAAATTGGAATGATGTGATTTAATATTTACCTAAATGACATTTCTTCATTATTTTACATCCATTTTTAAATTACCTAAATGATATTTATTCCCACACACACATAGCATAGCTTGATATTTATATAGCAGTTGGCTAATTAAGCAAATTATTTTAATTTTTAATACTTGAGTAATATAATTTAAGAAACCTACTTAGAACCTACTTCAAATAAAGGGCTTTAAATCTAAAGTTTTACTGACTGACATGGCAAGTTTTTTACAATGCATTTAGATAAATTTATTTTTTTGGCTAGATTAATACTTTATACTAGTTTTTAATTTAATATTACCAATTTATTATATTACAAAGAAAAAATTGATTTGAGTTGATTTTGTTACTCTTAACATTGCTATTAAAAAATAATAAAATTTGGGATAAAAAAACTGATTTATTTTACTTATTGGTTTAAATGTTACTTAGAATTACAAATTGTTTTCTAATATTTCAATAATTGGTGGATTGCATCTTTTCTTTCATCAGCTTGGGCACTGCTAACCTGAAACAAAAAATAAGATGTATTTCAAAATGTAAGCGTGTGAAATGGCTACTTAAGATTGAAAGCTTTCAGGTTTGGTTTATAAAATCAATCAATTACACCAATAGTAACTTTTAATCATCTCACTCTTTGAACAAGAATATAATCCGACTTATTAGACTTACATCGACTATATCTCACCAATTTTTTGGCCACCAGTTTTATTGCTGTCTGCCAATTTAGATTCTTTTAGAAAAGTACGGACCAAGTTTTACATTACATTCTACTTTGAAAATTTTATTATTGACTATCTTTTGTTTACCCCACATCTTAATATTTAAGGTAAAGTAGAAACTTAAGTGATGGTCAATGCTTGTGTGAATTTGGTCCAACGCACTTTGATTTAGAAACTAAGGGAGAGGATAAAACAACTTTCTGGCTAAGGTCGTAAAAAAACTTGCCTGTTAAAAAAAACGATATGAATTTGGCCCTTGTATATTATATTATTTAGAAAACGTAATGTAAACTGTCGATCAAAAAAACTATCAAGATAGTGAATAATAATTAAAAACCTTGGGAAAACAAAGGGAACAAGTTCAGAAAATCTAACAAGTTGGGATCCAAGTGGAAAAAGACTTGAGTTTTTCTTGTAAATTAACGAAATAAGTGTGGCTTATCCCCTAGTTACCCCAAGATCTTTAATTGTTATTTAATGTTTTTTTTTTAAATATTCTGTGGACATAAAAAGTTACCTTAAAACTTTATTCCTCTTTGAATTTTACTAATGAAATTTGAAATATTTAGGTTTTGGTGGCTAATAAAAATAGTGAGAAAACAAAAACTTAAATTACAGCAATAAAGAAGTGGAAATTTATGTGTGGTTGAAACGAAAGTAGCCAATTTTTTAAATTTTACTGATGAATTTTTGGATTTTAAAATGTTTTCTTTTTAATGTGAAGGTAGCTTACCATATGTGTTTTGTTCTGCTAAAATGTTTAGTTGCGTAGGTGGGGTGGGGTGTTGCCTGCTTAAGTGTATTCATAATACATCTTAATAATTACGAGAAATCATTGATCTGAAATTAAATTTAAAGTAATTTATTATAGGTGTGATGTATGCAAATCTATAGTCTAATCAGCTAACCAGTTAGTTCACTTGAATTAATACTTCAGACAATAGCAATACCATGTGCTATTTTTTTTCCCAATATTTTTCCAATTTTGTGCCAAATTTAAAGTTAATCTTCTCATATAGGCCTGAATCAAAATGAATGAATGACCTTCCAATACGAGGAAAAAAATGAGCTAACTTTTTCATGTAAAAAGTTTAGATTTTTATAACATATTTTAGGTACTGTATTATCAATTTTACTTATTCTTTTTATTAGTGACATCCATAAAATCTGCATAAAATATGTAACGTGAATTAAATAATCCAATTTTTTAAACGTTATCTAACAAAAATGCATAAGATTTGTTATATAGGTGTATATGGTTACCCAGTGGCGTCCCAAAGGAAGGGGGATTCGAGGTAAAAACCCTCTGATACCGGTTAAAAAAAACGAAATTATCTGAAATTATCCCAATAAAATGAATTCTAAGTAAAATTACAATTTATTATTATTAAATTTTTTAAACTTTACTAATTTTGTGTGATGATGGGTTAAATAATTTACTGATAAGAACTAGTAAGCTTTGTAAAACAGTAGATAAAAACTAAAAGAGTTTTTAAGACAGGAATTTGATCAACAGTAGAGAGTTTGAAAAGTTAAAAGTTTTATTAATTTAATAATTGCGAAACTTAAAATGATGTTTCGTCAAAAACCACAATACTCTACTTTTACACAAAAATATTATATTTACACAAATTTTTTTCTTTACTAGATTTAAGTAAACATTTTTAAAACTCAGAATCTAAAACCAAGAGGCCAACACCTCCAATAGGTGTACGAAAACTCGATAATACCTGACAATACTTGACTGTATGGGACAAAATCTTAGGATAGTTTGCATTACTTGACAATAGGTGTACCTACAAATTTAAAATCAGCTGTTGGAATTGAAAACTTACCAAAACTGATTTCTATGGATAATTTATCAATATACATTGAGCAGCTACGGTAAGTGTTTATTCCCAAACTTCATAATTTATTTTCTCTCTTATTAGCACTACAGCATGGGTCCTGCTCTTGGAGATTTTCAACAGTTGACCTAAAAAAAGAACAGTAAATTACATTACATTAAAACATTAAAACTTTTAAAACCTTAAAAAAAGAAAATGTGTACATCAAAATTTGTTTTAGCAAAATCAATTTGAATATATGAAAGTTAGGTACATGACTCTTATCTGTCTGTCAGAGGAGGGAGTTCAAAAGATCTACTATCCTGTGCAAATAAAATAATTGAAGAAGGGGGGACAGTATGAGAAGGGATGCTAAATTTTTACTTGATCGTGCATAGCAGTTCAGAATCAGCCGCCTCTCTTCAACTAGGTACTCAATGCGGTCTGTTGTAAGTACTATTATTTATACAAGGCATAATATTTAGTAATTTGGCTATAACCTCAAAAAATATAAACATAAACTGTCCAAATAAATAATATTTGATTTTTTCTCGATATATAGGTAGATATTAGTTGATGTCAGATTTTTTTTAATAAAAAGTTAGTGTAATAACCTTGGATGAAACAAATCCTGCATTCTTGAATTTCCAACTTTTTTTTCTTATAATGTATGAATATTTTGTAAAATTATTTTTCGGTTTTCTGGCCACTGGCTCACGTCTTTTCAAAATGTATAAACTGAACTTAAAACGGACCTACTATATCATTTTGTTTACATTATGTAAGTAGTGTTCTTTAAGGACCAAAAAGAACAGAATAGAATATAAGATAAAGTAAATATAAGTACTTACCTAAACAAAAAATCTGGAGGCACTTCCACACAAGGCCCATGTGGATTTTTCTTCACAGAGAACATGGCTTTTCCAAACAAAATTCAATAACGGTTGACTGCCATCACATTGTGATCAGATTTTTAGTCCATATTGCGTGCAAAAAGCTCATGAAAATTATTATTTTCCCGAAATTTCGCCGCAACAAAAATCTAAAAATCTAAACAAACTTGACTGACTGTCGGCATTTGACAGTTGTTTTGAGAAAGTATTGCTGGTTGCGTGCCATTTAAGCCTTCTTTTTAATTAATAATAAGCGATGTTGCCGTAACAGTGAAAATAATGGCGATAGCGATCGTTATCTCATAACGATAGCCCACTGGAATTGCCCCCCAGGAGGAATATAAAGGCATCCAATGCAGTAGATAGCTGTCACACATGTCACAGAAACCCATACTTCTTCCACAGCTGGGTTGTTGAAGTTTAGACGGTGGGATTTATAACAATTGTCAACCGCCAGAAAGACTCCACCCCCTGTTTTTTTCACACTGTTTGTGGAGTTTCTATCAGTTCTGTATATGGCATAGCGGGAATCCAAAATTTCGGCATCATTTATATTGGAATCAAGCCAAGTTTCCGTTATGGCTATGACAGGATATGATTCGATTTGAGAAGAGCAGTATAATTCTTTCAGTTTAGTTCTGCAACCCCTCAGATTTTGATAAAAAAATGAAATGGTTTTTACTGATTCAGATCCGGCAGTTGACCTTGCCGAAAATTTTTTGCTGCAGGCGCATTATGTGGTTGGCGTGCACGAAACTCTTTGACAGCAGTGCCATCAGGCCAGAGGCCGGGTTCCAATAGACCCTTTAAGATGGATTCCTTGACACCAATCTGAAAGGAGGCTACATCTTCATTTTTGTCAAGAACATGACACTTAACATCACTGATGCAGAGTTTCGTCTGAACATAGTTAACCACCTGTTCCTCAGTTGTATTAGGGTTGCATCTACCCAGGTACATAGGACATGCTGAAGGAGCTACATAGGTAATCTGTTACTAGATTTTTTCTATTCAACACTCTTGTTTTTATACATAAGATCAAATTAGGTCTTGCACTGCAATATTTAACTGATAGAATCACATATAATTTTAGTATTCATATGTACACAAGATTAAGAAATAATTTTTATATACCCAAGGTAAATCAATATAGATCCCAAAACTCATTGTTCTTCAAGGTGTTGAATACCTAGAACTCATTACCTGAAAACCTGAAATTTTCACAAAATATAAATAGGTTTAAAGTATTGGTTAAAAGAAAATTAGATTTAGAGGAGACATAGCAGTTATTGCTATAAATTAATTGTTAAAACTATTTTTTAATTGTGGCTTTATTAATGTTTTATGTATCATTTTAAAATTAATAGTGTACTTTATAAAATTTGGTTTTTGTTTGTAGAAGTCAGAGAAACTCATTAATACAAAAGAAGAAGTTAAAAAACCTCCAAATCAGTTACTGATTAGGAGGTTTTTTAACTTCTTTTTTTTTGTTTTAATTGCCTTAGGAGCATAATCCTATTGGAAATATTAACACGCCAGGACGAATCCGTATCAGGTAACTTGGATAAGTGCCAGTGTGGAGCGATGCCTGTTTGTGAGTGATTCAAGATTGGAAATCAAAGTGTATGATGGTGTTTAATGATGTATGGGGAGCTCACGCTGGTTACCCAGAGCGAAACATCGTTTAATAATTTCTCTTTTCGCTTTGGTCCTTTGTGTGTTCCTTGTGGGATGCTTATCCAAGTTTGAATTTTCATTATTTCCACCCAAGATCTTTTAAACTCATTAATGTCATAATATGCATTTTCAAACAAAAGCGACTTTACAGATTTTTGAAACTTTTTGTAAGTTTCATTGGACTTGCAGTAACCTGGCAGTTTGTTATAGATTTTAATACTCTTATAAATATATGATCGACTGTTTGACAAGCTTATGTCTGGCAATAGGTAGTGGTATGTTATTTCTGCTTCAAGTATTATAAAGATGTGAAGCAGTTACATACCTATATTTTTTTAAAAATTAAACATACTGTTTCTAAAATGAACAAACACAGCAAGGTTAAAATTTTTCTATACAAAGTGGCTTGCAATGATCCCTAAGCTTATTACCACATATGGATTAGACAGCTTGTAAAGTAAATACTGAACCAAATAATTGTTTGGTACAGCAACCCCAAAAAGCAATTCCATACCTTAGATGAGATTGTATTAATGCAAAGTAGGTAGTTCTAGCCATCTCTGATCCAAGCTCTGTAAATGTCATTCTTACAGCAAAACAACCTAAGGCTAGTTTTTTGTTTAAATTTTTAATACATATGTCAAACTTCTATCTATTGTCAATATGTAGGCCTAGGAATTTAGTGTCAGTATTTTGTTTTATTGATTTGTCTTCCAAATTAATGTCGTCAATATGAAACCTAAAACTTAAGACCTTAGTTTTATCAATATTAAAACAAAGACAGTTTGCATCGCACCAATCTTTAATTTTTCTAATATCTTTAGAATGCATTGATTTAAATAAGTCTTGATCTTTGTGATGCCACTTGAGTGTTGCGTCGTCTGCAGTTTGTTAGCAGCCCCTGAATATCAACTAGTATCAAGTCATTTATATATAATATAAAAAGTAAAGGTCCCAAACACCGATCCTTGGGGAACACCATGACTAATTGACATTTTCTCTGATCTCAGATTACCATTTTTTACAAACTGATCTCGTCCAATTAAATATGATCACAAATACAATGATGAAATTCCTCTAAAACTGTAAATGATTAATTTTTTTTGAATGACACGATGAAACGCAAATCATAAAAGATTGCTGCAGCAAACTCGTTATTATTTAAATCAAAAAACAAACTTTCCAAACTTATAAATTACACCCAAGAACGTCATGCAGGCCTTTTTTTAAAAACTAAACATTTTAACTGTACCATCCTTATATTTCAAAACATTGGTTTTATTTGTAAAAAAACACCAAAATCTATTTGTAAGCAATAGTGATAACGCTTCAGAGCATGCTATGCAAACAAGAAGGAGGCAGGACCTTGCTATTCCTATACATTGTTCAACATTTTTTGAGAAAGGTCCTTGTTATAGAGCCATAAAAGCATATTGAATGTTGCCAAAAGGTCAAACCATATCAAGTCAACCAGGCAATAGTTTTGGGCATCTCCGATTTTGATGATTTTTGGTACACTTATTCGTCTTATCAAAAAACTCAAAAATCCAAAAATTTTTGGATAAGCGGTTTCTGTTTTATTGATTTTTGAAAATCAAGAAATTGACCAATATGTCCTTGACAGACACTTACAAGACCTTTTTAAAGATCTGTGACACAATATAGTTTGTTTAATTTTTTTTTCTTAATTAAAAAAAAAATCTCAAAAACACATTTTTTAATATTTTTCAAAAAAATATTTCTTTTTTTTTAATGTTTTTTTAACATTTTTGGAAAATTTTAGGATGGAGAAATAATGGAGTCATACTTTAAAAAAATAATAAGATATTTAATACAGGGCTAATTTACCTAATATGGGTATAACAAAAAAATGAAAAGTAAGAATAATAGAAAATTTACAATAAAAAATATTTAGGTTGCTAATTTTTTTTGTAAAATATTTGAGGAATCTGTCATTTTTTCTGCAGTTAGTGTATATGTCCAGTGGCAGTATTTAGGTTGACCCGTCTTAAAAGAGAATTTTGATCTATGACCAATATATCAGCTTTTGGCTTTGGAAAGTAAAAAGATGGAGAGGGACCATGAGGATGTAAAAAACTAACTTTTAATTCCCCGCTTTCTATATTTTTGCCAATGATACATCCCATCCACAAAGACAGTCATAGTTTATGGTTACAAAACCGGAGTCAATGTTTTCAATTTCTGTGTTTGACAAACCACAGGTTGCAAAAAGACATTGAATATTTTCCTCTTTACTTAGTGAAAATGGTTTTGTAATAATTTTTTCATTACTGAGGGGAATAATCGAGTGCAATTTTTGAGTCCCAGGTATCGATTGTGCTTCCAGGTATCTTTTTTCCAAAAACTTCATGTTGCTGGTAGTCATTTAACGAACAATATTTAAATGTTATACCAGGAATGTTTTCGGTTGCAAATTTAAAAAGATTTTCGGGGGTCATAATCTGTTCATTATATGGTCTCTGCAGACTTGCTTTAGCAGCCAACCTTTTTACGGTGCCTCCCAGTCCATCGCATGCACTCTTCCGGTGGGAGGTGGCAAAAAAATTCGATTCTGCTTTAATTTTAAATTCCTCGAGATGGTACGCAATATTAACAAAATTTTTTTTATTTTTATACTGTGTGGCACAGCCGTCTGAAAAATAGATAATTTTGTCTAAATTATCAATTTGCCTCTTTAGTTCAGGCATAAGGTGGCTTAAAAAAAGATGAAATGCCACAGTGTTGTGTACCAAACAGTCTGAAATAAATATATAATTTAAATGACCCAGTTTTCCCTCATTGCCTGGCTATTTGTCCCGTGATAGGACTGCACTTCATCCTGCAAAATAAATGAATAATTTTCAGAGAAGTCGCATGTGATTAGTGCTTCCCCCTTTTTTAAATTGTCTTTTACCTCATTGTAGTATTCTTTTTGCATGTGAGTGTAAAATGAATGAGATTTTAATTTAATCAAGTCATTTAAAAATTCTTCAATGAAGTCCTCTGCTGGTTTAATTAATGTCTCCATATTGCATCTATCTACATATATCCACTTCTTAAGTCATAATAGGTGGGTGAAAAGATCTTGGGTGGAGGGGAGGATAATTGAAGAAATACTTAAAATTTTGCAGGAATAAACAAGTTTGGAAAAACCTTTTATGTATCTTATTTACAAGACTGGGAGCAATTGACAAGTTTTTAGATATAAAGAGTAAATATATAGGTATTTATAAAAAAATGTATGGTTTCTTCCTGCAAGGTATTTTATATTATTTTTTTAAAAATAGAACCAATAACTTCTCCATCCTGAAATTTTCCAAAAATATTAAAAAAATACTGAAAAAAAAAATTGTATTTTTTTGAAAAAAATTCAAAATGGTGTTTTCAAGATTTAAAAAAAAAATATATTAAAAAAATTTAAAAAAATATAAAAACAAAAAATTACATGGTGATACACATCGTTAAAAAACTCTTTAAAAAACCTTCAAAATAAACTCGCTTCTATAGGACCAATAGTTTTTGAGATATTGCTATTTTTGTAAGTGCCTGTCAAGGGCATATTGGTCAATTTCTTTATTTTCAAAAATCAATAAAACAAAAACCGCTTATCCAAAAAATTTAATTTTTTGGATTTTTAAGTTTTTGGATCAGAAGAATAAGTGTACCAAAAATCATCAAAATCGGAGATGGTCAAAACAAAAAGTGCCTTTTTTTTGGTTGATTTGATATGGTTTCACCCCAAAGACAATCAGAGACATAGAATGTTTCCATCATTTTAAGAAAGTGGTACATATCTTTGTACTACAAAAACAGTACTACTCATTTGATTTCATCATGTGAAGCCCTGTTTACTTTATATATTTTTATTTATATGTATAAGTTACATTTTATTTATTTATTTATTTATTCATGTCAGTTCCATAAGGATCTTAAGATCTAAATTTCTTTTGACATTGCTTTTGCATTTATGTAATGACCCGTTGGCAATAAAATGTTTGTATTGTATTGGAAATATTGCGTCACTGGTACTCAAAGACTCTTTTAAAATTGAGACCTACTAATAACTTTGTGTTCTTTTAGAAAACATAACATTTGCCTTTTCAAAATCTTTTCAATGATTTTTGATATGTTGGTAACAGAGATATTGGTCTATAATTTCATGGTCCTGATGAGATCCTGATTTATACAAGGGAATAACAGCAGTTTTTAAAGAGTTAGGAAATAAACCTGAAGAAAAATTTCTATTTATTGCCTACGCCAGTATATTAAGAATACTGTCATTCAGGTTAAGAAAAATCTTTAGTGACATATTGTCTAGACTAGACCAGAGCTATTTTTATTTCTAACTTCTGAAAGAATTGGTTTTAAATCCTCTAAATTTATAGGCTGGATGTTAAATGTTTCATGGGCATATGAACCTTGTTTCTGTTAATAGATTACCTAACAAAATAAAAAAACAAACTCTCAATCACCTTTAAAAAAGATGTAAAAAACTTATTTTAAATATATCTCTATATATCTTACAAGAATATCTTTATCTAGTCATTTTTGTTCCAATTTTATATAAATGTTGTTTTTTTTTCTCTTTAATTTGTGTAAATAATTGTTATTTAGCTTAAGTTTTTTATATGTAGTCTCTAACTAGGTACTTACTTAGACTTTGATTAATTTAGGAATACTCGCTGTATTTTAAATGTTGAAAATTTTTGACTTTGACTTTAGTATTAAACTACCCTTTAATTATTCCCATCATTTTACAATTGATTCAAACTAGTTTTTTGAAGCTTTAATTTTGGAGGATAGTTTAGCATCTTATTTGATGATGTTGATAGTTTAGAGGTAAGTACTAAGACTTTTCAGGTTGTGGATACTGTGATAATTTGGAGTTTGAATAATTTGAAAAATGCTTACCTAATTGTCCTTAAAAAAACAGTAATTATGCAGTATACAGTTTTCTGCCATTTTTGATTTTTTTAAAAAATTCTTTATGGAGGCACCTACTAGTGTCCCTAGGACCCCAAATCCGCCTGCGCCCGTTGGTTTAAAAAAAAAATCAAAAATGGCAGAAAACTGTATACTGCATAATTACCAAAAAAAATTGATTATCTCCCCCATGTAAGATGAGACCACAAAAACCAATGCTTGTGACTGACTGTCCTCCCTTTGTAAAACCAAAGGGGAGCCAGAAACAATCATTTAATAATATGTGGCTGAAGACAGATTCGGATTTAGATTCGAAAACAGCTCCGGTTGCGTGAAATCACAGTCGACCAGATAAATAGTTGCGCCCAAAACTATTTTTATATTTTATTATATATTATTACCAATATTTTATGCTTGTCATCCATAGAAAGGCTTAAGATAACCAAATCGTGTTTTTAATTGTTCTAAGAGGGTAAAACACCCCCAAACCTTAAAAATAATAAAAATAGATAAAACTTCCTTTAAATGCGCTTTTGCATAAAACTGTGTAAGACAAAAAATATTTCTGTTGTTATGACCTTTAAAATTATTGAAGAAAATTATAATTTATCAAAGATTATGGGGTCGAAACAGCCACCCTGTGCATCAATCAGACTATACGCAAAATGTGCCTTTAAAATAGCTCTTTAAAAAACGAAAATAAATTTTTTATATATCAGAGTTTATGGGGTTAAAAAAAAGACCCTTATGAAAAAAGTACTGAATCTGAAGAAAAAAGTACCGAATCTGGACATAAGCCGTTTTTGTGCATCAATCAGACCATACGCAAAATGTGCCTTCTAAATAGCTCTTTAAAAAACAAAAATAAATTTTTTATATATCAAAGTTTATGGGGTTGGAAAAAAGACCCTTATGAAAAAAGAACCGAATCTGAAGAAAAAAGTACCGAATACGCAAAATGTGCCTTCTTAATAGCACTTTAAAACACAAAAATAAATTTTTCATATATCAGAGTTTATGGGGTTGAAAAAAAGACCCTTAAGAAAAAAGTGCCGAATCTGGACATAAGCCGTTTTTGTGCATCAATCAGACTATATGCAAAATGTTCCTTTTAAACATCTCTTTAAAAAACAAAAGTAATTTTTTTATATATCAGAGTTTCTGGGGTTTAAAAAAAGACCCTTATGAAAAAAGTACCGAATCTGAATAAAAAAGTACCGAATCTGGATACAAGCCGTTTTTGTGCATCAATCAGACCATACGCAAAATGTGCCTTCTAAATAGCTCTTTAAAAAACAAAAATAAATTTTGCATATATCAGAGTTTATGGGGTTGAAAAGAAGACCCTTAAGAAAAAAGTACCGAATCTGGACATAAGCCGTTTTTCTGCATCAATCAGACTATACGCAAAATGTGCCATCAAATCAAATCAAAAGTAGCTTTATTGTCTGAATACTTGGTACACATCGACAAAGCCATGCTGAATAGCTATTTAAAAAACAAAAATTAATTTTTCATATATCAGAGTTTATGGGATTGAAAAAAAGACCCTTAAGAAAGAAGTACCGAATCTGGTCATAAGCCGTTTTTGTGCATCAATCAGACTATATGCAAAATGTGCCTTTGAAATAGCTCTTTAAAAAACAAAAATAAATTTTTTATATATCAGAGTTTATGGGGTTGAAAAAAAGACCTTTATGAAAAAAGTACCGAATCTGAAGAAAAAAGTACCGAATCTGGATATAAGCCTTTTTGTGCATCAATCAGACCATACGCAAAATGTGCCTTCTAAATAGCTCTTTAGAAAACAAAAATAAATTTTTCATATATCAGAGTTTATGGGGTTGAAAAAAAGACCTTTAAGAATAAAGTTCTGAATTTGGACCTAAGACTTTTCCTGATGCTTTGATTTATGAATGGGTTAAGTCCATAAATCGATGTTTTTTTAAAAGACTTTTTTTAATCCCCTAAACTCTTGTATATATAATAATCTTATTTTTGAGGAATCAGGTGCTTTTGCTGATGTTCTAGAATTCGATGCATTTTTTGAGGGACATGTTTTTAATCCTCTAAACTATTGTATATAAAAATCTTATTTTTGAGAAATAAGGGGCTATTGCAAGAACACCTTTTTCATCACTTGCCTATGCTTTGATTAATGCTTAAGAATGGCTTAGAACCATATTCGATGTTTTTTTATCAAGCGATGTATTTTTAACCCATGAAACATGGACATACTAACTAACATCGATGATGTTTAATAAGAATGGGGTAGGTCATCCATATTCGATCCATTTTTTAAAGGACTTTTTTTTCACTTAACTAGTTTGTAGGAATAACAGGATTTTCGGTCCAAATGTAAAAGTAATTTAATAAAACTATTTTATAAAACCAAGCTTTCAGAACGTTTTGTAGCAGTAGGTCCATATTTGATGGTTTTTAAAGAACTTTTTAACCCCCTAAAGCCTTGTGTACATAAAAGTATTATTTTTGAGAAATCAAGTATAGTCTGATTGATGCACAAAAACAGCTTATGTCCAGATTCGGTACTTTTTTCATAAGGGTCTTTTTTTCAACCCCATAAACTCTGATATATAAAAAATTTATTTTTGTTTCTTAAAGAGCTATTTTAAAGGCACATTTTGCGTATAGTCTGATTGATGCACAAAAACGGCTTATGTCCAGATTTGGTACTTTTTTCAAAAAGGTCTTTTTTCCAACCCCAACTCTGATATATATAAAAAAAATTTTTTTGTTTTTTAAAGAGCTATTTTACAGGCACATTTTGCGTATAGTCTGATTGATGCACAAAAACGCCTTATGTCCAGATTCGGTACTTTTTTCTTAAGGGTCTTTTTTTCAACCCTTTAAACTCTGATATATGAAAAATTTATTTTTGTTTTTTAAAGAGCTATTTAGAAGGCACATTTTGCGTATGGTCTGATTGATGCACAAAAACGGCTTATGTCCAGATTCGGTACTTTTTTCTTAAGGGTGGCTGTTTCAACCCCATAATCTTTGATAAATAATATTTTTTTTTCAATAATTTTAAGGAAAATAACAACAGAAATATTTTTTGTCTTACTCAGTTTTATGCAAAAAATGCATTTAAAGGAAGTTATATCTATTTTTAAGGTTTGGGGGTGTTTTACCCTCTTAGAATAATTACTAATTACTATTAATAGGATTGGGTTGTCTTAAGCGTTTCTATGGATGACAGGTATAAAATATTGGCAATAATTTATAATAAAATCACGTTACTTTTGTCAAAAACTCTAAAAATAGTGTTGGGCGCAACTATTTATCTGGTCGACTGTGATTTCGCGCGACCGGAGCTGTTTTCGAATCTAAATCCGAATCTGTCTTCAGCCACATTTAATAATGACCATGAAAGCAAGCATGAATGTTTTATCCAGTATTTGGTAAAAGGCCTAATTGTCTCAGCTTCGCCGCCCCTTGATTACATGCATGACAATCAGCAAAATAAATTCCGAGTCCTCAAATAAACCAATGAGCCTAATATCCATGGTATAAACCCTATATAAAAATCATTAAGCAATCCAAGCACCTTTGTTGCTGGAGTTTGTCAACAACTAATAATTTATTATATATTACAAAACATTACAAAATTGGAAAAATAAAAACAAAGAGGATTCTTACTGCTCGTCCCATTAGACATATCCAGTTCAATGGGAAACAGCTTTGGTTTCTTGCAAGTGCACTCGCCCTGCGGCATGTCGCAGGCCAAACATTTACAGGGAAACTTTTGGGACTCCGTTTTCTGAAAAAACTTTGTGTTTTCCTCGTCTGTGCTGCTTCCCTCCTCATTGGACGCCATAATATTGCGCACACTGTGGGAAAACCCAGAGATTTAAAATTTGTATTTAGTTGTCACTGAAATAAAACCGAACGCCCGTCACGATATTTATTGTATTACACATTTTCACACGTTATATTACACCAGTGTTGTATTTTGTTGTGGAAAAACACAGGTATTTTTTTATTATTCTTTTCATGCCGCCATCACAACGCTGAACTTGACAGTAGCAAGGAACAAACCACAGAATATTCACTTGGACGGGTCTGGACAGGTAGGAACGGGGGCGTAACCATAGCGTATTCCTTTGGTAAAATTAGTGCACAACTCATTTGGTACACCTGTTCCATTGGGGTGCACTTTCTCAGTTTTATTGTTCATTGGACATCTGACAATTTCAGTTTTGCCACTGAGTGCAGCATTTTCTGCACCAGGTCTGAGAGCCGGTGTCGCACCGAAAACTTTTTCGTACTATTTTATTTTTAAAAATCATAATTTAAAAAGAAATGGCCAGAAATGCTAAAAGTAACACTTCCAAAGATTTTAAAAAAATTTCTAGTTTTTATCGGGCAGTAGTGATGAGGGGGGAGGGGGGAGTCTTTCAAGGTCTAACCGAGTTGTGAGTTGATGCTGTTTTGTATTTGTTTTTTCTTCTCAGTTTTATTTTGGTTTTCTTTAGGTAGGCAATTAGGAGCCTGATTTTAGGGAGGGAGATATTTGCGAGTATTGTTTGTATGGAGAATGGTCGGACCGTACCAATGTCTGCTAGGGCTTGGTACATGTCTATATTTAGTATTTTATGTATTGGGCAGTTAAAGAAAATATGATCCAGATCTTCAACTTGACCACATTCGCAGAAAGGAGATTCACGTATTATAATTCTGTTCAAATGCACTCCTGTGAGACAGTGACCCGTGCGCATTCTGATCATGGTGGTAATGGTATTTATAGTGGTAAAAGGCACCTTTGAAAAAATCCTTATCAAGCTAGCCAAAGAGCTACCTTCCGCCTTCCTTGGCAAATAATGTGAGGTTAAAATATTGTTGGATTTGTTTTGATATTTGGTTTTTTGTCATTTTGTGGTACGCTTTTTAATATATTCTGAAAATAATGGATGATTTTTTGGAATTTATTGATCGGATGGAAGAAGAAGTCCCTGATCATCATAGTTGTCTTCAAAAGGGATACGTACCAGACATGCAAACTCCCTTTGAGTTCTTTAGTATTAGAACTTCATTCTTGTATTGATGTTTATTATATTTTAAATAAAACACTTGTTTAAAATCAGCGAGGGTTTTTATATTTCCCTATTGTTATAATATCTACTATTTCTACTGAGGCCCTACACAGAGTGACCGTAAAAATGTTCCTGAGCCCGTATTCTTGACGGCCTGTGAGGTAAGTAGTCACCGGTGAGTATTTGTCTCTCTTACTTTTCATATGGTTCAAAGCAGGTGAGAAGAGAGAAAATTGTTCACTCACGGGCACGGGCGTTAAGAATACAGGGCCTGGGCACCAAAAGCTACCTACGTGCATATGCAAAAATGTACAGTCCGTCTTTACAAAATTTACTATAATGGACGTCCTCACATTTAGAGAAAAGCAGTTTTGGGCAGATATAGATTTTCACAAAATACCACACTGCAGCACTGAACATTATACTTACTACCCATGATCAAAGATCAATTTAATCCCCAAACAACCGGGGTCTCTTCCACTGTGCCCAATGTTGGCCTTGATATGTACCCTACGGTATATGGCACTGGAAGTATTCAAGTAGATAGCAATAGGTAATGTAAGTAACATGTACGACACAAAACTAACCTGCTAACAGAAAAGACAAACTGCACATTTATTCAAAATTCGATAAAAACCAACATTATTAAAATCTGGAACAACCTTCCTAAATCGGTCAAGATTTGCCCGAAAAAACATACTAATTAAATCTACTTTTTTTTCTTTTTAAGTTCTTTTCTTGATAAGGAAAAGTTACATGATTTGTACTTATCTTTTTATTTATATATACTCGTATATATATGTTGTCAAAAATTTAAGTGCCGATAAGATAAGATTTTTGTCCATTAATTACGCAAAAACGGCTAAACCGATTTGTATGAAATTTGATTAGACAATAGGGTATGACCTGGATCTTAACTTGAGCTACTGTTTATTTAAGATTTCGTTCCATAACTTCAGATATATGGCACAGAAAATCAAATTTTTCAAGAGTTTTTTTGCATTTTTTATGTGATAGTAGTCAAAAATTTGGGCGCCATTCAACAAAAATTTTTATAAGCTTTCCAAAGAGATATCACACGGTGAGAAAAAAAAATATTATTTTTTTAGGGATGAAGTTTTTTGAGGGTAGCTCCGAAGGGTGTACTAGAGAAGTGCTCAAAAACAATAGGAGTCTGCGCGTCAACACAAGTAATCACTATATAAAATTTTGTTATGATTGATGCAAGTGTTTTTGAGTTAGAGTGGCTACAAAGTAGGCGACAGACAGACCGACCGACAGACAGAGCGACTGCGTCTTGATTCGTGCTTATCACTATTCGGAACCTCAAAATTCGTGGAGGATTATGAAAATCTCGAAGTGCGATTTTTAGATGATTGCATTACTTCCCTTAGCAAGGGAAGTAAAAATGTTTATTAATTTTCGTGAAATTTAGGTAATATGATACACTCGATGACACATCATATGAAAAGGTTTTTAAAGATCTCTAGTTTTAGCAGTTTTTAAGACAATACCATTTTTAAATAAAACCGGATCCCTAATACCAAAAAAATTAAAACATGGGTATTTATTTTAACTTTATATGAAATATATAATATCACCCTGTATAATTTAATTTTTTTAGATAACCAAAAAAAAAATCCTCTTTAAAAATAGCTTCAAAAAATTTTTGACAGTTAGATAATAACCAGTTTTTTTTTTACTTCAGTACGTATATTGTCCTTTGGTTTACAATTGACTATCTTTTTTCGATTCCCTGTACCATATCTCTACACATGCACTACCCTCCTGGCGCAGCCAAAAAGTACAGAGCTGTTTTTAAAAAAAAATCTAAAATATTGCTCGCCTTTACACATCACTTTGGTTTACAAAAGGGACTGCATGAAAAAAAAAGAATAAAAAACATTTAACTCAAAAATAACTTACCGGTCTTTAAACGAGGCTTTAATAAAGGAACTTCCAACAGATCGCAAGTGTTATTTGGTTGAACGTTCAACTTCTTTAGGTTTAAAATGTACTTCACACACCTAACAAAAAACCACTTTCAGTTCCTTAATTTCAGAGTATTTTTTCACCTGTATCTTACGCATGTACGCTAGCTTGGAACAAAGTTTTCTAGTTTTATGGCATGCATCCATTTCTTTGCGATTTCTTAATTTCTTGGAAATTGAAAAACAGAAACACCTGATGGACCTTGGCCTTTGTAATTGCTTTGGTAATTTGACAAACAGCACGTAGTACGCTTCACAAGATTTATAAATGCACTGTAAGTATTGCAAAAATTGGTGGATTTTGGGACCAACTCTTAACAACGCACACTTTTATAGGATTAAGTTCACTTTAATCGCCAAAATGATTCAATAAAACACGCTTATAAACAACCAGAAACCACTTAAAATCCTGTATCATTTCTCTAAAAAATGCACTATAACCCTAAAAACACTGACGATGAAAAAAGTACTCATACTCATACGACAAACATTTTGAAACGATTTGGAATATTTAAATATAAAAAAATCAAAAACTCGTTAAAAGTCTCTCGAAGACGCGATTTCACGATGTAAACAAACAAACTGAATTTCAAACAGGAACGTAAGACGGCGCCATATTGTTTTTATTTCGGATTGATCCCACGCCTTCTATGTAGATCGTATTGCTTCAACCATAAACTGCAAAATATATAAATAGGGAGATTTTGATCAGGCAGTTTAACAGCAAATTTCGTTACTCTTACCGTTACCGTAAATAAAGGTAACTTCAAGAGGTTAAAAATAGAGCGTTTGAACGTAGTCAATCGATTTTTATTGACTTTTTTTGTTTTTTTCTTAAGTCATTTTTTTGCTTTTCTAAACATATCATGGAGGAAAATATTAATTTAGTGATAGAACTGGGAGACGAATACCCCAACATAAATTTAGACGAGCAAATGATTTTGCAAGATATCTTTGGTGGAGTAATAGAATAAATCGAGCCTCTGAAAACTTATTTGTACTTACTCACCTGTTTACCAAAAAAAAAAAACAACGTAAAAAGGCACCCCACTACTACTATATAAACACGGTTAACAAAAAATAAAATCCAAATACACAAAATTTTTGTAAAACAAAACAAACTTTTATAACCTAAAAATCTTCCACTACAGAATCACATCAAGTTTGGTTGGTTGTCTTTTTAACGGTAAAGGTAGTCGCTATTTGACGCTAATTAGTGGTTACTTTTAATAAAGGTAACAGCCTGACAGCGGTACTGCGCTTGCCCAGAATAAAGGTAAAGGTAACAGACTGATAAAAAACCTGACCAAAATCTCCCTAATAAGAAAGGGGCCGTCAATTATTTATTCCAAATTTTGACCCTCCCCTTGTAACATTTAAGCAGCCTCACTCCTTAAATTAGACCTAATTTAAATAAACCCACTCCCTGGAAGGGTTAAAAAAGTATTTTTAAATATTAATATTAGGTACTTTTTTAAACATATCTGTATACCTATATACCTAATGCGTTTAAAACAAAGCCAAGAAGCACTGCATTTTTCGAACGAGGCCCGATTTTATGGTCGAGGCCAGTGGACTCCCAAATTTAATGTGTCTCTTCTCAAACATGCATTGAAATTTTATAATTCTTCAAAAACACAAAATAATTACTCCAAAAAAATTGCTTAAACCTATCCTATCAATAAATTACTATTCTAGTTAACAAAACCTAATCGCTAGACGTTCTAAATATGCGTGGAAACGGCCCTAATCTATGAGCAATATACAAACGAGCTCCAGCGCATCGCTGTTGGTGCATTCTTTTATCTGGACGTGTATTCTTGAACAGGGAGCGGCATAGATCTATGGCGAATGATCAAATGGGACGAAAACGTTATATTCTTGAGTGATGATCCGGTCTTACGGATCTCATAAAAATCATACGTTCCCGATCGCATGGTCCGAAACCGGGGAACAGCGTTGAATCTAGTGACGCTTGCGCATGAAACAAGTTTTTTTTTAATGTTCCTAAACTACTTTTTATTGGTGGGAGGTGATAGATCCCATGCGATAGATCCCATCACACGAGAGAAAGACCGGATCGTATGACTTTCAAGAACACACGTCCCCATCGATGCGCACTGCGCGTTCCAAAATGACAGATTCCCGTTCTTTTATTCAAGATCGAGCAAACCGTGCGCACTTTTTCACGTTCGTTTTTAGACCGAGCGAGCGAAAAGGGCTCCTCGATTAGCTCGATGGTTTTTGAACGAGTATATCGAGGTCTGTCAAACTGCGGAAATTCTAACCTCGAAATTTTGTTGATTTACCGAGTAGTGCCGAGTTTAGTTTTTTTTAAACATTTGATTGGTTTCTACAATGCCGTTCGTTCAAATTTTCGAGGAATGTTTTATACAACATAAACGTAAGCACCGAACAATATTACAAGATTATTCTGCAACAAGGTAAGTAAAATTATTTTTGGCTCATTGATGTGGCAAAGACAGTCTTCGTGATGGAAAACGTTAGCGCCTGCGAGCCAAAAATGAAAATACAAATTTTGCAAAAACAAATTTGAAGGTTTTAGCTAGGTTAACCGTGAGCCCGATCCACGCTCGATCAAGCTCTATGCTCTGCGCGCTCCGCTCTCTAAGCAGATAAACGAACGCACCATATTAGGGCAGTCTAATAGCGTCTTCCTTTTGATGCACTGGTGTGCACTAAATGTATGTATGTCCCTGTCTAGCTTGCATAAATATAAAGAATACAGATATAAAGGGTGCACATTGGTGCAGCAAAAGGAAAATGCTATAAAATGCCTGATCCACCCATTTGTTTTTTGCAGCTAGCTTTTATTTTAAAAAAATCTGTAGAGTAAACAAACCGCTTTTCCATAAGACGTATGCTAACTTAAATCAAAAGTTTTGCAAAGTGGAAAAAGACGCAGATTAAGCAAAGTGATTTTTTTTATAGAGTAATCCATTCTGAATCGGGGAAAAACAAGCATATTTTTGCCGAAATTTTAAAAATAAACTCAAAATTCGCAATTAAACGTGGAAATGTCCCTCTACCTATCTCCTTCGCACCCGTGTAATTACAGATAACGTAATTTCTCTCAAATCAGATAACGCAACTATTTCTCTTCAAGCCAATCTGGCCCGATCTTCAGGCTAAACTGAGGGAGACAATGCCTATCCACACTGTGCAAGTGCGAGAGAGGTAAAACTACATGACATTACCACTTTAAACTGCGAATATGTAGCTTATTTTGGCAAAATGCTCTTTTCGCTCCGATTCAGGAAGGATTATTCTATAAAATAGTCTATTTGTTTAATATGCATCTTTTTCCACTTTCTTTGTTTACCCTACACCCACCATTTGTAAGGGCAATCACATGATTAATGGCTGACTTTGACAATTTGTTAGACAGCCCTATCACGGATCACCTACCAACCAGATAAATAAGCCGGCGAAATCTCTTTGATCTCACTTGAAGCGGCCGCCAAATCCATTTCGGGCAGGTGTTTAGGGCCTGATTAAATCCCATTTTATTTTAAATATACTGTTTTGATATTTCAAGGCCAGGGTGGTATTAATAATTATTAAATCATTTTACTTTTTTGTTTTTTTTTGTGTGTTTAAAATGAATTTTGTGAGTAAGTATATTTTAGTTAGGTAACTGGAAAAACATTTTCTCTAATTTACAAGCCATGATACCTACATTAAGGTTAGCTTAACATTGTGCTAAAAATGACACAAAAGTCCTTTTTTTATTCTAAACGAGCACTTTAATGAAACCCAATCAATTACCGCGTAATTATCTCTTGTCTGAGAAATATATAAAATTAAAAATGAAACAGTCAAGAACTTAAGTAGTTACTTTTTAGCCTGTCATACGGTTAAATTAACCCTAAAGTTTTATATAATTATATAAAAAATTGGATTTGCCCGCAATAAAATTTAAATGATTATTTGCAGTTTTTCTAATTAGGTTTTACCTGACCCTAAAAGGGTTAAGAAATGCAAGAAGAAACTACCTACAAATTAGTGCAAAAAATTTTGATATTGTTATTGAAAATAACCGGTCACATTAAAAACAACTAAAGCTATACGTACGTATATAGGGTGTCCCAAAACTCTGACTCCACCCTAATATCTTCAAAACCAAATGAGTCAGTCGTTAAGTAAGCGGAGTTAAGGCGGCGACGTTACTTTTTTTTTAATGAGAGACTCTGTGTATTTTGGCAGTGAAACAGCGTTTCGTTTTGTTTCCTAAAATATCTAATGTTACCTTTTTCACAAACTGCTTTAAAAAACAAGTAACAAAAACTTTTTAATATTTAAAAACAATGAGTTGGCTCTCATAAGTTTTGTTATTTTATTTAAAAACTGTTAGAGAAAAAGGTAACAAACTAACGGAACGAAAACCTCTATTCAAATTTGTCAAAAGATAAAGCACAAAAAAGATAAATTTTAAATTTTTTAAAAATATACATTTCTCTGCCTCTTTTGGTTTTAGAGATTTTAGGTTAAACTCCGCCCTGTATATACAAAACTTAAGTACATAAGTACATATTTAAATAAAAAAATATCAATAAAAAATATTTTGATTATCTTATTGATTTCGCCATATAGTTTAGTTTATTTTTATTAATATATTTTTTAAAAGTTTCTATTTATGTTTTTCAACGTAAAATATATTCTTAATCTTAAGTAAAGCTTGATGACATACAGGGACGGAAAAATAGCGCAAGGATGTAGAAACGGAATTTGTGTACACTTTTCCACAAATCTAAAAGACATACCATTAAAGGTAACAAAATTTTCAAAATTTTCTTGAAATATTATTTCTATACTAGTTATAAATTTGACAAAATCATCAAGTGCATTAGTTAAATTTCCAAACGTCTCTCTTGCTGCATTCTCATATGCTTTAAAAAATATAAATAACGACGAATCATCTAATTCTTTGTGAGCTTTTGAATACTCGATACAGATTTTGCAGCTATGGATTAGAAAAGTTTTTTTTTAACAAATATCCACATACATATCTAATAAAAATTTTGTGTAAATCGTCATTTGTTTGGTATTCGAGGTCAATCGTGTTACGTGGCGTCGGTTCCGAAGAAGTTAAAGTCACAGTTTCGCGTGGTATGTCTTTCAATTGTAATAGAAATGGGTCTAAATCTGCCTCACAATTTTCCGTCCCTGAGTGGAACAAACTTATACATTGCGTTTTCCGGAAAGATCTTTGTATTTGAATTGGTGTGGGATTAAAGCTACTGCCGCTTAATTGACGAAGTTTTCCTATTTCATTTTCTAGATCATCATTATTTAATCGCCTTGTAAAAAGATAATCATAATTTGCAGTAGTATGAAGATCGCTCCACAAAACAATTAAGCTATTTATTGTAATTCTTAAACATTTTATAAAATTAACTTTATTGGTTACATTTACCTGGTTTCTATCATTGAAGTTCACTAAAAAAAGTTAAACAATCTTCTAAAAAGGACAGCTGAATTTCCGTTCCTTTAAAAGCTACATTAAATCTTTTGCTAGCAGTTGTTTGAGACGAATTTAGTAAATCGAACAACTTGTCCATTTTTTCTATGAACTCGGCAGTATAAACAGCTTCGGTGGGCAGCTTACCAAATCTTATATAAAGATTTAAGCCTGCAGAAACGGTTGCGCTAAAAACCTGAGTGGCAAATTTAACTTTCATTTTTGCAAAAGAATTCGGGAAAATGAAGAATAGTTTGTAGAGTTGGTAAAGCAAATAGTTTCATAAAAGACTGTTTATATACTTTTGGCCCCGCAAAATATATTTTTAAACATAACAATTTAAATTCATGAGAAAATCTTCTTCCTCTCAGAGATTTTTTCTCTTCTGTTACCTGAGTTACGATAAATTGAGAAATTTCTTTAGATTCACAAATCTGGTATGTTAAAGCTTGATATTGTTCCAAAGCAACATTTTTGGGACCGGCTTCCAACTCTTTGATTTTCTCCTCTAAAGCTGCATTTTGAGCCAACAAAAAATTATTTTCTAATTCAAGGTCTTTTACGCTCTTTCTGTATTCTCTTTTTCTAGGAGAATTAAAAGAAAAGCTTATTGGAGTTTGTGTTGAAGTCGGTGACATCATCGGCGATGAAATAGCTACCTGCTCAATTTGGGTCTGTTCAATATTATTAATTATTAAAATATTTTTTCTTTTTTAGCTTATCAAGAGCAAAACAAGAAATAACTTTTAACGGTCATCTAAAGTATCTTTTCGATAACATGGATTTTCTTGGAAGTTCCTTCCAATTTCACCAGATCTAAATGGTAGTTATGATCGCCCAATTCTTTGGAAGATCCCTCCAACGATGGAAACAATGTTGGCAAAGCATTGTGTTTTAGGCGGTTGCAGTTTTCATAAGTAAACATTTTTCGCTCAAAATGAGTACTATAAATTCTGTAACTTTTATAAAGCCGACTTCAACATTTTGTAAATCCTCTCTGTTACACCCTAGAAGCCAGGATCTAGATCTGAAAAAAAAACAAAAAAGCATATTTATAAATGTCATTCTACAAATATTAAGTTATTAAACGATGTCTGGCACTTTTGCGTTTTCTTTGGAGTTGAGAATTTCATTTTTGGGGAACTTAATCTTAAAAACCCTTGTTTTAGCTAGTGTCAAATCCAGTAAACATTTTTTCTTTCTTTTTATTCTTTCTTTATTTTCCTCTTTTCTGTTCTTCCCCTTTTCTTGATTTTTCTTTCTTCTGAATTCTTCTTTAGTTACTTTCACTTTTGTTTGTTTTGACCACGTTCTTTACACTATTTTTTTTTTCTTTTTAAAACCGCGTAATGGTTAGTCATTCTCTCATTCATACTGCACAACGGACACATTTTTTTTTTCTTTTTTTAAAAAAACAAAACAGATTAAAATGGGATTGGGTTTGTGACTTGTGTTTTTTTTCTACTTTTTCTACAGTGTGAAGGCAACAAGGAGCCTCATTTTGTTGTTATTTAAATTAGATAACACCGTTCTTATGGATAGCGGTCGGGCCATTCCGGCATCCGCCAGATTTTGGTAGAGATCTCGGTTGGGAAGGATGTTAATGGGACATTCGAGAAAAATGTGCTCAAGATCCTCAATTGGGCCACACTCACAGAGGGGTAATTCTTTTATTTTAATTTTAAAGAGATGACTTGCTGTTAGGCAGTGTCCAGTTCAAATTCTGTTTATTGTGGTTATGTGTCTTCTGTTTATAAATGAAAGATTTTCATGACATGGATGGTTTGGAAAGGTTGATTCTATTGATCCAGAGAAAGTGCCACTGTTTTGGATTTGTTGTTTCCATGACTCCTTATATGCTGTTATTGTTTTTGATTTTATAAAATTATAGGTATCTTCTTTTGTGTATTTTAATTGTTTTGGAGTTGTTAAAATTCTTCCTATGTTGGCCAATTTGTCTACCTCTTCGTTTCCTTTAATTCTACAGTGTCCTGGGATCCATTAAAGAAATAAGTTATTTATTCCACTGGCCAGAATCGTTAAAATTTTTGTTGCGACTGTTATATAATCCTGATTAGCATCTATTTTATTTCTATTGAGTTTTTCTAGTGCGCTTTTTGAGTGAAAATATGAAATTTTTTATATTTTTTTCCAAGCGTATCCTTAGGCCTTCATTGATAGCCACCATTTCTGCTGTACAAATGTTTATATTGTCTGGTAATCTGCTAGAAAAATTGAAGTTTATTTTTGGTATATGCCCCCCAAAACCTACAGTATTTCCTACTTTTGAGGCATCCGTAAAAACAAAGGTGTAATTGCTTCGGTACTCTTCTGTCCTTTCAAGAAATTCCTGTTCTCCCGTGCAATTATTTTTGTTTATTTTGAGTTCTAACATAGGTATTTCTTTAAGTTGGGTGTCATAGTCTTCCTTGTAACATGGTAGGACTCTATCCCTTTTTAAATTTACTAGGACGTTCTCTATATCTACGAATGTTTTTAACAGTATTGTAAATTTTCTTCTATCCAGGTTTTTTTCATTGGTTGTTATTTTTAGTTATTTTAGGATGTTTATAAGTGGGTTATATATAATGCAAGCTGTTTTGATTAATAATTTTTGTGCTAGTATTTTTCTCCTGGTTCTTATATCTGTCATGGTTGATACAGCATAAAGGGCGTAGAGTTCATGCACCCTGTGATTATTCTTAGTCCTTGATGGTATATGGTGTCTAGTTTTTTTAGGCTTTTTTGTGATGATGGTTCTATAAAGATAGCTCCAAAATCAAGGTGTGATCTGACCAATCCATTAAAGGTTTTTGGGTGTGCTCCCCACCATGTTCCACAGAAAGCTTTAATTAGATTTTGTCCTTTTTTTGCCTTAATTATGGTATTGTTTTTCTGTATGTCCCATTTTAGGTTTCTTTGCAATATAATGCCTAGGTATCTAATATGATTTTTATATGGTATTACTTCTCCTGCAATATAAATGTTAGGAGGGTTTAAAATTGATCTTGTTTGTTTGAACCATATTGCTTCGCATTTTTGTTTTGGCAAGTTCCAAATTGTGGGAGGATAAGTAATTGTTTATTTTTATTAAGGCTTTGTTTATGTTATTAGTCATCTGTATGACATTGTTACCTGACACAAAAAGTACTAAGTCGTCAGCATATGCCATAATTTTGACATTTTTGGGGATAATGTCGAAGATATTTTTAATGTAAATGTTAAATAATATTGGAATTAAGGGTGAGCCCTGTAGCCTTTCTAGGTCCTATCAGTCCTCCTCCTCTGTTCCTTATATATATATGTATATATATTATAAGGGACAGAGGAGGAGGACTGATATATATATATATATATATATATATATATATATATATATGTATATATATATAAGGGACAGAGGAGGAGGACTGATAGGACCTAGAAAGACTACAGGGCGCACCCTTAAGTCCAATATTATTTAACATTTACATTAAAAATATCTTCGACATTATCCCCAAAAATGTCAAAATTATGGCATATGCTGACGACTTAGTACTTTTTGTGTCAGGTAACAATGTCATACAGATGACTAATGACATAAACAAAGCTTTAATAAAAATAAACAATTACTTATCCTCCCACAATTTGGAACTTGCCAAAACAAAAATGCGAAGCAATATGGTTCAATATATATATATGTATATATATATATATATATCTCTGTTGTCTAAAAGTCTAAATATAATAAAAAATAAATAAAAGCAGTTTGGATATAGGATGTAAGGTAAGCTATGTTATTATATATGCCCATGTTTTTTCTAAAACCCATTTGGTAGTCTGAAAAAAACTTAAGATTTTTCCAGAAACCAGTCCAGTTTGTTGCGAATGATTGTCTCCAAAATTTTAACAATGCAAGAACTTAGGCCTATAGGTCTGTAATTTTCAGGTTTTTCTAGATCTTTATTTGGTTGGTATTTTATTTAAAGCTACTATTAGCTGTTGTTTTCATTGTTTTGGAATAGGATCTCCCATTATAATGCTATTAAAGATATTTGCTATTATTTGTAAGGCAATTAAGGGTAGATTGAAGACCATTGAGTATGAGATTTGATCCAGGCCAGGTGTAGTGTCCTTTTTTTTGAGGCTACTTTTTATGTCCTCCACTGTTATTTGCATGCTATTTTCTTTGTTTTTTTTTTAGTTGAAACTCTGGATCTATATCTATTGGTACCAGTTTTTCTAGTATATTTTCTGCCATCTTTTGGTCTGGTTTGTGGTCTTTTTTTTTTGTTGCTTTGGACATAAAAAAATCTTCTGAAAGTGCTCCATCCTTCCTTCAGGTTGGATTCCCGGTTTAAATTGGCACAGAAATTTTGAAAGTTAGTTTTTTTCTTTTGTTTAAGAAATTTTTTTGTTGCAGCCATCGGTTTTTTAAGATTAATGTAGTTATTCATATTTGGATTCTCTTTAAATGATTTTAGGGCATTTCTTCTTAGATTTATTTTTTCACTACATTCTTGGTCCCACCATGGGTTTCCTATTCTTTGGTAGGAGTTTTTAGGTTCTTTTTTTTTGGTATAGTTTTTTCTGCAATCTCAACTAAAGTTTTTTCAAAATCCTCGTATTTGCTGGTGCCTGTATCTTGAAATGTATCTTCTCAAATTTTGTTGAAATTAGCTTTTTTAAAGTCGAACTGAATATTTTTTATATGTGATTCTTTGTTAGGCCTGTATACTCTATGCACATCACAGACTGTCGGGAAGTGATCACTGCCTCCACAATCTTCTATATATCCTAGTTAGTCTGATTGCTTAAATTTTGTGATGTTAGTGTAAGGTCAACTTGCCTCCTGGCGGGACAAGTGTGGTTGATCTTCCATCGTTTATTATTAAAAAGTGTTGTTGTTCTATTAAATTGGCTAAGTAGTTTCCTCTGGCGTTGTTTAAACTACTTCCCCACAGTCCATGGTGTGCATTCATATCTCCCATGATTATACTTTTCACATCTAAAAGGTTAAAAATATGTTCAATGTGTTTTTGAGAGTTTTGTACATTTGAGGTGGCGTATATGTCCGGATCGGATCTGACCCGGTTCAGTGATCCGGATCTTTTAAAATAATGAATTGAACCGGGTCCCAAAATTGCAAAACACGGGTCAGGGATCAGCACGGGTCGTTCAAATAATTGATATTTTTCAACTTAAAAATCGCGATTAACGAGCTGCGATTAATGTACTGAGTGTTGCAATAATGTACTGAGGTGGGAACAGTAAAACAGTGAAAATATAATTAGGTAATATAATATATTATATATTTTTAAAAATTTACAAATTCACATGTAAAAACAATATTTCGCTTATCTTATTATTTTTTAGGCGGTTCCTTCTTAAAAATATGAAAATGCGTTGAAATTTACTATTTTGAGTCATAGGATAGGTAAGAAACGTAGAATAGAAATACTTGTTTTCTACATTTCACGAATAAGGAGTAGGTATGATATGATCCAATCCAATCCAAATTTGAAAAACTATTGGCATTGGCTAATTTAGTTACAAAATGGAATCAGGGATCCAGTGACCCACTGACCCGGTGAACTGTATCAGGTATTCGGATCTTTAAAGTGATCCAGATCCGGTGACCCGACTCGCCGAAATGACCCGAATTTCCCATCACTAGTGGCGTATATGTTTGCAATATTAATATTGTTTACTTGGATTATGATTGAGTGCAGGTTTGAGTCTGTAGGTGAAATATGTTTGATTTTATAGTTAAGATTATTTTTAATTAAAGTTGCAATCCCCCCATAGCCGTCATGGCGGTCCACCCTAATGGATTGGAAAGATTTAATGTAACAGTTGAAGTTTGGTTTCAGCCATGTTCATTTAGTAGTAAAATATCAGGGTTATGTTGTCTAATAAAGGATATAAGAGTAGCCCTATTTGCATTAAAACCTTCCATATTCCATTGTATTATCCGAAGGGTGTGTTTTTCTTTGTTCTGTATTTTTGTTGTTTTTTGTTTTATGGGCTTTTGAGGAAAAAAACTTTGTATATTATTGTTCAGAGTCAAAAGACAGATTGTTTGTGTATGAGTTTTCTTTGCTTTTTTGTTTGTGTTTTTTGCGGACCATTCAATCCTGCTTTCTAGCTCATTGTAGTTTGTTAAAGGGGTTGAAAAAGGGCTGCTATTCATGTTTTCGGTTTGCTCTGGAGTTTTTTCCCCATTAGGACTGATTATGGGTCCGAAGGATTCTGGATTTCTGCCTGAGGGTGAAAGTAGGCATTCTTTGTGATTTTCCTCTCCTCATTCTTTGTATTTCTTTTTTTTTTAATTGCTGTTTTCTTCTGGGAATGTTTTCTTTTTTTTTGTTTATATGTGGAGTGTGTGTTTGTTGTTCTACTATTTCCCTCTGAAGTGGGGGGAATTGGGTCATGTTCGTAAGGCGTTCTTTGGGGGAAACGGAGACTGGCCTCAAAGAAAGTGAGTCTTTCGAAGGCCATAACCTTTTTAATTTCTTTTTGTCTTTGATATTCTGGACACTGTCTAGACGTTGAGTTATGAGTATGACTTTTGCAGTGAATGCATTTTGTTATATTGCATTTCTCTGAGTAGTCTGTCCCATGTACATCCCCACAGTCCCTACAACGCCTCTTGCCTGCCTTGCACAGATGTGCTGTGTGTCCAAACATCAAGCAAGAAAAAAAGAAAATGGGGTGACCCTCATTGGAAGTCCATAAATTAGGATCTCTTTTGGGAGGATAAATCCCTCGAAGGTGAAAAGGCATGGTTCCAGTAGGGGATCCTTGTTTTCTGATTTTTTGTCTTTTCTGGTAAATCTTCTAATGTGTGTGATTCTTGCATGGGCCAGGCTAGCGGAAAGGATCTCCTCCTCTGTGAAGGATATATCCACCCCTCTCACCATCCCCCTGCATGTGACCAAATTGAAGTGAATGTAGGCATTTATGCCCTTGTCATTTACTAAATTATTTTGGACAAAATTATTTGCCGCGTCTCTAGTTATGAAAGGTCGAAAATTTCAAGTCAAATTATTTAATTTAAAAAAAAAGTTAGTACTTTTTGTTTAAAAAAAGTCGTTAAAAAAAACAAAAACTTAAAGCAGAATTTTTCTTAAAATCCCAGTTATAAACAAATTTAAAAATTATTTTGTTTTAGTAACTGGCAAAATATTTTCTTTCCACAAAAGTGATTATAAATTTATATATTAAATGGTTTTTTTTTTGTTTCAGAAGTAGTAACGTAAATTTAAAAAAAAAATACATTTGAAAATATTTTTGTTTTCTTTCGATATTTTTTTAAAAAAATATTTTCTTTTTAGCAGCCAACCTCAACGATTGTTATAAAAATTTCCAAAATAATTTCCATCAAAAAATTTTAATAAATTTTTTCTTCAACATTTTCTTTTGTAAAAACGGGAAATTTATTCTAAAGAAATATTTCTTACCCAAAATAAAAAACAATATTTAAATTTAAAAAACCAACAATCACAAAAAGGTATCTAAGTCTAAACACCCACTGTGTTCTATGTCTATAGGCATAGCGCGCACTACCGAGTTGTTGCTCCGGCAACAAATTGTTAAAAACTAAATTCAATTTGCAGCGCTCCGAAAAATCATACCTGCGCTTCACCTTATTTGGTCAGTTAACTAGAATTTTGCATCACATGCCCGCAAGATCATTCTAGAACCGTGTTGATAGGACCTGTATTCTTGAAAGTCGTACGATATTTGATCATTCTCTAAAGCGATTTATACCGCTCCCTGTTCAGGAATAGACTTCGAGCACGTAAGCCCGTTTTTTTCTGGGAATTCGGCGCTTACGTCACATTTTGCTATAAAAGCAAAAATTGCCTTAAACAGAAGACAGTTGAAATCCAAACGAGTTCCAATACTCATCTTAAAACAGTACAAGGCAGTTCGAAAGAAAATAGTTAGAATGTAAAAAAGTGAAGTTTGGTTTCTGAAAGTATTTCAAAATGTTAAAATTTTGGAAGCCCAATATAAGGACTGTCTTGTGGAAGTTAAGAATCAAACGAATGCTGTAAAAATGTTAAAAAGTGTAGTATAGTAGTAGTAGTAGTAGTAGTAGCAGGATGCAAGATGTAAGTCCGAGATTTCCTGGACTACTGTATCGGTCAGACTTTGTGTAATGGTAAATTTTCATGCAAAATACTTGTATTAGTGTAGGACTGTTTGTTTAACCGAATATTATATCACAATGGATTTGAACTTTAGCAATAACAATAAAATATCTACTATATTTCTGAAAAATCGAATTGTCTGTTTGTACATACATCCCCAAAAATTAAATATTACTATGCACACTAAAACGCTCATGTCCAAAACAGTGTAAGAAAAATATGTGGCGTATCTTAAGGAGTTAAAAGTTTTCCGCTCGAACTTTAGAAATAACCCTTAAGGGCCGTTGTTCACATAGTCTTAAAAATTACCCCTACTCTATTTCGTCCCTTAACTTTAAATTCTATAATATTTACCATAAATGGCCCGTGGCTTTGTTCTTTGTAAAAAAAAACGTTAGTTTAGTTAGATTTTTTTTCATGTAATGGCGGCCGCATTGGCGCCTATCGCCTCTACGATTTGGTGAAAATCAATTTTTTTTGAGGTTCCTTGCTCCTCCATGTCAAATTTTTATTTTAAAACAATTATTTAATATTTATTACACAATTAAGTCCCTCACGTTTCTGAAGGGTTTGGGTTGAGTTAAGGTTTAAAATTTTAAATAAAATGATAGAATACAAGACGATACAACATGGACGCTCAAACACCCAAACAGAAAGATTGTGCTGAATGATTTCGGGCCTTTCTCGCCAAAATGGCTGCATGCGCGAAGGATGCGCGTGGGACCTTCCACCCATAGAAATAGAATAAGTTGAGAATGGGCAAAGACGACTGCGCATCCAATTTTCGAGGAACGCAAAGGAGTCACCCATTTTAAACTACACCATAGAACAAAATTGGTCGAATCGCCTATTTTTGCAGTTAGCCACACCGAGTATAACAAACCAATTTTTATACTCTAGTTGAAGTTTGTCATTAAAATTATTTACTTATTTTCGCCAAAAAAAGACCACCTTCCGGCTCTAAAAGCATTCAAAAATAATCTAGGTAAGTCACAGATTACACCGGTGTAGCTACCGTACGGATTTTTGATAAATACCTATTTCAAAACTAATGTTTGTTTACCTCTTTAAAATTAATTTAAACCTTCTTTATTTCGTATTTCTTGTGCTTTTAGGTCAGTACCGAGTGGTAAAAAGGCAGATGCATAGAAATAGAAGAAGTTCCCGCTTTTATTTCTATGGGTAGATGGTTGCCTCACCCAGATAAATAAAGCAAAGAACATTCAAAATGTTACCCAATGATGTGGGCAAAACCCAAGTATATAGAGCAGGAAATATTATAAAATTAAAGTGGAAAACAAGCACAAAGACGCAAGACACTCCAAACTTAATCTGGCCCAGCTCTAAGTGAGTGGACAATGCTTCATAGGGAAGTCGAGGACTGTTGACATCCAAACCGATCTAACAGGTGGGTGTTTTGTCAATGGAGGACAAAAAGAAAGCCATTTTGTATAATCAATACCATATTAGGGACTTTTTGATAAGGATACAAAAACAACAACTTTTGTGGCTATCATTATTTGACAAACAGTCAACAATAAAGTTATTACAGTTTATTTGCCCAACTGTTTTTATGCTTACCTATTAAGCAAAATAGCAAAAGACTTTGACATGGATTGACAGAAGTGAATATAAACAAAATAAAGTTAACAACAAAAATTACATGATTTTGCAGCTAATAAGCACCTTGTTTATCTTTATCTACAATTTTTATATGCATATTTCAATATTCTTCTGTCAATCAGTTTCAAAGTCTTTGTGTTTTTGGCAATTTTTTTCAAAACGATTAGAATCGTTAGTTTTTGATTGAGGGAGACACTGAATGTATTGTTTTATAGGTAAGCGTAGAAATAGCTAGGAAAATAACTGAAATAACTTTATTCCTGATGGCTTGTCAAATAATGATAGCCACAAAAGTTGTTATTTTCGTAAACTGCCCAAATGTTTGTGATAAACTTGCTTCTGTTATTTTTAGAAAATATAAGGAGTCCTTGACTATATACAAGTTCAAGGATGAAGAACAGCTAAACTCTTCTATTTCTATGACAACAAAAAACTGGACGGACACCAGTTTCTGTAAGTACCTACACAAGAAAACTAAGTCACTAGGGACTTATCGCTACATAAAGTCGGCATAGCCTGTTTTTAATAAAGATGGCACTATTTTTGACAATTCTGTACAAAGTTTAAAGGGATTCTGACATTGTTGTTGTCTAAATATGTCATCTTTGCTATCAAAATAATGTCGACTTTCATAGTGTTTGTGCCTGCCAGGATACTGCGGAGGCCAGAGCAACCTTTTTGAGATGTGAACAAGTTGACTATTGGATAAATTTCCATTTGACTTTGACTGGATAATTAGTTAATAAATATTAGAAAAAGTTTGACTTTGTATAGTTGTTTTCATAATACATTTTATTTAATATACTTGGTAATTAAATTAACATGTTTACTAGGAAGATTTCAATGTTGTATTTCAAATTAACTCTGTGTTTCGGACTTCCATTGTCTATATTTTATTTATACACGACGTTTCGATCAGTACAATATGATCGTTGCACCTGAAGACGGTCAGAGATTTTACTGATCGAAACGTCGTGTATAAATAAAATATAGAAAATGGAAGTCCGAGATTTCAATGTTGTTTTATTTTAAATATTTCAGTTTATTTTAAAAGTTTACTAGAACAAAATGCATGCAAGAAAGTTGATGTGTAAGTCTAAATTTGACATTTTGAAAATTTTGGTTAAATTTTCTTAAAATTTGTGAAGAACTAATCAACTTTTGTATTTAAACTATTTTTCTATCTCGAATAATAAATGAGCTATGTAGTGGCAAAAATATGGTGAATCAACCCATACATTTTTTGCCAATATTGCCTGCAATGCCGGTATTTAGTATGCAGTGCTCCTCTCAAACAGGAGTTTTTAAGGTATTTATAACGCACAGATTGCCGTGCGTCAAATTCTCATTGCCAATAGATGCCAATATTTGTAAGGCACTTTGCCATGCCGGCATTGTTTGTGGGGATATCATATGCACCCCTAATAATATTAAGATGCATTTTGCAAAATACTTACTAAAGAAAAATAATTTAAGTAAGGTTTCAATTCAAATTTATAGATGGCAGAGAACATCCGCTTTTTTAATTGCAGTGATTTTAAAGTTACAAAATACAGTGGTATCAAAACCGGGACGAACCGAACTTTTGCTGAAAAACCGAGACTATTCGGGACGTATTTTTTCCCCGGGACAAATGGTTAAAAATCCGGACTGTCCCGGCCAAACCGGGACGGTTGGTCACCTTAGTTAACACCTACCGCCTCAGTACCCTTTAGCCTATTGTGGCTGCCATTTTTATAACCAAATTGACAGGTAAAACATGGATTTTCTGTCAGTTTGGTGTCAATATGGCACCGATCATAGGCCAAAGGATACTAAAACGAAAATGAGTTAAGTGGCTTTTTAGTTGAGAATGGTGTTGCCTCGCCTCGCCAGATCAACACCATTGGCCAGATGCCTAGGAATACCAGACATGCTTTTAATAAACAACTTTCTTTTGATCTGTGGTTACGCATTTACGTACGTTTGGAGTTTACTGCACATGCGTACTTGATCAAAACTTACGCTACGTCGAGTTACGTGCTGTGGCTTATAATTGACATTTGTCCGCTTGCTTAATTGTAAATCCGCCTTTAAACAAGGGTTAATATGGTTAATACGTTGTGGGTGGTATGTGTCACGTACGATACGCGGTGTAACGATACATAGAGCGTATCGTACGTTTGGAGCTTACTGCACATGGGCACTTGATCAAAAATCGAGTTACGTGCTGTGGCTTATCACGGTCCGTCTATATCCGTGCGTAGAATAAATACGGTCTAGTAATTTTCCCCACTCTTCGACCTGATGACGACTCAAAGACTTTGAAACTGATTGACAGAAGAATATTGAAATATGCATAAAAATTTTAGATAAAGATAAACAAGGTGCTTATTAGCTGCAAAATCATGTAATTTTTGTTGTTAACTTTATTTTGTTTATATTCACTTCTGTCAATCCATGTCAAAGTCTTTTGCTATTTTGCTTTATAGGTAAGCATAAAAACAGTTGGGAAAATAAACCGTAATGACTTTATTGTTGACTGTTTGTCAAATAATGGTAGCCACAAAAGTTGTTGTTTTTGTATCCTTATCAAAAAGTCCCTAATATGGATTGATGTCCATACCCTACAAGGATTTCTTTTATAGGAAAGGATTTTACTCTGTGACGTGTCAGAGTAGGATTTTGGAATACGTCAGGAGAGGGTTTAATAATAAGTATGATTATAGTAAGCTATTTAAAGAAGCAACTAAGCAAGTTTCATGCAGCAAAGCAAAGCTAGAAAATTAAAAGCATAATTTAGTCATGCAAAGCTCATATTCTAATGTTATTAATGCTAAGAGTTTTTATAATATTCACTATTATCTTAGAAGTGGGGTTCATAAGGATTGTTTCTATGTTAATGGGTCCTCCGAATTCTTCTGCGGCCTGTGTATATATTTGTTTTCCCATTTCTTCTTTCAGAGGGCATGACAGTATCATATGAGAAAGGTTTCCTAACTGTCCAAATTCACAGTTCATATTATCTCTGACTCCTATTCTATGGAGGTGCTCCGGTGACCAACAGTGTTGTGTCCTCATTCTAATAGTAGATGTAATGCTTTTTCGATCCAAGTATTTTAAGTCATAGAACCAAGGTGTCTTCAGGGGTTTGGGTTGTGTATTTGTGATATTCACTTTTTCGCCAATTTTGGTATTGTTCTGTCCAGATATTCCATATGTGTTTTTCTATGATTTTATTGAATCTAGAGTGTAATTTGATTCAGGGTCCTTCCTTCTAGTGCCAATGTATCGGCTTTGTCATTCCCAGTTATGCCAGTGTGACTGGGAACCCAGATCAGCTTTATTTCACAAGAAGTTTTCCTTTGAATCAGCTCTTGCTTAGTACTAAGTGTTATGTAATTTGCATGGCTGCTGATTTCACTTTTAGTTATAGATTAAAGCGCACTTAGTGAATCTGTTACTATGGCCAGCCTGTTGCATCTGTCCCCTAGAGCTCTTATAGCTTCTCTTATTGCTAACGTCTCAGCTGTGCAGATGGGTGTATAATCATTTAACCTTCGAGGAATCTGTAATTCTTCTTGTGGGCAATATATTCCAATGCCACATTTGTTGTTATCTAGTTCCACCGACGCGTCAGTATAAACAATGGTAAATCTCTTTAAATTTTTGTTACTGTAGTGTAGAAATTCTCTGTTGTTTTGGTTCTCTTTCTCCAGTTTAGTTTTTTCATATGTGATGCTCTGGATTTGTGTAAAATATGGGAATTCAAAACAGGGTAGCTTATTAGTTTTTAGAATATGATTATTATAAGTCAGGCACATATCAAAGCCTTCTATCAAGTCTGGGGTTTTTGGTGGGGCCCAATAGTAGTTGATTATATATTTGATAGAAATTTAGAATTTTACCAAGTATGACACTGTTTGATTTTGCTAGGAGTTTTGTTGTATATTTTACTGATAGCCATACCCTGTTGAGGTAATTCTAATGTTTCCGCTAGAAGGACTTGTATAGGGGTAGACCTCATGCAGCCTGTAATGATGCGTAAAGCCTGGTATTGGGTTCTATCCATATCCTGTAAATTTTTCTTAGTTGTTTTTGAAATACACATAGCTCCATTGTCCAGAGGGGATCTTACTATCCCCTTATATATCATCAATAAGGTTCTGGGGTCTGCACCCCACCATGTTCTGGTGAGACTTTTCATAACATTTATTCCCTGCTTTGCTCGATCGATGCAGTGGTTTATATGCTCTGTCCAGTTCATTTGTGCCTGGAGGTAAACTCCTAGGTATTTGAAGCTTTGAGCCCACTCTATCGTATGATTATTTAATCTTATTGGGTTTGGTTTATTTCTAATGGGGCCTTTGGAGAATATTATGTCCTTTGTTTTTTCCGGTGATATTTCTAGGTTATGATCCCTCAGCCACCTTGACATATTGCGTAAGATATTCTGTATTTGATTTTTTTAAAATTCCAAATCTGGTCCTGTGCATATAGCTATAACATCATCTGCTAGGGTTAGGATTTTAACCCTGTTTCCCCCAAGTTGTGAGATATTTGCAAGGTATATGTTAAAAAGGAGTGTACTCAAGGGTGACCCCTGCATTAACCCTTTACTAGTAAATCTAGTTTGTGTCATCTCACCTGTGTATGGTGAACGAATTCTTATCTTGCGATTTGTTAGAAGATTTTCTATATATTTAATAATATCTTGGTTAATGTTTAGATTATTTAGGTATCGTAAAAGCTTGCGTATGCTCACATTATCGAATGCAGATTTTATGTCTATAAAGACTGCCATAGCCTTCTCTCCTAGAGTAAAAGCTTCATATACTGTAGTCGTTATGTATATTAAATTTTCATTAACCCCTCTGCCTTTTCGGAGGCCATTCTGGAAGTCCTTAAAAAGTCCTTCTGATTCTAGTTGATGCTCTATGCGGAGTAATATTATACTTTCAAGTTTGTTGACCTTGGATAACTTCATTAAATGATTTTGTTAATTTACTGATATAGTTTGTAGGTAGGTTCTGTAATATTTTATAAGTTATCATATCTTCGCCTGGGGAAACATCTTTTTTGTTATTGTTATACTTTATGTTCTTAGCTTCATCTGACTGTGTGAGGGATATCAGTAAATTATTTGCCCAAATTTCATTCCCTGGCCTGTGTGGTTTACTAAAGCTATTGTTAAACTTCCGGACTGTTGCCCAAATCTCTCTAATATCGGTTTCCCTATTTAGTTTATGACAAAAATCTTGAAAGTGAGACTTCTTCTGCTGTCTGAGTTTCCTTTGGGTCTGGGCACTTCCGGACTGTTGCCCAAATCTCTCTAATATCGGTTTCCCTATTTAGTTTATGACAAAAATCTTGAAAGTGAGACTTCTTCTGCTGTCTGAGTTTCCTTTGGGTCTGGGCACGGGTTTTTTTAAAGTTTATAAAGTTTTCTAATGTAGGATTATCTTTGTATGTCTTGAGGGCCTGATTACGACTTCTTCTCATATTTTCGCAGTCATTAGTCCACCATACTGGCATCTTTGTTTTTGTTTTATTACCAATCGTCCTTGTAGTCTTTCCTAGGATGACTTCGGCTGAATTTTTTATGTTGCGGATAAGATCATTATACAAGCTTGTGGGTTCTGTGAGATTCAAGTGATATCTAAAGGCAGTCCAAGCTGATTCATGTGTTTTATATCTAATTACCTCTTGGGGGGGATTTTCAGGTAATGTATTCTCCGTCAGTATGGTCATGGTTGGGTAGTGGTCACTGAGGCCAATTTCTTCAAGAACTGACCATGTTATTTTAGCTGCCAGTTCTGGGGAGCTAAAGGTTAGATCGGGGCAACTTATGCCCTCATCAGGGTGTGTTAATAACTACTGTATCTGATTGATCTAAAGCTCCAACTATTTGTCTGCCTAAGTCATTTGTTCGGGTTGAGCCCCACTGATTGTGCTGGCCATTCATATCTCCCATTATGATGTAGGGGGGGTTTATTTCTTGGAATAGGTCCAAGCGGTTTTGCTCATTTGTCCTTATACTTGGGGGAATGTATGTGTTCACCACAGTAATTCCATTTTCTAACTTAATTGCGTCTATCTGAAAATTAGAAGGTAGGTTCAAGTTAAGATTAATCCTTTGGTATGGTAGGTTTTTATGGATTAGAATTGCTATGCCGTTATGCCCAGTAGGTTTATTTTTCTAAGTATTGAAAAATTTAACAAATTATAAGGTTTTGTTGGTGCCAGCAAGGTCTCATTCAATAGAATTATATCTGGTTCATGTTCCTTGATAAGTAATCTCAAATAGCTTGTATTTTTATATACCCCTCTGATGTTCCATTGTATTATTTTAATTCTCTGGTTTGCCATCTCTTTTTTCCCCCTTTATACTCCTTTCTTATCTTCCCTTTCTTCTCTTCTTATTTTCCTTTTGGGTATCCTTTCCTATTTTATAATTTTGTTTGTTTTTTTTTAACAGTTTGTTTTTAACTTTATTATTTATTTTATTATTTTTATTTTATTTTCTGTTTTAATTTTATGTTATTTTATTTGTTTTGTTTTTTTTCAGAGGTTGGGGGGTTCACCCCCTTCCTCTGCACTCTCTTCCTCGTCCATCTTCTTGCCTTCCTCGGACATACTATAATATTTCTCGGTTTCCATGGACAGCTCATCCATATTTGATTTTGGTGTGGGCTGTTCACCCAGTTCTATGATTTCTGTTTCCTTAAATTCGTTCACTATGCTCTGGGATAGCTCATCGTCCAGACCTAATTTATCTTTAGACTGTGTGAGCACATTCTGTACAAATTGTGACATATTTATTGGGGAGGAGGCAATCCTCGTAGTCTGAGGGAACAATTGCGCATCGTGTTCTCTTTTGTCATATCCCATGACTGGGGTTAATGGCGATCTAATTTTCCTCTTCAATGCTGCTGAATAGTTAGGCCTTGGTCTTTCTGGATCTCTATTCCTCATCAGTATTGATCTTTGGCTTACTGTTGCTTGGGTAGGCATGTTGAGTCTTAATCTCGGGAATTCCTGGCTTCTCGTATGATATGACTGGGCTTGCACTGGTGATGAACTGTTCTGTTCATATTTGGGATGCTTCCTTCTTGCTTCATGGTAGGAGATGTTGTCCTCTGCCATTGTTCTTTTGATTGGTCTTTGCCTTTTATACTCTGTACATGATCTGTTGTCTGGTTCGTGGGGTCCATTACAGTGTAGACATTTTTCTTCCAAAATTGTACAAAATAGTCTATCATGTTCGTCTAAGCTGCATCTGGCACATCTAGCTTTACTTAGATATTGATCTTTACCATGACCATACCTCCAACAATTCTGAGGGGGGGGGAATGTATAGCAATACTTGGAACTCTGCGTAATGAAGTTTGACGTTAAGTGGTATTGTGGTACCTTTGAAGGTCAAAAGGATATTCTTTGATTGATTGATTATTCCTAATAAAGCGTCTAACTGCTAGAATTGGGTACTTTGATTCAGTATATTGCTTTATTTCATCGTCGCTTATTTCCACTGGGACATCTTTGATTATGCCTCTACTAGTGATCATGGACTTTGGAATAAAGGCAATTAGGTTTTCCTTATTAATTAATTCATGTTTCAAGAAATCATTTGCTGCTTTGGCTGTGTTAAAATCGATGGATAAACTATTGTTTCCTTTTTTCTTGATCTTGTTAATGCCCTTAACGTTGTTTTCATGTAGCTTTTTCCCTAAGATGACTGGATGTATATTTCCTAGGTTCTTGTCTTTACTTTCAACTATGGTGACATACGGCGGCCTTTCGGTACAAGAGTATTCCATGTTTATTTCGGGTTGATTATAAATTTTTCGTGGGAGGGCATTTTGCCCCCCTCTGTATTTAACATTTAAAAGACTTACCAAGAAATGCTTTTAGGGGTTAGGTTTAGGATTCACTTGGGAAGAAGTGTAAGGTATGAAATATTTCTACACAATATGCACTTTAGGGGCTAGCTTTAGATTTCTAATTATCCGATTGTAATTATTTTCGATAAAAGAATATGTGATTACGCGAATTATTATGGATTTTATTTTTCCGCGATTTTTCACCATCCGCTATTTCCACGCGCGCCAACTTTTTTTTTTTTTCGGCAAGTTGTCAACCGCACGACAGATGTCAATCGCGCAGGAAATTTAAAAAATGCGGCGTTAAAAAGCACGATATCCGGTAATGCGTTTGATCGGACCGGACAGGTGGTTTAGAAATGCATGCAATTTTTAAAGGAACGATTGCGTTTCACTTGGTATGTAAAACACGTTTATCAGTTATTGGCAAAATAACATAAATTTGCCAATACATCAGCACTAGTAAATAATCATTGGCAAAATAGCGCAATTTTGACAATAATACAAATGTAGTAAATAACCAATTCACTTGCCAATAAAGCAAATACACCTTACCACCTGTCATTGTTTGTGGGGATACAATACATTAGCTACGTTCGGTATATAGATCGCAGATCAGACGGATTTTTGATCAGCTGATCGTCGATTAATCCGAGCAAGTAGCATTACCGAACGGGTTCAGATTTAAACTTTCTAACCTAAGTTTTTTTTATTTAAATTTTTTTATATTTTTGTCGGCTTCTGGGCTTTTGAGTCTGAAAGGTAACATGAATAACATGGTTTTAGAGGCTATTTGTGCTGTAGTGCACGGACAACAAATAATGTTTGAAGATTACCCAATAAACCAAATCCCCATGGGCCGAAATTGGCAAACTGAAGGCTTTGCGAAGTGACGGATTCGGGCCGAAAGTACCCGCCGAAGCGGCGCGCTTAACGTTATGACCCTTCTGCCTCCAGGCGACTGCGAGTCGGATACCCACTTGAAGTATGGAGCTTCCTGGGGCGGGGGCGTGCCGCCTTCATTCCAAACATCAGCCACAGGGAATTACCGCTTTCGACCATCCAGATTTTACCACTTTTGTATAATAGGCTAGGCATAAGCTGCCATGTTGATTTAATGTAGTGATTTATACAAATATTTGTTGCATATTGCACCGCAATGTTAAACCTAGTTTAAATTTAATTGATGTTTAGAATGTGAATCCTTAGTTTATTATGAAAGCACATTCTAAACTGCAATTAAATTGAAAGTTTAGTTTAGTTTCTTTATTGGTAAGTATTACACAAGTGCTTTCACAAGTCAAACCAATTTGCAATAATAAGGAACAGAAATTTATATAATTTTTTTATTCTTTAAAATTAGTACAGGCACTTTGATTTGGTGTAGAAAAAATATCATTTAACAAACACACTAGAAAAGTCCATTGCATTTTTCCAGAACTCATCACCCTGCTGCAGGCTGAATCGTGATCAAGCTATATCTGAAACAATGCAAAAAAAAAAGGATTTTACAAATTACGTTTTTGATTAAGAATCAGTTTCACAAAATATGGTACATGTTTTTTATTGTTCTTAGTTATGATGAACATTATTCTGATAAAACTATAGAGACTCAAGAATTCATTTTACATAAAAAGGCCTAGAAAGAACTCCTTCCAATTTCCTATGGAGCGTGTGCACCCATTCAATTTTCTCAAATTTTAATATGTTATAGGAGAGGGGCAGACAATTTTTTCTATCATTGCCAGCCGTCCCCCCCCCCTTTACTACTAGGTTCATAAGTATAGGTGGTTAAAGATACAAACTTTACGTTTACTGCATAGTCATTTTTTCAGAAAATGTTACTAGGTCTGTGGAACGGAAATCTTTGTGTGACTTTGGTGGGTTTTTTTTATTAACTTTCATTTAATTAAGCTGTAGCTCTAGTGTCCAGATATATTTAGACTTAACTTTTTTAATGCTATGGGCTATCCTTTGCAATTTTATTTTTAATGTTGTAGGCTAGCTTTTGCAATTTTAATTGAAAGTTCTGTATTTAAAAAAAAAAATAACTGTATGTATTGTATAATATCAAATTTTACTGAGTTATGTAATATATGTTTTATTGATTAAACTTAACATTAATTATATTTATTTATTTATTTAATGTACTTGACACAATCGACACCCTCTCGGTAAAAATCTAACTTATACAATGATCAAATAAAGTCTAATCTAAACTTTTGGGTAATACAATACTGACATAATTATTATCATATCTAAATGGCACTTAATCTTCCAAAAACAGCCTATGATAGATTTAAAAAGGATGAACAGATGGTTATAATCTAAGGTTATAACGACAAAATACTGACCACCTTATTAAAATTCTCAGTTATAAAAAGTGATATAAAAAAATCGATTAAGCCACTAGTTTTAGGATCATTTCTACTACAAAATAAACACAACTTGTATTTTTACAAAAGACTTTGAGTAATGAAAAATATATTTACCTCCAATTAATAAACCAACTTATAGAAATCCTGATGTGTTCTCAAGCTATTCTTTGGTCCCGTGTAGCTACACTGTGGTGGCACTATGCAAGTTGTTCCTTGAATACCTTGCCTATCATTTTTCTTATGATTTCTTGGGAAGTTTTTTTGTTTGAAACTGTAAAAAAACAATAATACAATAGTAAGAAAATAATAGTACTTCTTTGGTTGGGTGTTGAGTTAGTAAAACAACAATTTACCCAAAAAACTGTATTTTAGCAAGAGAAAATTACAACTTTCTTTCTTGTCTTAAATTTTACCTTGACTGACTTCTTAGGTTAAGTGGCAGTCTAGAGTTGCCACCATAAAAAGTAAGCCATAAGGCACAAGGAAAATGAACTATGGCTTATCAATGTTGATGATTATAGTTCACAGAAGCAAAAAATTAATGCTTTTTAGTTCTTACTGTCTTACTGCTTATGGCTTAAGGCCTATTTACTCAAGTTTTAATGGCTAATGCCCAACGCATAATTTTGTCTTCTCTCTCTACTTTTTGAAGAAATGCATGCATTAAAACTTTAATATAACTGAACTTTTTCCGTTGCAGCAACTCTAGACTGCATGTAGCTTTTATACTAAAAAAGCTCTCAAAGTAAAAAACACAAAAATGGTAACCCAAAAATTATAAACAATACTTACATATTTTCATTCTCCTCCTGCTGACTTATTTTTTGTGTTTGTATAGCAATGATGACAAGGTTAACTGTTCAGAAGACTGTAATAAACTCTTTGGCTTTGCTGGAGAAAAAGCTCCACGATTAAGAGACAGGAAATTTAAAGAACATTTCAGAATGTACCACTCAACTCAACTCCAGTTTATAAATCACCCCTCAAAAAGCTCGCGCCAGTCGATGCCGATGGCGCAATCGTCTTCAATCTATATTATGTCTGACTGAAGCTTACATAAAAACGTACTTAAATCGTTAAAATCCCAAAAAGTTCCAACACAAAACTAAAAATAAATAAAAACATAACCCTAAAAGTTTAGATTAATCTGGAAAATCCGTCTAAAATTCAGAGCAGAGCGATCTAGCTCCGATTGATCTGGATTCATTAAACAAACGCGCCAGATTTACCTCCCCTACCTCCGCTACGAATTGCCGAACGATTTGGAGCAGTCTGATTGATCGGATCTATATACCGAACGTAGCTATTGAATGGCCGGAGTGTCCCGGTTTTCCCCTTTTAGGAGTTGGTCACCTTATGTTAACAGGCTTTTTAGTTGAGAATAGCATAGGTTAAGGAGCTACAATAGATACGACAGTTACGTGTTAAACGGTTCGGAACTATTTGGAGTTTGGCGAGTCTGCGCAGATATGCACGCGACCAATAACCATACTTTTATATTGATTTTTCTTTTTTAATTTGTAATACGACCACTAGATGACTCACGGTTAAATTCGTGATAACCGTACTATCGATTTTTTGTTTGTTTGTAATATGACCACTAGATGGTGCTCGCTTAAATTTTCGCTTTTTTTTTTTAAAGACCCTGCACAAATTACATTGAAAATGGCTGTCGGCTAAATGTCATATTTTTTTATATTTTGTAGTACTCGATCAACAAAGCACAAAAATAAAAAAAACGAGATAGGGAGCAGGATTACTTTCTGAGATATATAGCTTTAAAGTTGACATGTTTTTAGGCTATATTTTTGGACAAGTTTTTTTTTCACAACTTTGTTGATTACCGCCGGTTGGTTGGTGGTACCAAAGGACATTTTTACTTGGATGGAAAGGGTGTTTCATTCAGGACAAATACAGAAACGAATTATTTTATTTTGGCGGTAATCAACAAAGTTGTGAAAAAAAAATTAGAACATGTCCAAAGATATAGCCTTAAAACACGTCAACTTTAAAGCTCCATATCTCAGAAAGTAATCCTGCTCCGTATCTCGGTTTTTTATTTTTGTGCTTTGTTTATTGAGTACTACAACATATAAAAAATTATTACATTTAGCCAATAGCCATTTCCAATGTAATTTGAGTAGGGTTCTTTCTTTGTAAGCAATTTGTGTTTAGTTTTTAAAAATATGCTTTTTTACTAGACACAAAACAAAATTGTTACTTATGTTAAGTTAAAATAAAATAGCATATTTTTAAGAAATAAATACAAATTACCAATAATGCACTTGTAGTACAAAACCTCTGGTTGTTTTATTATAAAAGATTATGGCATATTTCGTAACATGTTAGTTTATATTTTTCACAATAAAGAAAATATTACAATATGATCTCGTCTGTGCTTTTTTAAATTTTAAATAATTGTTTATACCTATCTTGTTTTTAGTACATAAAAAACAATAAATGCCACTCTTTTGTATTCCAAACTAAATTTGTGAAACAGAAAAAAATAATTTTAATCTCAAAAAATTTTTACTGTATATGTGGGGAAATTTATGGTAAACCCACACATTAGAAAAAGTCTTGGTGTAAATAATATTAATACCCCTGGTTTGGAATACACAAGTGTCGCACTTTCTAACTTATTATTGATATCCACAAAAATTAGCCATACTAAACTTGATGAAATAAGGAAAGGGTGTTTTAACACTATATATAAATAGTTAAATGTAGTCCAAATGCAAGTGTGGGACATCACTCTTTAAGACCTCTGCGTCCAGTCTGCAAAATGTCCTCTGGAGCAAAATATTTATCACACACGTAAAATCTGTTATATATTTCATCAGCACTTAGTTTATTCGCGTTTAACGGCTTCACTATACTTCTGAAAAATTACAGGATTGCCTTTGGGGAAACGATGTCTCCCCGTTTTGTTATTGGGATCATGGCACGGTCTCCGCAGCTTTGAATACAACACACTCTAACTCTTTGTTTCTCAGCCATTGTAATCGACGGATAAAATCACAATCTTTTGAACAGGAATAATCACTTTTTAAAAACCTTGGCAAACCTCAGTTTTCAAAATGGAACTCATAAGTTATGAGTCATAACCGACATTCTGTCACTTTTGTCATAATATGCCCTCTGACGGACAACCCTGGAAGGGGTAAGAGTATGAGCTGCAGATTTCTAGAAAGAATATTGCCAACCTAAATATTATTATGTTGGCAGTTCCTTTGCACGCGGAAACATAACCGCACTTTTCGCGAAAAATAATTATTGGCGGGAAGGGTGAAGTGACGGATCTATAGTTCCTTAATCTATGAGAAAACCTAACGTCGCAAGTGGCGCCCACGCATCTGCGTGTGTCGATTTGTCAAAAACCTAGAAAAAAATTGGGTTCAGTCTGGCTGGCAGACAAGTGCCTTACAAATATTGGCATCTATTGGCAATCAGAATTTGACGCAGGGCAATCTGTGCGTTATAAATACCTTAAACACTCCTGTGTGAGCCACCGGCCGAGCGACTGCAACGAATACGTTTAAAATGATGGCAAATACACACTTAGCATGGTTTAAATGTAGAGGAGCACTGCATACTAAATACCGGCATTGCAGGCAATATTGGCAAAAAATGTATGGGGTGATTCACCATATTTTTCCCACTACATAGCTCATTTATTATTAGAGATAGAAAAATAGTTTAAATACAAAAGTTGATTAGTTCTTCACAAATTTTAAGAAAATTCAATAAAAATTTTGAAAATATCAAATTTAGACTTAGACATCAACTTTCTTATTTTAAATTGAACACCCTGTATATTTTTTAAAATTTCGGTAGATCTTTTTTTCCTGATTCTTAAAATATACCATATGTAGGGTTTATCTTTAGCGGTTCTCGAGTGAAATAAAAAATAATTTGCCATAAGGGCCATGTGGTAGCCAAGGAAAAATAGTCTAGGTGGTTTTTTGTTCAACATATTGCTCTTAAGGCAACGTTTTTCTTGAAAAATATACAGGGTGTTCTTCCATTTGATATAAGACAGTTGATGTCGGAATTTGACATTTTGAAAATTTTGGTTAAATTTTCTTAAAATTTGTGAAAAAGTAAGCAACTTTTGTATTAATTTTTTTCTATCTTTAAGAATAAATGAGTTATGTAGTTGGGAAAATATGGTGAATCACCCTGTACCACTAAGTGCCAAAACCACACAAAAATTAAAAGTTTAAAAGTGCACCTCCTTGATTGGTCAGCTCCATAGAGATACAGATGCAAATTCCGATACCACTGATAATTAGCTTTTTCTTCCTATTTAAAGTATTTATGCACAAAATAAAAATTGTAATGATTGTGGATTAAAAATAAAATAATGCAAATAATTTACGATTGCACATTTATTTTATTTTATCCTTAAATGAACAAAAATTCCTAGAAAAACCAATATGTAATAAATAAATAAATGTTAATATAAACAAAAACTTATACACTTATATTTATATCCTAGCATGAAGACAGGAATGGAAACCATATGAATAATATTTGTCGTCTTGGTCATGCCAAAGATAGAGGAAAATTCTTTCATAAATTGTTTTAAATATTTATTAAGAGGAGGTTTTCCATACCACAGTAAATTGCAACAGGGAAAATTTTATTTAGAATCTCTTTGATTATGAATCAAAACAATAAGGTTTGCTTCAGTTGCTTTATATAATAATTCCTTGGCCAAAAATTTAAAAACTTAGTACTTCCTTCTTCTTGTTCTAAGATAAGATGAAGATCTGTGCAGCATCTTTTTTCCTGGATGTTCTGCCCCCTTTCCAGTCACAGGTATCCCATAACCAAGCCTTAATAGCATTTTCAACGACAGAATGAGGAGAAGTTGGTTGACTTCTTAAAGGATTTTTCTTTACGGAATCTAAAAAAGTTTAAATTGTGGTAAGTATAGCTGTAAATTATTTTCTTTTTGATAAACCAGTATTTTGTTTTAGGAAAAAGTAGCCCTTTTTGCTTAAAAAGTTACAAAATATCAGTTTCTCAAAAAAGAAAAATAAAAACTTTTTAATCTAGTTGTTTTATTGGCAAGTTTACATTAAAATAAAAAAATAGTACCACAGACGAGTTTTTTCAAATTAATTTTCTCGGCTCGGTTTCACCAGAAATTTGAGGGTCATCAGTCTCTGGGTCACCAAGAGAAATTTCAGTGTCAGAAAGTGACTTGGACATAGACTGAATTGATGAATCTTTAGATGGCTCGATTCAACACTTCAACTAAAAAGCCAGTTAACCCTTTTTTGATATAGTATCCTTTAGCCTACTATAGAGGCCATAGTGACACCAAACTGAGAGAAAATTCATGTTTTACCTGTCAATTTGGTTATAAAAACGGCAGCAACAGTAGGCTAAACGGCACTGAAGAGGTAGAAGTTAACTGGCTTTTTAGTTGAGAGGTTTTGCTCGATTACAAAAGAAATTTGTAAATTATCAGTCTCAGTATCGCTTAAGCATTGTAGATCATAATGTGAACTTTGATTTTCTTGTAAAGTGGCGTCTAGATCACGATTTAATGCTGGGTTTATACAGGCAAATCAAAATAAAAATAATAATTAAAATTAAAGTTGAATGAGCTTATGGGGAACAGTGTAGGCATTTATACAGCAGAAATAAAAAGATGGGTAACTTTTATCTTAAAGCGAATTTGAGCGTGCCCCTTTGACGCACATAACCGCACTTTCATTTGTTGTTGTAATTTAAATGTGGGTTTTTTTGCATTTTTTGGTTTGTTTTTAACAGATATTATTAAGGAAAACAGCATGATGGAGTTTAGTTTAATTATTTCAACTATTGGTGTCATTCACTTTTGTATACATGTGCAGAAGCTGTGTGCTGATCGGTTCAAAGTTTTTTTTTATTTGGCTGTATAAACCAGATTTATTTTTTATTTGCCTGTATAAACCCAGCATAAATGACGATTTTTTGGTCGCTTTACTGGTAGTTCTGAACATTTTTAAGTCTACTCTAGGCCGACCTTATTTAAGAACAAAAGAATATGAGTACTTACGCAGTATTGGCTTCCACATCCATGGTGACTTGAAACTCAAACTAAATTTAAGCCAATTTTAAAAGAAAACTTGCAAAACACAAACCACGAAAAGGAAGCCACATAGGAAGAATCCGCAGATTATTAAAATGGCGTAGGCAAGTACGTCAAGTTGTCAATCGCGCGGGAAATTTAAAAAATACGGCGTTCAAAAAACACAATATCAATGCGTTTGATCGGACCGGAAAGGTGGTTTAGAAATGCATGCAATTTTCACGCGTTTCACTTGGTAAGTAAAACAAGTTTTTCAGTTATTGGCAAAATAACATAAATTTGCCAATACATCAGCACTAGTAAATAATCATTGGCAAAATAGCGCAATTTTGCCAATAATACTACTGTAGTAAATAACTAATGGCATTCACTTGCCAATAAAGCAAATACACCTTACCACCTTTCATTGTTTGTGGGGTTGTCTATGGTCAAAAACACTGACCAAAAATAATTAACCTATTGCCTACTTTATATAAGCAAAAAGTTTTAATATAAAACTTGCAGCAGGTTATTAATGAAGATGATTCAAACTAAACAAATGTGTAGGCTTTGTAATTTTTTTTATTAAAAAAAAATACAAATCGCATGTACGATCAACAATTATTATATTGTGAAATGCAAGACCAGATTATAATTATTCAAGAAAAAAAAACAAACAGTTAATAATATTTATTTCATTGTTTGAGGTACAATCAAAGAAACAATAAGTGTTATTTATTTTCCTTTATATATAGTACACCATTTTTTTCCTTTACATTACACCATTTTTGGCTTCCTTCTGAACAGTAGAGAATACAAAATTTAAAAAAAAATTATCCTTAAACCTTTTTAGTTAAGAAAACTTTTATTATTCCAAGTAAATGAGTTAGTTAATTTAAATAGTTACGTCGCTAATTAAACTAACCAACCGGATTTAAGATCTTCTCTTGATAGTTTTCAAGATTGTTTCTTACTTATATACCTAATTGTTTTACACATCTTATTGTTTCCATCATTGAACAGAAAATCTCAAAACAACTTATAGTGATAATAGTTCATTGATAAAACATTATACTGATGTGGGACATAATAATGCCAAAATTACAGCGTAAAACTGACTAGTAACCATTGTCTTAGTTTGGGCACAGTCTACACTGAAGTAGTAGTAGCATTTATTTATTTGGATAAAAACCAATCACAATAAATTTACAAAGTAGGTATATAAAATGAATCTAGTACTAGTTGTTCTTTTTTAAATTAAATTATAATGAGAATTTTGACGATTTATTTTCAGCTAAAAATATATGAATATTCATTTATTTGTAAAACTGATAACAAACTGGATTGCTCTTTCTAATTATTTTCGAGAGATGTTAATTCTGCCCATGCCTCACTGTCAAGTCATAATAGTAACAATTTAAATTTTACCACCAACTTCCAAAAGAACACACTAAACTAATCACATTGGTGTAAGGCGTGGACAAAAATAACAGGTGTTAAAAAAAAATTAAACAAAAAATAATATTATAACCCTCGGTAAACTGTTACCGATTAATTTTTTTGTACCAACATAACAAAGAATTTTTATGCCATGGACCAGCAACATTGACAAACTGACAATGCTGCAAAAAGCAGCCAATGCCTGACACCTACAGGATCTATTTCTTACTATTTCAATCACCTTTGGTTCAAGTGACAGCTTTAATATGTCGCCCGCATCGGCCATTTTTGCAGCATTGTCGAATTGTGATGATGTCAGATTTCGATGATCCATAATATTTTACAAGCGATTAATGATTTTTTTTCGATGGACTTAAGCCACCTTGCTGTGGGCGTTAGACTGTCAAACCATTAACCAAGTGAAGGAAAGTCACGTTCGTCGTCGACTTTTGGGGCTTTGGGGGCGCTCTTGTCATCCTGAAAATAAAAATTTGTTTATGTTTTGACACCTTTTAACTAAATAAATAGGGACTTAAATCTTAAAAAATAAAATCCCTTCATCTTTTGCCCCTCATTTAACATTTTTGACTTTTTAGATAGATATTAATTCAGCCTTAATTACTGCTATGAATTTAAGTTATATTTTTCTGAAGCGTAAAGTGAGGTTAGAATTTTGTTTACAAGCTGACTTGAGTTCAAAAATTTTATTTAATTCGCGTCAAAATTGGATTATTTTGTGTAGGCAGTAGGGCTGAGAACTGCTACAGCTGTTGACTAAAGGTGCACCAATAATCTTTTTTCTCAAAACAAAAAAATCTTATAAACAGAAAAGTGAGGTTAAGATGTCACACACAGGATTGCTATAAATGTAAAAAAAAGTTTTAAAGGAAGAAAACGGCAAACTGTTCGGGTGTGTGGTGGAGAAAAAAACTCCTGGAACTAGCTATGCAGATGCAGTTAAAAACCTAGAAAAAGGAGTACACCATAAAAACAACTCCAGAAGTACCCATCAGTGAATCTGAAGTTGAGATTACTTTATTTGAGATCAAAGAAAGAGAACGACGTTTTGGTGTGGATGAATCAAAATAAACTAATCTAGATGAGAAGTTGAAAGATGAGAAAGACACGATCAGTAGATTGTATAGCCAGATAAGGTGACCCACTCTCAATCAACAAAATACAGGACGTGGTAAAAATTTTTTGTCTAGTTTTAACATATTAAAACTTTTTTTAAAAAATTGTTTTTTTTATTTATTAAAATTTATTTGTTAAAAATGATGCGTCATTACTACACAGTAAAAATACAGTGGCGGTCTCGGGGGGGGGGGGATCGCCTCCCCCTTTTTTTCGAGAATTTATTTAAAAAATCGCCGTTTTTTCAAAACTTTTCGCCTTAATTTTAAAACTTTCACAAAACTTTTTCTTTGCTTTTACAAAATTTTGCTCTCACGCCCCCTCCTTTTAGAGAAGCGGCAACCGCCACTGAAAAATACTTATGTATAAACTTATTAAATTAAATCATTACTTAATAACCTTTAAATCTAAACTACCTCCCGAACTATAATTTTTATTTTTAAATTTGTACTTGGTTTGTCCATGTATAGCACGCAAGGCGTTAAAATTTTCCAAGATATATTTATAAAATTCGAGGCAGGTGTATTTGGTTTTGGTTTTTTCCTCAGTCCACATGTTGGTGATCAAAGAAAAAACCCTTTCCAACTCTGCTTTAGTCCAAGGTGAGGCCATAAAGAGTCAAAGACTATTCAACTAAAACTAAAACATTCTTAAATTCAAGATTATTTTTTTAACAAAATTCAGATACTTCGACCCACCTAGAACTAACACTGATGCGCTTAGATGCGTGTTGATAATGCCAAATAATATTTATAAACCTTTGATTATAATTATATAATATGAACGAGACAAAAACTAACAGGCGGCTCTCCTTACGCAGAGTTACGCAACGCGATTGGCGGAACTATATGAACTCAACCAATGGCAATCCGCAAATGCATGGGTGATGTCTTGCCCCTCACCCGTGCGCGGTAAACTATGAAAATAGCTACAGATGAGTAGCGTTTCAATGTGCAGTATTGCAACTGTGAAATACCGGACTTTAGTGGACAACGTGACAAAATACCGGAGAATATCGGACGTATTTTTTAAACTTGACAATTCATCAAAATACCGGACTGTCCGGTCAAATACCGTACGGTTGTTCACCTTAAGCCAGATGAATCTGAGCTTGCCAGAGACTGCCAAGATTTTTAGGATAGAGAGCTAGTAAAAAAAGACGACTAAAGGTTAGTATGTCAAATAGACATGAAGCATTAAAAACCCTCAAAAATAAAAAAATTCTTGAGCAGAATGTACCGGGAGTATATATCAAGGCTGACCAAACGGAAAATCAAAGAAAATACCTGAAGCAGGTCCTGGTAGAGCTAGAAAAGCAAGAGTGAAGGAAAACAAAATGTCATCATAAAATATATCAATGGGAACCCCCATTGAAAAAAGTGAAAAAACCTAATTGGCACAGAGGTAGTTGAAATCTCATTCTGGTATAGTAACCTTTCATCAGTGGTAAATAAGATCGATGAGTGGAAAGCACGAGTATTGGCCAACAGTCCCACAATAGTTATGCTTACCAAGACCTGGTTACGAGTTGACATAGATGACAGCATAATATGTCTAGATAAATACAGCATTTTTCGAGAAGACCGGTCAAATCAAAAAGGGGGAGGGGTATGTATTTTTGTCAAAAATCAAATAGATGGACATATTCTGAGCTGCACCCTTGCTCAAAATTACCAGACAGATGCACCAGTTGATGCTGTATGGCTAGATGTACACATAGACAAGGTAAAAACTATAGTTGCATGTATCTACAGGCCTGGAAGCACTACAACTAAGCAAGCCAATACCCAGTTGATTAATACCATATGCAATTTTACACTAAAATTCCAACATTTATATTCGGAGATTTCAACTACCCAAACATAAATTGGGAAAACTTAAGTGATCCCAGCTGTCAAAAAAACACAAGACTTTGTAGATATGTATTGTGATAGCGACATTTATCAACTAATCAACTTTCCAACTCGATGTAGAAATGATCAAAGCTCCTTGTTAGATTTGTTTTTATGCAGTGATCCAAAGAGTGTATTTGATCTGAAGCGCCCATAGGACGTAGTGATCATGTCATAATCACGGCAAAAACACACCTAATACTTCCACCGAAACCAACAAAAAAAGTGTTAAGAAGAAACTTTCATACTGCCAAATATGATGAAATAAACAACTTTATCAAACAACAACAACAACCAAACACGGGACAAAACAAGTTTGAGAGCTTTGACACAACCTTAAATGAGGCAGTTAGGATACATATTCCATTGAGGTCTACAAAAATCAATCAGCAAAAGCCATTGATAACCCAAAATCTATTTAAAGAAATTGATAAAAAGCGTAAACTGTGGGATGCCTACAGAAAAAATAAATCACAGGATGGCTACCAGGCATATATGTCACAAAATAATGCTCTTAAACAAAAGCTTGAAGAGGCCAGAAAAGCATACGAGCATGGTTTAGTACAATCAGATTCACCAAAAAGAATATACAAGTACATAAATAGAAACCTAAACTCTAAGGTTACAACAATTACACTTAAAGATCCTATTACGCATGAAATCTTGAATTCTAAATCCATGGCAGAAAAATGTGCTGCACAATTTAACAAATCCTTCACTCCCTGTGAAAATAGTCCTCTCCCTCAACTTCCTGCCCATAGCAGGGTACAGAACTCGACTAGCGCTGTCCAGTTCACAGAAGAAAAACTCTTAAGGGTATGAAAAAAGATTCAAGTCCTGGAGCAGATGGCTTTCCAACAATATTGTTACAGAACTGCAGTGATTCAGTTAGTTCACTACTTGCGGAGGCTATGCAGGAGTGTATGGAGCTAGGAAGAGTACCAGAGCAGTGGAAGCTCTCAGTTGTTACCCCTCTGTTCAAAAAAGGCAACAGACATCAGCCAGAGAGCTACCGTCCAATCAGTCTTACCTGCTTACCGATTGAAATGCATGGAAGAGAAAGATGGTGAAAGAGCTAACACAGTTCTTTTTTGAAAATGAACTAATATCATTGTCTCAACATGGGTTTCTCTCAAAACGCTCAACCATAACAAACATGTTAGAATGTCTAAATGATTTGACAGAGAACCAAGACAACTCCCGGCCGACAGATTTTATTTATTTGGACTATGAGAAGGCCTTTGACAAAGTCCCACATGAACTATTGCTTGGGAAGTTGGAGCACTATGGAGTGCGAGTACAGTTTTTGGCTACAATTGCTGATCTGCTAGATGGAAGATACTACCAAGTAAGAGTAAATGGAGATCATACAAACACTTAGTTGGTAGCGGAGTTGTACAGGGTTCTGTGCTTGGACCACTGCTCTTTACTTCCTATCTCTTTGATCTTGTTGGCCACATAGAAACTACAATGAAAAATTTTGCTGATGATTGTAAACTCTGCAAACCCCCTACTCAATGCAGTACAACTCCAAGCAGATCTTAAGATTGTTGAAGAATGGTCAACATTATGGGGAATGAAATTGAATGAGTCAAAATGCACAGTATTAAGAATTGCCAGGAATATTTTTTAAACAGCACTATTTTTTCAACTGTTGCAGCGCAAACAACCTATCAGTAACATCAGACCTCAAATGGGCAAGCCACATTGTTAAAATAGCTAAGAAAGCAAACTCCTTTGTCTATGTTATTAAACACTCATTTAAAGATCACTCATTCGAAATGATATCAAAGCTGTACAAGTTACATCAGGCCAAAACTGGAGTATGCATTCACAGTGTGGAACCCATATTATATCAAGGACATCAAAATGCTAGAGAAAACCCAGAGGAAAGTAACAAAAATACCACCACAGTTACAAAATCTACCATACCCTGAAAGGTTAGCAAGTTTTCAAATAACAACATTGAGAGAAAGAAGGCACAGAGGGGACTTAATTGAGACTTATAAGATTACAAGTGGATACTACAACTGTGGTATTAAAAATAACTTAACACTCAAAAAAACTTAGAAAAGAAAAAGCTGCAAAACTTCCAAGAAAAAATTACCTTACTAATTGGATTGTTTATTCGTGGAATGGTTTATCCGAAAGCAGTCACAGTGCCTACTATAAACGCATTTAAAAACCGATTAGACAAAGAACAAAAAAATAGTGCAGCTAGAATGATACATTATAGTGTGTAAAAGTGAACAATAACTCCACAGACAAAACAATAGCTTCATCGGTTCTACCGCCTGCTATTGGAACGTTACAGGATTATTTTTCAAAATGTCAAAACAAGGACGAGCTTTATCCGATCCAGGCTGTAACACTAGAATGGCCGACCCGACGTTAAATCTGATGGCTGATGCGTAGACATATCAGTCAACAGTGTCAAAATACTGCATGGCCAATAGTGCCTAGCTAAAAAAAAAGTATCTGGCCGTATTTGACGTTTTTGACAACTATTCACCATTTTTTTTACCTTAACCCTACTTTCTGGAATTTTTTGTGTTGTGATGGCCAACAAAATAATTATTTTTTTATGAAGTCAGGTGACATGGCAGAAGAAAATGAAAAAAGCAAGGCTCAAAGACTTTATTTTACTGATGAAGACAATATTTGTTTGCCACGAGAAGTAGTTCAACAAAATCCCTTCAGAACCCCAAATGCATGGGTCACAATCCAAAAAATTCTGCAGATTCTAACCCGGTCTCTCCAGGTCCTCATCTCCACCCTCCAACAAGACCATTGCTTGCGAAAAAAACAACACAGAATTTTGAAACCAGGCAGCATATATTTGTAGGTTAGAAATAGAGTCGTGTCATCACAGTTTTGCTGGAGGTGCGTTCAATAATTTTACACCACAGCCTGTGGTAAGGTCAGCGCTAAGTAGGCACTATCCAGTGCAGGTGTATTTCAATATTCCTTATTTTGGGGAGCCATGCCGGTGGTTTGCGTAAGTGTTTCCTTTTTTAACCAAATTTCATTAACTGTTTAACAGGTGGGCAGCACAAAAATATCCTCCAAAAAGTTACTATTTTGGTTAGCAACAAGTGAACTTTTTTGAGGATTTGTGTGCTGTCAACCGTTTGTGAAATTTAGTTGTGAAATTAAGAAGAGAAGAAGACTTGCAATCAATTTGCACACAGAAAAAACACTCTGGTAGCCTCAACAGCCGTAACTATCTATGTAACGAAAATTATGAATTGCCTTAATGAGATTAAATCAATAATAAGAAGTCCCTAAATAAAAAATGTATAAAAGATAATCTATTATATAAAAATAAATTACTAACTGAAGAAAAACTAATACTAGTCAAAAATGTTGAAAATGCCAGGGTCACTTCTGTATTTTATAATATTTTATTTTTATTTTATTTCTATATTTTCTTTTTAAAACAAACAACTTACTCTGTCACCACCACCATCTCTGGAAGGACGTCCTCCTTCGCGATCTCCACGACCTCCATCGCGGTTTCCACGGAATCCATCGCGATCTCCACGGTCCCCGCGACCTCCCTCTCGATCTCCACGGAATCCGTCGCGACCTCCCTCGCGATCTCCACGGTCACCGCGACCTCCTTCGCGGTCACCACGACCTCCTTCGCGGTCTCCGCGATCACTACGACCTCCGTCGCCACGATCTCCACGACCTCCGTCGCCACGATCTCCACGACCTCTCTGACCTCCCTCACGGTCGCCATAGGCTCCTTCATCTCGATCTCCGCGACCTCCCTCGCGGTCTCCACGGAATCCGTCGCGATCTCCACGGAATCCGTCGCGACCTCCCTCGCGATCTCCACGGAATCCGCCGCGTCCTCCAGCTCCTCTGCCTCCAGATCTTTGTCCTCTTCCGCCGCGAGTTCCGCCGCCGAGACGCCTGCTATCATTAAATTGGATGTCAATGTCCAAGACATGCTTCTGTCTACCAACTCGTTGGGGGTACTCCATTGTTTCATATTCCTCATCATCAGTGTTCTCAGCCTGTGTAAATATAAATATGTCTGTATTATAAAACCATAGACACAGAAACAGCATTTTCTAAGGATCACCTTGAATATCAATTGAGACTCAACTATTTTCTTGCCTCTAAATACCTCTTTTGTCATTTTAGGAAATTCCAAATTCTAAATTAATTTGAGTCATGTTGGGCAAAATTTTTATATTGTGTTTATGAGTTAAACTGACTTAGGTTGGAAAAAATTTTTACAAGACCATAAAAAGATTATACACAGGCAATTAAACATTGGTCAATGATTCCTCCTAAAACAGTAGCTCAGCAAAAGCAGGTGTGAAAGCAAAATGCACATGTTTTAATTGTTAAAGTGAATAAAATGTCAAATCACAAATTTGGAAAAAGGTTGAACTTCATGGGTGGATTATTTTTAGAGTATTTTCCCCAGTAGTTGAAAAATGTGTATCTAGAGAAAATATGGGAAAATGTAAAAATGTCACAAGGCAATGCTGTTTTATTAATTTCCTGTGTGTCAGTGGATTACATAAATTGATACTTCATGCAGTGCTGCCAATATGATACAAATAGTTTTCCCTGAAAGTTTATGATCAATTTCTGTTCAAAGCAATTTATGAGGGACATGATCAATCTACGTTAGATGTCAATAGTTAGTACTAAATTAACTATAAAACAATAAATACAAGTAAAAAAATGAGTGAGTCATAAAAAAAAGTTGCGATACAAACCAAAATCACAAGACAACAACATCAAAAAGTCACAACAGATAACCCAAACCTGGAAAATAGATACGCACTTCTTTACTTACTTCCTCATCTTCCCTTTTCTTGAGCTCAAACATCTTTTTCCATTGAGTGGGGTCTTCTCCTTCACCGGCTTTTCTGTAAAAGAATGTTAGCTACAAATACTACTACTTATTACTTTGAAATATTATCACAGTGTTAATTTATATATAAAAAACGCTAAGAAACGCTAACAATGCTAGTGTCAAAGCAATATGTCTACAACAGACTTATATAATAAACAAAAAAGTGAAAAAATTCACAAAAAAGTTAAAGAGCACTTTTGAAACTATTTTTCATTAGTAAAAGAATAACACAGAGTAAAAGTACAAAATAGACATGTCAAGTTATATTTAACACTTGTAGAAATAAGTGCAACACATAAAGATACAAAGTTACCTGTTACCTGAGATTGTAGGTTGGCTTGGCACGTCCAGCACGTTGTGCTTTCCATTCATCCAGGGTCATTTCTTTGGGTTCCTCTTCAACAGGTGTTGCTTCAGCTTCAGGTTCGTCTCTATTGGATTAAAAGAATATTTTATTTATAGTGGGACTTTCCATTCATCATAGCAACAAGAAAGATTATTTTCTTTTGTGTTATTGAAAAACTTACTTCTTTTCAGCATCATTGGATGCAGTTTCAGGCTTTTCATTGTTCTCTCCCCAGCTTTGATCAGCTTCGGCAGCTGGTGGGTTGGCTGTGGCATCAGTTTCAGCTCTGACAGAAGAATTATCGTTTAAAAGAATACAACATACAATATCTAATATAATAAAATTTTCAAAACCATTCCATATTTTTTTTTTAATAAAAAAAAACTAAAACACACAACTTTTATTTTTTGAACAGACAGAAACATTCCACAAAATTAGCCATGAAAATTTAAAAAAAGCAACCCTCAGCATACATCAAATTTTTTTTTAACTGAATGGGTCAACCTTGAGGATTTTTTTTTCATTAAAGGCTTGATGTAATAGAGGAGGCAATAGATACTTTATACTTACTCAATAAGGTCCTTGTGTGAGCCCCAGTTGTGTGGTCCAGATCCGTCGCGCTTCTCTACTGGCTTTATTCCTCTGTAACCAGGGCTGCATTGAGTATAAAATCATGACCAGGCACAGTTAGCAAAACCAACATATTCAAGAAAAGAAATAAACTTTAAACAATATATTTTTAAGATTTACCAGAGTCACATTCAAGCTAAAGTGTTCACACTCTTTTTGGGCAAGGACACTACCTTCTTAATTGAAGTAGGCCTTTTACATATTAATTGATGTAATTTAAATAAACAAAGAATTTGAACCAAAAAACATTATTTTGATCACAGTAAAAAAAGCTGTATGTCTGAGACATATAGTAGAAATCTATCTTTGACTTATCTTTGATTACACACACAAAAACATGTGCCACAGTTACTTCCCCCTGTTAACTGTAACTGCCCCTACCTAATTTTTGGAGCTTTATAACACCAGTTTTCAATCACTTATCAAACTATGGTTTGGATCAAATATTCAGTTCCTTCTGTGTGGTTTTTTTCTATTGTCTGTTTCACTAAATGTCATGCCTCTCATGTTGCTATCTTTTTTTTTACATGGTACCCTTTTTTACAATAGAATTATGAAAATTTGGAAAAAAAAATTACTGTTTACATGACAGACAGGTTAATTTCTGATTTTTATTGGAAACACTCTTTATATGTCATTTTATCTGGACACATAAAATTGTGTCATCCATTTTTAAAAAACTATTCTACAATATTTCTTCTTTTGATGTTGTTTTTTTACATGAATTTACAACTTTTTTATAAGCTTGTTGACAATAAAAGGCATTCATTGGAAACCAAGAAAAGCATGGTCACATGAACATGAACATTATCTAACAGTTAATTCTGGTGACAAACATCCAATAAGACAAGCACCAAAACAAATGGCTCTGGCCAAACAACGATGTTTATGATTGATTGATTTTCCCTAATATTTTGATTTCATGAATTAATGCCAATAAATTTTTATTTTGTTCTTGTTTTTTGCTCATTTAATTGGAAAAGACGAAGAGAAAACAGCTTTTTAACTGGTAATGTACCAGTTCAATGTAATGCCATTTGAGAGAACCTTTAATATTAACTTAAATCCAAACAGTTTTGAGCTTTTATAAGTAAAATTCCAAATTTTCAGAATTTTATCTAAAAAAAAGTTGATGTACCTTTTTCCTGTGACACCCAATATATACTCCCAATTTTTATTTAACATATACATGCATATACAAATTTTTATATTAAATTAAGGAGTGTTTATATCTTAAAAATTTATAATTCAAAGTTTATATATTTTTTATACACATTTGTTGCTAACTGCGTGGGCATAAAAGACATCCAAAGAACATATTAAAATTTGTTTTCTCAAGTTACATAGAATTTAGAATTTTTAACAAGGCAATTTTATTTGTTGGAGGTCTTCAAAAATATTTTCCTCAAAGTTGACCATGAAAGCAAAAATCATGGCATTATTTTTAAAAGTAAGAAAAGAAGGTAAGTCACTTTGGGGAGTGAGAACAAAAAATTATGGCTACCAAATTTGTGGATTATACAACTTCAGGGTGACCACTGACACAACCGTTAATTTTTTAAGAAAAATTATGACATTTTTATGACACAATTATGACAAAAAATGTATATATGAATTTTAAATTAAAAAATTTTGACTTGCATATACCAATTAAGGAAGACCAAAAGATATAAAAAATCCATCGTGTATTATCAAAAACAACATCAAATAAACTGTACAACATATAATAGCAGGAGATCATTCACTTTTAAAGAACTATTAGTCAACACTTAGCTACTAATTAAAATATGCTAATATAAAAAAAACAAGAAAGTTACATATGTTTGGTTTGATTTTAGAGAACTATTCAGTCAATACAATAACTACTACCTATGTTATATTATAAACACATACTAATATAAAAGGAACAACATTATATAAAAACGCCTTTTCCGTGAGCCTTGACAAGTTGACGTAACAAATGCCGCTTCCATTAATTGTAAAATTTAACTTGCAATAAGCAGAATAAGAATCATTTTTATCCTGTATTACCCAGGACTATTTTTCCTGCCAGTCAGGATTGTATTTTGTTTTTCTTCCACTCACGTTTTTTTTATTTTTATATTGTAGTCTTAAGATTAGTATTGTATTGTAGTCTTAAGATTAGAGTAAGAACCTCCTGTAGAATATCTTTGTTTTACATTTTTTTAAAACAAAGCCTCTATTGCACAATTTTTTGGGTTATGTGCCAAAAATAAAAAATTCAGATTCTAAAACTAAAACAAAAGTATTCTGCATCTCTTTTCAAAAGCATAAAACAAAGAAAGATCTTGGTATGGCAGAATTCAATCACTATAATAGTCAGTTTACATACATTTAATGAGACCAACTAGTCCAAAATGTTTATTTCCCTTTTCAATACACATCTCTAGAGAGAATACACCAAATCAAGGGGCTTGCGAAGTGAAATTTGTAAAATTACAAAACTATCTTAAAAATTATCAAATTTTATGATTTTTATGACATTTAGTCAATTTTATAAGGGTTTTAGGACACATCTTCAAAAATTGTGACAAATTATGATTTTATGACAAGTGGTCACCCTGCAACTTTCTCCTTCTGCTCTTCCTGGGCTCTTATCATTTTAAGCAGGAAAGAAAAAGTAAATTAAAAACTCTCCCCTTGACAATAACATATTAGTGGAAACCAGTCAACAGATTTCAAATAAAATTTGTGAAGAATTATTAGAATTTTCCTTTCCCTCTTAATAATATTTGATAGAAAATTCACTACAAAGAGTTGCACCAAAGGGAATAAATATGGCCGATAGAAATCTGCGAGTTTACTCCTTTCTAGTAAATTTTCTATCAAACCAAGATAAGGCTCCAGCAAAAAAAGTTCATTAAAAGTTCTTTTTTACACCAAAATATATTTTCTGCTGGAATTAAAAAAGGAGACCATTTTCTTGAGAATATAAATTATTAAAGCATTTACTCCCATTAAACTTGTTAGATAATAAAATATTTTTTATCCAAATAGTTAAAACTTTGCTAAAAGAAAAAAATTATCTTATTGTTTTCTATTTAAATCTATATAATTTTTGTTCCCTAGCTTGAACAGAAAAACAAAGTCGACACACAATTCAACAGAAAATTTTTAGCATTATTAAAAATATAATTTTGTAAGAAAAAACAACAGAATTACTGAAAAAAATGAGAAAAAAACTAAATTCCATTTTATTTAAGCAACTTACGTTTTGTCTGATCCACTTTGCCTGTCAAATTCCCTCTTTCCTCGTCTGTCATCAAATTTCCTTGGTGCTCCACCACCTCGAGGTCCTCCCACAGGTCTGCTGCCTGGGGGACCCCTCTCTCTCCTGTCTCCTCTCTCACCACGGTCACGGTTGCGGTTATCAAAGCCATCTACATTGTCGCGTCTCGGCCTGTTCTCACGGTCGCGGTCCCTAAATTACCAAAAAGGGTTAGTAAGAATGCCAATCATTAAGTTCAATAAAACTTCACATTGATGATTCTATAGAATTCTAGTGCTTTTGGGTTAACTCCTATAAAATTAATTTAACTAGCCTTTTTTTAATTTTGAAATTATGGTGTATGCCAAAACCAAGTAAGGTTTTGTCATGCAATATGACATCACCCCTCAAACCAATATGGTGAAAAACTAATACCACACAAGAGAAATACCGCGCAAATTAATAAAATGGTCCTATAAAATAGGGGTAAAAACTTCTTTGTTTGAGAAGTTGGGAAAACATACATTCCTAAAAAATTAAAATTTGATACAACCTAATAAAAAAACCTGTGCAATGGGTAAAAAAATACATTTTTATTAATTTAATTTCCACAGAAAAAGCCTTAACATTTACCTGAGGATGTCTTACTTGTTTACACTGTGTATAATCCCCGTTTCTTGATTCTATTTATAGCTCCTTTTTACAATGAAACAGGCAATATATGCAGTGATTTTTTTTTTTAAAAAAAGGTATTTTTGAGCTATTTATTAACATTTGTAAAAATCCTCAGCCGAAACTCACCCCTAGAATTAAAAATAGGAACATTAAAAGTACCATTTACAATAGACTGATTTTTTTAGAAAATTCATTCATTGATGTACAAAGATTCAAGAAAAATATCTTAAAATTACATCAAAATTTTTCAAACAATTACACCATTATGAAAGTAATTAAAAGGGTATTCCAATAAGATGCCATGTTCCCTGTTTAAATTGTGGGGGCAAGTTGATAATTCAGGAGGGGTGCACCCTAGAAATAAGCCAAAGTTTCCAGAAAGAGTCTCCCTTGAAAATAAAATTGGTATCTTAAAAAAATCCTTCTTACCTTTTTGTTAAAATACCCCGTATTGATATCACTTGACAATTTTTTAAAAAAATTTATCTATTGAAAAAAATTAAAAAAACCTGAATCTTTAATAACATATTGACAAAATACAGTTTTTTAAAAGAAATATTATCATTTAAAAAACAACAAAAATGACCTTGCTTCATATCAGAAAGGTGATTAATTATGTAAAGCAGAACCAAAATTAAATCAGAATAATGATATACTGCCCTGTTTTGACTAAAGTAAATTTTTCAAAACATAGGCATCTGCATTTATAGAAAACAGGTCCAATTCCAAAAATTTCCTGTCCATACAATTTAAAAAAGTGGGAATGTTCAGAAATTATTCAGATTAACCTAAAATTTATCTGTGATATAAAAAATAGACTGTCATGCAGGCCTATGAATAGAAAAACTATGTTATGATTCTCTTGTTATTGACCTTAGTGATAAAAACACTGTTTTCAATAATAAAGTGCTTTTTATTCAGTCATAATTATCATAATCATAAAATCTTTTGTTTTCAATTCACTTTAACCATTGTTTGATATACCTGTGTAAAACTAGCAGCCAATTTTATGCAGCCAAAAATATGAAATTAGCAGCCAGTTACAGCAGCCAAGCTGTGAAGTTAGCAGCTACTATCACAGCAGCCTTAATGAAATTTACTTTATAAAAACAAAAAAACTGCAACCTGCATAAAATTACTACAAAGAATAATAAATACTTGAGTTTATTCTAAACAGAAAAAAAAAATTCATAAGTTAACATTAAAACGGAGTTAGGCGATTAAACTTTGTCACAAGCTTTAATACCCCCTAAGCAACCACTGTGCCAAGGCTCATTCCTTTGCGTCCGGTCTAACATGAAGAAATGGATAAAAAATTGAAAAACAGTAAAAAAATCAAAACTTAACCTCAGAAACGGAGTTACGCAATCAAGCTTTAACACAAGCTTAAATACTCCCTAAGCAATGTCTGTGCCAAGGCTCATTCCCTTACGCCCGGTCTAACATGGAGAAATGGATAAAAAATGGAAAAACAGAAAAAAAAATAAAACTTAACCTCAGAAACAGAGTTACACAATCAAGCTTTAAAACAAGCTTAAACACCCCCTAAGCAACGTCTGTGCCAAGGCGCATTCCCTTACACTCTGTCTAACATGGAGAAATGCATAAAAAAAAAAAATTTTTACAATCAAAATTTAACCTCAGAAACGGAGTTACAAGCTTTAACAAAAGCTTACACGCCCCCTAAGCAACCACTGTGCCAAGGCTCATTCCCTTGCGCCCGGTCTAACATGGAGAAATGGATAAAAAATGGAAAAACTGAAAACAAAAAACTTAACTTCAGAAACGGAGTTACGCAATTAACCTACCCCCTAAGCATAAACTGTGTCAAGGGTCATTCCCTTGCTAACATGGAGAAATGAATTTAAAAAAATTAAATTTAACCTCAGGACAATCAAGCTTTAACACAAGCTTAAACCACACCCTAAGCACCCACCGCGCTAAGGCTCATTCCCTGCACTCCTTCTAACATGGAGAAATGGATAAAAAATGAAAAAAATTTTAAAAAAATGAAATGCGTTTTCTCATATGCAACTATTTCAAGAGTTTCAAAACAATGACGTCAGATACTATGTCATAGTTTGACAAGGCACTTGTGGCTCGAATAAACTAATGTTTCATCGGCACCATCTTAAAAAACCAAAAATATAGAAGGAATCTTTTTACAAATCTTTTTATATAAAAAATCTTTGTGGAAAAACAAAAATAAAGACTCTTTCTATTTCTCTCTTTCTCAAAAAGGGTGAGATGAAATAGATGGCAGCGGCACAAAATTTCAATGTGGAGTCTAGGCAAAAGACGCATGCGCTAGTTCGGAACAAACAAAAAGCTGGTTTTGAAACCATTAAAATTGGTGGAAAAGTGACGTCATTGATAACAAGCAGGGAAAATACATAATTTTTTAGGTTATAAATGGTTTTTAAGTACTAATAACACAAGACTTCAGAGTTGTGACGTCACTAATCAATGACATATTTATTGAAAGTTTTTCAAAACGGGTTCAATGTAAGAAAACGCCTCAAAATTTAACCTCAGAAATGGAGTTACTCAATCAAGCTTTGACAAAAGCTTAAACGCCCCCTAAGCAACCACTGTGCCAGTACTCATTCTCTTGCACCCAGTCCAACATGGAGAAAAGGATAAAAAATAGAAAAACAAAAAAAAATATAAAATAACCTCAATTGGAGTTACGCAATCAAGTTTTGTTACAAGCTCAAACACCCGCTAAGCAACCACTGTGCCAAGGCTCATTCCCTTGCACCTGGTCCAACATGGAGAAATGGAAAAAAATGGAAAAACAGAAAAAAATTATAACATAAACTCAAAAACAGAGTTACGCAATCAAATTTTGTCACAAGCCTAAACACCCCCTAAGCAACCAGTGTGCCAACTGTAACTTGACGGTTGTCTGGGGAAGGAGGCTTACTTAGTTACTTGAGAAACCTCCTGCAGACTTTTAGGTGGAGTGCAAAATTTGAAAACAGGTGTGCAAAATTAGTTCTTTTGAACAATACCAAATTTTTAAAAAATATCATCTTGGGGGTGGGGACTCAATTGGTTACTTGAGGGTCTGGGGGCTATGCAAAATTAGACGATAATTTTTTAAAATTTTGTCATTCTAAAGGTATAATTTTTTCACAACCAATTTCAAATTTTGCACTCCACCTAAGAGTCTGCAGGAGGTTTCTGGAGTAACTGAGTAAGCCCTGCTTCCCCAGACAACTATCAAGTTAGCTCCCCCTTTCTGAAAATCTTTAGTAACTATCTCTCTGAGAGAATTCAGTTTACCAAAATACATGATGCTACAAGTGATCCAAACTTATAAAGATAGGAGTGCCTCGAGGTACTGTCTGGGCCCTGTACTATTTAATATCTACATAAATTCTATAAATAATCTTAAACTCCAAGGTAAAATTGTGTCATATGCCCATGATACAGTCATAATACTTTGTGGAATTACATGGGAGGAGACAAAAGAAAAACTTCAACAAGATCTATTTATAGTAAAGAATTTTCTTGATACCTTTGAACTTTCTCTCTCGGTCCAAATTTTCAAAACATAAATATACAAAACATCAGTGACCCAATTGAACAAGTAAGTGTCATGAAATACTTGGGGGTGCATCTAGATAAAAAACTAAAATGGGAATATCACATAACATACCTGACCAAAAAAATTAGGTCACTGATGCATAGGTTTTACCTGTTAAGAGAATTTCTTACAAAGAAACTACTAGTCATGTTTTATCAATCTTTAATTGAACCATTACTGAAATATGGAATTCTGTTGTGGGATGCATAAAAAACCTTAAAGTGGCCCAGAACTCTATTATTAAGATAATGTTAAAGATACCTAAACCTTTCTCAACAATTAATCTATATATAACAATAAGATTTGTGATATAAAAACTCTCTACATATCCTCCTGCTGTGCATACAATCATAAACATTACTCAAAACAGACTTTAATAAAACATAAATATTTTACTAGAATAAACAAAAATAAACATCTGGTATTACCAAGGTTAAATCAAAGTCTGGGTCAGCATTCTGTACTTTTTTTGGCACAGAAATATAATTTGTTACCAAATGAGGTGAAACAAATTAAATCACTAAAAAGGTTTAATAAACACATAATTGATTACATAAATTGGAATAGAATGAAATTTTTACTGTAAAATTCTTAATTATTTAAAGTATGCTATATTTTTTTTCCTACCATTTCTTTTTTGCATTTAGATGTAAGGTTCAGTAATCCTAATATAAATAGTATTGGGCTAAATTCAGAGGAAAATTAATAACAATCAATGTTTGTTTATAAAAAATGTATTTATTATTTAATTTCAGGCACACACAGATGTTCCCACATCTAGGTGTCTTTCACTTTTGTTTACAAATTGTTACTAGGAAATTTATAAACTTACTATGGTAATTAATATGTAATACTATTCTTGTTATTTGCCTATAACTTTTGTAATATATTGAATTAAATTTCTTCATGTTGGAACAGGCGCAAGGGAATGAGACTTGGCACAGTGGTTGCTTATGGGGCGTTTAAGCTTGTGACAAAATTTGATTGCATAACTCTGTTTCTGAGGGTAAGTTTTGATTTTTTTTCTGTAAGACCGGGTCCAAAGGAATGAGCCTTGGAGCAATTGGTGCTTAGTGGGTCTTTAAGCTTGTGTTAAAGTTTGATTGCATAACTCCATTTTTGAGGGTACAAGGGAATGAGACTTGGCACAGTGAGCCATTTAAGTTTGTGACAAAGTTTGATTGTGTAACTCCGTTTCTGATCTTAAGTTTTGATTTTTTTTGTTTTAATTTTTATCCATATCACCATGTTAGATTGGATGCAAAGGAATGAGCCTTGGCACAATCAGGGCTTAGGGGGTCTTTATGCTTGGGTTAAAGTTTGATTGCATAACTCTATTTCTGAGGTTAGGTTTTGAATTTTTTGTTTTTCCATTTTTTATACATTTCTCCATATTAGACTGGCCGCAAGCGACTGAACCTTGGCATAGTGGTTCCTTAGGGGGCGTTTAAGCCTTTGTGAAAATTTGATTGCGTAACTCCATTTCTGAGGTTAAGTTTTGAATTTTTTTCTGTTTTCCATGTCTCCATGTTAGACCAGGCATAAGGGAATGAGCCTTGGCACAGTGATTGCTTAGGGGGTAGTAAACCTGGTGACAAAGTTTAATCACGTAAATCTGTTTAAAGGTTCAAATTTGATTTTTTTTTCCATTCAGAATATACTCATAGTATATTCAAAGGCTGCTGTGATATTGGCTGCTAACTTCACACTTTGGCTGATGTAACTGGCTGCTAATTTCACATTTTTGTTTGTTTGAAGTTAGGCAACCTTATGGACAAAACAGTTGACACAATTTTGGATAAATCATGGTCCAAATCATTAAACATCACACTTTTAATTTCATATAGATTTTATTTTAGAACCTATCCAAACTAAATTCTGTATGAAATGGAAAACTGTGTGACTCATTTAGTTAAAAGAGATATAGATAGATAGAATTGATAAAAATTAATGCAATATAAAATAGAACTAATACTTATAGCTATATTAAAAAAATATTAATCATTGTAATAGTAAAATGATGGTAAAAGGTCAAAATAAAAGCTTGTTTCTTGCTTTTCCGATGATCTAAAACCATTTCTGGTGATAAGATCACTTGATCATTGTCATCTGTTGCAGAAGGATCTCTTGCCAGGTTTTCTGTCTGGTGTAGAAATAATAATCTTTCTTTGAATGCCAATAAGTGTAAAGTTATCACCTTTGGAAGGTAAAAAAAATCCATATTTATATAATTACACCTTATACTCATTGATTTGATTATGAAAAGAGCCATGCGATTACTTGGATTTGTCTTTCGTAACATGAGGGGATTTAATACCTCTATTAACCTAGCGACCCCACCTCAAGAAAATCAAAATTTAACCACACCATAATTATGTGCTAATTTCGTCCCTAATTAAAAAATTTTGTGCTCCTCTGGTTTCTGAGAAAATCGAAAAAGAAAATGGGGTAGCTAGGTTAATATTAATTATATTTATATATTATATTTGATTATAAACTTAGATGCTAATTATGTGCTCCACGAGTATGTAAGAAAAAAATAGAATTTTTATTTTAAATTACGTTTTTTCTTAAAAAAAAGGGTGGGGTAGGTAGGTTAATATTAACTTAGCGACCCCACATGTTCAGGTATCACGGAATTTAAAAATTTCAAAAACCAGTATTATCTGCATATTATGTGCTAATTTCACCATGATCAAAGAATTTTGTACCCATCTGGTTTTAGAGAAAATGAAAAAAGAAAGTGGGTTAGCTGAGTTAATATTAACTTAGCAACCCCACCAGATAATATCGCGCCAAACTAAAAATTATTGATTTTAAAATTATGTTCTAAGTCTCACACATATTCATGGAGCACATATTTTGTAATAATATATTTTTACTTTGGAATCATACTTCACATTGCAAATGCTAGGTTATTACAAATAATGTAATCTAATATCCTTTTTATTGACTTTCTTGGAAACCAGACAAGTAGAAAATTTTCTAATCATGGACGGAATTAGCACATAATTTGCAGATAGTAATGGTTTTTGAAATTTTTAAGTTCTGTGATACCTAAACATATGGGGTCTCTAAGTTAATACTAACTGAGCTACCCCACCTTTTTTTAAAAAAAAAAAAACCTAATTTAAAATGAAAAATTAGATTTTTTTTCCTATATATAGCACATAATTTTAAAACCAAAAATTTTTAGTTTGGCATCATATCTCCTGGTGGGGTTGCTAAGTTAATATTAATCTAGCTACCCCATTTTCTTTTTCGATTTTCTCACAAACCAGAGGAGCACAAAACTTTTTGATTGGGGACGAAATTAGCACATAATTATGGCATAACTAAATTTTGATTTTCTTGGGGTGGGGTCGCTAGGTTAATGGAGGTGGATTTAATAATATATTTGCATTTAGGGAAATTTATTGTGCAGTGGTTCGATCTGTCTTAGAGTATGCCACATGCATATGGCACCCCTGCTAAGCGGTGCATAGTGAGAAGCTTGAGCGAGTTCAGAATAAATTCGGCGGAAGAATTGGTTTAAAATTACACATCCCTTATGAACAGGTTAATTGTGAGGAAATTATGAAATTATTCAATCTTTCAACATTGCAGATTAGACATAAATACTGGCGTTTCATTCATGTATAAGTTAACAAATAATAGCATATTATGACTGACAAATTATAAGATAAATCAAAGTTATAATAGCATAGATGTTTTTAATCATACTTTTATTAGTTTTAGTAATAAAGTAAAGAAGATTATAAAGATAAAAAGGATTTAAAAAAATGATTGTTTTATTGCACCTGGTAAATAAGAATGTTGTACTGTTTCATTTTAAAAAGAGTTTTGAATTTTGTACTGTTAAGTAATAGTTTGTGGATTTAGGATCTGACTGACTTGCTATTACTGACTTATTTTAACTATATGATTGAAATGCTATATGTGTAAATAAAATTTTAATTTGATTTTGAAGTTAAATTAATAAAATTACAAATATTATAGATAAACATGTTACATAATAACAGAAAACGACACATCGATTTACACAATTAACAAGGAATTTATTACTGTGGATATAACATTTGCTTTAAAAGTTCGGAAGAAGTAGATTTTGAACTATGTCTAATTAAAATAAAATTAAAAAATTATTCCGTTTTTATAATATCAGTGTACAGAAGCCCAAAAGGGAACTATAAAAACTATCTTAAGCTATTAGAGGGACTCATAGGCACTATTTACAACACAAAAGATAGTTTTATTATCTGTGGCGATGTCAACATTGATTTTAAACCCAACACAAAATTCCCTAAAGAAAAACAAGAACTTATAAATTTACTGGCAGAGTATAACATAAAACACATTTTTGAAAAGCCCACCCGCTTAACAGAGGAGACCCAAACGTGTCTAGATAACATATGTCAGATCATACTTACCAGACAGTTACATTCTTAATGGCTTTTGATCACATACAAGAAAAAATAAAATATAAAAGAAATTTAAGTAATAACAACATAAATTCATTTGGTATAAATCTTAAGACAGAAAGCTGGCAGGAGATGTATGTGGCAGACTCTTTCAGCCAAAAATTTCAATCCTTTTACAAAAAATTTTTAATCCACTATGAAAATGCTTTCCACTTGAAAAAAAAATAAAAAACACCCAAAAAAAATGGTTCTCACCCGAAATAAAACACATGCATAACCATCTATGTGAAATGAATCGGCTCTCAAAACAACTTAAAAACAACTGGTACACAAATAAATATAAAGAATATAAAAGTTTATATAAAAAAACAATTAAAAAACACAAAAAACAGCAAAACAATGTACGACTCTTAAAATCATCCAATCTAAGTTGCGAAACGTGGAAAATAATTAATGAAAATTGCAATAAATCAAAAAAACAAAACAATATACAAATTCTAAACAAAGAAAATCAAAAATTACTTACACAACCAAAAGAAATTGCTAATTATCTTAACTCGTCCTTTGTAAATCAAATAAAACTAATGATTAAAAACAAGTCACAACAAAAAAACACCACAAAAAACATGGGACAGCAACAATCTAACAGTCTCTTTCTCTCTCCTACTACTCCACAGGACATAGAGGAAACTATCAAAAAAACAACAAAAAAAGCATCAGCTGGAATCGACCAAATACATAGTAGAGTCATAAGAAACATTGCAAACATTATCTCCCTTGTCATATCTTGTAAATGAGTCCTTTTCCACAGGGCAATTCCCAGAAAGCCTAAAACAGTCTAAAACCATACCAGTATACAAAAAAAAGGATCAAAAAATGACCCCACAAATTATAGACCAATCAGCATACAAAACCAAATAGCTAAAATATTCGAACACTGTTTTACTAAGAGACGGATAAATTTTCTCGAAACAAACAAAATACTAAAAAACTTCCAAAATGGATTTAGACAAGGAAAATCCACCACAACAGCTATTCTAGACTGCATAGAATTTATCTATAAGGCTCTAAACGACAAAAAAAAAGATCATCAGATTATTCTATGACCTTAGTAAGGCATTTGAGACCATTAACCACAGCCAGCTTTTAAGTAAGCTACATAAATTAGGCATTCGAGGGAAGGCATTTAAGTGGCTGGAAGATTCCCTTACAGGACGAACCCAAAAAGTCATTGTTGAGGGGGTGGAATCGGATGTACAGTCGGTAGATCTGGGGTTGCCTCAGGGATCAATACTATCGCCAATCCTCTTCATTATTTTCATTAATGATATAGATGAAACTTGTGACACCCCGGATCTGCTGGCTGTGTATGCCGACGACACAAATTTCTTTCTCATAGAGAATGACCTAATTGACCTTACTAAAAATAGCAACTTAACATCAGAAGAGTTCAGTACCTACTGCAATCACAATGGTCTCTTTCTCAACACTGAAAAGTCCTGCTGCATGCAGCTTATGCCAAAGAACGCTACAATTGATCAAAGTATACTAGTGAGACTTAATGGTAAAAGTATGGAGAATGTAACATCTTTTAAACTTTTGGGTCTATACATCGATCCCAAACTAACATGGGAAACACATATAGGCCAACTGTGCACAAGGCTGAGCACAGCATGCTATCAATTTAGGACACTGAGGGACTCAGTGGACAAATCTGTGCTTAGGGTTGTGTACTTTGGGCTTGTTCAATCCCAGATACAATATGGTCTGATCTTTTGGGGCTCCTCTTCCCACTTCTATAGAGCTTTTGGGAGACAAAAGAGTGTTGTTAGGAGCATGGCAGGTGTACCTCCAACAACAAGCTGCAGTCCACTGTTTAAAAAATATAAAATTCTTACTTTACCAAGTCTATACATATTTCAGCTCTTCCTTTTAATAAAAAACAATGAACAAAAGTACCTAAAAAACAAAAATTTACATAACCATCAAACTCGAAGCAACCAGGAGATACACTTGCCATTCTCCAGGCTTGGAACCTGCCAAAACTCACCAATATTTATGGGAATAAAGTGCTTCAATAAAGCAAAAAATCTGTTTAGAAATAAAACCAACAAAAAAACTGAAAACTGCCTTAGAGACCTTCTAATAGATAAATGCTTTTACTCAGTCAATGAATTTTTAAATCCTCAAGAACCAAGTTCCTAATCAAATCTACTGAAAATGCATTTAGACTTTCGTGTTTTTCATATGTATTGTTAATGTTCAATTACTTTAATTTTTAAATTGTTCTGTTATAAAGTGAAGTTTTCTACTTTTTGGATGTCTATTTTATAAATAATTTTAAGTAACAATAAATTTTAAATATTTTACTGAAATAAGAAATACAAATTTAAATTACTAAAATTGTTCTTTTATAAAGTGAAGTTTTCTATTTTTTGGATGTCTATTTTATAAATAATTTTAAGTAACAATAAATTTTAAATATTTTACTGAAATAAGAAATACAAATATAAATGACTAGTCTGATAAGCTAATTTTGTAACAAATTCGTTTTAGATGAATAAATGCTTTTTGAATTTGAATTTGAATTAAATGTCATTTGACTGAATACAAAAAAATACTTAATCTCTATCCCCATATGAATTTATTTTGTTTACATTTAATAATCAACACAAATTTGTTTGTAAGCACATATCAATCAATCAATAAGGTCAAATCAACCAAGAAATTGTTTTGATCAACAGAATTTTATAAAGAAACATAAATCTTTTGTAGTATAATACTTATATATTTTTTACAACTAGAATAATCAAACAATGAACCTTGTAATGGGTATTTTAAAGAAATCGAATTGTCCCGTAAATGCAAGGTATTTTTAAGGGTAGAAGAATTTTGGGTTTTAAAAACTTGATTCAATATATATAAAATTAATTATTTCAACATTTAAGACAAACCTGTTTTCAGAAGGCCCATTGTAAGGCAGTCTTTCAGGTCGGTCCTCACGGTTTCTCCTGTTATTCCGTTCTTCTCTAGACTCATTGTTAAATTTGTTAGTACGTTCTGGTTTTCCTTCAGCATTGTTCCTTTGATTATTTGATTTGTTGTCTAAAAATAACATTTAATATGAGTCTATCATTCCAAAGTTTTTATTTTACTTTATGTGTAGTTTATTTTACAAAGTTGACATCAGGCTTTTGTTTGTCAAATTTTTTTTATTTCTATGAAGTGGTACTTAGCATCTATAAATTTGTACAAAAAGTTAAAATCTAAAAAAATATCACTCCCACCCATTATTAACCATTAACAAATTTTAGTGATTTCAGCATACATTGAGATGTTTTTTTCTAAATACCTTGCATACTTTCGAGATAAGAAAGTGAATGTCTATGTTTTAGGCAGGCACTTTAAAATGCATAGGAACATTTTAAAAATCTCTCTGCAAAAATGCAAGTAGGTACCAGATAATGGCACAAAGACAAAATGAAAATACCTTGAGGAAATGCAAAGTTTACTAGCACCATTTTTACCTTGTGACCAAGGTTTAATTATTTTGGCATGTGACAACTCCCATCTGGTAATTACGAACTATTTTGCAAAAGGTAAAAATTTCTTATTCTATGAGAAACAGAATGACCTTGTTTGTTTTCAAGATAGTACTTACACCTCCATAAAGTTGAAAGGCCTTATTTACTCAACTTTTAATGCCCAATTGTAAATTGATAAACACAATGGATGCTTAATGGTTAATTTGTAAAGTTAAATATATGAAAATCAGTGATGCTGTTTACCGAATGTTTAATACATTATTCTTAATTTAATGCATAATTTAATCAAAATATTTTTTTTTTCAATTTTTGCATTTTTTTGGGCACTATAATTGTAAACATTGTATAAAAAAGCAATGCCATTTTAAATATGTATTTATTCTAAAAAAACAGATAAAACCCAACCAACCAGAACATTATTCCTAGTTTAAAATTGTGATTAACCCTTGTGAATAAAAACTTGTGTAAAAATTCCTATTAATTAAGCATTACACATTAGGCATTAAACACTAATCATTACATTTATTACTTAGCTATTAAGCATTAAAAGTTTAGTAAATAGGCCCTTAAGTTACAAAAATATTCTCTTTGGTTTGTTCTCCACTGAATAAAAAAGGAAAATAAAAAAAGTAGCTATTTTTGTTTTAATTTTACATAATAATCCAAACATGTGTGCACTTATTTGGAAGAATGGCGAATCTATTTTGGTAAGCATTTACCTACTTACCTTCCCGTTTAATTTCTGGCGCCTTGGTAGGAGCGGCCTCTTTAACGGGTTGTTTCTTTTGGTTGGCGCCGGGAGCTTTCGGTTTTGGCTGCTCATTTTTACCCTTAACATTCTCCTTTTCGGCAGTTTTTGGTAATTTCTTCTTGAGCTCCTTCTCCTGCTCTTTTATGGACAACGATTCGAGCGGATCGGATTCATCGTCCAAAAAAAGCGCATACCTGTTCGCTACGCCAATCCCATAGGAGTTTTCCATGGTGGCAGAAATGACAAAAGTCTTCACAACTTCGGGATGTTGGAAGATTTTATTTTATGGCTAATTCAGCCGTTCTATTCACGCACTCATTCAACGCAAGGATAACAATATGGCCGGTCGCACGCGCGATTTGTTGACAAGGATCTGACAAGTGACAGATGTCATCTTCAAGGATAAGAGATGGAATTCAAGCGATAAATTGGTAACCCGATTACAAATGTATCTGTGGTCATGACGTTTTCAACTTATAGCGTATTCCATTGAGGCAATCGGTGCGCAACTGGTTCGGTTTTTGTGTTTCATTGACAGGCACTTTTTCAGTTTTCATGTTCCATTGGGAAACAAACCTTCAGTGTTCAATGTGGCACCGAGTGCCGCTTATTCGGCTCCGGCTCTGAAGGTTCGTGCCACACCCAAAACTGTCTTCCGCCATTAACACCCATTTGCACCGACTTTTTTTTATTGGTCTTTTAACTAACAGATCAATAAGTTTTATTGTTCTCATAACTTGGGGCTAATTTTACAACCAAAGGTAAAACTCCAGATTAAACCATAGTTTAAACTTCAGTTTAATCTTTGGATTAATCCATCGGTAAATAAGTTGCTCAATTTTAACCAAAATGGCACCAACTAGAGCCAAACTTGATAAAAATCAGTCAAGTAGTTTTTGAGATATCAGCGTTGGTTACAGACAGATATACAGCCAGACGACACAACAAAAATGTTCAGATTGGTCAAAAAGGTATACAGTTATATATACGTGTGAGCTCGATGTGAGAATAAAACTTGCTGGTCTGTGGGATGTTCCAACTCTTGTCAAATTTCCTTGTGCACAATTTCGCATATCTCGTTGGATAATTCAAACCTCTTTTTAAAATCTACATATCGTCGGACTCCTCCAAAGGATTTGTTCTAGGACAAATAATATTTGGTCTTCGTGCTTCGAAAATGTCAATAATTTCGTCATTCTTCAGCCAGTTGATCAAAAATAAATTTTAAGTCATTAATCATAGCGATTTTACTAAATACTTGCAGTCTTTTTACCAAAAACAAATTTTTAATAACTTTTTTGAGGTTAGAATCTTTCGATAACTATTAAACTGAAGTTTAAAAAACACCCAGACCGCCGGTAACGGTTAAACCGAAGTTTGTTACTGCAAATATAAAACGTAAAAAGTCGACATCTGTGGTTTAAACTGAGGTTTGACGTTTAACTATGAGTTGTAAAATTGCGCATTAGGAATTATTTGCACCAACTCTTTTTCTCCTTTACATAGCTCTTGGCACCCATATTGTATATTCGACACGGCAACGCTGTTAACCTAGCCGATTTCGAATGGGATTCTATGCGAACAGTATTATTGGAATGCTCTTTCGGCTAACTAAACGTCAAAGAATCTATCAGCGATTTGCACCAACATATTTAACATTAGGTGGCACCTAAATCTACTTTAGTTTTAGGTTAGGGGAGCTCTAGGGGACCAAAAACGGGCCCCTAGATTTGTGCAAATGGCTGTATGATATCTTGTATTTACAGCCACTTGCACCGACGTTTCTCTAATGGTTCTTTAACAAAAGAATCTTTAAATTTTAAAGAACATTTAATTTTAAATGACTTGCACAAGCTCAATTTTTTTGAACTTTTACTAAAGGCTCTTTATTTCCTTCACAGTACGGCAACGTCGCACGAATTTAGGGATTTCTGGGATTTTTTTGTTGGCATCTCTGTCTTCAAGAACCCAAAACTTTCACATATTTTTTTTATTTTATTTTTTATGGCTCTGTTGTTTTCATTTGATATTTTTTGATAATGAATTGTTCATCTAATCTAGGTAGCTAGTTACATGCACTTGCACCGACTTTTTTTTAATGGTTCTTTAGGCTAAAAGACCTTTAGCGTATTTTGTGTTTTGCACCGACTTTAATGGCCTTTTAAACGTTCTTTAAAGGAGCATTAACTAACTGGCCAAATTTAGTCAATTAAACGATCTCAGTTAGCTCTTTTGAGGTTAGCTTTGCGACCCATTTTTCATGGTATAGTTTATTTTTGTTCAAAACCCAGGAAAAAAAATCATAAAATGGTATTATGGAATATGTAAAGATTCTTGAAGATGAGCTGGTAGAGGATGCTCTTGAAGATGATCTTGAAATATTGGATTTTGTTAATTTTGGCTTCCCTCGAAGATGCCTCGAAGATTCACAGCCACTTGCACCGACGTTTTTCTAATGGTTCTTTAACAAAAGAACCTTTAAAATTTAAAGGATATTTAATTTTAAATGACTTGCACAGGCTCAATTTTTTTGAACTTTTACTAAAGGCTCTTTATTTTCTTCACAGTACGACAACGTCGCACGAATTTAGGGATTTCTGGGATTTTTTTCTTGGTATCTCTGTCTTCAATAACCTAAAACTTTCACATATTTTTTTTATTTTATTTTTTATGGTTCTGTTGTTTTCATTTGATATTTTTTGATGATGAATTGTTCATCTAGTCGAGGTAGCTATAGTTGTTACATGGACTATCAACATAATATAGGCTATTGTGCAGTACTTCAATTACAATGGAGGCTAAAAAGAGAAAAAGGGGGCTGAATCTTAGTCCCAGGGAGCTGTCGCCCATCTATTCAATATTACTCCGAAACATCCATGGATGCTGCACATGCTAGCAGTGAAACAGCTAGAGGTCAAGGAACAGGACAAAGAGGCAAGTCAAAAGGGTAAGTATTTTGATAACGAAATATAGCAATCTATGTATAATCAAAGACGTTTATGCTAAACAACATTTTCTTTAAAAGTATTTCTCGGCCTACTTAATTATACTCTCCAGTTTAACAGAAGATATATATATATATATTTTAGTTGTATTTATGTACATTTTGTTACAAGTTATTTTGTCTCAGGCCTCTTTGGACTTTTGCAATCGAGCGGTATTATAATTTGTTTATTTTGAGTAGGAAGTGCGTGGGCTGCCACTTATTTTTTTGTCGTTTTTTAGTTACAGGTACAGGGTGAAAAAAATTGCCTTGTGTACAGAAAAAACAATACAGTTCATTAAAATAAAGAAAATTTAAAACATGTTGTTTATTTTACTGACATATCTATATATTAAAAAAAACACCAAAAAAATTATCATAATCAACAATTAAAAAAAAAACAGCAATTGTAAAACCCTAAAATGCACAGCTGCTTTTTTGTACGTTATAATTTTGCCAAAGAAATGAAATTATTTTTTATTTTTCTTTAGCGCAAATAAATAATTTCCATTCTGCACAACATTATGACGTTGGTGGTCTTGAACATACATTTCAATTTGTTGAGTTTGCATAAGATAATTTAATATTCTTCCTTGTTTATATCTTTATTGGGAGCTCTGGCTCGTTCATTTCTTTGGCAATATTATGAAGCACAGAGGCAGCTATTATTATTGTCAGAACTGTGTCCAGTATAAGGCAAAGCCCATAAGCCATAACTGGAAACCAACGTTTCCAGATCCCAAATGTAAGTTCTATTGAAGTTCTTGTTCGAATTAAGGCTTCATTATACAGTTGTTCACCTGGTATAATTGGATTTGCCAAAGGTGTCAGGAGGTAATTTCAAAGACCATATCCACTCCTGAAAAAAAGTAGGTAAGGAGAGGGCTATAATTTACTGACAACTAAAACAGTCACAGTTTATATGATATATATATCATTCATTCATTCAGGGAGCTGTTGGAGAAGCTTATTTATAAACACTGGATTATTATAGTTTTGATCAATATTAGCTAAAAATCATTTTATAAAGTAAATAAAATTTTATAAAAAAAATATGCATCCAATGTATATAAACAAAAACAATTGCAATTATAAACATTTTGGGAACCAACTTTTAACCCCCTCTCAAGCCGTGTAAAACATTGACTAAGTACCTACCTGACATCTGGATATTCCAATATATCCTCAGCGTGTACGTGTTAACCTGAATCTTCGAGGCACCTTCGAGTGAAGTCAAAATTAACAAAATCCAATATTTCAAGATCACCTTCAAGAGCATCCTCTACCAGCTCATCTTCAATAATGTTTACATATTCCATAATAACATTTGATGAATTTTCTTTTTTCTTGCGTTTTGAACAAAAATAAACTATACCATGAAAAATGGGTCGCAAAACTAACCTCAAAAGAGCTAACTGAGCTTTAAAGATCGGTTAATTGACCAAATTTGGCCAGTTAGTTAATGCTCCTTTAAAGAACGTTTAAAAAACCATTAAAGTCGGTGCAAGACACAAAATACGCTAAAGGTACTTTAAAGGTCGCTTAGCTTAAAGGACCATTAAAGAAAAAGTCGGTGCAAGTGGCTGTCAGGTTAACACACGTTGAGGATCAATTGGAATATCCAGATGACAAGTAGGTGCTTAGTCAATGTTTTACACGGGGTGAGGGGGGGTTAAAAGTTGGTTACCAAAATGTTTATAATTGCAATTGTTTTTTTATATACATTGGATGCCTATTTTTGCCCAACACTCTGATCATTTTTCAGGACCAGTTATTATTTTTTATAAAATGATTTTTACCTAATATTGATCAAAACTATAATAATCCAGTGTTTATAAACAAGCTTCTCCAACAGCTCCCTGAATGAATGAATGATATATCATATAAACTGTGACTGTTTTAGTTGTCATCAGTAAATTATAGCCCTCTCCTTACCTACTTTTTTTCTTATTTTCAGGAGTGGATATGGTCTTTCAAATTACCTCCTGACACCTTTAGCAAATCCAATTACACCAGGTGAACAACTGTATAATGAAGCCTTAATGCGAACAAGAACTTCAATAGAACCTACATTTGGAATCTGGAAACGTCGGTTTCCAGTTATGGCTTATGGGATATAAACAAGGAAGAATATTAAATTATCTTATGCAAACTCAACAAATTAAAATGTATGGTCAAGACCACCAACGTCATAATGTTGTGCAGAATGGAAATTATTTATTATGTACTAAAGAAAATTAAAAAATAAATTTCATTTCTTTGGCAAAATTATGACGTACAAAAAAGCAGCTGTGCATTTTAGAGTTTTAAAATTGCTGTTTTTTTTTTTTTAATTGTTGATTATGATTATTTTTTGGTGGTTTTTTAATATGGGTATGTCAGTAAAATAAACAACATGTTTTAAATTTTCTTTATTTTAATAAACTGCATTGGTTTTTCTGTACACAAGGCGATTTTTTTCACCCTGTACCTGTAACTAAAAAACGACAAAAAAATAAGTGCCAGCCCACGCACTTCCTACTCAAAATAAACAAATTATAATACCGCTCGATTGCAAAAGTCCAAAGAGGCCTGTCTTTAATCCATTGGCAACGGCCAACTTGGTATTTCGCAGGGGTTTCCGCGACGTTTTTTATCATAGGTTAATACACGGGCAGGGCCTTTATAGTATCTCATAGTTATATGGTTTCTCTTAAAGCTTCATATAGATGAATATATTTAATTGAATTGTCAAATATCACCAGTCGCAGTCAATTGAATGTATTGCATAGTGTTAAAAAAAATCAGCGAGTACTTCTGTTTTTATCTCCAGGTTTTTCTTCCGGAGTTGATGCTCTTTGTCAGTATGTAATGCTTCTCTTTCCAACTTTTTTAGGGTGATGTCAGTAATCATATTCTTTTTGTCCGTTAGGAAGTCATATTTCTCTGCTAAGGTACTTGATGGCATGATTCTAACTACGGTGGCAGATGTCCCCCTTTGATCGGTACCCTACAATAAATTAAAAACCAAACTAGGTATTTGCCAAATAAAGGATTTAATAATAATAATAATAATAATAATAATAATAAAAGATTCTCAAATATTTTAATTGGAATGGCAAGGATTGAAGCGATTAATTAAGTGCATCAAAAATTTCTCATAGATGGATCTTTCAATATATATATATATATCTTCTGTTAAACTGGAGAGTCTATAATTAAGTAGGCCGAGAACTGCTTTTAAAGAAAATGTTGTTTAGCATTATACATAGATTGCTATATTTCGTTATCAAAATACTTAACCTTTTCAATTGCCTCTTTGTCCTGTCCCTTGACCTTTAGCTGTTTCACTGCTAGCATGTGCAGCATCCATGGATGTTTTGGAGTAATATTGAATAGATGGGCAACAGCTCCCTGGGACTAAGATTCGGCCCCTATTTTCTCTTTTTAGCCTCCATTGAAATTGAAGCACTGCACAATATTCTATATTATGTTCATAGTGTCATAAAGGTAATTTCCAATAATTACAAAAAGTAACATTTAATAACATAATTCAATCCGCGACGTGGTTATGTGTTAAAATCACATACTCTCAAGACAGTTACCTCTCTGCAACGTTTAAGGTTAAACTCGCGATTCAATAACCTAGTGTTTTAATTAATAATTTATTATTAAGTATAAACTTTCCGTATTTTACAATAACTAACTATCCTAACATCCTAGCTCAACGAAAGGTCGGAAGGCTCTGTTGAATGAACTATCAATGTTAGAATAGGTTTATAAAAACGTTAAGTCGGAATGTTAAAATAGGTTTATAAAAACGTTTCGGAGAGGTTAAGAGTCAGTTAGTAGTGATCCGATATTTCAGCGTAAGTTTAGTAAGTTCATTAAGTCAGAAAGTTGTGATGTATTTCTCAAGAATAAGATAAACTGCTGAACCACGACCTACCCCCAAGATAGAACTGTGACGCTGCTGTATTAAGACTGTTGGATGTTAATTAATTACAAGTAAGTAACGTTTTTATATTTTGGTATAATAAATTCTTAAAACTCGGTATGGTTAGTTTATTAAGTCAATTAATAAGAACAACCCCGTCACGAAAACCCCAACGGGACATATAACACATAGCATCCTAGTTCAACGAAAGGTCGGAAGGCCCTGTTGAATGAACTATCAATGTTAGAATAGGTTTATAAAAACGTTTCAGAGAGGTTAAGAGTCAGTTAGTAGTGATTCGATATTTCAGAGTAAAGTTAGTAAGCCCAACAACATAAGCCGCTCAACATGATAGTTAAGAAAGTGTGTGTATTTTTAATGTAAGTACTATTTTATTTATTATACAACCATTTATTTAAATGCGTGTATTATTCATACTAGTTGCGTAGTTGTGTAGCACTAATGAGCGTCACGACAATAGTCCATGTAACAACTAGCTACCTCGACTAGGTGAACAATTCATCATCAAAAAATATCAAATGAAAATAACAGAACCATCAAAAATAAAATAAAAAAAATATGTGAAAGTTTTAGGTTGTAGAAGACAGAGATGCCAACAAAAAATCCCCAGAAATTCCTAAATTCGTGCAACGTTGTCGTACTGTGAAGAAAATAAAAAGCCTTTAGTAAAAGTTCAAAAAAATTGAGCCTGTGATGACTTTAAAATTAAATGTTCTTTAAAATTTAAAGGTTCTTTTGTTAAAGAACCATTAGAAAAACGTCGGTGCAAGTGGCTGTAAGAATATTTAAATTAATCTACATCGTAGGATAGATAGCTTAGAGCTAGACGGGACCATCTCTCACCCCCATCCTGCGATTATACTGATATTGGACAGCTGAAGCTCGAAAGAGTCACGAGTCCATTCAGCTGGTAACGCGTGGTAGTTACCAGCTCCCCTGAGAAGAAGAAGAAGAAGAAAAATCTTAAGAAATGAATGTGGAAGACACAAACAAAAGGAAGAGAGCAGTTAATTTTACTCCGCGTGAGCAAAATTTGTTGTTTTCAATTGCTTTAAAACATACAAAGATTCTCTAATCTCTAAAAAAATCTAAACCTCCTAAAAAACTCCAAGTCGTCCATAATAATTTGGCCTTTCATTGAATCTCCTAGGAAACCCAAAGTCCACGAAGTCACCAACTTCAATGTCATCATCAGTTCTTCATCCAAATATGTTTACATATTCCATGGTAGAGGCAAAAACTACTAAAAGATAAAGACTTACCTATACCTAGGTAAAATTGAGGACAGGTACTATAAAGGCGGATTCGGAGTTCCGTATATAAGGTAAGCAGTATGAGTAGTATAATAAAATAAACTATAGCAATCGTATACTGCTCCTACCGGTCGCGGCTTATGGAATACTATGAACAGCAGCATGCGTTTGCTATAGTTTATTTTCCTTACCGCATACTTCATATCGCTTACCTTACAGAAGTCTGAATCTGCCTTTAAGGTACAGCATGCAAAATAAAACCTGAAAAATGTACAAATTTTTGTTGTGTATATAAGATAAGTATGACAAATCTAAAATACGAGTAGGTACATAATAGCCAAAAATTACAAAGCAGATATTTTAAAATTATTACCTTTTTTACCATTAACTAAGTCGGTGCCAATGGGTGTAAAAATTCCAAATTCGAACAGCGAAAATGGCAAGTGTAAGAGATTTTTTTACATTTTGTTCGCTGATGAGTAGTAGCAGCCATGAAGACGACAATTTTGTGCCATACATCAGCACAGAAACCCCAAAAATAAAAACATGGAAATATGATTTATAGGTACTTCAATGGTGGACGTGTAGTTATAGCAAAAGGGTTGCGGCTCGCGATTTTATAAATAATTGCAACAGAAAACAAAACCATAATTTCAATAAAAAAATAGGGATATTTTGGAACGCTTATTGACACTTCGTAGTGGTTGTGGCAATTAATGCATCTGCGCAATAGCTAAACGTCATTCTGTTGTGGTAATTAACCACTACCACTGCCGTAAGCTACGAATTCATTTCTTTGTGGTTGTGGTTATTTTTCTGGTTAATTTTAAAGAATTTTGGCGTAACTAATTTTAAAAATAATAAAATATTACCACGTTCCAACATATAAAACACTTATTTTGTAACATTAAGCCGAATTTTTTGTTTTCCCTCATCTCTTAATTTTTTTACAAGTGACAGTTTTTAATGTGTTCCAAAAACTCTGGTAAAATCGATGCGTGGTAGTGGTAGTCGTTGTTAAACACTACCACAGCGGCTGTCAAAGTTGTCAAAATTTTAAGCGTTCCGAAATGTCCCTAATGTGAGGTTAAAGGTGGATTTACGCTGGCCAAGCAAGCAATTAAGCAAGCAGGAAATTGACAGTTGTACATGGGAAATTGTACTTCAGCTTGACATATGACATTTGCGAGCGTAAACGATTGGGGGGTCCCATAAAATAAAGAAAAGTAAAATGCAGGAATCGTTATTTATAGAGACAAACTTTGGAAAAATCGTATTTTGTAGAAATCGAAATTTGGAGAAAAGTACATCAAAGAAATCGGAAAACAGAGAAACCGTAAAACGTAAAAATTGGTAAGGCGAAATCTGTTCTCTGCCTGACAGGTGTTTGCACGCAAACCTAGAATAAGAAAGCGCATAGAAAAGACATTTTTTATGCTAAATTTCAAGAAGTGGTGGGTTGGTTTTTTGGTTGCTTTTTAAGTGTTTTGGATTGATCTGGGTTGGGTTGGGTTGGTTTAAGTTTTTTTAAGTTGGGAGAAGTCGGGTTGGTTTAGAAAAAAAAACTTGGTCTACACCCTTTCTTATTCTAAGGGCACATACAAACAGCTATGAGGCACAAACAGAGAAAACGTATTTCATAGAAATAAACAATGGCAAAATGGTACTTTGTAGAAATCGAACTTCGGAGAAATTATACATCGCAGAAATCGTAAAACAGAGAAACCGGAAAACGTAGAAATTGGTAAGGCGAAAATCTGTTCTGTGCCTGACAGATGTTTGTATGTGCCCTTAGAATAAGAAAGGGCTACACCCTATCAAGTTATTTTTTTTTGTGAACCAACTCGAAATCTACCAACTTAAAAAAACCAACCCAGATCAATCCAAAACACTTAAAAAAGCAACCCAAACCCACCCACTACTTCTGGGAATTTAGCATAAAAAATAAAAAAATGTCTTTTCTACGCCCTTTCTTATTCTAGGCTTGCGTGCAAACACCTGTCAGGCAGAGAACAGATTTCGCCTTACCAATTTCTACGTTTTACGATTTCTTTGATGTACTTTTCTCCAAAGTTCGACTTCTACAAAATACGATTTTGCCAAAGGTTGTTTCTATAAATAACGATTCCTGCATTTTACTTTTCTTTATTTTATGGGATCCCTCTATTGCTTCTCACTATTTTCCACAAAGAGAGAAATAGAAATCAGTGGCAAGACGTTGGACTGTAGACTACGCATTAGTTAACTGTCAAATACTGTGGCTAACTTCTCGTCAACTCTTAGCTTCTTTGTAGAAATCGAACTTCGGAGAAATTATACATCGCAGAAATCGTAAAACAGAGAAACCGGAAAACGTAGAAATTGGTAAGGCGAAAATCTGTTTTGTGCCTGACAGCTGTTTGTATGTGCCCTTAGAATAAGAAAGGGCTACACCCTATCAAGTTATTTTTTTGTAAACCAACTCGACTTCTCCCAACTTAAAAAAACCAACCCAGATCAATCCAAAACACTTAAAAAAGCAGCCCAAACCCACCCACTACTTCTTGAAATTTAGCATAAAAAGAAAAAAAAAACGTCTTTTCTACCCCCGGTATGGTCTAGTGGCTAGGATACCTGGCTTTCACCCAGGAGGCTCGGGTTCGATTCCCGGTACCGGAGCCACTCCTGAGGAGAGCAAATGGCCGCGCTATCGTTCGGCTGCAAAAAAATTGGTTTTGGAAAAATCCTAATAATCCTAAACCCAAATCGCTTAAAAATAAACAATTGCTATGTTTTCATGGGTATTGAGTTCGTTTTCAAAACTCATTGTATCTTTTTCTTTTATATAGCGTGTTCTTTATCAAGACCAAGAACACGCTATATAAAAGAAAAAGATAGAATGAGTTTTGAAAACGAACTCAATACCCATGAAAACATAGCAATAATAATAAATAGAAATCAATCCGGAAAATAGAGTGTACATATTGTTAGTGCTAAGCATCCATACAACTGGTATTGGTAAGTAGTAAGCAAGCATGTTAAAGGATATGGGGGTGGACCCCCCGATAAAAATAAAACAATTCTAAAATACGGTCCCTATGACGCATCCCCGTTTATAGTTATCATAGAAAGCTTAAATAATGAAACAAATTTAGCTAATTTACACCCCATTTCTCTAGGAAAGAAATTGAAAAAGGAAAAGGTAATGGATGTCATGAAAATGACAAAAAAAGGGAGGAATCGTGTAGCAATAGAGTTTTTGAATTACGACAGCGCAAATACCTTTTTGGAGAACCAAATGATTGAAAATGAAAACCTTAAAGCATTTATTCCGGCAGTATTAGCCACATGTAAGGGCATTGCCTTTGATGTTTGGTGTGAGCTTTCTGAGGAGGAGATTAAAGAGGAAGTGAAGTCAACCTACCCAGTCTTGGAAGTGAAAAGAATTAAAAATAGAGTAGATAACCAAGAAGTGAATACAGACATTGTTATATTCACATTCCAGGAGATTAGGTTACCGAATAACGTTTGTATACACTACTATGAGTGTAAGATAAACCTATACATTCCCAATCCTACCATATGTAACAATTGCTGGCGTTATGGCCATATAAAAGCGCAATGTAAAAGCAAAGAAAGGTGTGTTCGGTGTGGAGGTGACCACAGTACGAATGATTGTCAGAATGATATATGTTGTATTTATTGCAAAAAGGATCATGAAGCCAACAGTAGGGAGGGTGGAGAGTATATTAAGCAAAACAAAATTAAGAAAATTATGGCCGTGTCCAGAATAACTTATGCTAAAGCCAAAAGAAGCTACAATATACAGTATGGCATTTCAGAATATAATAGCTATGCAACCCAACCGACCCCTAATAGAAGCAGATTTCCACGACTCCAGCTTCAAGAGTCAAACCATATTATCCCCAAAATGCCTCAATATACCAAAAAAAATTTAACCTTCTCCCAGGCAATAAAAAAAAAGGAAGCCTTCATCGCCCATCTCTCCGGGTTATAATAAAAAAGAGCATGAATCATTACTCTTCCCGCCACCTTGCCGGAATGCTGCAACTTCTCTTCCCAAAGAAGATAGAAGAGACAATTCGTCAATACAAATTTCAGAGTTTGTACAAAATATCTTGGAAAAAAACAGGAATATCGCAAGAAGACAGAGAAGCTATAATGACAGAAGTAGAGTCAGCAGGAAATTATTACATGGATACAACAGATGAGGCGTCGGCCTCAGGAGGAGAATGACCCATCCCCTATTTCTCAGGAGACTCTTGGTAATATGTTTGACCTTTTCCCAAATAAATATGTCCTTATGGGTGATATGAACGGCCAGCACTTATCATGGGGGGGGGGGTGTTAAAATTAAAAAGACCTTGGAAAATAGGAATAAAGTAATATTAAATAATGGTACTAGAACCAGAACCACACTGCCTGGTCAAAATAAAAGTTGTCCAGATATTACTGTAGTCAGTGAAGAATTGGAAATATTGGCCTCATGGAGAGTAGAAGATGATAACCTGGGAAGTGATCACCATCCAACCATATGTGAATTTAATATAAACTACAAATATGAGATTCAACCACGTCTAGGGAAATGGAAACTAAACAACCCTGACTAGAGAAAATATCAAGGTCATTTTAATGAGGAGAATGGTCTGTTTTGAAGGAGGAAATATATACAGCAGCAGATGGTTCATTTAAAAAAACAAAGGGTAATCGGAAGTCTCTAATAGCTAAAAATAAGCCAAAATGGTGGAATCAGGATTGTGATATAGCTTGTAATAATAGAAAAGAAGCGTTCAAAACTTATATGAATCAATGCTCAGAGGAAAACTACAAAAGGATAGCAGCCATTACTAGAAGAACTATTAAAAAAAAACTAAAGGGCAAGCTTCCAAGCTTTTTCAGAAAATTTAAATAGAAATACATCCATTTCTACAGTATGGAAAGTAATCAAGAGACTTGCTAATTCGGACAAATCAGTTACAAAAAACCCTGAATGAAAGCTGGCAAGAAGATATGCTTAATAAAATAGCTCCTTCATTTGTTCCTCAAAAAGTACAAATCCTAAATCCAGAAGGAATTATCATAAAACCAATTTCATTCGCTGAACTCAAAATAATTTTAAATAAGAAAAAAGATACCACTCCAGGGAAGGACAATATAACATTTAGTATGGTTAAGGATCTTCCTGAGATTAAGTTTGGGTCATTTTTAAATATACTGAATAAAATTTTAAAAAATGAATTGTCAATTCCAGAGTCATGGAAAGATACAATTATTCTCCCCCTTTTAAAACCTGGGAAAAATCCTGAGTTAGTTGATAGTTACAGACCCATAGCCTTATCTAATGTTGCTCTAAAAATCTTGGAAATGGTCATTAAACAACGACTGGAATACTTCATAGAAAAAAAAGAAATGCTTCCAGACCAGCAATATGGTTTCAGAAAGACCAGAGGTGCGAATGAAGCAATCATGCAATTGTCAATAGAAATTTACACAGCCTTCTTCTCTATGGATAAAATCAAAAATATTTTTAAAACCATAGAAAATAGGAATGTATTTATTAGATCGAGCAATTCAGGTGGATTAATTGGACCGCAATTAAATAATATAGGTTTAAAACAAGGTTCTCCAATGAGCCCAGTACTCTTCAACATATATACAGCTAACTTTAAAAAAAAACCTGATAGGGGACGTCAAATTCTGTCAATTTGCCGATGACTTTGTCTTAACGATATCTGGTTTTAACCCTATTGCAATGAGAAATCAGCTTCAAATAGTAATCGAGAATGTAATGGATTGGTTCTCAAAACATAATTTTCAGTTATCTGTTAACAAAACTAAAGCTATGATCTTCAGCTCCAAAAATATCCCTAAACCTAGACAAATCAAAATTGCACAAAATCAGTATATTGAATGGGTGGAGAATTATAAATACTTGGGAGTTACCTTCGATGAGAAATTAAATTGGAATGAGCAAATAAATAAAATCAAAGGAAAAACAGAGAAATCCATTAATATAATGAAGTCAGTAACTAGAACTTGGTGGGGCTCCGATCCAAAAATATTAACCAATATATACAAAAGAATGGTTTTATCTCATATTGACTATGGTGTTCTGGCCATATTGTACACAACCAAGAAGGCAACTGGAACTGGCAAGATGTGGATAGAATACAATTTAAAGCTCTTAGGATCATTCTAGGCTATATGAAAAGTACTCCTACTAATGTACTATTGGCAGAAAGCTGTGAAATGCCTTTAAAATACCGAAGGAAGTTGATGGCCGAAATCTGACTGGTGCCTCACTTTTAAACTTCTATGAAATTTTTAATAACTCTCCTATATTCTGGAACAATAAACCCTCTCCTAATATAGTAGAAGGTCTAGAAACAGTACTACAAATCATTAATAATTTACAAAAACATCAAAAATTGCCCTGCTGCCAAGTTGATTATGATTTGCAAATGTCATTTTTTGAATTTATAGATTCCAATATAAGGAAAGAAAGTCAGAGCGCCCTAAGGGATTTTCAAAAATTTATGAGGGGTAATGCGAACTTTCCATGTTTTTATACAGACGCGTCATTTGATCCAGAAACAAGTACTTGTGGTATTGGGATATACAACGAAGAAAATAATATAAGGATGTGAAGAAAATTAAATCAAATGACAAATATTTGCTCAGCTGAAATCTTGGCAATACATTTTGCTATTTTAGAAATTTCCAAGGTCCACAATAAAAATCAGTTTGTAATTTTCTCTGACTCTAAGAGTGCCTTGCAAAAAATATCCAGAGCAGGAATAGAACCTAAAACTGATCAAATAATATTTGAAATAAAAAAGAATATACAAAAATTAAGCCAAAAAAACATAGAATTAAAACTAATTTGGATTCCTAGCCATGTTGGCATCTCAGGTAACGAAACAGCAGATAAATTAGCAAATGATGGAAGATCATCTGATCATTTAATTAATAATAAAATCTTCTATCTAGAACTAATCCCTAAGCTTAAAAACATCCTATTCATGGAATGGGAAAGAGAATATGAAGAGATATGTAAAATAAAGGGTTTTTACCATAGAAATATAGCAGGGAATTTACAAAAGAAACCTTGGTATTCTCAGATAAAGTTTGAAAACAGGAAGTCCATAACTAAAGTAACCAGAATGAGAAGTGGTCATTGTTTAACTCCGAAGCACCTCCATAAAATAGGGATTAAACTGAATCCAAACTGTGACTGTGGCCAAATAGGTGACTTAAATCACCTTCTTCTAAGCTGTCAGAGTAAACATTACACAGACCAATTATATAGAGACCTCCAATCAACATCAATCAACCCAATTAGTATAGAAACACTACTACAGAATCCGATCTCAGTGTCTATGAAAAAGGTAATTAAAATCATTAATGTAAATAATATTTAATTATAGAAATTGCATGTTTACTCTTGCTTTTTAAGATGCTTTATTGAATTGCTTATATCTTAGCTAGTATTAATAATGTATGCTTGTTAAGGATGCTTTTGCTTATGTCTGCATGGTATAAAATTATTTTAAAAAAATGCTTGGGTGACAGAAATGCTTGCTTACGTTCCAAAATATAGTTTAATAGACTAAAGCTAGGTCAATGAATTTAGAGAACATAGATTAACTTACCAATTACAAGAAAATCCAGTATGCACTATTCAGCTAGTTAAATATTTAATTAAAAAAATAAAAAAATAAGAAATTGAAATACAAATAATATAATAAATAAATAAATATAGTATAAATAAAACAGTAAATAAATACAAAAACCGTTAAAGTAGTTAAATAAAATGAAATAAAAATATAAGTGCTTCGAGAAAAAATAAAATATTAAGTCAAAAAAGTTAAATACACTTGTGCGGTATAGGTCCATTCTAGACGTGAACTATAGAATTAGTTTACACCCTCAAGTTATACAAATGCATGGATGCTGGAGCTGCATAGCCCGAAGTCCAAGTTAACCTGAAGAAGAAGAAGAAGAAGAAGCGTCTTTATTTTTGGTTTTCCACGTTTTCCACAAAGATTTTTGATATAAACATATTTGTGAAAAGATTTCTTCTATATTTTTGGTTTTTTAAGATGGTGCTGATGAAACATTAGTTTATTGGAGCCACAAGCACATTGTCAATGTATGACGTAGTTGTGACGTCATTGTTTTGAAACTTTTTTGAAATAGTTGCATATGAGAAAACGCTTCCGCTTTAGAAGAGTTTTTTATCAACAGCTATAAGTTTTAACACTATTTGACAGTTTAAAATAGACTTTTTATCTATTACGCATTCAATACATGCACTAAAAAGACAATTTCTTAATCTACCGTTCACAAGTGCGATTAGAGAGTTAAAAGTAAAGGACATTCCCCCTTTAAACTTTTGGCTGCCCTTTTCCCCCTTAGAACATCCTTCCTTCTATTTAAAATCCTAGTTAGAACCGTGGGCCTCTGCCTTTGTAACACTTTTACCTACACCACTCCTTTCTTGCCACGTTTCGTAACTTATGATGGATGGTCCCAAAAACCAACGTCCACTGCTTGCCTCAACATAAGGTGTTTCTGACCGCTATCCGCGATAAAAATGTTTTTTTTATTGTCTTACAAAATGGAAAAAAGTTTTAGTTGCCCATTAAATTTTTTTTTTATGTTTTCACATGGTGCGTTCTTTTATCTGAAAGATGCGCACGTGCGCTTCAAAATGGCAAATTCCAGTTCTTTTATTCAAAATGGAGCAAACCGTGCGCACTTTTTCGCATTCATTTTTAGACCGAGCGAGCGAAAAGAGCTCTTCGATTAGCTCGATGCTTTTTGAGCGAGTATATCGAGGTCTGTGAAATTGCGGAAATTCCAACCTAGAAATTTTGTTTATTTACCGAGTAGTGCCGAGTTTAGTTTTTTTTAACATTTGATTAGTTTTTACAATGCCGTTCGTTCAAATTTTTGACGAAGAAAATGTTTGATACAATATAAGCGTAAGCGCCGAACAATATTACAAGATTATTGTGATTTTTCACTTCAAAATTATTTTTGGCTCATTGATGTGGCAAAGATAGTCTTCGTGATGGAAAACGTTAGCGCCTACGAGCGAAAAATGAAAACACGAACTTTGCAAGAACAAATTTGAAGAGTAGGTTAAATAAAAAAAAACTCTGTGCGGGAAAAAGGCGTTCGTTTTTTGTTTATTGCATAGTGCGCTCGATCCACGCTCGATCAAGCTTGTAACAGTTATAAAAGGCTTTTTGCATTTTAGAAGCCACTGTTTACGCCCAAAAAGAGCAGCGGTGCACCAACCGAAGGTCAACCAGAACTGCGACGAATCGAAATGCCTATGGTGGTGCGGGTGCTGCATTTTCTCATCCCACTGGAAAATGCTGAGAGTGTCAAAAAAATAATTTGATTGTAAACAGATGATTAAAAATTATTTCAATTTTTTAACTATTTATGTGTATGTAGCAAAGTACCAAAAAATATTCTAAATTTAATCACCAACATGAGTTCATGATAATTTAAGTCCAATTCTAATGGTCGGGTTAATATAAGTTATAATAAAAATGGCTTCTTCTCAAAGTGTGGATTCTGACATGGAATGCTCAGACAATGAAGATATTTTTGATTATTACAACCACGACGACACAGACGTGGACCAGATAGATCCTAGAAAAATTGACCTGGAACATTTTGAGTACAAATGTCTTCCAGAAGAAGAGGTTGAACGGCTGCTTAATGAAACAGTTGAAGGACTTAGTAATTGTCTTAGGATATCTCCAACTTTAGCTAAAGTAAGTTCTAATTATATTTATGCTGAGTGTACCTATACCGCGGGAAAATTAAAATAACAAAAATGTAAAACTTGGTTTATACAGTCAAATAAAAATTAAAATTAGAAAAGTTGAGCTTATGGGAACAGTGTAGGCATTTATACAGCAGAAATTAAGGTAATTATGCAGTATACAGTTTTTTGCCATTTTTTATTTTTTATGAAAAATTCTTTATGGGGGCAACTACTAGGGTCCCTAGGACCCCAAATCTGCCTGCGCCTGTTGTTTTTTTTTTGAAAGAGAAAAAAGGGTGCCCGAGGGGGGGATTGTAATGTATTTTTTTGATTGTTTTGGGTTGGGTTGGATTAGGTTGGGTTGGACTGTGTTGGATTGGGTTGTTTTAGTAAAAAATTTTTTTAAAAAAACAAAAAAATTAAAAAAAAAACCAACTTCGCAGGCGGATTTGGGGTCCTAGGGACCCTAGTAGGTGCCCCCATAAAGAATTTTTCATAAAAAATCAAAAATGGCAGGAAACCGTATATTGCATAATTACCCTTTTTTCTCTTAAAAAAACAAACCAATCCAACACAGTCCAACCCAACCCAAAACAATCAAAAAAACACAATACAACCCCTCCCCCCCGGGCCCCCTTTTTTCGGTAATTATGCAGTATACAGTTTTCTGCCATTTTTGATTTTTTATGAAAAATTCTTTATGGGGGCACCTTCTAGGGTCCCTAGGACCCCAAATCTGCCTGCGCCTGATTTTTTTTTTTTGAAAGAGAAAAAAGGGTGCCCGAGGGGGGGGGTTGTAATGTATTTTTTTGATTGTTTTGGGTTGGGTTGGGTTGGACTGTGTTGGATTGGGTTGTTTTAGTAAAAAAATTTTTTAAAAAAACAAAAAAATTAAAAAAAAAAACAACCGTCGCAGGCAGATTTGGGGTCCTAGGGACCCTAGTAGGTGCCCCCATAAAGAATTTTTCATAAAAAATCAAAAATGGCAGAAAACCGTATATTGCATAATTACCCTTTTTTCTCTTTAAAAAAAATGAAACTTTATTTGCAAAATACAACAATAATTGTACAAAACATTGTGAACAACAATAATTATACAATTCAGTTTAAGCATTGTCAAAATTTTTTCGTTTACCTGTTAAGTTGAGATTCTTAGGTTAAATTTGTAGGTACATTTTTTTAAAAGTACTTATAAAAAACGATTTTCATTATTGTTACCTATTCCTATAAAATTACATTTTGTTCTGTATGATTTTATTAACTCAATTGTGATGTTGCTAACTAGACTACAATTGCGTTGTTAATAATAATTGTGCCCCAGTCAAAGTCCAGGAACTCTTGGATTTCATAAGGGCTTATGTGGTGCAAAACATATTTTATTTTAGCTTTGAATTTGCTTGTGGGTAGAAGTTTAATTTCATCTGGGAGAGAGTTGTAAAGTTTAATTGATAGAATTTTAAAGTTTTTTTCTGTGTATGTTAGTCTATGCTGGAGAATTATGACTCGATTTTTGTTTCGTGTGTTATATGAATGCACTGATTGATGCGTTTGAAGATTTAAAAGGTTTTCTTTAGCATATTGAAGAGCTTGCTGGAAAAGTTAGTATTCTTAATCTTTTAAAATAAGGTCGACAGGTTTCTCTTTGGTTAATTTTTGCTAAAATTCTGATAGCTTTTTTTTGTTTAAAGATTATTAACCATCCTGAATTTTGTCCCCAAGACAGCACGCCATGCATAATAATACTTTAAAACATGCCCATGTAAGCAATTCTCCCGAAGTCTGCTGTGGTTTGCTGCATAATGTTCCTAAGTAGGAAATTTATACTGGCAAGTTTATTACTTAGTACTGTAATGTGAGGTTTAAAGCATAATTCCCTGTCTAGAGTGATGCCTAGAAATTTTGTTTCTGTTTGTGAGTTAGATTTTTGTTTTTTCAATGAAAATTCAATATTGACAGTTTTTGATAAGTTTAGTGATAAGGAGTTTGAGTCAAACCAATTTTTTACTTGTGTACTTAGTTCTGTGTTTTTAATTTGTGCTTCTTCTATATTTTTATGTGAATTATAGTATGTTTTGTCTTCGGCAAATTGAATACATTTACCATTTTCTAGGCACAAGTGACTGGCAAAAATACTAACAAAAATGTCCTCTAAACTTAAAATTTACTCAAAAAAAATTTGTAAGTACTTACACACATATTTATTAAATTAAATTTTCCAGTTTGTTGATTAAAATAAAATGTAATTTTTGTCTGAATCTTTTTAGCTGACCACTGGATGGCGACCGCTCTGTCTTGAATGTATAAAGTATTCATTTTGGCTGTTCATATAATTGGAAGGTTCACATAAGCATGTGTTCACACTAGTGCGAGTTTACTTTTTGTTTTTATTTGAAATTTGTATATTTTGCTAAAAATTTACAAAAATGCATCAGTTTTTTGACACGTAAAATTGCATATATATTATAGCAGTGTCTTTCCAGGCCTGTGCCACCAGAAGCTAATGGTTGTCCAAGTCACATAACTAACTTATTTCAGCAAAATCATGTCAAAACCTTTCCTTACACCTATATAAACTAGGCAGTCCCACCTCAATAAAATATAAAAAACGATATTGCCAGAATTAGGTGCTCTTTAGGTGCTAACTTGATCCCCAAACTAAAAATTATGTTCTCCTTTAGTTTTAGCAGAAAATGAAAAAAAAAGGTAGGACTGCTATGTTAATTTTAAGCTAGCGGTCCCATCCATAATTCTTGGAGAAAAATTTAATGTTACTATTTCCAAATTAGGTGCTATTTAAGTGCTCCACTAATATTGCATTTTTTTTGGTATTTTCCCAAAAAAATAAGTTATAAACGTAGGGGTCACACAGGTACCCCTTCAGATAAACCAAATTTTTGTATTATTTTAAAATAAAGAGCAGTTTAAGTGCTAATTTGGTCCATCTTTCAAAAATTAAGTGCTTTTTTTGTTGTGGCAAAAAATGGAACAAATGCAATTTCATTGATAATTTCACACAAATTTGAGATAATAAGACTAAAATGATTAATATCTTTAAATTAGGAGTCCAATAAAATATGAAAACCCTGGTTTTCATTTGCATTTTTTTAAAAACTAAGCTCCAATCATGACCGAATATTGACTGTTGTACCAACTCAACATAACCTATCCAACACAACCCAACATAACCAACCTAACCCATCCCAGCATAACTAACCCAATATTACCAACCCAGAGTTTTCGCATTTTTATTGAACTTCTAAATTAAAGATATTATTCATTTTATCACGTTGGTCTAGAGAGGGGTTTTAAGAAAAAAAATATATAATCTTTAATTTTGTTTTCGATACATCGCCAACTACCATTTACCCTAAAAAGTAAAATCCCCTATGTAGCCCTTTTCTGAGGGGGCTATTTTTGGAAAATATTCTGAGAACCTTAAATAGCAACCCCCTATTTTGACTTCATATTTGAATTTTCGCTAAAATTCTCTTTCCTATGGTACCCCATATTGTATGGGACCGCTAGGTTTATCTTAAGCTACCGGTCCCTGCTTATTTTTTTGCAAAAATACTAAAAAAAATTAATTTTTCAAACTTTTCATTTAATATTTGGGAAGCACCTTTCTACACAGAGATGTCCTAGATATGGCGTTGCACAAGGGGGGGGTGCTTTCTCCATTGCTGTTTTTATTGTTCATTGAAGATCACCTTTTTAAAGATAAAAAAATGAAAATTCAAATAACATTATATGCTGATGATATTACTATAACTATCTCTGTTGAAAATTTGCAGAATCTCGTAAACCTTACAAACCTTCTCTTGAAATCATTCTCTGAATGGTGCACAAAAAATAATCTGGTAATTAATGCATCAAAAACACATTATATTATTTTTAACAAAAGAAAAACAATACCCAACATCCGGCTCCTATTGGATGATGTCGAAATTCAAAAACTTGGCAAGTGTAATTTTTTGGGGCTCAGAATAGAAGAGAAACTTGTATGGAGTCACCACTCAGATTTAGTTGCAAGAAAATTAAGATCTGCTTTTTTTGCAATATTAAATTTAAAATATCTACTGTCTACTGTCTACTAAACAGTTACTTAACATATGTTACTCACTTGCATATAGTCATATAGTCATAAATACCTTATTTTGTACTGGGGGAAATGTCCAACAGAGGAGCTGCAGAGGGTTTTTGTTACACAGAAAAGAATATTATGCTGCATCTATCAATTAAGAAATCCAATAGATTCATGTCCACCAATATTTAGAAAACACAACATTTTAACTGTTCCCTGTGTGTTATTATTTGAAGCAATAATCTACTGAAGGAGTCACTTAGACAGGTTTCCCTCTGCAAATCATGATTATTACACAAGAGCTCGTAATAATATCCAGGTAGAAAATTACAATCTCTCATTGTACCAAAAGAGTCATTACTGCTTCTGTGCAGCCACCTATTATCATCTGCCTCTAGAACTAAAAAACATAAACAGCTATTATAGGTCTAAAAAACAAATGAGACTATTTTTAACACATAAGTGTTTCTATTCCGTGAGGGAGTTTTTTGAATGGCACAGTTAACAAATGTTTGAAAATTGTCTTTTCCTAAAATGTCCATTTTAATAATTTTAATGATTTAATAACAGTATTTTTATATTTGTCTTAGCAACTAAGTACTATGTCTATTCATGTCCAAAACTGTGTTTTTATTTACACTGCATATTTTATATTTATTTACTTTTTAACAATGTATTTATGTATGTGACATAAATTTTATTTTATCTTTAATTATAGGTACTACAGATTAACTTTGACATTAATGTGATAGTGCCAATATATGATGAGCCAATTACTAGGATCTTGACGGGTTCAAAAATAAGCTGTAAAAATTATAGGTGTCAGTATACTTTTAAAACAAAATGTCATACAAATTTTAGGTGTTTTTTTGTGTAGTAAAACAGGAAATTATTATTTTATGGTAGTAAATTGTATAATTAATCCCATTCCTAATTTCTAAATACTGATTTTGACAATGTCTATATTTACTTTGTAAATTATTTAAGACAATAAATGAATTTGAATTTGAGCACTTAAATAGCACCTAATTTGAAATAGTAACATTACATTTTTTTCGAAAAATTATGGATGGGTCTGCTAGCTTAACATTAACCAAGCAGTCCTACCATTTTTTAATTTTCTGCTAAAACTAGAGGAGCCCTTAATTTTTAGTTTGGGGACCAAATTAGCACCTAAAGAGTGTAAGAATATAGCAATCCTAGTAGGTACTGGTCGTGCAGGCCTAGTGTTCATAATGTTTGATAACTTCTTATTGTTAGGCTTTTTGCTAACTTAATAAGGTTTTTAATTGTCATAAAAATGAGGGAAAAAATTTAGTACGTTTTAGAAATACAAAAATGGTTTTAAAGTAATCTATGGTGTTTTATGTGGACTTTGTGGTTTCCATCCATATGCAGACCCACTAAGCAGGACAGGCCGTCTGGAGGCAGCTATTCAATTCAATTCTTAGGTTGCTAAACTTCAAGAGGTTATGTGCCCAGGGAAAGACGGTGTTAACTCAAGCTAGAATATAATAAAACAGGGAATTAGATTAGGAAATAGAAAAACATAGGAAAACTGATGATTGAGGTGCATATTAAACCGTTTGATGGAACAGGGTATTCAAACTGGGAGTCTCATTTAAAACTGATTTTGGAGCAACATGGGGTGCTGGATATCAGATCCTCCAGCAGAGAGCGATGCTACAGCTTTGGCAGCTTTTAAAGTGAAGGACTTAAAACCAAGAAATCTGATAGTAAACAGCTTAGCAGATAATACTTTAGAAATAGTTAGAGGAAAAAGTATGGCAAAGCTAATGATTAAGGAATTGAGTGGTACATATACAACCTCGAACAAGCACTATGGCAACCAATTCAATATTTTTCAAAGGCATTAATGAATTTAACAGTCTGTCAAATGAAATAACAAATTGCAATTCATTAAACTGTTTCACGAAAAAACTCAAGATATATTTATTAATAGAATATGGCATATATAGTGAAAGCAATTTTTAGATATTTTTTATGAGTGTTTATCCCTACTTTATTTATCTTGAATTGCAGTCTGTCTTTACATAAATTTTATTTGCACTTTGTGATTTCCCTGCTTTGTCTAGTTAAATAGGGTTTTAAAATTATATGTAGTTTTACTCATTTTTATATATATATATATATATATATGTGTGTAAAATTATTACTAAGATTTTATATTTTTAATTTATCGCATTGAAATTGTATGATTTAAATAATTAGCTTTGCTAAATAAATGAATTTTAATAATAAATAATAACTTAGAAAGCGACTGCCAAGTATGATCACCTTACTAAACAAAACATATAGCTAAACTAGAAAGAGTTCAGAACAAATTTCTGTGCTACATTGCTAAAAATAAAACATAAACTACAAAGAGCTCCGAGACCTGTTAAAGCTTAATACATTAGCAGAGAGAAGAATGGCAGATCAAAAATTTATTTTTAAACTTATTAATAGAGATGTGGACTGCTCTGCACTGCTCTTTGCCCTACACTTCTATGTCCCACCTAGGCCTTTAAGAAACACACATACGTTTGAAAGTGAGCAACATAGAACATTATATGGACAAAACAACCCAATAAACAGCACTATAAACAATTCAAACCTAATTAAAACTAATTTATTTAACACTTCCTTATCTTCATTCAAAAACTACATTAGAAAGCAAAGACAGGATGAGGCATAACATAAATTCTAATATTCAGTGACTGATTAATTATACCTTATATTATTTACTTCTTTTTAATAGGTTTTATATTCTAGTTTTACGGTACTAGCTGTATATTTATAAGATGTATTTTTCTTTAGTGGGGAAACCCGTAAAATAAAACTGTATAAAACTATCTATTTTTTGACAGTACCGACATATGTCGTCCAATTTCCCTATTCACTTTGTGTATGTCCTAAAAGATCCATGTTCCGTTAGAGCTTGTGTCATATAGTAATTCATTTTTTTGTTTGTTTGTTTACAGTGTATCCATGTTTTAATGTCGGGAATAATTATTTTCGTTCATTGTCCTTTTTCGGTATTTCGGTCCCATCTTGTTTGCCAGGATTCCAGTGTTTTCTTTTTTGCAGTTTCTTTGTTTTCTTTACTGTGTTCATTTTTATCTTCGTATATAATTTCTTTGACAATTGGGTCTATGGGCGGGATTCCTGTTATAACTTGAATAGCTTCCGTTAATATCGTTCGGTAGCCGCAGGCTACTCTTAGAAAGGCTTTCCGTTGCATTCTTATCAGCATGTTTTTGTCCTTCTTTGTGTGCATTACTGGACTCCATATCACTGCATCATATGTCACAATTGAATGGATTACACTGTATAGTAACTTCCTCTTGCTCCTACTGGGCCCGTTTATGTTGGGCATAAGTTTTTGTAGTTCACCGAGTCTTTTAGTTGCCTTTTTAGTGGTTTCTTCTATATGCTTTCCGAATTTCTGGTTTTCACCGATGTGGATTCCAAGATATCATACGCTCTTTTGCGGTTTTATTAGGACTCCATTTAGTTGAAACTCAATGTTTTGCCGGTCTCTTTTTCTGCTTAGTGTAACAGCTTCGGTTTTTTCTGGTGCTAATTCTAGGTGGTTGTTTGTCATCCATTTGTTAATAAGTCTTGTTGCCTCGTTTGCTCTTTGCATAAGATGTATCGCTGTGCCAGCCCTAAATATTACCATTAGCTCATCCGCGTATCCTACTATGCCCACGCCCCTAGGGAGTTTTAGTCTAGGTATGGAGTCATAGTATATATATATAGTAGGAGCCCTAAGACCGATCCTTGGGGGATGCCTAAGTATGTATCGTTCTTTGAAGTAGTTAATTACGGTATTTATAAGATATTGAGGTATACGAGTGTCTGTTAGCCTTTCTTTTATTTTCACCACACACCACGAGCTAGACGCGCTATTCGCACTACCCACTCCATTCTATTCTTGTTAGGATTTGTTCCATTTGCTATTTTTAACGCCTTTTTTACTGCATTCATAGTAGATTTGCCTTTTCTAAACCCATATTGTAGGGGGACAAACCTCCATTTGTCTCCATCTCATACTCTATTCTGTTTTTTATCAAGCGTTCATATGTTTTAGCAATTGTGTTAGTTAGGCAGAGCGGCCTATATGCGTTTGCAGCATCGTATGGTTTTCCGTTTTTGAATATAAGGACCAATTTTGCTATTTTCCAGCTGCATTGGAATTCCTGTTTTTTAAGCAAACCGTTCATAGTCTGCAGTTTCATGTCCGGTGCTATTTATATTAGTTCTTTGATTACTTCTGGTCAGGTCCTGGTTTGATTTTTTCTGTGGCTGATTTTTTCTGTGGCTGATTTTAGCTCTTCTATTGTAAATAGTGGCACTGTGTCGGTAGATATTGCTGATGGGAGTGTTTTGTTTTTCTTAGGGAATAGTATTGTTATTACCTCTTCAGTTTTTTCTTTGGTAAGTTTAAAAGGTGGGCCAGAATTTTTTTTTTAATTGTTTTTTTTTTGACTGGTAGCCTTGTCCCTATACATCTTCGTCCAACTCTTTACATAGCTTTTCCCAGTGCAGTTTCTTCTCATCTCGTATTTTGTCCCTTAAAACTTTTCGTTTGTTTGTATTCGTCCCATATACGTGCCCCTTCTCCCTCTATTTCTTCATTTGCGGCTTGTGTGTATTTTCTCCGAGCTTTGACGCATATGGGAAGGTCCGTAACTTTTAGAGACTTTATATATTTCCTTAGATTAAAAAGACACAAGATATCTGGTTCAACGAAAACTCCTTGGCAAATAAGGACCACTTTTATTTACAAATAAAATCAAAACAAAACAAAGGTGAGAAATATCGATTATTTTTCTATCCTTTTAAACGACGTTAGAACGATAGGGATAGAGAATTCTGTGTCAACCACTTTAGGTCGTGATTGGCTTGTGGCGGGGAAAGTCGGCAGAGCTCAGACGTTTTTATTGACATAAGCTTTTTCGTGGTATTTATTTTAAAATTTCAGGATGTTTTAAGCAGAAGTATTTTTAAAACCACATTTTGTCTAAAAAACGTTTATAGTGTTTTTCTACCAGTAGGAAAATATTTCAGTGCATTTAAAGTGCTATTTTGGAACAAATCGTTCAATGTTTTGAAAACAAAGGGGGAGCAAGTGAAATCAATCATTGTTGGTATATGCCGGTAGGTACACAGAAAATAAAAAAAAGTTTATGAAATATACTTAAATTAGTAAATCCTTAGATTAAAATATCAACCAACACGGTTTTTTTTTTAATTTCAATGCATCAAATGAGATATTTTCAAAGGTTTTTTTTATAAAGACTATAAAATAAAGGTAGGTGAAGTACTTAAACAAACTTGCAAACAACAATAAAAGTTAATTCACATGTGTTCAGGTTTTTAAGAATATTGAATTCCTACCTCTTGCCCTTCGAATGGATATTTGAATATTTTTGTCTGTCCTAGATGTCTATATACCCTAAGCATTATTGACTTTATTGTGTACTGAAGAAGTCAGTTTAAGTAAGTTTCTGCTAATAACAAAATTCAAGTCATCTCCAACGGCGAACTTAGACGGCGACAGCATAAGTCTTTGTGATACACAGGTGAATGTAAAGAATGGTATGTTTGCCTCTGTATTACAATGTTTTATCTTATTTAAGTACCTACTTAAGTTTTCTATTTCAAATAAAATATTGCTTTTGTGGAATTAAATAAACATAAAATCATATACTTTTACCTATATGTTTCCCATGTAAAAAAGGCCCCTATAACCACAGATTACCTAGGTCCTCTGTACTATACAGGAGATTTTAAAATGACATTTACTTGAATGAGGAACATTTCACAAACACAATAATATAATTTTTGGGTAGTAGATAATATTATATTATTTTTTTCTTGATGTTCCAGGTGATGTGACCTGTGTTTGTTTTAATGTTTGGCATAATTTTATTGTGTTGAAAATTGAAATTGCAATAAATCATATGCAAATTTTGTATAAAACCACTACAAACATTTATTATTAGGGAGCTTCCAAAGCTCAAATTTGCAGAATTATTTTTTGTATGTTATTTAAATTATTTTGCAGACAGAAAGGTAAACACTGTTCCATATAATAATATAATCAAAGTCTCCAGAAGTGACAGGTATCTTGTCTTTGTCAATTTTTTATTTTTTTGGTTTTATCTGCTATTTCAAATACAATGTGCCATTGGTGTGTCAGGGGTTCATTGTCAAGAATTTGCCATTCCGTAATTTTTGATGAGAGACTGGGTGTAGCAAAAGTTATGTCTATATATGATTTTTGTTCTCTTCCAACAAAAGTTGGTTTACCTCCTTTGTTTTGTACTACGAGCCCCAACTCTCCACAAGTTTCAGCCAGCATCTGTCCTCTTGCGTCAGTCACTGGTGATCCCCATTCCACTGTCCACATCTACGTTTGTCTGTGATCCATCCTTTATTTTCCATTAATTTTTTTGTTTGGTTCGCTAGATATAATTAGGTCTACATTTTGCTCCCTCGCTTTCACGAGGAAGACATCGTATACTCTTGGTGAACGATCAGCTTTAATTTGTAAAATCTTCATTGTCTAGTATTCTATAGCCCTCCTCCTAAGACTAATTTTTTGTATCACTATAGGGCACGCGTAGCTATTTGCTCTGTGTTCTCTGCTTTCTCTACAGTTAGCACATTTACTTTCTTTGTCCGTTTTTTCGCATCCTTTGCCTTCGTGATTTTCAGCACATTTATAGCATCGTGACCAAACCCACAACATTTCAGACAGACTGCCACATCTATGTATTCCTCTGCCTTTAAGTTTACGAAGTCCATTTTTAGGTATCTCTTTTGCATAATATCTCTAAATAGATGTTTTTCGCATTCTAAGATCCACCTGCAGCTCTTATTTGATCTTCTTTTGATTTTACTTCCAGTATTATGGCGCCTGCCTTTGTTGCCCTGATGTCCTTAAGATTTCCGGTGTACTGACCATCTTTCAGTGTCTTTTTAATCGTTCCTAAAACCATCCTACTGTTCTCCTGATTTTTCATTGTCACCACCGCGCTAAAACTGCGACCAGGCGTTGACGAAATCCATGCTTTTCTTTCTCCTGGTCCAATACTGTTTTCTCTGTTTTCCTTTGTGCTTTCTCTCTCTTTAAGCTTTTCTTCAGCTCTAATATCTCTCTGTATCACCTCATTGTACGCACTTATGTAGCCGCTTCCTGTATTTCTTGATGTGTGCTTTTTCCTTATGACTTCTTGGAATCCGTCACTATCCCTCTCTTTTTCGCTCTCGCTTGTCTGTTCAGTGCCGTTCTCGCTTTCGCTCCAGTTCATTTTTTTTTAACTTGCGTCTTTTCTGTCTGTTTCCTGTTTCGAGCTCTTGTTTTTCCTTCTCGGCCGTGTTTGTATGGTTTCCTACGACTTTTGCTCTTAAATTATTTATCTCTTCCCTCAGAATTTTCCTTTCTTCTCCCAATTCTTGCCTGATTTTCCGAAAATCTTCCTTGTATGCTATTCTGTCATCTGTTAATTCTTGTCTTACCTTGTTTATTTCCATTTCGTCTTTTTGTAGAATTTCTCCATTCTCTCCTACGCTTTCAAGTGCCATGTGCATAATACCTTCGTATAGTTTAATTATGCAGTCAGCAACTATTTGTTGGTCTACTTTTTCGAAAGATATTTTAGACCCACTATATTTGGTTGTAGCTAAATGTATCGCATTTAGGTACATTATCATTTTATCCATTCTAAATGCTTCTTTATTTTTCTGTCTGGTTGCTAGCATTTCCTGGAGTAGCTGATTTTCTCTTGTTTCGCCTAATTGATTTTTATCTTTCTTGTCTAATATTTTGTTTATTTCTTCTTGTCTTCTGCTTTTTTCTTCTATGATTTTATTATCTAATTCATATTCTCATATCAGGTTATTTCCTATTTTTTCTTTCTTAATGTTATGGTTGTTTTTCCCTCTGCATTTTCACCATTTTCTTCCATAGTCCCACTCTCCATCTCTGCTAAATTTTTGGGTGCAGTTAGCGTAATCGAGAGGTCTCTTAGCTTTCCTGTTAAGAATCTGAGCTGCTTGTCCGCTTTGCTCTTTTTCCCCAAGAGGCTTCCTATCTTATCTAATGGGCTTCTTTTCGCTTTTCTTCTCTGGCCTGTCTCCAGGGTCCACTTCCCTTCCCTCTTGTGTCTCTATAGTAAGGCTTGGTTTTCCATCCTCTCCAAGTGTTAACGTTCTTCTGTACGTCTTGGCTTGACTAACTCCTTTGTTTTCTTCGCTCATTTTTAAATTTTTTCTTCTGACATTTTATTCATATTCTTTCTGTACCTAAATCCTTTTACTGACTTTTTAGCGGTTTACTGTCCAATGCTTAGGCTACTGTTTATTTTGCGCTATAGTGGCCAAAAATATTATTGCTATATTAAATAACTTGTTGCCTAATTTGATATTTTATGACCCACATGAACTGGCAGTGACTTACTTGATGTTGATATTGTTAATTAAAGCAGGGTAATTATATAATAATAGTATCACTATAACATCATTCGCTGTTCTTTAGCTACTGTCTCTTAGGGTATGACACACGGACCGATAATAATTTGAGCTGGTAAAAGATAGATGCCCTACTTATTTCAGGCGCAGGCAACAACTAAGACCTAGGATCCAATATAGATCCATCGTCTGGTGGCCGGCAGTGGAAAGGACCACCATATCCCAAAAGCTCAGAAGCCTGCAAGGGCTTATGTGCAGGGGAATAACCGGCGCCATGAGGACGACACCAATCCAAGCCCTCGAGACCATTTTGGGACTGCTTCCGCTACCGACTTGGATCAAGAAGGAAGCGATGGCGACCCATTTGCGTCTGAGGGACTCTGGTCAGTGGAGAGGAAGAGGGGAAGCCGTTGGACACCTAAGGGTCGCCCAAATGGCCACCAGGGAGATGATACTTGCGTCCTTTGAGATCAAGGCAACCCGAATTCCCTGGAGATTCAATAAGAGGTACAAAGTCGAAATTCCCGATGGGGAATTTTGGCAGAGCGAGAACCTCCACCAACAGTTCGAAAGGAACGCTGTGATATGCTACACCGATGACTACAAGCTATCGGAGAGGCAGACAACAGGGGCAGGAGTCTAAGTACAAGACCAAATGAGCTACCCGCTCGAAGAGCAAGCTACGGTCTTCTAAGGATGCAAAAAAAAACTACTTTTTTTCATTTGTATCATGGTGTTTGTCGATGTACTCAAAAACAACTTTGTACAATTGTGTCATTCAGCTTCATTTTGATTAATGCGGTAGTGTATTATGTTATTTTAATAAAAATGAGATGCAGGCCCTACAAAAATTTCAGAAGAGGTATGAGAACCATATTGAAAGTAAATAGATAACAATTTTTTGGTGAATTTCTTGGGTTGCGGTTAATTATGAAATAAATTACTTTTTGTTTACACCTTCATCAAAAACATGACTTTAGTAACTGTCTGCAGTTAAAAAATTTAAATTTATTATTTAAAGCTTTAATCAATCCTCAAGGTCTATATCGTTCGTATAGCCTAAGGTCCCCAAGACCGGAGCAGCATTTCCTCTCTGTATTGCCAGGCTGATCCTCTAGGTGAAGAAGCTTTTAAAAAGTTTATTTTTAATTTTTAAAGAGATGTCGTTAAATATTGAAAAAATCTAATTATTCTTGCCTAAAAATTAAACCATTTCCGCCAGTTTTCACCAAGTTTTTTACGAAAAAATCATTTAAAAACAACGTCAACGTCAAACTGTCAAAGATTAAAATGTCGCAACAAAGAACATCATGGAGTAAACAGGCACATCGCTATGGAAACCATTGTTTTTTCATTTACCAGCCGCCTTGATTTATAGTGTAAAGATGGTGTATTGCGAGAAGTGCTCTTGTGCACTAGTTGTGAAAACTACTATTTTTTCTGTATATATATATATATATATATATATATATATATTTCGGTATATTTTGTTTTAAACCATCTTCAGAGAAATCTGTAACAATTTAAAGAAACTTTTTTTTTAATGCATTATTTTGGATTTTGTATTAAAATTACATAAAAAATATAAAAATTGTACTTACAAATAAATATTGCAACTTAGGTACTACATCTTACCACTAGACTTGTTCACAGTGGCGGTCACAGGGGGGGGGGCAGTGGGGGCGACCCCCCCCCCTTTTTTTCGAAAATTTGTTTAAAAAATCGTCGGTTTTTCATAAAATCATTAATTTTTTAAAAGTTTTTTAAAATTTTCGCCTGCGGCTCTCTACTGGTTCGAAAGTCACATTAATTTTAGAACTTTTGCATTTGCTTTTACAAAATTTTGACCTCACGCCCCCCTCTTTTGGGAAAGCTGCGACCGCCACTGGTTCAAGAACAACTATTTTTGTGGGCTAAAATTTCGGTAGGTAATAAAAGAATATTGGATGATTGTCGAGATTTTTACAGTAATAAACTAATTGCTATAGAAGAGAGTGATAAGAGATTACTTAATTTGTTTGTGTTCGTTCTAAAATTTACCGTGTTTTTCGTTTTCGCAATATGTATCGTTTCTTTGATTGCCCGTTTTCGATAGTTAGTTTCTTTGTCCAAAATTTGTAAATTGTTAAAATTACAATTGTGTAGGTAGGTAGCATGTGGGGCCAGGGCTGTTTTTAATTCATTTTGATTTCTCATACTATATTTATGTTGTTGAAATCTATCTTTTAGGTACTGTTTGGTTTGTCCAACATAGGTTTTTTCAGTCTAGGCAGTCAATTTTATATATAAGGTTAGATTAGAACATTGATGTTGGACGCACTAAAATGGCTTCTTAAAGCTTCTAGCTAATTCGCAACCAAAATATTTCAAGTAATTTATTGTTTTTAAGACTGAAATTCATAATTATATCAAATCAAATCAAAGTTAATTTTTTTAAAAAAGGTGACTCAGAAATAGTTCAAACATATTTTATCTTTTTTATTCAACTTCTCTTGTGAAGTTATTTTTTTTTTAAATAAGCTATTAGTCAATAATAGGTTTTCTAACAAAACATACAAACAAACCGCTTTTCTATAAGCTGTCACAATAGTATAAATATAAATTATAAGTAGGTACTGTTTTAAGTACCTACCTATTAGTATCAATTAAAGATCATATTAGTATTATAGTGGTAAAAACCACAAAATTAAAACGAGGGTTTAAAATTTCTAAAAAGTCTGTAAAATATTGGTTTTATCTATTTATTTATTTATTGTTTAACAGGAAAAATTCCAATAATAAGACAAAAGATACTTAAGTAGCAAAAAGGTCACAAAATAATTTCTTATTGATAATTAAGTCCTAATAGAAGAAAGTAAAATTGATATTAGCTCTTTCCTAAGTATTCTACAATAAACTAAATTAACTAACAAAATAAAAATACCTTGTATCCAATCTGAATCCTACTGAACCCCACTGCCCTACCACCAAAATTAACTTTGATATTTTGGACTTGAACATATTGATAGGTAATGACAGTAGAGTAGAGCTTTCCGGGGATGATTTGTATTACAAGCTTCAAGGTAAAAATGATGGTGCCTGCGGGTGTTACAGGGGGGGATAATAAAAATTTATTTAACCAAGTAGTTTAGAGGAGTCAACTTATGCTGAAAAATTTGACTAGCTCGTATGGTAGTGTCCTGTAGAGGAAGAAGTTTAAATCTTCATAAATCATCATAGTTAGTTATGTATAGTGTAATCAAGCTAGCTGGGTTTTTCAATTATTCAACCCGTTTTGCTAGCAACTACAAGCCCATAAAACATAATTTAAGAAAATTTGAACAAAGTCCAAATTACTCAGCCGCAAAGCTCTACAATAGACTACCTAGAGAAATTAAAACATTGCCTATAATTAAATTTAAGAATAAAATTAAACAATTTCTGATTAAAAAAAGTTATTACTCTATCACAGAATTTATAAACGATAGACTCCTAACCACTGATTTTTAGCAAATTATTTTTAAACTTTCTTCTTCACTTTTTTAATTAAATTTGTGCTGTCAAGTTAGCGATACTGTCATGATTATGTATAAAAGAGAAATTGTATCTGTCATAATAATTTATGTGTCTTTTTTATTTGTAATTAGAATATATTTTTTGTTAACTTATTGCTTGAATGTTGTTAATAATTTGTAAAAATGTATAATTTTACTTACCTGTTTGTTTTATAATTTATATTTTTTTTACGCGAAACCGTTTCCTTCATTTGCATCTTTTATAAAACGTGTTAGATTTATATAGTTTATAATTATGGGTTATATAGATATTATTGCTTGTATGTACTAAAAATGTAATTATTTGACGTCTGCAATCATCTAGGTGGCTTTTTTGAAAGTACAAATAAGAAACCTGAAACTTAAGCTTAAATAGGGTGTGATATTAGGGTTAGAGATATATATTTTTAAAATGTTTAACTTTGTCTTATTCAACTTATTGTATATTTTCTTAATTTAAAAATTCTTATAAAAAAAATCTGCCGAGACATTTGACCATATATTATATATAAGTATTTATTTTCCTTTATGTATGACTTATTATTATTGACATGTACAGGGTGTCCCATTTTCGATGGGTCCTTGAAAACTGGTGTTATCAGATTTTGGATGGCCCTTGTAGTTTCTGAGCTACAGGGGGAAATCGAAAATTTGGCAATTTCAATAATTTGCCATATCTTCCTTAATATGCAAGATATTTTGATTCTGTAAAAACTTTTTTTTGCGACTTTTTAACGGAAACAAAACGGCGCACTTAAAATTTCATTGCAACGTTTCTTTTTTAACTGACCATCATCAGGACCGAAAACTTAAATACGTACCTGAATTGTGTTTTGCGTAATTTTGTATAGTTTGTAGTGCTTTTTTAACTGGTTTAACTTATATTTTATTTTAACGACGTTTCGACCCCAAAAACATCAGTGCTATATTTTGAGTTTTAGTAATAGAGATGGCCCTGGAAAATCAAATCTGTTTCTTATTTTAAATTGTTTTGGATGCTTTAAACTCTATGTAATAATCCCACTACCCACCACGGAGATATTTGTTTGTTTAGTTTTTTTAATAAAAAAATACCTATAGAATAATTTAAATATGAAGAAACAAACAGAAACAAACTTAACCTGCTTACATAAAACTAACAACTAAATTTAATTCAAATGTTAAAATTTTCGTCCGTTGTCGTCAATGCACATCTCACATTTTCTTTGAATTTTCCTAAGAGCATTTATTATTGCCATTCTTCTTGCTCTTAAATATCTAAATGCCTCCGTTACGGCATTTTTTAAGTCTTCTTATAAATTGTATTTTTAAGGACACCCCAAAGAAAAAAATCTAAAATTGACAAATCCGGAGATCTTGCAGGCCATGGAATAGGGTCATATGTGTCAATCCAACGCCCTGGGAACATTTAATTTAACATGCCTCTTATTATGACAGCATTATGAGGACCTGCGCCGCGCCGTCTTGCTGGAAGTGAATGTTTTTCTGCTCATTCTTTGGAATTTCTTCCAGTAATTGAGGGAAAATTTCTTCTAGTATTACTTGGTATCTTGGACCAGTAAGACTTCCCTCATATATAACGAATTTTATACTGGTACCCCAGAACGAAACATGCCACGCTGAATCAAAAATGTCCTTGCCGTGCTCGGCGGCATGTAGATTTTCCTGCGAAATGCTGCAAGTACCACCGAGAAAATTCAAGCCTACGTTCGGCATGTCCTAGTCCCAAATGATGAACAATCCTTTTTTTATAGGGAAAATATTTATGCTTTTTTAAAATACGCTGAGTGCGGGTCTTTGAAGTACCGACCGAAGTTTTCACGTCCCTTACGCTTGTTTGGGGAGTAGCTTCAACAACATCGAGAAGCAGCGTTTCATCGTTTTCTCTGTTTTCTTTTTCATACTCTAAGCAGGTTAAGTTTGTTTCTGTTTGTTTCTTCATATTTAAATGATTGTATAGGTATTTTTTATTAATAAAACTAAACAAACAAATATCTCCGTGGTGTAGTTGGATTATTACATGGAGTTTAAAGCATCCAAAACAATAAGTTTAAAATAGAAAACAGATTCGATTTTCCAGGGTCGTTCCTATTACTGAAACTCAAAATATAGCACTGATGATGGTTTTTGCGGTATAAAAGTCGTAAAAACCAGTTAAAAAAGCACTACAAACTATGCAAAATTACGCAAAAAATATTTCAGGTCAGTATTTAAGTTTTCGGTCCTGATGATGGTCAGTTAAACACGACACGTTGCATTAAAATTTTGAGTGCGCCATTTTGTTTCCGTTAAAAAGTTGCAATAAAAAAGTTTTTACAGAATCAAAATATCTTGCATATTAAGGAAGATATGGCAAATTATTAAAATTGTCAAATTTTCGATTTCCCCCCGTAGCTTAGAAACTACAAGGGCCATCGAAAATCTGATAGCACCATTTTTAAGTGTCAAAAAAGTAGGGCAGTAATGTGTAAACGGCATCTTGATATCTTCAATATTAACGGAGTTTTCTATAAGGACCCATCGAAAATGGGACACCCTGTACATCCACTTTTAGTGGCTCCTTTTGGAAATACGTAATAAAGAACTTGAACTTGAACTTTAAACAAGGAGGTTTGCCTTATTATAAAGCAGATTTGGTGATCGAATATGTGTTCATTAAAAGTTAATTTCTTGTTAACAATTACACCAAGATTCTTTACTGAATTATAATCTGGAAGTGGTGAACCACCCAACACATAGTCAAAGTTTATTTCTTGGTCTATATTAGATATGGTCATTTTTTTACATTTGGAGACATTTAGATCTAGGTTATTATTTTTACACCAACTAGAGATAGTTTTTTAAATCTTCCTGCAAAAGCAAACAGTCATTTTTACAACAGATAATTTTATAGATTTTGATATCATCTGCAAAGAGTAAGCATTCACTATTTAAAGATGAAGTAATGTAATTAGTGAATAAGGAAAATATCAAGGGAGGTAAATTACTTCCTTGAAGGGCACCGCTGGAAGCGAGGTATTCGTTTGACAGAACCCATTGTACTCAACAAATTGTACCCTACCATTTAGGTAACTAATAAAAAAGTTAACTAAGTTAGCGTAGAAACCAAATGACAATAGTTTAGATTCTACAACACCATGATCCAACTTGTCAAAGACCTTCGTAGATTGTATCGAGCTGCAGCTTTGATTTAATAGCTTCATACGCCTTTTTCAAGAAGCAAATAAAGTTAGTTTGAGTCGACCTTTTATGAAAAAGTCCATGTTGCTTAGGAGGTAATTAGTTTTTAACTTGAAAGAACAATTTTACTTAGATACGGATCTCGAAGGCCTTTGAAAAGTTGGATAGGATGGATATTGGGCGGTAGTTTTCGATATTATTTATATCGCCGCTTTTAATGACAGGACACACCTTTACTTTTTTCCAAATATTAGGATTAAATATAGTGTGCAATGGTTTGATCACAACTTGAGCACAGTCGCGCAATAAAAAGAGGGAATTCTCTCTGGACCTGCTGTTTATTTATTTTTTAGTTTTCTTAGAGCTTTAAGTATATCCTTTTAACTAACAGATTTGATTGATATATTTTCATGAATTCGCTCAGGCAGTTTTTGTTTATCTGTTGGTGGGGTAGAGGGATGTGACGACCTAACCAAAACACTGCTAAAGTAATCAGCAAAAGCATTCACTATTTTGTCTGGGGATTTAAAGATTGATTCTTTGTAGGTCATAGATCCAGGAATTAGCGATTTTTTTTACTTTTGTTTGACAAAACTCCAAAACTTTTTTGGATTAGATTTGAATGATTTTTCAGTATTTGCTATGTAATTTTTATATGCAATGTCAATTTTTATTTTTATTAACCGCCTTATTTGTGAGAAAGCAATATAGTCTGAGTGCATATTTGTTTTTTTTTTGAGTGAAGATTATTTTCTGATTTAGTGCTCAGATAATTTCTTTTGTGTACCGCTCAGGATGGGAATTTTTTTGTTTTTATTGAATGGTAAATGGGAACAGTTTTGTCAAAAAGTTCAGTTAGTTTGTCATAGAAAGCTGACACAGTCTATCTCGGATATTAGTTGATATAAAAGAGGGTAGTTTGCTTATTAATTAACTATATTAATGTTTATATTGAGTGCAGGATGATAACCATCCTCAGGGATCAATGGTAGGAACATGGAAAACTAGCTAGGACCAAGTCAAGTATGTTCATATTTTGATTTAAGATTTCGTTAAATTGTGTAAGATTTGCAAAAGCCATGAAGTCATAGATAACTGTTTGCTTAGGATTCATCAGATTTTGATGAGTTATCTAAATGTTGAAGTCTCCCAACAAGAGCAGTTTTTTGTCCTGAAGTAAGCAAAAAGATGCAAAGTATTCAAACAGAATCTGATACAGTTGCAATGGTGAGTTGGGTTTGATATAAATTAAAAAAAAGGAACCAAAGCCTTTGGCAAAGATTTGAGATCCAACAATATCAACTTCAGGTACTAAATTATAGAGATCAGATAAGTTAACCTGGACGGATCTGACACTCTCCTTTACTCCCAGAAGGACGCCTCCTCCTTGTTTGAAATGAAGAACATCCCAGTTTCTGTTCTTGCAGTACACTGTATAAGGATCACTAGATAGTTCCTTGTCATGCACTGCATCTTGGATCCATGTCTCCGATATGGCAACAATGTCGTAATTCTTAGTGGATGTTGCTTTATAGAATTCATGGGTTTTTGTGTTGATACCTCGGACATTCTGTTGAAAAAACAATTTTTTACATACCATTTCTATATAAAATGTTTAGGTTTCTTTTACCAGCGTTTGACCGCTCGCTCAGCTGTTCTTTTTGTCATCTCTTATAGACAGGTATTTGAGATCTGGATTAAACCTAAGAGTTATTATTGAATTGGCTGTATCAGCTGATTGGCATTTTTTTCCTAGACGGAATACTTTAATGCCATCTACTGTGTGTTCCTTTTTGTGTGCACAGCAATCCATGGCCTTTAAAATAGTGGATTTAGGGTCTTCAGATGATTCCAAATCTGACTCGCTTACCTTTGGACAATTGGAAACAATACATTTTTTCCTATGGTTTTCCCTCTCCTCCTGTTCTCTGAAATACTCGTGATACTGCTTCCAATGTCAACTGTAGCATTTGTTAAGTTATTGTGTGGTATTAAGGCAGTTTTATTAGTGTCAATCTGTCTCTGGATATCTTTTTCCAGAGTGTCTACTATTTTACTAAGAAGATCATTTGTTATCTTTAGTAGTTGATTTTTTCTTCTACCTCCTTAAATAGTTTCGTTAAATACAACAACTCAACCTCATGAACCTCCTTTGTTTTTTGAGAGATTGGGGTCTTCTGCTGCTTTATGCTGCTTGCACTATCCTCTTTGCAGCCTGGACACCATGCAATACTTATACGCTCTTTGAGAAGGATACAGCGAACTTCTGTTGCAGTTTTGACTCCGCTACGGTTTTTTCAAATGGGACGAGAGCAGCAATCACAAAGAAAGCCAAAACGGCTGTTTCTGTTTTCTTTAGCAATGCAGGAGGCTTTACAAACATAGCAGTTGAGTGGGTCTGCTTGACTCATGATGTATTTATCGTTAATAAGTGTTTACATTAAAACCAATACTTAACAAATTTTTTTTATCTGAAACTTTTATTTTGTTACTTACCACCTAAATGCAATATGAATAGAATAAAATATCGTTTATTTTCAATATGGCAAATAATACATTTGTATGGAAAAGTTCAATATTTTACATTATAGGTACTCATTAAAAATATATATACATCAATTTAAATAAAATAAGATAAACAAAACAAAACAAAATAGCAAAATTGTAATAGTAAACAATTCAATTCAAAAGTGCTGTATTATCAAATAAGGTACATTACACAGATAAAGCATGGTATAACTAACAAAAAAAAAAACATCAATCGTACAAAGAAACAAAATGACAAAAAAACAATAGTTATGGCTATAAAGTGAGCTACTAGCTCCAAACAATTAGTTTTACCTCCAAAACTCATTCAAACTATAAAATTCTCCTTCAATTAAGTAATCCTTTAGTTTTTTTTAAACAGATAAAAGTTAGGGCTATTGTTAATTTCCGGTTTAAGATTGTTCAAAATTTTAATACCTATATAGTTTGGTGAATCCTGACTGAGGCTAAGCCGACATTTTGGCAAACATAAATCTGCATTTTTCCTAGTTCCATATATATATGTATATTTTTCATTATTTTTCAAAAAATTAAGTTTGTTTTTATAAATATATTTACCTAACTTATAAATTAAGATACAAGGCAATGTTAAAATTATTAAATCTTGATGTACATGATTCCCTCTGACTGATACTTAGAATACATCTCACGATTATTTTCTGTTTTATAAAGATATGATCAGCCTTTGATGAGGTACCCCAAAAACAAATACCATAATGTAAGTGGGATATCACATATGCATTGTAGACTTGAACTATCTTAAAAGTAGAAAGTACCGACTTTAGATTCCTGATTAAATAACACATAGAATTCAGTTTTTGGCAAAGTTCGTTGCAATGATATTTCCAATCTAACTGTTGATCTATTGCTAATCCTAGAAACTTAATGTGTCGATTTTATTAGTGATAAATTATTTAATTTTAAATTTGTTTGTAAATTATTTTTATTTTGATGAGTATATTTAAAAAAAAGGGACCAAGGACGGATTCCTGCGGTACACCTATTTTTATGTTTAGTTTTCCTGAAGAAAAAGTTTCATTACTACTTTTTATTGCAACATATTGTTGCAAGTCAGTGAGGAAACTTTCGGCCCATCGCAGAGGTGCTCCACGAATACCATACGACTCAAGTTTACACAATAGTATTTAATGATTGACACAGTCGAAGGCTGTTTCTTTCATTCTTTGTTTCTATTACCTCATCATAAAAATGTTGAATCGCATTCAACGTGGAACACCCCGTTCGAAAACCGAACTGATGGTAGCCATCTTCTTCTTTCCATCAATACCAACGTTCTATGATTTTGGTTTGTTTTGGTCATTTATTTCTATAGTTTTGCTATGAAGAGTCGTCAAACAGGTCCGCCATCTACAGAATTTCTACCGCAGTTTCCCTCGGGAGGGCGGGACAAAACTTAATGCACTTGGGTGCCATAAGAGTCAAAATGTTATTTCGTAAGAAATACTAGTATGGCTATGCATGGAGTACTGAGGTTTTATTATCTGTATTTATCTGTTTTCAGGTGTTGTTGCACAGTAACCGCTGGAACACGAACGAAATCATATGCAAGTACAAAGAAAACTCCCAGCAAACGCTCACGTCGGCCAAAATCGAGCCCCCCTCGCCTCCGGAAAGCATAATTTTAACTTCCAGTTACCTTAACTGCCCAGTGTGTGTGACCTCACATCATGTAGATAGATTTTTTCACCTGTCGTGTTCTCATATGTTCTGCAGAGACTGTTGGACTATGCATTTTGAAGTGCAGATAAATCAGGTAAGTAATTAAAATTGCAGACAGGGATCTCAATTTTTTAACAGTTTTATATTTTGTAAAAATGATAATTCTTTTGATTGATTAATAAAAATTTTGTCTGCTAGACAAGTAAAGTCAGGTAATTTGTGATCTCATGCAAAGTCATGGAAAAATCAGGGACAAAAAACAGCAAAGTCAGGCAGAATCTGGAACGCTATCAGAAAAAAAATTGAAAAACAATGCAATGCAAATATTTGTAAGAATACATTTTACGGTCTTTTTTTGTTATAATTGGTTTGATTGGAATTTTTTACAAATGGTAAAAAAAAACGGGAAATGGTATCAATATGGCACGAGTAATATGGGAACCATATCACTGATGCATACTCAAGCAACGAGCGAACAAGAGAATTATAAAGTAATTTGAAGCAGTAAGGTGATGGATTTGCACTATGTTGCGATATAAAGCCCAAGCCCAACAAAACGCCCAAATCTTTTGCAAATCGATGTAAGTATGTTATTATTGATTGTATATTTTGACTATATCACAAACACACACTGTCTAAATCTTTCTGGAACAATTCTGTATCAAGATTAGATTCAATAATTTTGTAAAATTTAAAGTTATCAGCAAATGCTAAATGTTTTGAGTAAACAATGACATCACACAAATAGATTAAAAAATATAGGGCCTATATGTGAAACTTGAGGCACACCTGAATAAACCTTAATGCTATTAGAGATATAATTATTGATTCTAACTAATTGCGCCTGTCCAGATAACAAACTGTGAGAAAATCTGACCAAGATCTCACCATTCTTCAATCAAATCAAAATTTTCAAATTTTTTGACCAAATGACTATGACTGACTCTATCAAAAGTCTTCGAGAAGTCTGTATAGATACTGTCTACCTGTTTAGACCCCTTAAAGGCTTGCAGCAGTTGATATTGATAAGTCAGCAAGTTCGTCACTGTTGCTGGTTGTCACAAAGAACTCTCTTACAATGCCAAGAAAATTGAGAACAAAAAAGTTTCTCGAAAAGCTTAGGTATAGCAGATTGTATACTAATACCTCTATAATTACGTACATCAGTTTTATCGCCATTTTTGTAGATTGATGTGAAAAAGCTTACTTTCCAAAAGTCTGGAAAGATACCCGATGACAAAGAAATATTAAAGAGATGATGCAAGGGTTTGCTCAAAGTGCACACACATCTTTTCAAGAAAACAGAAGGTATACCATCTAGACCGAATGAATATTTAGTTTTTAGACTTGAGATACACTCAAATATCTCTGTTACTGATATACTAATATAGTTTAAATCAAGGTTGTAATTAAATCGTTAGTTTGGGGTTTCCCCATCAGGTTTTTTATAAGTTGATGCGAAATGTTTAGCAAACAAGTTGACAATATCTTGTTCATTTTCAGCAACTTCACTTTTGAAAAAATGCATGCAATTAGGATATGCATTTGATTTTTTTAGATTATTTATATGTTTCCAAAGCGAAGATGGATCCTCAGAGACCTCTGCATTTATTTTATTAAGGTATCAGTCAAAACACTCCACACGCAGTTTTACATTGATCCCTCAAAAGTGTTGATAGTCCACATCCGCTCTGGTTTGTTTGTATTTTGAGGGTTCAATCTTTTTTTGAATGATAAGATGTTGTAATTCTTTGTTAAACCAGGAAGGAAAATTGTTTGATTTAAAATGCTTTATTGGAACAAATAGTTTAATTGCTGAATACAAAACCATATAAAAGTTTTCCAAGCATTTATTAATATTGCACAAATCATTAGGGCTATCCCAAGGCATGCTTGATAAATAATTATTAATTGCATTATAATCACAATTTTTCCAAACAGTAATAAACATCAAATGGCAAAATCAAAATTTACAGATAATAAAATTTCATATGCTAAATGACGTTCGGTGACACCAAGCAAGTTCTCACTTGCACAACAACCTGTACTCCTATTATCTGAGGAAAAAACTAAGTCTAAAAAATCATAAAAACTGTTGGGTATACTGTTAACCTGCTTAACTGAGCCCCTTCATTATAAGACCAGAAATCACAATTTGCATAATTATCACAAAGGCCATACATGAATGAAGCAAATTCCTCATACACTGGAATACTTGAAATATACTCCACTATAGATACACTAATTTGCACTAATTGCGCCTTAATGCTTTTACGAATGCCAAAAAGTGTTCCACCACCTTTTTTTCCGGTCTCTGAATGACTACGGTCTTGGCTAAAAATATTAAAATCTAAAAGACCCAATTCACAATCCGAGTAGTCTTCAGTGAGCCAAGATTCAACAAGTATATTAATATCGTAGGAACAACTAGTAACAGCATGTTGAAATTCAGGTAGCTCAGTATGTATTCCACCAGTATTATGAAAGTAAATACTTAGTTTTCTAATTGAGGTTTAGTGTTGCTGGTATTAGTTTTTTGTTGTACAACTTTAGGAACACCATTAAAATACTGTAATTGCTGATTATGCTCATTCACAGACCTTGCCTCAAGCTCTTCAAGCGCTTTTTTTTATTTGATTTCTCTGAAAGGGTAAATCTGCCCTAATCTGAATGTCAGTAATCTGTAAGGTCAAATAAGACAACTTTCAGTGGTCTGGGACAAATTTTATTTTTTATACTCAACCTGAAGGCCTTAAAATTGTTGCAATGTATATTTATCTTAGAAAAAACCTCAAGAACAAGTTTCCTATCATGCTCCTTATGAATTTTTGACTCCTTTGATGAGTTTTCTGGTACTTTATAAAATATTACATTTCTAGACCGATTTGTTTGTATTCATGGATATCACTGTGTGTTTGCATATTGGTCATGTTGTTTCTGAAGTACATAAGACAATCCAGAATGTACTGTAATGGAGTTAATATTTTCAGTTCTATAAATTTATTTTTTGTGTTTTCTCTGTATTTTAATCCAGCAATTATTTGCATTGCTTTCCTTTGAAGTCCAAATATTCGTTTTGATTGTGGTGCGTTTGCCTTAAGTTATTATAGCATATGATAAAGTTGTATGAAAAAAAAATTATGTTTTTAGTATTGTTTTGGAGACCGTTTCACTAAGCTTCTAAACAAATAGATTGATTTTTAGTTTTTTCGATAAATTATCGATTTTGCTTTCCCATGTTAGTTTTGTGTCTATTAGTACTCCTAGAAATTTAACTTGTTTCTCTATGTTGTCTGAATTTTCTTTATTTTTTAGGGTAAAGACCATTTTATGTGTTTTCTTTATTTTTTAGGGTAAAGACCATTTTATGTGTTTTCTTTATGTTTAACAATAGTTTGTTTGTTGCTGGTATTTTGTTCTTTTCTAGTTGTTATTATTGTTCTGTCGCCTGCGAAGAGAGTTAGGATTCCCAAAGTGACATTTGCTGGTAAGTCGTTTATATAGATTAGAAATACTACTGATGATAGGGTCGCCCCTTGAGGTACTACTATGTTTATAACTGTTTGATCAGATCTTGTCCCATTGACTTCACCTGTTGTTTACGTTTTTTTAAAATGATTCTAAAGGTTTTATAGTATTTTCTGAGAAGTTTTATTTTTTAATTTTTTTAAGTAGTATATTATGTGCAACACAGTCATATACTTTGCTTAGATCGCAAAATAGGGCTGGTGCGTACTCACAGTTTTAAAAGCACTATGGATTTTTTGATATTAGGTCTAATATTCCTAATGTGGTGTTTTTCTTTTTTCTGAAGCCAAACTGTTCTAGACATAAAATGTGTAATTTGTTTAGCTATGGCTTTTTCAGTGACTTTTGATAGTGTTGGTAGTATAGAAATTGGTCTGTAGTTTGAAACATTGAAACATCATTTTTCCCGTTTTTAAAAATAGGTTTAATTACTGCTTGTTTTAGTATTTCAGGGAAAATGTTTCTCTAATACATAATTCTCTAATACTAATTCATTAATGAATTTAGTTAATGGTATTATTATTATTAAGTCTAATTGATTTTAGAATTTTTGTATTCATATTAAAATGCTCCCATGTGTAAATTAATTTTCAGGTGTTCTTATGTTTTGAAAGTTATCGTTTATTAGATCTTTTTTTATTGGTGTCATTTTTTTTTTGGTTAGGCTTGTTGCTATTTCAGAGAAAAAGTTGTCATTTAAAAAAAATATATTTCTGGTGGTCCTAGCCTGGCAAGTAGGCCTTTATAGATCCTTTTTACCAAGTAAGGTACACTAAATGGTCGAAAAAAACGTGAAAAAACCTTTTCTTTCAATTTCTTGGAGTAAAACCATCAGTAAAACCTTAGTCGTCTATATAAAGAGAACGGAGGGCAGTTGTATGGGAAAATGTTTGTGGAATAAAACCGAGTTTAAAATAAATAACAAAGAACAAAAGATAGCCAGCAGCAAAAAAATGTTTATATTAATCTCTCGATTAATCTATTGCCCAAAAAGGCAAAATATTCGGTCCATGGATGGGTTCAACATAATTTTTTTTTATTTCAGGGAATATCCACCGCAATAAGCTGCATGGCGCGCAACTGTGTAGTTCTAGCGCCGGAAGATTTTGTGTTAAAACAGCTCCAACATAAAACCTCTCTTAGGGAGAAGTACCAACACTTCCTGTTCCAAGATTATGTCAAATCCCATCCAGAACTTAGGTTTTGTCCCGGGCCCAACTGTTCCATTGTGGTCTACAGTACGGAAACCAAGGCGAAACGAGTGGTTTGCGAACAGTGCAAATCCGTATTTTGTTTTAAGTGAGTCCAAACATAATACAGGGTGTATTTTAAATGATGACTTTAAGGGGTTATAGTTTAGGTCAAAATAAGCAAAAAACTTTCTGTAAATGTGGGTCGTATTTGCCATCGTCAATTAAATAACTTAAATCTGGCAATACCTTCATCAAACATGATAACAAGCAACAAAATTTATACATTAATTACTCGCTCATATTCTTATCAAATTTATAAAAAATAATCATTATGTAGAAAGGATTTTCTCAAGAACTTTTAGTTTTTTAATACTCGCCTACTTATAGTTATTACCAAAAGTACAACCTTTCAACTTCAATAGTAGAATTTGCCTTGGTTAACTTCCTTGAATGATTGAATTAAAAAAAATAAACCTATGCACGGTAGGTACCTAACCTATGGCAGAGCAAGGTACAGCGACATGCGAAGTTATTAAATTCAAGTTTATCACTCACCGGGAAAACTAGCTCTTACACTTTTTGGTCAGTGAAGAACATTGGGGACTGAACATTGATAAAAAAAAGTTATTTGACAATGCCAGGCAGACGCGTCTTGGAAACTAAGGATGCATTTTTTAACAGGAATAGCCCATGAAAATAAATCATAAATTGTTCGACAACTGTTTCTTACCCATATTTTATTACACTGTAATGAGTTGACAGGAGTGAAATAAATAGGAGCCGATCATTGAACTTACAAAAACAACACGTGCCCAACTACTAGTATACATTTACATGTGGTACTTTAAAAAAATAAAAATTATCCCAATAAACTTGAATAATATGTATGTACGTATGTACTATTTTTCTCTTTTTTCTAATTGAACCAACACTACGATTCGATTCGATTACGATTATATAATACAATACAATATATATATAAATACACAATATATACAGTGTGGACATAAAAATCGGTTTACGACTTACAGAGTTATGACCTCACCTTACTTTTGAAAGAATTGAGATATCGACTTTAATTAAGCGTAATGATAACAACTTTACCACATTTTGACGTATTTTAGATTAGTCTCATAAGGTTACTAACTAGTTTAAAATTTTTAATAGAAAGGGGGGTCAAGTGATACCTTGTTTAAAATGTATTTTAATTTCCTATTTAAAATTTTAATTTTTTTAAAAATCAGCACATTACTTACAGAGTTATGAGCATTTGTAACTATAGTTTGCACACCTCTCCTCTTACTTTTGAACGAATTCAGTTGACTTCAAATAATTTTTTTGAGGTAAGACCATAAGGTCACTAGTAACTTAAAGTTTTTATTATTGTTAAGTAATACAATATGTAATACGTAAACTATAGTCAAAAAAATTCATAACTCTGTTAACTGATTAAAAAAAATAAATAGAGAATTAAAATAGCTTTTAAACAAGGTATCACTCGACCCCCTTTTCTATTTAAGTAGTTAGTGCCCTTGCAGACTTACGTCAATAAAAAATACGTCAGAAAGTGGTAAAATCGTTATCATTACGCATGTTTTTTATTTAAAGTCGATTTCTCAATTCGTTCAAAAATAAAGTGAGGTGCGTAAAAAATAAAACTTTAAATAGGGAATTAAAATACTTTTTCAACAAGGTATCACTCGACCCCCCTTTCTATTTAAAATTTTAAAGTAGTTAGTGACCTTATAGATGTCAATATGACGCTTATAAAAAATACGTCAAAAAGTAGCAAAAGTGTTATCATTAAACATGGTTTTTATTTGAAGTCGATACTTCAATCCGTTCAAGAGTTAGCAGGGGGGGTATTTTTTACGTCTGCACTGTATAACTGTAAATGATAATAATATTCAGTTTTTTGTGCAAATTTGATGAATTTCGAAATGTTATGACATTTTAGGCATATTTTATGACAATAATGAAATTTTATTAATTTAATTCATTAAATTTTATGACAAGTGGCCACACTTCAGTTTGGTCAAATGCTTTTTTCGGCAATTTCGAAAACTTGCATAAAACGACTTTACTTAGACACCATAACAGAGCTTAAAGCAAAGTAATAAATAATAATAAATCGTGGCATAAACCTTTTTGGAAATGCAGGATACAAGAAAAAACTGCCAAAAATTCTCAAAATTGCCGAAAAAGACATTTTTTAAAAATTTTCCATGTTTACATTTTGATCGTTCAGCTGAGAAGAGCGGATAGCTGTCATTTCCAGGCAGGCAAAGTGCCCAAGCTAGTACAAGAGAAAACATTTCTCCTCTAGGTGGGGCTGAGTTGTCAACACAAGTCTTGGCCACCTTGACTGAAGATGAGAGCGGAAACGGAACAACTGCCCGGTAAAGGAAAAACAGACCCCTTCAAAAAGTTTTCATACAAAAAAATCTATGGAAAGTGTCTATTTTCTGGTCATTGAAAAAAAATATACAGTGTGTAATATAAATGATGGTGAGAACCAAGAATCCCAATAAAGTGGTGGTCAAAACTCTACATTTTTTGAAAAAAATTACCTTCACAATAGCAAACAAAACAATTAGAGCTAGACGCGATAATTCGCCGCGTGATAGATTTTTCAAAGAATTAGATTAAATTTTTCACTTACCAATGTTGGTTTTAAAGGAGATGTTCAAAGTGTCTTCCTCGATGCTAACAATAAATTTTTGGATCTACCAAATTTGGATTTCGAACAGGGTCGTCCACCACGAAGTCTGTGCTTAAAGTCTTGCGGGACGTGGTCGAAGGTCTCGAGAGGGGCGAACACAGCGTTCTATCAATGTATGATCTGTCCAAGGCCTTTGATTGCGTTCCCCATGATTTATTGTTAAATAAATTATTTCGTTATGGTGTGAGGGGAGTGCCGTTAAGCTTGTTAGAATCTTATCTGTCCTTTCGAACTCAGTACGTTCAAATAGGTGAAGATATTTCAAAGGCTGAGGAAATAAATACAGGGCTTATTCAGGGTTTTTATAAATGATTTGTGTTTACATATGGGTAGTACACCTACTGCAAAGTTCGCAGATGACACAACTTTTGTATCGTCTTGCAAAATGCTAGCTGCCTTGGGTCGGATATCAAGAAACGATGTATTAAGGGCTTAAGAATGGTTCTCGGCTAACAGACTTCTGTTAAACACTGAAAAAACGCAGACTTTGATCATTCCAACAGACAACCGCCGCTGCGCGGGAAAAAGTGCCAAATTGCTCGGTATAACCATCGATGATGGCTTAACTTGGTCTGCTCATGTGGAACAACTGTGCTCTGAACTTTCTAGCACTATATTTCTAATTAGAAGGCTTAAAACTTTTGTTAATTTTAATATACTAAAAATGTGTTATTTTGGCCTTTTCCACTCTAGGCTATCCTATGGAATCATAGTTTGGGGTAAAAGCACAGTTGCAAAAAATGCATTTGTAATGCAAAAAAGGGTTCTTCGTGTACTGGCTGGTTCGGGATTTCGCGAGCCTTGTCAACCTCTTTTCTGTAAACACAAAATTATGCCTTTACGTGCATATACCTGATTTGTGCATTAATAGAAATCTACTGTATAAAGGATGAGCTACCTTCGACTACAAATCTGCATAGCTATAATTTAAGAAATTGCAATATCGAAATTCCAAAATATAGATTATCGAAATGCAAAAAAAAACTGTCTAGACCTCAGAATTTTTAACTGTTTACCAAATAAAATTAAAAATCTGGATTTTAGAAGTTTTAAGAAAACAATTAGGGCTTATCTTCTTGATCGCTGTTTTTATAGCATTGAGGAATATTTGGGATCTGACTTTAACGTGTAATTTCACTTTATCTTTATATACGTTGTCCGTAAATAATGTTTTATACTATATTGTCTTGGTCTTTATACACATTTTATACACATTTTAATTACCTACCTTTTTCTACGTCTTAAAATGATTAGTTTACTTAAGGTTTTTCCTTTACTATCATGACTTACTATAATGTACTTTTAAAACTGTACAAACATAGTCAATAAAAATTCTATTCTATTCTATTCTATTCTTTAGACAGGGTGAAATGGAATATTGGCCGTAGCGGGTTAAGAAATTGTTTTTTGAAAAAATCCAAAAACACGTCAACCAAGCAGCTAAAATTTTCGGCAAAAGGGCTCAGAAAAGGGTCCATTCACATACAACTTTTTTTTTTTTTTAAATGAGAAGACCCCGCTTGTAGCACTTTGTTGGAAAGCTTATGGAAAAAGAAAAACGCTCGTGTATTTTTTTTTCATTTGTCAATATATGTGTCAAAATCCTGAAGAAATCATTGTGTTGGGCTTCAAAATCAACTAGTATTTTTACCAATTAAAATTTTAGGCATAAAACTTGTGAACGGACCTTTAGAAAGGGGTCTATTCAAATAGAACTTTTTTTTTAAATGAGAAGACCCCGCTTGTGGCACCTTGTTGGAAAGCTTATCAAAAAAGAATAACGCCGTGTATTTTTTTTACCTTTGTCAATCCATGTGTCAAAAATTCTCAAAAAATGATTGTGTTGGACTTCAAATGGAACTGTCCCAGGCGAGTTAAAAATTTGTTTTTTCCTTTGAAAAGAAAAGTTGTATGTGAATAAACCCCTTTCTGAGGGTAGGTTCAAAAAAATTTTAAACCGAAAATTTTTATTGCTAAAAATATTAGTTAACAGGTTTTTTTATTCCGTTTAAAGCCTTACACAATTATTTTTTGAGGATTTTTGACACATGAATGAACAAATCTTTAAAAAATTACACGAGCAGTTTCCTTTTTCCATAAGCTTTCCAACAAGGTGCCACAAGCGGGGCCTTCTCATTTGAAAAAAAAAGTTGCATATGAATAGACCCCTTTCTGAGAGTTCGATCACAAAAATTTTGATTGCTAAAATTATTAATGGACGTGTTTTTGGATTTTTCTAAAAAACAAATTTCCAACCCGTTAGGGGCAATGTTACATTTGAAGTCCGAAACAATCATGTTTTGAGGATTTACGTTTTCTGTTTCCAGTCTTTCCAACAAGTGCCACAAAGTCTTCTCATTTGAAAAAAAAAGTTGTATGTGAATAGACCCCTTTCTAAGGGTCCGTTCACAAAAAAAATTTACCGAAAATTTTAGCTGCTAAAAATCTTAGTTGATGTGTTTTTGAGATTTAAGATTACCTAAAACACTATTTAGATTAACGGGTTTTTTTATTTTTCTAAAAACAAATTTCTATGTTCCGTTTAAAGCCTTATCTAAAGCCAAATCTTAAAAAATGTACACGAGCATTTTCCTTTTTCCATATGCTTTCCAACAAGGGCACAAGCGGGGCCTTCTCATTTGAAAAAAAAGTTGCATTTGAATAGACTCCTTTCTGAGGGTTCGTTCACAAAAATTTGCTAATGCCGAAAATTGTGATTGCTAAAAATATTAATTGAAGTGTTGGATTTTTCTAAAACAACAAATTTCCAACCCGTTAGGGGCAATGTTACATTTGAAGTCCGAAACAATAATTTTTTGAGGATTTTGACACATGGATTGACAAATGTCAAAATAAATTGCACGAGCGTTTTTCTTTTTCCATAATCTTTCCAACAAGGTGCCACAAGGTCTTCTCATTTGAAAAAAAAAGTTGTATGTGAATAGACCCCTTTCTGAGGTTCCGTTCACAAAAATTTTTTACCGAAAATTTTAGCTGCTCTAAAAATCTTAGTTGACGTGTTTTTGGATTTTTTGAAAAAAATTTTTTTTAACCCGCTACGGCCTACGGTGAGGTGACAATGAAAGCTCAGCAAAAGACCTTGAGCCCACCTGTAAGAAAGGCCTACCGGTTATATTTCGGGTGCAAAGTTGGCTACTGGGTACTCACACATCTATGAAGTTTGGAGTGAATCATGTTGATGGTTTTTACTTTTGCACAACAAAAATTATGGGATTTTCTAGTAAAAGCAAGCATAAAACCATAGTACCCTAATATCCTCTCAGCCATTAGACTATAACTCATGACGCTTTTAGCATACTTGTTCCTAAGCCTACAGAGAAATATGAAATCGACTCGGAATGGGATGAACCCTTTGACACAGAGGACCCAGAAGCCGGTCCAAGTTTTCAAAAGGAAGTCGTTTACGAATGCAGTAGCAGCAAATAGCCACATTTTATATCTCAGAAAGAACCCAATGATATAGTTCGTGATTTAGATCTTCCCAAAACAAACGCACAACTGCTTGGATCTCATTTGCAGCAGTGCAGTGGAATCTTTTTAAAAAAAATTCCACGTTTCGAAATAGGCATGCTGGCCGTATTTTTGTCAAAAGCAAATGACTTGTTTTATTGTCATGATATTCCAGGTTTAATGAATGAACTTGGCCTTTCCTATATACCTACCGAGAGGCGACTATTTGTTGACTCTTTAAACACAAGTCTAAAACGAACGGTCCCGTTGGTCATACTGTAAGTATGAGAGAAACATGCCAGAACATCATCAACTCCAAAGCATAAAATACGACGATCATAAGTTGTTGCACTGGTCACAGGACTGCAGAGTGGCTTCACAAAATATTGTTGTTTTTATGCGAATGGGACAGCACAGCCAGAAACTAACATTATTTAGTTAAAGATTGGCCGTTAAGTGGAAACATTGTGCCCGGACAGAAAAATGTCCTTAATGAACCTTTGGAAAGTTTATTTACCTCCTCTGCACATTAAACTAGGGCTTATAAAAAATTAGTTAAAGAAAGGAATGCGTTCCTTTATTTGAGGTGGAAATTTTCTCGTGCAAGTGAGGCAAAGCTTAAAGAAGGAATGTTCGTTAGGCCTCAAATACGAGAACTTTTTAAGGAAGAAAATATTCAAAATACACTTTTAAGAAAAGAGAAAAGGGCATGGACTGCCTAGGTAACAAAAAGTCGGATAACTACAAAGGTCTAAACTCTGTGTCAAACATACAAAGATCTAGTTGAAGAACTTATCCAATCTTATATGGCCTTAGGTTGGAATATGTCATTTAAGCTGCATTTTCTTCATTCTTATTTGGAATTCTTCCCTGACAATTTGGGTGCAGTTTCAGACGAACACGGCGAGAGATTTCACCCCAAATATGCTAGCGGGCTATTGTTGGACCCTTAAACGTGAAATTTATTCTAGCGAATACAAGCGGAAAAAGACAACTAATTAAATTATTTCATTGTATTCATCCTTTTTTCGATACAATAGGCGATTTCCGCAAGCTTTGGTACCCTGTTTGGTCTGTCAAATGTTTACCAACCGATTTCGGATACCAAAAAAATGATGACGTCACTGTGACTCTGGTATCCCTTTTGGTATGTCAAATTGCATACCGTGGAATGTAGCACGGTTCTGTGGTTTGGTATAGTGCTATCTCCATCTTTTTTCGTTTTGTCCTGCTTTAGAAATGTAAACAAATAAGTTAGATTTGAAATTTTTATTATTTTCAGTTGTAATTGGCGTGGGTAAGGCTTATATTTAAGCTAGTATGTATATGAACAGGCTTTTTTTATGTGTATAGCGACGAGAAATCTTTATAGACACCGGCCTCTGGTGGTCTGCTTAATGTGCCCTCTCTGTAGGACGCCTACGGACTAAACCCCTCCGCTGTAGATTTGGTCGAAATAGCGGAACCATTCTCAGGACTATAACGTCGTTATTTCGCCGTTCACTATTTTGGTCTCTTAGGTGCGTCGTTCGTCTTCGTTTTTAGAATCGTTCTTATCATATGTCCCTGGTTCCATTTATCTACGTGTTGTATCATTTTTTTAAAGAGGTTCCCTATGGTCTTATTCTCTATCTGTAGATCGGGTTTTGTTGTTTGGCGGTAGTTCTCAAGTCTTGAATAGTAAATTAATGTATCTTCTTCGTCATCTATTCTTTGACAGTACATATGTCGTCCGTTTTCCCTATTTGCTTTGTGTATGTCCTAAAAGATCCACGTCCTGTATATGAACAGGCTGCTCTATATTATTTTGAACTTTGAACTAGTGCTGTACTGTTCCTTATAAAATAGTGATTCAAAAAAGAGGGTGTTTGACCATTTCTTATTCTTGTTGGTTTGTTTACAGCGGGTACAAATCCATATTGTTGTAAACTGTTTAAATAATTAGTAACATTAATATCTTGCAAATCAAGAATATTAAAGTTGATAATCTCCTAAATTCGGAATACAAATATTTTGCAGATAAGCTTGTTCTTCTATTGATGCTAATCTATACAGACCTGTTAAATGTACTGATGTGTTATATTTATTTACTAATATTCTAAGAAACTTGCTCTTCCTTATTTCAATTATACTAAACCTTTTAATATGCATAATAAAACCATCAAAATATATCATATCCTTGTATGTTATTTTATTAGTTTTGGAAAATGCGACAACATCAAAAGTATTTATGTTTCCGTCATTTCCTGGACAATATTACAGGCGTGGAGAGAAATACAAAGTTTTTCAATAAAAATTAAATTATTTCTTGAAACATAATGCTCTTGTGTCATCCATTATCCTTTCCTAAATTATGGCATAAAAATGATGACATGTCAGTGTTTTTTTGAAAGTTTGATAAGAATGATTAACTCTGTGTTTCGGACTTCCATTGTCTATACTTTACATTTATACACGACGTTTCGATCAGTACAATCTCTGATCGTCTTCAGGCGCAAACTACAATCATTCCTAAGGCTACGTACTTGTATACTAGGGGAAATCAGTCAACCGTGAAGTTTAAGAAGTTGGCTCCGCCCAAGGAGGGGCTTCCAAATATTTGGAATTTCAACACTTAGTTTACTGAAAATACCCTGATTCTGCCCAATCAAGGCAGCTTCAAGGAATTTTCGTTTCTTCCAGTGTGACTCCTTTTGCAAAACCTTATTAACCTAAATAAAATAAGACCCACCATTAAATTCAGAATGGGGGTGCAACAAAATTGTCAAATTCCTTTTCTTGATATACTTGCCAAACGAGTACAAAGCGACATCAGAACAACAGTCTATTGTAAATCCACTCACACAGGACAATATTTAAATCAAGGTTCAAATCATTCTGCTACAACCAAACGGGGCATAATAAGAACTTTGTATAACAGAGCCGTTCAAATTTGTAACAATTCTAATGACTTGGAAACATTAAGAAGGATCTGCAGCAGAATAGTTACAGTCTTAAAATTATAACAGATACTATTTCTAAATTTCAGCAAACAGGACAGAGATAACAAGACCAAAGCCAGGTAAATGCATTCCTTACAATTCCATACATTAAAGGAGTATCAAAGAAAATTCGAAGAGTAGCGCTTTTAAATTTTAATAATACAATTAGAAGCCTTCTTAGAGAAACCGGAGAACCAGTTCCTTGTCACTGTGGTGAATCATACATAGGCTAAACAAAAAGACTACTATCTGTTAGGCTTAAGGAACATCAGACGAATACCCAAAGTGGTGAAACAACGAAATTACGAATCGCCGAACATGCATGGTCAAAACAACACCGAATGAAGTGGACGGAAGCAAAGGTTTTGCACAAGGAGTCGCAATGGAATTCCTTGAAGCTGCCTTGATTGGGCAGAATCAGGCTATTTTCAGTAAACCAAGTGTTGAAATTTCAAATATTTGGAAGCCCCTCCTTGGGCGGAGCTAACTTCTTAAACTTCACGGTTGACTGATTTTGCATAGTATATAAGTACGTAGCCTTAGAAATGATTGTAGTTTACACCTGAAGACGATCAGAGATTGTACTGATCGAAACGTCGTGTATAATAAAGTATAGCCAATGGAAGTCCTAAACACAGAGTTAATTTCATGTCAGTGTTTGTTCGAGTTTTATTGCATATTTTGTTCTTGGTTTTTGTTAAAAGTTTTAAAAAATATAACTTTGCGTTTTTTACAACGCCACTATTTAAGTGTTATCTTTTCTTCTTAAGTTCTAATTTTTCCTTTAAAGGTGTGGCTGTGATTATCATGCGCCGACCGAATGCCAGGTGATAAAGAAATGGCTGACGAAGTGTGCAGACGATAGCGAAACCGCCAATTACATTAGCGCTCATACCAAAGACTGTCCAAAGTGCCACATATGTATCGAAAAAAACGGGGGATGCAATCATATGCAGGTTTGTGACATGCCTTTATCAGTCAAAAAATTATGTATAATAGTTAGCGCTAGCACCCTAGAACTTTCAAACAAAAAACTAATCAAATAATACTGCCTTAACATTTTAGGAAACGTGTTATCTAATGTCATGTCAAAAATAAACGGACTATCAATCATGTTCTCCATCATTTCTTGACATATTGGTTGTCAGTGCGAAAGTCAAAACGATTTAATCAGTCAAAATATCCCTGTATTAGCACCCTCCCCTTTAACATATTAAAATTTGAAAAAAATTAACGGGGGCCCATACTCCATAAGAAATTGGCGGCGTTCTTTCCCCCCTCGTAGGAACGTATCCTAGAAGAAAATATGAAATGATAAAATGTACCATTAACGAAAACAAAATCAAATTTTAATTTCGTAAAAAAAAAAACTACTTTTGCATTGGTCCATGCAACTTTAAATCGAGGATCTCAGAAACTAATCGCTACATTTCTATGATGTTAACGCTTTTTTGAAGGCATTTAAAATACCTTTAAAACAAACTATCACTCGACCCACTTTTCCTATTAAAAATATGGGGATAAAGTTTACTCTCGAAGGTGATGCATGCTACAATAATTTCAATAAGTGTCCCCCACGAATCAGTGGCGGCTTTAGAGGGGGGCGCCCCCCCCCAAAGTTTTCGAATCAAAATATTCGAGTATATTACATATTTTTATCGAAGAAGGTGTGGCGGCTTATCCACATCTATTTTCTATTGGGCCATAATTTATTTAAGACTGTCTTTGTATTGCCTGGATAGAAAAACGAAGATCTCATGACTTTTGAATAAATTCCTTTGCACTTTGAACTGTTGAACTATCTTCAGAATCAGAATCATTTTTATTGTCCAATTAACTATTAGAAATAGTAAAGACATTGTCAGAAATAAATTAAATTATACAAAATTATAAAATAAATTTATAAAAATATCAAATCTCCATGTAGAATAAATATAAAATAAAATAATTTAATCTACCTAGCACGTACGCTAATTGTTTTTAAAATGTCAAAATATAACCTTAACACAAAAATAAATAAAAAAAATAACATGATACAAAAAAAGAGGTAATAGACGGACTTTTTGTCAATCTTGTTCTTTCATATATCACGCTCTTTGTCAAAACAGAGAACATGCTCCATGAAAGAAAAAGAAGACAATCTTTTCAATACGTATTGAATACGATGTGAAAACATACTATTTGATTGGTACAGCGTCTTTGTCAGAAAACTTCGAATGACATGTCGTTTTTATTAATCCTGCAATATGAGCGCGAAAGGGCCAAGTAAAGTAAATTAATATTATTCCTTTCGCGCCTTCCTAGTACCAATTAATATAAAGCTGTCCCAGTCATTAAGCTTAAATTCATGAATATGTTTTTAAAAATTGGTAATGGTAATTTAAAAAAATTAGTCGTTTAGAATAGTGATTGTTTTTATACTAACGATATGTATAGATTTGAATTTCAGGGGAGGGGGAACTTAATTGAATCCGTTGCCCCCCCCCCCCCTCAAGGCCGAATCCTAAAGCCACCACTGCCACGAATAATCACTCAACGTGTTTGAGGATGTTTCCAAAATCATACTCTAAATACGTAAAAAGGCCCCTGTTTCGTTTTCGGTGGAACACACCATTATTGTTTTCATATTTTACTTACTGGGCCCGTTATCTCGTAGTTGAAAGCACTCAGCATTTTAAAGAACCGACTGGCAAAACTGCTGGCGACTGGTAGACGTTTTGTTTATGGTTCTGTAAAACGCTGAGCGCTTTCAACTACGAAAAAACCGCCGTTGAAATTTAGAATTACCTAATATTTTGCTTTATAGTGTTACAACTGTAAACACGACTTCTGTTGGATGTGCCTTGGAGACTGGAAATCGCACGGGTCGGAGTATTACGAATGTTCGAGGTATCGAGAAAATCCCAATATTGCCAACGAGTCCGTTCATGCGCAGGTGAGTTATGTTTCATTTGGTTTTACGTGGTTTTTCAGTCTAGTTGCATTTTTTTCCGCAACGTTGCATTGGCGGTGGACAACGCGGATGTTTTTTTTTTGTTTGGTGGAATTAAAATGTGTTCACACGCGACTAAAAACATATTTTCAAACAGTTTTCAAGTTTATTTTTAATCACTCACTTTTGTCTGTTAAATAGGGCAAATATTAGTCTATGGACAAATCGGGCAAAAAGAGGGGTTCGTGTGCAAATCGTGCTAACTTTATGCCGGTAAGCTAACTTTGTTAAGAGTAGCTCATAGATCACGCTTTGGCTTGTTGTCATTCTGGTAAATGCGTTTTTTTTTTTCAAGTTATTGCCCCCACCACTTTTTTTGCATGATACTTTTAAAAACGCTGTAACTTTCTTAAAAATTAACATAGAGTTGAAATTGACAGCAAATGATTTAGTGGAAACACACGATAAAATTGTTTTCTACAAAAAAGTTCAAAATTTTGCTTTGCTTTGTCACAAAAAATAAAATATCTTATTTTTAGTTTTAGTTTTTTTTGAAGGATTTATTTATTTTCAGAAGCCATTTGCAACTGTATTAAGGCACAATTAAAAAAAAAAGTTTATAATAAAACTTAGAGTAACAATTTTTCTTCAATTTGATGTATAGAAGTTATATGTGCACTTTCAATGCAAAACAAATTGGTTGTCACCAGAAAGACCACGCGCGAAGATGTTTTTTACAAGCTTTTATTTAATTATTTAACTTCACCACTATGTATGTATGTATGTTCGGGTCAAATATTCCCCTTGAATTCAAATTTGGTATGCGATTATAGTTCCAGTGACAATACAATAATATGGTATTATTAGGCACCCCCTCCCCCCCTACGAGGGGAGGGGAGTGGGGAAACGCCTAAGTTTGTCCGTTTTCAACCAAAATTGGTATACGGGGGTTTTTGGGGATAAGGAATATGAATTTTTGATCTTATTTTAAAAATTCAATATGGAGTATTCAAAATGGACGATTTAGACTACAAATTTAAAAATTATTTTATACAAAAAAACTTTTCAAACACAAGCTTTTAGAAAATATAAATGTTAGAGTAGCTTGGGTCGAGTTGCGTTGGTTACTTAATACCCTTGCATTGGGCAAACTGATATCAGAATGCAAAAAATTACTTTCTACTTTTTAGTGCAGTTTATATTTCATAAAAGCTTGTATTTGAAAAGCGTTTTTTATATAAAATTATTACCACATAGGCTATAATTTTAATTGGCGACCCGCGCGGTGGTTTAAAGGCATGCGTAGAGTTACGCAATAATCCGTTGATTTTCCATTATTGTTTCTAAACTGGGAAAAGAGTAACCATATCTGGAGAAATTAATTTGTGTTTCTGCGTAATATGTTAAAAGAAAGATAAAGATAAAACAAGCACTGCTTCAGAACATTCTTTAAGAGATATACAAAGGTAAGTAATGTTAAAAAATGTTTTAAATTTTTTAATATATATTTTTTTAGAATTGGAGACGCCGGTATAAATAATGGAGTGTAGTACCTGAATAGAGCCCGTTCGTATTTTGAAAGTTTAAATTTATTTCAATATTTCTTAAATACAACCTGCTTTTAATTTTTTTTTACAAATTTCTTATAAACAAGTATTTAAAATTAGTTAAAATTGGTTAAAATTCTTAAATATTTTTAAAAAAATGCCGTTCCGCCATATTGAAATCGCCATATTGGTTAAAAAAATATACATACTCTGGGATGGCCATAAAACCTGATCTGGGGCCATTTTACAAATTTGGATTACTTTCCAAATGTTTCCCCATTTTTTGATATTATCATTAATCAGCCCATAAACCTCCACTTTTTACTCGTTATTTTCACATAACTCAAAAACCACTTAACCAATTGGAATGTTTTTACCTAATTTGAACTAAGCGTCAAAACAGCCACTTTTTTTTATATGAAGACCGATACTAGACCAAAAAAATAAAAAACTTTTTTGTTTTTGTTTTTTTTTGTATTTTTGTACAAGAATCATTTTAATTTTTTCGTCATAAAAATATTACAAACCAAGTATCTCAAACTTTGTTTTATCAAAATCGAATAAAAAATAAAAAAGTTAGAAATACTTAAAAAATACACCTTTCCGCCATTTTGAAATCGACATATTTGCTTAAAAACGCATATTCTAGAATAACAAGGGGTTAAAACTTAATATACTAAGCCTAAACAACAAAAAGTTCTTGTAGTTTTGGGTAATATCATGAATCCCAAATATAGCCTAAAAACCTCTATTTTTGACCAACAATTTTAACATACCTCAAAAACTACTTAACCGAATGGAGCTTTGATCAAAAAGGCTATCTTTTTTATTAAAACTTTTTTTGTTAAATCAATAATTTTTGAAAAAAAAAATGAAAATAATTTTTTTATTTTGTTTATTTTTTTTCAGAAAATATATTACGAACGAAGTATTCCAAAATTTTTTCCATCAAAATCGGATAAAAAGTTACAATTTTTTAAAATATACGGGTTTCCGCCATATTTTTTTAAAAACGAATTTACAAGAATGACAACAAGTCAAAACGTGGTCTATGGGCTGCCCTTAACAAAATTAGCTTATCGGCACAAAGTTAGTACGACTTGCACACGAAAGTCGATTTGTCCATAGACTATATTGTCTTTATTATTATGGGTGCCAATGTCAAAAAGAGGTATGTCCGAGAATTAATAAACCGTCGTTGTTTTCATTCTGTCTCTTTTTTGTCATGCTATTGGTAAAGAAAAGAAGCATTTCTCGAATAAAACTTTAAATTTTTTCCACCAACTCTCAAAGCTGGTTAGAATTTTTCTGGAAAAACCTGGAAAGTCAGGGAAAAAGAAGTGGTCATGGAACTTACTCAAAAGTCTGGAAAGTCATGGAAATTCCCCGATAAGAGTATCGGAATTGCTATTCATTTGCTCGTTCAGGGTATTGAAAATGCCCTTTGCAGCTAAACCAAGACTCTTTTTTCTACTATTTCATCAAAGCGTGAAAAGGATTTCAATTTTTTTTTTTTAATTTTAGCAGCCTTTACAACACCGTTCAAAACGTATAGAAAATTATTATTTTGTCTAATTTTCTAAAAAAAAATTCGCCTGCGGTGCGTTTATTCAACATTTATCACTATGATTTTGGCAAATAATCTATATTTTCTTCAAAAACCGTCAGAAAATCTCGCCCTTACATAAAATCTGACGATTTGTAAACATAAGTTTACACTAACTGCTTTTTTGTTACGACTTATTTGCTAAGATTTCTTAAAATTTAGTTGCTTAATACTATTCCAGTAAATAAAAAATATGTGAATTTACATTTTTGTAGGCAATTTTTGTGAAAAATAATTTTATTATTTTTATGTGTAAACAAACCTTTAAAACTTTTAAGTCAGTGTTAGTGCACTACGAGTGGCGCAACAATTTTACCAATGGAAACCCCTAATAGATAGCCATTGAATATGTCGCTGTCACTGTCCAGAAAAGTCACACAAATTCTGTCTTTCCTTTTACATGGTGAGAATTTTCGACACTTTTTGACGTTTATTGGTACGCGTAGTAGCAATTTAACTCCGCCGTAAAACTAGTCCTGCAGAGTATATTTAAAATATTAAATTTACAAAATGTTATTAAAAACATTACACAGTCTCTTACAACGTTAGGATAAGTATTAAGGACGCTGTATATTAAATGAGGCAATAAGTAAAAATCGCCACTTTCCAGAATTGTGACGGGTGAGATTTTCTATCGTTTCTGAAGAAACGTGACCTAGATGCCAATCCAAAATATATTTTACAAAAGTCGTGAAAAATCATTTTCGAAGAATTTTCTGCATAATTTTTAGAATAATATCATCAAGATTTTTTCCTGCGGCGCATTTTAATCATTATTTTCGTATCGCTATTTGAAATAGACAGAGAGTGTAACGAAGTACCTTCAAAAAAGGAAGGTTAGTTGTAGTAGGCTGATTTTTTTTAAAGTAATAGTCAGGGAAATTTTAACAAGTTGGTCATGGAAAGTTATGGATTTTTTGTTGAAAAATTCTGTGGATACCCTGTTTTTTGTTTTTAATTTTACAAGAGCAGTGCCTTATGTGGCCAAAATGGTTCAAGACTCGTCGTTTTTAGAAGGTTGTTATTCTGACGGCGCATTGAATTTTTATTAAAGGAACCCAATAAGAATCTTTGCCGTTTAAAAAGTGGAAGAAGGAACTCATTACAAAAGGACAAGGAAGCAGTAAAATTGCACCTTACAAATGGGCTTTGTGTGTTGACTTTCGTTTTATTTAAATAAATCACTTTATTTTATTGTGTTTTTACTTCCCTCGCTAAGGGAAGTAATGTAATCATCTAAAAATCGCACTTCGAGATTTTCATGATCCTTCACGAATTTTGAGGTTCCGAATAGTGATAAGTACGAATCCAGGCGCAGCGCCGTCGCTCTGTCGGTCGGTCTGTGTGTCGCCTAGTTTGTAGCCACTCTAACTTAAAAACCCCTGCAACAATCATAACAAAATTTTACATAGTGATTACTTGTGTTGACGCGCAGGCTCCTATTGTTTTTGATCATTACGCTATTACACCCTTCGGAGCTACCCCCAAAAAACTTCATCCCTAAAAAAAAAATTCTTATCGTTTGATACCTCTTTGGAAAGCTTATAAAAATCGTAGTTGAATGGCGGCAAAATTTTTGACTACCTATATATATATCACATAAAAAAATGCAAAAAACTCTTGAAAAACTCAATTTTCTGTGCCATATATCTCGAGTTATGGAACGAAATGTTAAATAAAAAGTAGCTTAAGTTAAGATCCAGGTCACACCCTATTGTCCTATCAAATTTCATACAAATCGGTGTAGCCGTTTTTGCGTGATTAATGGACAAAAATCTAAAATTTTTGACAACATATATATATATATATATATATATATATAGCACATGTAAAACGAAATGTTTTTAGAAACAATAAAGTCTGAATCTATATATATATATAGCACATATATAGTGTATTGGAAAAGTCCGTCTACTCGAAAGAAATTCTGGATACACCCAGGAAAAGTCCGGATACGCCCTGGAAAAGTCTGGAAACACCCAGGAAAAGTCAGGATACACTCTGAAAAAGTCTGGAAAGACCCTGAAAAAGTCTGGATACACCCTGGAAAGTCTGGATACATCCAGGAAAAGTCTGGATACACCCTAAATAAGTCTGGATACTCTCTGGAAAAGTCTGGAAAGATTCTGGAAAAGTCTGCAAAAGTCTGGATACACTCTGGAAAAGTCTGGATACACGCTGGAAAAGTCTGGAAAGATCCTATAAAAGTCTGGAAAGACCCTAGAAAAGTCTGGAAAGACCCTGGAGAAGTCTGAAAAGACCCTGGAAAAGTCTGGAAAGACCCTGGAAAAGGCTGGATACACTCTGGAAAAGTCTGGAAAGACCCTGGGAAAGTCTGGATATGCTCTATAAAAGCCTGGAAGGACCCTGGAAAAGTCTGGATGCACTCTGGAAAAGTCTGGAAAGACCCTGTAAAAGTCTGGAAAGACCCTGGAAAAGTCTGGAAAGACCCTGGAAAAGTCTGGAAAGACCCTGGAAAAGTCTGGATACAATCTGGAAAAGTCTGGAAATACCCTGAAAAAGTATGGATACACTCTGGAAAAGTCTGTAAAGACCCTGGAAAAGTCTGGATACACTCTGGAACAGTCTTGATACACTCTGGAAAAGTCTGGAAAGACCCTGAAAAAGTCTGGATACACGCTGGAAAGACCCTGGAAGTCTGAATACACTCTGGAAGAACCTGGATACACTTTGAAAATGTCCGAGTACACCATGTAAAAGTCTGAATATACCCCTGAACAGTGTGGACACACCTAAGAAAAGTCTGGATATACCCTGGCCGACTGAATCTAACCCATGTGTATACGAGTAGTGGTTTTTTATATATATTCTTCTGGGCGAAGGAAGTTTTAGAGTAACCCTTTACTCGATTTATTTAATAAAGTAATCTCACATCTACAAACAAACACCTTTTATTCATTTTTAAAAAAAATATTAGTCATTAATCCTAACTAAGTCCAACTCGTACTGACTAATTCCATTTGACAAAGATTGCTATACATAAAAAACAACAAGTAAACCAAAGATAGCCATATCTTTATTTCTGAAACCTACACAAACAATCACTACAAATTGCATATCCAATCGTCTCGTTTACAACTACGTTTACATGTGAACGCATAAACCTTTTGGATTCGTTCGAGTAAAAAGTTCGATCGCGCAAGTAGTGTCACGGTCTAACCGCCTTTTGCCAAAAAATCATAATTACAAAAAAAGTACATCGATTATTGTGTGTGTTTTAGATAAAAATTCAACTTGCCGAAACTACATATATAAACGCATTAAACCTTTTCACCATATTTGCAACGTTTGTTTTTGGTTTGGTGAAATAACGTCAAAATTTCCACCGCAACGTTGCGGGAAAAAACGTAACTTTTTGATAACTATAAAATACACACTTTTAAATTTACTATAACTTTTGATCGAATAGCTCGATTTCTATTTTTTTTTTAACTTTTTTGAAAGATAAGACATTAGGCTCTCCCGATCCGGTTCAAAATTTGACATTTCGCAAAAATCCAAGATGGCGGACCGTTTTGAATATCGGGTAATTTTCACCCCCCCCCCCCTGCAAAAAAATACGTGCGGCACTGGAGAAAATCTAAGTCATTGCGACAAAAGCCTTATGTATGCTTTCTATATCAAGGCATTACTTAATTAAATCGTTTAAGAGATAAGAAAACTATAAACCTCTGAAATTATTGGCGGATTACTTGATTTTAAACATTTTTACATTTTTGGGACGTCGTTGAAGTTAGATTGAGATTGGGATTGAGATTGACAAATATTATAGCGGACCAAACAAATACTGATTATAGAATACCGATTTCGTTTAAAGTCGGTATAAAGGAGTTTTTTAGGGTGAGGATTTCAAATTTTCGATCATATTTCAAAAATTATGAAGTTGAAAGCTCCCAGGGGGGGGGATACCATCTAGTATCTCCGATTTAATTGAAAATTGGTATGTAGCGGTTTTTGTGGTCGAGGATTACGGATTTTAAAAAACTATAAAGTTGTCAGCTTCCCGCTGAGTTGGGGGGGGGCTACCAACTAGTATTTCCGATTTCGTTCAAACTTGGTATATAGGGGTTTTTGGAGCCGAAAATTAAGAAGTTTTGACCAAATTTCAAAAATTAGGTTGACAGCTTCTGGAGGGGGGGGGGTATCATCCAAGTATCTTAGATTTAGTTCAAAATTGGTAGAAAGGGGTTTTGGGGGTCAAGAATTACGAATGTTGGTTCAGGTTTCACCAATTATGAAGTTAACAGTTCCCCGCGGGGGAAGGGGGCCATCTAAGTACACCAGATTTAGTTGAAAATTGTTATATAGAGGTCGTGGGAGGCGAAAGTTATGAATGTTCTCAAATTTCACAAATTATAAAGTGAACAGCTGCCCGAGGGGTGGGCGGTTCCATTTGAGCATCTCAGATTTGTTTAAAAATTGATATATCGGGGTTTTGGGGGCCGAGAATTAAAAATTTTAGACCAGATTTCCAAAACTATGAAGTTGACAGCTCTTCGAACACAGGGGGGCACCATCTAGTAGTATTTCCGATTTTGTTCAAAATTGATATTTAGGTGACATTGTCACGCCATATGTTATGCACAAATCGATAGCTGTCAAAATGAGCTAAATTCAGAAAATCGTTGTGTTTTTTGTGTTGTTTTTTAATATTTTAAAGTCAGTCTTGACGTTGTCACGCCATATGGAACACGTGAATCGATAACTGTCAAAATGGCCTTTTAATATGGATAATTTATGTTTTCTGCGCGAGACCCTAAAGTACGGAAAAACACCCCTAAATTCAAAAAATTGATGAATTTTGCATGTTTTTTAATGTTTTAAAATTTATAAATACCAATCGTGACGTTGTCACCCCATACGATATACATGAATCAGTAGCTGTCAAAATGCATTTTAAAAAAAAATAATTTTTATTTTCAGCGCGAGACCCTAAAGTGCGAAAAAACACCCTTAAATTCGGAAAATGGTTAAATTTTTCAAGTTTCTTAAAGTTTTAAACATTTAAATACCAATCGTGACGGTGTCACCCCATACGATATACATGAATCGGTAGCTGTCAAAATGCATTTAAAAAAAATTAATTTTTATTTTCAGCGCGAGACCCTAAAGTGCGAAAAAACACCCTTAAATTCGGAAAATGGTTAAATTTTGCAAGTTTCTTAAAGTTTTAAAATTTTTAAATACCAATCGTGACGTTGTCACCCCGTACGATATACATGAATCGGTAGCTGTCAGAATGCATTTTTAAAAAAAATAATTTTTATTTTAAGCGCCAGACCCTAAAGTGCGAAAAGACACCCTTAAATTCGGAAAATGGTTAAATTTTGCAAGTTTTTTAAAGTTTTAATCTTTTTAAATACCAATCGTGACGTTGTCACCCTATACGATATACATAAATCGGTAGCTGTCAAAATGCATTTTTTAAAAAAATAATTTTTCTTTTCTACGCGAGACCCTAAAGTACGGAAAAACACCCTTAAATTTAGAAAATGGTTAAATTTTTCAAGTTTCTTAAAGTTTTAAAATTTATAAATACCAATCGTGACGTTCTCACCCCATACGGTATACATGAGTCGGTAGCTGTCAAAATGCCCTTTGAACTCAAATAATTTTTCTTTTCTGCGCGAGACCCTAAAGTACGGAAAAACACCCTTAAATTTAGAAAATGGTTAAATTTTGCAAGTTTCTTAAAGTTTTAAAATTTATAAATACCAATCGTGACGTTGTCACCCCATACGGTATACATAAGTCGGTAGCTGCCAAAATGCCCTTTAAACTCAAATAATTTTTCTTTTCTGCGCGAGACCCTAAAGTACGGAAAAACACCTTTAAATTTAGAAAATGGTTAAATTTTGCAAGTTTCTTAAAGTTTTAAAATTTTTAAATATCAATCGTGACGTTGTCACTCCATACGGTATACATGAATCGGTAGCTGCCAAAATGCCCTTTGAACTCAAATAATTTTTCTTTTCTGCGCGAGACCCTAAAGTACGGAAAAACACCCTTAAATTTAGAAAATGGTTAAATTTTTCAAGTTTCTTAAAGTTTAAAAATTTTTAAATACCAATCGTGACGTTGTCACCCCATACGATATACATGAATTGGTAGCTGTCAAAATGCATTTAAAAAAAAAATAGTTTTTCTTTTCTGCGCGAGACCCTAAAGTAGGGAAAAACACCCTTAAATTTAGAAAATGGTTAAATTTTTCAAGTTTCTTAAAGTTTAAAAATTTTTAAATATCAATCGTGACGTTGTCACCCCATACGATGTACATGAATTGGTAGCTGTCAAAATGCATTTTTAAAAAAAATAGTTTTTCTTTTCTGCGCGAGACTCTAAAGTAGAGAAAAACACCCTTAAATTTAGAAAATGGTTAAATTTTTCAAATTTCTTAAAGTTTAAAAATTTTTAAATACCAATCGTGACGTTGTCACCCCATACGATATACATAAATTGGTAGCTGTCAAAATGCATTTTTAAAAAAAATAGTTTTTCTTTTCTGCGCGAGACCCTAAAGTAGGGAAAAACACCCTTAAATTTAGAAAATGGTTAAATTTTTCAAGTTTCTTAAAGTTTAAAAATTTTTAAATATCAATCGTGACGTTGTCACCCCTTACGATATACATGAATTGGTAGCTGTCAAAATGCATTTTAAAAAAAAATAGTTTTTCTTTTCTGCGCGAGACCCTAAAGTAGAGAAAAACACCCTTAAATTTAGAAAATGGTTAAATTTTTCAAGTTTCTTAAAGTTTAAAAATTTTTAAATACCAATCGTGACGTTGTCACCCCATACGATATACATGAATTGGTAGCTGTCAAAATGCATTTTTAAAAAAAATAGTTTTTCTTTTCTGCGCGAGACCCTAAAGTACGGAAAAACACCCTTAAATTCAGAAAAAGGTTAAATTTTGCAAGTTTCTTAAAATTTTAAAATTTTTAAATACCAATCGTGACGTTGTCACCCCATACGGTATATATAAATCTGTAGCTGCCAAAATGCCCTTTAAACTCAAATAATTTTTCTTTTCTGCGCGAGACCCTAAAGTGCGAAAAAACACCCTTAAATTCGGAAAATGGTTAAATTTTGCAAGTTTCTTAAAGTTTTAAAAATTTTAAATACCAATCGTGACGTTGTCACCCCATACGATATACATGAATCGGTAGCTGTCAAAATGCGTTTTTAAAAAAAATAATTTTTATTTTCTGCACGAGACCCTAAAGTGCGAAAAAACACCCCTAAATTTAGAAAATGGTTAAATTTTTCAAGTTTCTTAAAGTTTTAAAATTTATAAATACCAATCGTGACGTTGTCACCCCATACGGTATACATGAGTCGGTAGCTGTCAAAATGCGCTTTGAACTCAAATAATTTTTCTTTTCTGCGCGAGACCCTAAAGTACGGAAAAACACCCTTAAATTTAGAAAATGGTTAAATTTTGCAAGTTTCTTAAAGTTTTAAAATTTATAAATACCAATCGTGACGTTGTCACCCCATACGGTATACATAAGTCGGTAGCTGCCAAAATGCCCTTTAAACTCAAATAATTTTTCTTTTCTGCGCGAGACCCTAAAGTACGGAAAAACACCTTTAAATTTAGAAAATGGTTAAATTTTGCAAGTTTCTTAAAGTTTTAAAATTTTTAAATATCAATCGTGACGTTGTCACTCCATACGGTATACATGAATCGGTAGCTGCCAAAATGCCCTTTGAACTCAAATAATTTTTCTTTTCTGCGCGAGACCCTAAAGTACGGAAAAACACCCTTAAATTTAGAAAATGGTTAAATTTTTCAAGTTTCTTAAAGTTTAAAAATTTTTAAATACCAATCGTGACGTTGTCACCCCATACGATATACATGAATTGGTAGCTGTCAAAATGCATTTAAAAAAAAAATAGTTTTTCTTTTCTGCGCGAGACCCTAAAGTAGGGAAAAACACCCTTAAATTTAGAAAATGGTTAAATTTTTCAAGTTTCTTAAAGTTTAAAAATTTTTAAATATCAATCGTGACGTTGTCACCCCATACGATATACATGAATTGGTAGCTGTCAAAATGCATTTTTAAAAAAAATAGTTTTTCTTTTCTGCGCGAGACTCTAAAGTAGAGAAAAACACCCTTAAATTTAGAAAATGGTTAAATTTTTCAAGTTTCTTAAAGTTTAAAAATTTTTAAATACCAATCGTGACGTTGTCACCCCATACGATATACATAAATTGGTAGCTGTCAAAATGCATTTTTAAAAAAAATAGTTTTTCTTTTCTGCGCGAGACCCTAAAGTAGGGAAAAACACCCTTAAATTTAGAAAATGGTTAAATTTTTCAAGTTTCTTAAAGTTTAAAAATTTTTAAATATCAATCGTGACGTTGTCACCCCTTACGATATACATGAATTGGTAGCTGTCAAAATGCATTTTTAAAAAAAATAGTTTTTCTTTTCTGCGCGAGACCCTAAAGTAGAGAAAAACACCCTTAAATTTAGAAAATGGTTAAATTTTTCAAGTTTCTTAAAGTTTAAAAATTTTTAAATACCAATCGTGACGTTGTCACCCCATACGATATACATGTATTGGTAGCTGTCAAAATGCATTTTTAAAAAAAATAGTTTTTCTTTTCTGCGCGAGACCCTAAAGTACGGAAAAACACCCTTAAATTCAGAAAAAGGTTAAATTTTGCAAGTTTCTTAAAATTTTAAAATTTTTAAATACCAATCGTGACGTTGTCACCCCATACGGTGTATATAAATCTGTAGCTGCCAAAATGCCCTTTAAACTCAAATAATTTTTCTTTTCTGCGCGAGACCCTAAAGTGCGAAAAAACACCCTTAAATTCGGAAAATGGTTAAATTTTGCAAGTTTCTTAAAGTTTTAAAAATTTTAAATACCAATCGTGACGTTGTCACCCCATACGATATACATGAATCGGTAGCTGTCAAAATGCGTTTTTAAAAAAAATAATTTTTATTTTCTGCACGAGACCCTAAAGTGCGAAAAAACACCCCTAAATTTAGAAAATGGTTAAATTTTTCAAGTTTCTTAAAGTTTTAAAATTTATAAATACCAATCGTGACGTTGTCACCCCATACGGTATACAAAAATCGGTAGCTGTCGAAACGCCCTTTAAATACAAATAATTTTTATTTTCTGCGCGAGACCCTAATGTACGGAAAAACACCCTTAAATTTAGAAAATGGTTAAATTTTGCAAGTTTCTTAAAATTTTAAAATTTTTAAATATCAATCGTGACGTTGTCACTCCATACGGTATACATGAATCGGTAGCTGCCAAAATGCCCTTTGAACTCAAATAATTTTTCTTTTCTGCGCGAGACCCTAAAGTACGGAAAAACACCCTTAAATTTAGAAAATGGTTAAATTTTGCAATTTTCTTAAAATTTTAAAATTTTTAAATACCAATCGTGACGCTGTCACCCCATACGATATACATGAATTGGTAGCTGTCAAAATGCATTTTTAAAAAAAATAGTTTTTCTTTTCTGCGCGAGACCCTAAAGTACGGAAAAACACCCTTAAATTTAGAAAATGGTTAAATTTTTCAAGTTTCTTAAAGTTTTAAAATTTATAAATACCAATCGTGACGTTGTCACCCCATACGATATACATGAATCGGTAGCTGTCAAAATGCATGTTTTAAAAAAATAATTTTTATTTTCAGCGCGAGACCCTAAAGTGCGAAAAAACACCCTTAAATTCGGAAAATGGTTAAATTTTGCAACCATTTGCAATTTAACCATTTTCTAAATTTAAGGGTGTTTTTCCGTACTTTAGGGTCTCGCGCTGAAAATACAAATTATGTTTTTAAAAGGTGCATTTTGACAGCTACCGACTCATGTATATCGTATGGGGTGACAACGTCACGATTGGTATTTAAAAATTTTAAAACTTTAAGAAACTTGCAAAATTTAACCATTTTCCGAATTTAAGGGTGTTTTTCCGTACTTTAGGGTCTCGCGCAGAAAAAAAAAATTACTTGTATTTAAAGGGCGTTCCCACAGCTACCGATTCTTGTATACCGTATGGAGTGACAACGTCACGATTGGTATTTATAAATTTTAGGACTTTAAGAAACTTGCAAAATTTAACCATTTTCTGAATTTAAGGGTGTTTTTCCGTACTTTAGGGTCTCGCGCAGAAAATAAAAATTATTTGTATTTAAAGGGCGTTTCGACAGCTACCGATTTTTGTATACCGTATGGGGTGACAACGTCACGATTGGTATTTATAAATTTTAAGACTTTAAGAAACTTGCAAAATTTAACCATTTTCTGAATTTAAGGGTGTTTTTCTGTACTTTAGGGTCTCGCGCAGAAAAGAAAAATTATTTAAGTTAAAAGGGAATTTTGGCAGCTACCGATTTATGTATACCGTATGGGGTGACAACGTCACGATTGGTATTTAAAAATTTTAAAATTTTAAGAAACTTGCAAAATTTAACCATTTTCTAAATTTAAGGGTGTTTTTCCGTACTTTAGGGTCTCGCGCAGAAAATAAAAATTATTTGTATTTAAAGGGCATTTCGACAGCTACCGATTTTTGTATACCGTATGGGGTGACAACGTCACGATTGGTATTTATAAATTTTAAAACTTTAAGAAACTTGAAAAATTTAACCATTTTCTAAATTTAGGGGTGTTTTTTCGCACTTTAGGGTCTCGTGCAGAAAATAAAAATTATTTTTTTTAAAAACGCATTTTGACAGCTACCGATTCATGTATATCGTATGGGGTGACAACGTCACGATTGGTATTTAAAATTTTTAAAACTTTAAGAAACTTGAAAAATTTAACCATTTTCTACTTTTAGGGGTGTTTTTCGCACTTTAGGGTCTCGTGCAGAAAATAAAAATTATTTTTTTTAAAAACGCATTTTGACAGCTACCGATTCATGTATATCGTATGGGGTGACAACGTCACGATTAGTATTTAAAATTTTTAAAACTTTAAGAAACTTGAAAAATTTAACCATTTTCTACTTTTAGGGGTGTTTTTTCGCACTTTAGGGTCTCGTGCAGAAAATAAAAATTATTTTTTTTCAAAACGCATTTTGACAGCTACCGATTCATGTATATCGTATGGGGTGACAACGTCACGATTGGTATTTCAAATTTTTAAAACTTTAAGAAACTTGCAAAATTTAACCGTTTTCTAAATTTAAGGGTGTTTTTCCGTACCTTAGGGTCTCGCGCAGAAAATAAAAATTATTTGTATTTAAAGGGCGTTTCGACAGCTACCGATTTTTGTATACCGTATGGGGTGACAACGTCACGATTGGTATTTATAAATTTTAAAACTTTAAGAAACTTGAAAAATTTAACCATTTTCTAAATTTAGGGGTGTTTTTTCGCACTTTAGGGTCTCGTGCAGAAAATAAAAATTATTTTTTTTAAAAACGCATTTTGACAGCTACCGATTCATGTATATCGTATGGGGTGACAACGTCACGATTGGTATTTAAAATTTTTAAAACTTTAAGAAACTTGCAAAATTTAACCATTTTCCGAATTTAAGGGTGTTTTTTCGCACTTTAGGGTCTCGCGCAGAAAAGAAAAATTATTTGAGTTCAAAGGGCATTTTGGCAGCTACAGATTTATATATACCGTATGGGGTGACAACGTCACGATTGGTATTTATAAATTTTAAGACTTTAAGAAACTTGCAAAATTTAACCATTTTCTGAATTTAAGGGTGTTTTTCTGTACTTTAGGGTCTCGCGCAGAAAAGAAAAATTATTTGAGTTAAAAGGGCATTTTGGTAGCTATATATTTATATATACCGTATGGGGTGACAACGTCACGATTGGTATTTAAAATTTTTAAAACTTTAAGAAACTTGCAAAATTTAACCATTTTCCGAATTTAAGGGTGTTTTTTCGCACTTTAGGGTCTCGCGCAGAAAAGAAAAATTATTTGAGTTCAAAGGGCATTTTGGCAGCTACAGATTTATATATACCGTATGGGGTGACAACGTCACGATTGGTATTTATAAATTTTAAGACTTTAAGAAACTTGCAAAATTTAACCATTTTCTGAATTTAAGGGTGTTTTTCTGTACTTTAGGGTCTCGCGCAGAAAAGAAAAATTATTTGAGTTAAAAGGGCATTTTGGTAGCTATATATTTATATATACCGTATAGGGTGACAACGTCACGATTGGTATTTAAAATTTTTAAAACTTTAAGAAACTTGCAAAATTTAACCATTTTCTAAATTTAAGGGTGTTTTTCCGTACTTTAGGGTCTCGCGCAGAAAATAAAAATTATTTGTATTTAAAGGGCGTTTCGACAGCTACCGATTCATGTATATCGTATGGGGTGACAGCGTCACGATTGGTATTTAAAATTTTTAAAACTTTAAGAAACTTGAAAAATTTAACCATTTTCTACTTTTAGGGGTGTTTTTTCGCACTTTAGGGTCTCGCGCAGAAAATAAAAATTATTTGCTTTAAAAGGACATTTTAGCAGCTACCGATTAATGTATATCGTATGGGGTGACAACGTCACGATTGGTATAATTTTAAAATTTTAAGAAACTTGCAAAATTTAACCTTTTTCTGAATTTAAGGGTGTTTTTCCGTACTTTAGGGTCTCGCGCAGAAAAGAAAAATTACTTGTATTTAAAGGGCGTTTCCACAGCTACCGATTCTTGTATACCGTATGGAGTGACAACGTCACGATTGGTATTTATAAATTTTAAGACTTTAAGAAACTTGCAAAATTTAACCATTTTCTGAATTTAAGGGTGTTTTTCCGTACTTTAGGGTCTCGCGCAGAGAAGAAAAATTACTTGAGTTACAAGGGCATTTTGGCAGCTACCGACTCATGTATACCGTATGGGGTGACAACGTCACCATTGGTATTTATAAATTTTAAAATTTTAAGAAACTTGCAAAATTTAACCATTTTCTAAATTTAAGGGTGTTTTTCCGTACTTTAGGGTCTCGCGCAGAAAATAAAAATTATTTGTATTTAAAGGGCGTTTCGACAGCTACCGATTTTTGTATACTGTATGGGGTGACAACGTCACGATTGGTATTTATAAATTTTAAAACTTTAAGAAACTTGAAAAATTTAACCATTTTCTAAATTTAGGGGTGTTTTTTCGCACTTTAGGGTCTCGCGCAGAAAAGAAAAATTATTTTTTTTAAAAACGCATTTTGACAGCTACCGATTCATGTATATCGTATGGGGTGACAACGTCACAATTGGTATTTATCAATTTTAAAACTTTAAGAAACTTGCAAAATTTAACCATTTTCCGAATTTAAGGGTGTTTTTTCGCACTTTAGGGTCTCGCGCTGAAAAGAAAAATTATTTTTTTTAAAAACGCATTTTGACAGCTACCGATTCATGTATATCGTATGGGGTGACAACGTCACGATTGGTATTTATCAATTTTAAAACTTTAAGAAACTTGCAAAATTTAACCATTTTCCGAATTTAAGGGTGTTTTTTCGCACTTTAGGGTCTCGCGCTGAAAATAAATATTTTTTTTTTAAATGCATTTTGACAGCTGTCGATTCATGTATATCGTATGGGGTGACAACGTCACGATTGGTATTTAAAAATTTTGGAAATTTAAGAAACTTGCAAAATTTAACCATTTTCCGAATTTAAGGGTGTTTTTTCGCACTTTAGGGTCTCGCGCAGAAAAGAAAAATTATTTTTTTTAAAAACGCATTTTGACAGCTACCGATTCATGTATATCGTATGGGGTGACAACGTCACGATTGGTATTTAAAAATTTTAAAACATTAAAAAACATGCAAAATTCATCAATTTTTTTATTTAGGGGTGTTTTTCCGTACTTTAGGGTCTCGCGCAGAAAACATAAATTATCCATATTAAAAGGCCATTTTGACAGTTATTGATTCACGTATTCCATATGGCGTGACAACGTCAAGACTGACTTTAAAATATTAAAAAACAACACAAAAAAACACAACCATTTTCTGAATTTAGCTCATTTTGACAGCTATCGATTTGTGCATAACATATGGCGTGACAATGTCACCTGAATATCAATTTTGAACAAAATCGGAAATACTACTAGATGGTGCCCCCCTGTATTCGAAGAGCTGTCAACTTCATAGTTTTGGAAATCTGCTCTAAAATTTTTAATTGTCGGCCCCCAAAACCCCGATATATCAATTTTTAAACAAATCTGAGATGCTCAAATGGAACCGCCCACCCCTCGCGCAGCTGTTCACTTTATAATTTGTGAAATTTGAGAACATTCATAACTTTGGCCTCCCACGACCTCTATATAACAATTTTCAACTAAATCTGGTGTACTTAGATCGCCCCCTTCCCCCGCGGGGAACTGTTAACTTCATAATTGGTGAAACCTGAACCAACATTCGTAATTCTTGACCCCCAAAACCCCTTTCTACCAATTTTGAACTAAATCTAAGATACTTGGATGATACCCCCCCCCTCCAGAAGCTGTCAACCTAATTTTTGAAATCTGGTCAAAACTTCTTAATTTTCGGCTCCAAAAACCCCTATATACCAAGTTTGAACGAAATCGGAAATACTAGATGGTAGCCCCCCCCCCAACTCAGCGGGAAGCTGACAACTTTATAGTTTTTTAAAATCCGTAATCCTCGACCACAAAAACCGCTACATACCAATTTTCAAGTAAATCGGAGATACTAGATGGTATCCCCCCCCCTGGGAGCTTTCAACTTCATAATTTTTGAAATATGATCGAAAATTTGAAATCCTCACCCTAAAAAACTCCTTTATACCGACTTTAAACGGAATCGGTATTCTATAATCAGTATTTGTTTGGTCCGCTATAATATTTGTCAATCTCAATCCCAATCTCAATCTAACTTCAACGACGTATTTTTGGGTAAACAAAGCTTGCAGCGTTGACATTTTTCAAACATCCAAGATGGCGGGCAGCTTTAATACGCTTTAACCATTGGGTAATTTCACTACCGTAAAAAAACAAAATCGAGGCCATTCTACCTCCCATCTCTGCTACGTACTACTACATATACTACGTATATGGGGGTATCACTTGCTTAAATCAGTTAAAAAGTAAACAAGTTAATGTCATAATTTCCAGCGTTTTCAATAAAAATTGTGACTTGTAATAAAATTTAAAAAATTGCTGAGTTTACTTTGTTATTAATTATCAAACACTTATATTTTTCATAAATTTTTTTGCACACTTATACTTTGAAATAAAAATAACCATTCGTATAATAATCTAGATCAGGCTACTCAGATTTTCCAAGCTGATCCCCATGTGTTCTTAAGACAGTACGCAAATCGTTTCTTTGGGGCAAACTTCGATGGGCCTCTGTGATGCCTTGACACAGTTCATTAATGTCGGTGTAGCTGCGACTATTTCTATTCACTTCTTTTTTTTAATCTCCCCAATAATGGCTGTCTACCAGATTCAAATCGGGACTGTTAGCAAGCCACTCAATGGGCCTAATAAAATTGCGACATTTTCCTATATTTTTTTTTTCAAAGGTATCAAGGGGAAATCTTGCATAAGACGCCCGAACTACTTTCCTGCCAGAGTCATTTCTCCTCTACCAGGAGAGCCCGGGTAGTGTCAGATTCCTACCGACTAAAACCCCCCAATTGTGGTTCCGACCAATCTGATGGCTGGCCAGAGTCACTGCACTGCAGCCATTACTGGCTTATTGTGCACCCTTTGATCCTAGTTTAACCACTCCATTCCCCTGTACGAGTTTGTAGCAGTTCCTAGTGTTTATTCTAGCTTAACCACACTATTAAATTTTCCCCTGTACGAGTTTGTACAGGTCCTTAATGGAGCAGTTCCTAGTGGTTATTGGGTCTAGTTCAACTTCCTCATAGGGCTATACCGTCCATATTCGGTCGACAGAGCCTCGGCTGTTTTAGACAGGAAGCACCACGAGAAGGTGAGGTTGACATTTGGATATGAGAGGCTAGATGCATTCGCATCATAACGATCGAAAACCTCTGGTCCCGCGCCCAATGGGTGTAAGCATGGTCTCCAACTGTTCCGAGCAAATATAAAGGTTACATTATATTCGCATCACTATCTCTTACTCCTCTATATACAGAAACAGGCAAATTTTAAGCAAAGGGGCATTTAGTTTATTTCACCATTCTTGATGATACAATTTTTAATTTCTTAACCGATTTAATTTAGTGATACCTTCATATATGCAGCAGGGAGAGAACTTTTGTCGCAATAATTTAGATTTTGTTCAGTATAGGTACCAAACATTTTTTTTTCGGGGAGAGGGGGGGGGGTGAAAATTACCGATTATTCAAAAATGTCCGCCGTCATGGATTTTTGATAATTGTTAAATTTTGAACCACAACATAAAAGCCTTAAGTCTTGTACTTCTATTCTAAAGTTACAGCAAACCACTCCAGTCAATATAAAAGCCCGTATTTTTTTATTTCTTAACCGATTTGATTAAGTAATGCCTTGGTGTAGAGAGAAGACATAAGGCTTTTGTCACAATGACTTTTATTTTCTCCAGTGCCGCACATATTTTTTTTGCAGGGGGGGGTGAAAATTTTCCGTTATTTAAAACAGTCCACCATCTTGGATTTTTAGGAAATGTCAAATTTTGGACCGAATCGGAAAAGTCTCATGTCTTGTCTTTCCAAAAAGTCAAAACATTTAAAAATCGACCAATTCGATCAAAAGTTATAGCAAACTCAAAAGTGCAAGATTTTTGGGCCCACCCTTTATTTATGATTGCTTGTAGAAATAACCTGCATCATAGACGTCACTCGCAGGATAAATTATATTTCATGACAACTCAAATATGTGCACTGCAGTGCATGACGTCATATTTAAAAAACATGCAGAAAACATAAGAAAATGTAGAATTTTTTGATGGAAATGTAGCATTTATTTTTCTGGATCATTTGCACCATCCGACCACTTTTCTAGTCCATTCTAGCATGGTGTACTGCTATTATTAACGGCTAGCTAGCAGTGCAGGCTATATCTCTGAAATTATAACACCACCAACCCCTTCTTATTATATTACATATAATTGCACTTTGCACTTATAATAGTACCAAAGCTCCGGCTTTTTCTTAGAACTTCACGTGTTTCTTTCTCTAAACACTAAAGTTACCCCAATTTTAGGCAAGGGAAGCCCTAAAAAAATACCTGCACTACTACGAAAGGTGGGAGAACCATTCGAAGTCCCTCAAATTGGAAGAGCAAACCTTGGAAAAGTTAAGGACGCGCATAAATGAGAAAGTGATGGCCGGCTTGGGCACCTGGATCGATTGGCAATATCTGTTTGCCGCGGCCACCCTACTGGCTAGGTGCCGGTATACTTTACAGTTTACATATCCTTACGCTTATTTCATGGACGGCGGTCCCCGCAAGGAGCTTTTCGAGTACCAGCAGGCTCAATTGGAGGCAGAAATTGAAAATTTGTCTTGGAAGATTGAAAGGGCCGAAACCACCGACAGGGGAGATCTAGAAAACCAAATGGATATCGCCGAAAAACGGAGAACTACGCTTTTAAAAGACTTCGTTGAAGTGTGATATATTTTTAAACTTTGAGGCTTTTTTTCCTTTCCTTTGCTGGTTAAAATGTTATCACAGTTTGCCGTCTTATATTAGGGATAGTCGTGTCTTAGTAAGGAAATAACGAAATGCCTTATTTAATCAGTAACATTTGCTATTTTCATAAACTTAGCCATAGATTTTAAATAATTATTTAGCGCACACTTAATTCATATAATCTGTTGTCGATCGATACTTAAAAATTAATAAGGAGGAATTAAACAACTTCCTATTAACAAAACCATCGACTTACTAACTATAGACCCGGCAGTCCATTCATAGATTTCTATTTGTTTTGACCCCAACAGCTTCCACATAGCGAGACAAAGAAAGAGAGAGTTTCAGATAAATAATAAAAAACCTGCATTTTAAAAAGCATTATTTTAGTATTGCACTTGGTAAAAAAGCATTATGTTTATTATTTGTTTCACACTACATTTGAAAATTTTAGGGGAAGAAGAACTAGGTTAAATATTGAAATAAAATTTCAAGTCTAGGACTTTTTCTTATATTTATTTGATTTGCGCTAAGGCTTGTTTTAAAACTTTGGCTTTCGTGATATTTCTGATCCCAATGTAATATTAGGGGGAGGAAAGCTAAATGTATCCTTGATTGATTGATTGATTTACTATATACAGCAAGGTAAGCTGATTGCTTATTGTATTCTTTGCTGTATTCTCTCACCTAAAAGAGGTTCGATGCCTTCGCTAGGTTCAGAACCCTCTTTACAAGTGTCCTCTGGGAGCCTCCTTCCTGAGAAGTCTTTTAGAAGGTGCCAAGTTCTCCAGTAGTTAAGTGCCGGGCACTCAAAGATGATGTGAGAGGCTGAGTCTTCATCACACAGCCTACAAATGGGTTATTCCTGGACAATTCTCATTGTACGCAGTGACCGGTTAAGAATCCGGTCACTATTCTAATCTCGAGAGCTTAAGTATCTCCTCGGCCAGTGATGCCGATGGACATTTTACCATTGTTTTGCTATGTTGTTGTTCTGGTGTCTGGTTCCAATGGTTTTTGTGTTCGTTTCTGGTTCACCGTTCTAGGAGGCCACGTACTGAGGTTTTTGGTATACCGAATAAGTTTCAGGTACTATGAACTGTTTTTCAGATCCTCTTCTAGCTAGGATATCTGCATTTTCATTGCCACCCCCTCCCCCCTCCTGTGTGCCCGGCACCCACGCAAGTGTTACCTTGTTATGGTTGGCTAGGGTTATTAGGAGCTGTAGGCAGTTCCACACTAGTTTGAAGTTTATTCGTTGACATGCTAAGGCTTTTATTGCTGCTTGGCTGTCCGAGAAGATCGTGATATCCATTTGTTGAAAAACCCTTACTATTAAAATTAAATTCAAGTTTTACATTTTTCTAGCGAAAATTGAATTGCAATTGATTAATCTTAAACGAAATTAATGACTGTGTTCTTTAAGTGCCTTTGATGTTTGAAGGAGGCGGTAATTTTCACACAACGTCACTTAGTTCTACTGTAGAAATATCTTCGTTTTGAGGAAAATAGAATTGTATCACTTTTTTTCTCATAAATGCACCTTGCAGCTCGTGGTTCGTTTTTTCTTTAATTTATCCAACGTAGTGCACAACAGTTTTCTTTCTACAAAATTTGACAAATGATATATTCATCCACACACAGATCTTTACAGTTTATTTCGTCTGGAATTTCTATATCAGCATCTTCCTCAGATAGTGGCCCATCAGAAAAGTCATGAACTGAGAAAGTCGCTTTCGCTGGACGAGTCAACTGGAGTGGGAAATACTTTTTAGGTAACGCTGACTTTCGTTTTACTTTCTATTTTCTGAAGTTCTAGATCTTCTTTTTCAGGAGTTTCGGTAAGACTTTTGGATTTGTCTTTCTTTTTACCACGAGGTTTTTCACTTCTCGATCGAGCTTTTGGAAATGGTCTTATGGTCTACACTGGAACCAATTGAGGTAGCACATAACCAGCTGATCCTTGAACTCGTGGAACATTCTCTGCAGCTTGAAAGGGCACAGAACCAGCCGATCCTTCAGATTGGGAACATGTGCATCTGGATGTGGCACAGAACCAACCAATCCTTGAGCTTGTGGTTCCACCGCTACCACACTTTGATATTCCATAAGCCTGTCTGTAAAACTTTATGCACTAGTCTTCATCAGAAATTGCATTTCTATTCAGAGGACTAGTTCCTCTTGTTCTAAATCCAGCCACTATATTTTTTGGGGTAAAATAGTTTTCAAAAGCTTTACCCGCCAGCTCAGCAACATTCTGAATTGTATTGGTCTTGCCTTAAACCACCCCATTACAGAAACGTCGAGCAGTGACTTTCGTGGTTGTCCAGAAGAAGTAAAATGGGGTCTTCCTTTCTGCACTTAGTAAATTTGACCAAATGCTGTAACGTTGGTATAAAAAGAGATGCAGTCATCCAGCCGCTATTGGGACTGTTCACTAAACCCAAACTACCTGGAGGGGCGCTACTCATAAAACTTTCATGAAATCTTGCCCGGGGAAAAATGAAAACTGGCGGTAAAGTATTTCCCGATACGCTGACAATCCCGACCATTGTAACAAGATTTCCACGTTCTGCAGAAACAGCTTTACTCTTTTTTCGGCGATAGAGTTTGGATCTTGAACAACAGTCTGAACACTGGTTTCATCTAGATTAAAAATCTTATCTGGGGTAAAAGGGTGTTTCTGCAAAGCTCTAATTTTCGAAAAAATCGTTGGCATTTGTTTTAGTAAAACTCGTTGCTCTTGAGAGGCTCGTATTTTATGGCTTGCGTAAAGATAGCTGCGGATGCCTTTTGATAAACCACTTTACCCATTCTAACCCAACGAGTTAGTTTCCCATTTTCCTACCCAATCTAAAAAAAACAATGAAATTTTGGATCTAACCTAATTTTGCAATAAGTTTACAAAACATTAACTTTTTGCATAATTGAAGGTGAGTTTTCATAGCGTGGTATATGTTAATCCATAGTTCGTACGTGAACATTTTAAAATATAGGATGCAAGAAGCTTCTGTTCCTGATTGAATACCCGTCGGAAAGTATACTTTGTTGAAAAGACTCCACGAGGCTCTGGAGGAGCATTATCGTGACCAAGAGTGACTCCATGGACTTCTTAGTGTCAATTCTCTATTTTAAACTCGAGCAATAGCTGCTTGCATATCTTCTTCGTTAAATTCTGGTTTTGTTCGTTTGTTTACGTAATTTCTAACCAAAAATATTTGGGGAAACTATTACTGCAGATGTTTGTAAGATTACTGATCGAAAACGTCATGTATAAATAAAATATAGACCATGGAAGTCCGAAACACAGAGTTATTACTACAGACATAACTACAAATAATGTTTTAAAAATTTTGCTATTGTTAGAGAAAATATTGTGACGGCGGCAGATACACCGTTTGTAATTTAATGCCCGTGGTATTATTAGCCAGCGGAGTAGTTGTTAACAGTGGTTTAATTCTACTCATGGCGTAAAAGGGCTGAAAAAACTTCCTTTACAAATAGTTTTTTTATATATCTGAAGCACCTTTGAACATATTACCATAGAGAACCATTGGGAAATTATTCCTTATTTTGTTAAGTTATCTATGACCTAACCATGCCATTAAACCGCCTTTGCTGTACACTGTAGGCGGGGTCAAAGTAACCACGTGACCTCGTTGAGGCACACACATAGCAGACTCACGTGCGTACTGATCCCTATGACCTCGAGGGAGATGATCGTTTCAGTCGGATGGATTATGATTCTATTAAAAAATTTTACAAATTATGATTTTAATGAAAAATGGGTTTGCCGAATTACGTTTCTTAAAGTGAATTGTTTTTACCAATTCTGTCAAAAGCAGAAACGTCACCATAAAGCAAAATTTGTTCAGCGAAACTTAAATAAAGTTTCTTGACATTATTACTGCAAAAATACTGTGCAGAATGAACCATGATAAATTTTTGCTTAAGCTGACATTTCTTCTTTTAACTGTTCTCGGCAAAATTTGAACTAACCAGATTTAAAATGATGAATTTTGTTGATAGGAACCTGTTTAGTATTATTAGTACCACCCTTTTGTTATTTTGAAGCATCCACATTATATAAATCAAGTGTACTAAATAATTAGCCAGTCTCCGTGGCGCAGTAGGTATCGTATCGGACTGCCGCACGGAAGGTCTCGGGTTCAAATCCCGACTAGGTGCATGGATATTTTGTGTGTGTTTGTCTTTAACTTTGAAAAAAACTTTGTTACCACTGGGCATTTATCCTATAATGGATGGAAAGTCCCAGTATAAAAAAATACTAAATAATTAATTATTTAAGGAGAAATTTCACTGATTATATAAGGCATTCCCTTATTAAGGCAGCACCATGTTCAATAAGTCCCTATTTTTAAGAGTCTACGACAATGCCAGCCTATATAGAGGGCGAGTTTTATAAAAAAAAAAATGAAACAATACAATTACTCAAAAACTGGTTGTAGCAGGTTATTCAAATATTAGATACTTATTTATATGCGGCAGAAGGGGACACATTTTGTTAAAAACCAATAAACTGAGTATCAAAACGATATGTTTATTCATATTTTGATCAGTAGAACCGATTTATAAAGACATCCGACGACATCCCTAAAAAATAAGACTGTAAATTTATTATTATCGAAATGTATCCCCCTCTGCCGCATATAAGTATGCAAAATTTTATAAACCTACCACAAAACACTTTTTAAGCAATATCCCCTTGTGTGGCTTCAAAAAACCCTGTATAATGTTTTCCCGATCTTCTGAACAAAAGTTATGCTATATCATAGCGTCAATCTTGTGAGTAGATATCACGTTTCAAAAAGCCAAAGAATGAAATACATGTTCTTAAAGTTTGCACTGAAAATTAGTAACAAGATTGAGTTGGGCAAGTGCCCACTTTTATTCAAGCAGGTAAAAAGAACATTATATAAAAATTGTCGATAAAAGTTATTTTACGTCCTTGGGGGGGGTTAGTTTTTCTCGTATGGTATAGAGGTGTCCAAAACAAATATTATATAAGCACCGCCTTCGAGGGGTGTACTTTACCCCGAGGGGAAACCCGCTGCCCCCAAAAATGTACAGCGATTTCAATTTTTTACGGTATTTCCAATGATTCCCAGTGATCATCAAATGACTCCCAGCGATTCCCAAGTGATTCCCATCCGAAAAATTTAGCGAAATTTTACTAAAAGCAAAATAACAAAGTTATGATTGTTTTCCACAAACCAAAACTACACTTTTTTGCACTCGACGCGCGTTTCGCTAACAACTCTGGCATCATCAGGAGACGATAAACAATAAACTAAATTAACCTACACTCTATCTTATATACTATCTTTTAGTGGGTGGAGATAAGACTAATAATTTATGATTGGTCATTGGTTTATTATCCTATCTCCCCTCAACTAAAGAATAAAGTGTACTAAACGGAATGGGACCTTTATCTTTATTTAGAAGTTTTAGGTTATCTAATGTGAATCTATGATTTTTTTCAAAAGCATGCTCGGCCACACTTGACCTTTCTGTTCTTCCGTATTTTAAGTGTGCTAAGTGTTCTTTGAATAGAGCGTCTCGTTTGGCCAACATATTTTTTGTCACAGTCCATGCAACTAATTTCGTAAATTCCACTTTTTTCTAGAACTGTTTTTATCCTTGGGATTTCCTAGTAAAGTTTTTATTGTGTTTCCGGATTGATATACTAATTTAAGACCGGTGTTATTAAATACTTTTTGTAATACTTTCGTATAGTTTATCAGTATAGATTATCAGGAATTGATACGGAGGTATTTATCTTCACATTAGATAACCTAAAACTTCTAAAAAAGTGTACCAAACAAAAGACTTTTGAATGCATATGAAAGTATCGAAATCTTTAAATCCAGAAATAGTTTAAATAAAGATAGAGGTCCCATTCCGTTTAGTACACTTTATTTTTTAGTTGAGGGGAGATAGGATTATAAAGCGTGACCAATCACAAATTATTAGTCTTATCTCCGCCCACTAAAAGATAGTATGTAAGATAGAGTGTAGGTTAATTTAGTTTATTGTTTATCGTCTCCTGATAATGCTAACGTTGTTAGCGAAACGCGCGTCGAGTGCAAAAAAAGTGTAGTTTTGGTTTGTGGAAAACAATCATAACTTTGTTATAGTGCAACCAAAGGTTCCAAATTCCCAACATAACTAAAAGCAGTTTGATTTCGGTTTCATAGGTAAAAAATTAATTAAACATTGAAAATAAGAAAGAATATTAGGCTACTAAAAACGCAAAACCAAAACAGTTTTAACTTTTATTACTAATTTATACATGTTATATACAGGGTGTTTCACAACTTATATTATTCTTAATACTGGTCTGTGTTTAAAATGAAATGACGATTCATTTCGCTTAAATTTGTTGAAAATTTTTCCCAAAAAAAAAACCAAAAATGTGCTAAAACATTTCTTCGCTTTCGACTGTACATTGAAACTTATTTGAAGCTTATAAGCATAGTACCTACCTAAAAAAAACAATTAAGCAAGTAGGTGCGTTGCACATCCGCTTTTATCTCCGTATCGCACCACACAATGTAAACAAACTATGCAATATTAGTTTTTTTAGTGATTTTGTTTTGTGTTTTGTTGTAAAAAATGACATACAACATTAATTTCTTGGGAAAATAAACAGTGAATTAGTGGATATTGTTTTAATTTATAACGAAGCAGAACAAACCGCTGCAGAAGCTTACCGAATTTATTCCTGTGTCCCCTTACATAATTAGTGGTATATCATTATTTGACCTTTTTATTTAGTTATGAGAATATTCAGCGATTAGTGGTTTTTGTCACAGTCATGTCTTGAAAAAATGATCCCTAATTGAAACATTTTTGAAGAGGCTTTTAAAAATGGCGAACCGTGTGTAATAATAACACTTTTGCTACTTTTGAACGTATTTTTTACAAGCGTCATATTGACGTAAGCCTATAAGGTCACTAACTACTTTAAAATTTTAAATAGAAAGGGGGTCGAGTGATACCTTGTTTAAAAGGTATTTGAATTCCCTATTTCAAATTTTAATTTTTTTAAAAATCGGTTCACGACTTACAGAGTTATGAGTTTTTTTTACTATAGTTTACGCACCTCACCTTACTTTTGAACAAATTGAGATATCGACTTTAAATAAAAAACATACGTAATGACAATAATTTTACCACTTTTTGACGTAAGGTCACTAACTACTTTATTATTATTTATTAAAAAGGTATTTAAATTCCCTATTTATAATTTTATATTTTTTTAAATCGGTTAACGACTTACAGATCGGGGGTCGAGTGATACCTTGTTTAAAAGGTATTTGAATTCCCTATTTCAAATTTTAATTTTTTTAAAAATCGGTTTACGACTTACAGAGTTATGAGTTTTTTTTAACTATAGTTTACTTATTATGTATAAGTATTACTCAGCAATAATAAAAACTTTAAGTTGCTAGTGACCTTATGGTCTTACCTCTGAAAATTTATTTGAAGTCAACTCAATTCTTTCAAAAGTAAGAGGAGAGGTGCGCAAACTAGTTACAAATACTCATAACACCGTAAGTAATACGCCGATTTTTTTTTTAAATTAAAGTTTTTTAAATAGGGAATAAAACAAAAATTTTAAAGTAGTTAGTGACCTTATAGTCTTAGGTCATTATGACACTATTCTAAAATACGTCAAAAAGTGGTAATATTGTTATCATTACGCATGTTTTCTATTTGAAGTCGATATCTCAATTCGTTCAAAAGTAAGGTGAAGTTCGTAAACTATAGTCGAAAAAACTTATAACTCTGAAAGTCGTAAACCGATTTAAAAAAAAAAAAAAAATTTTAAATAGGGAATTAAAATGCCTTGTAAACAAGGTATCACTCGACCCCCTCGACTTTAAAGTATTTAGTGACCTTATAGACTTACGTCAATATGACGCTTATAAAAAATACGTCAAAAAGTAGCAAAAGTGTGTTATCATTAAAGATGGTTTTTATTTGAGGTTGATACCTGAATCCGTTCAAGAGTTAGCAGGGGGGGGGACTTCTTACGTCCACGCTGTATATACTTTTGCATTACTTGCACGCCACTTAATACGCTCCAAAAGTTTGTGACATAAGTTGTGTAACACCCTGTATACATATATAGGGTGGGACACAAAAAATTCAACTTTTTCAATCGTCTATAACTTTAAAACCAATAGACCGATTTTACGTAACTGGAAAGAATATACTTTATATTTTTGGGAACAATTGTCAAAAATAACATTTCTTAAAAATTCAAGACAATTTTAAAAAATAGCAATTTTTAACCCCCCTGAAACTTTTTTTGGGTGCTACTGAAAGATGCATCTTTTTCAACACAAAAATGTATCACCTGCGAAAATCAGTAAATAATTAACAATGCAAGGGGTCTTTGTTCTTGGGGCATTTTTTCCATATTTTGCTAGTAATTGTTTAAATTAGGTAAAATAAAGTCTTTATTTTGGCTATAATTTGACACAGACTAAACCGATTTTAATGAACTTAGGCATTTAAAAAAGCCAATACATAAGAAAGAGAAATTTGACGAATAAAGTTGTTTTTTTTTAGTAAAAATATATTTTTTTCACCACCGATTGTTATAAGCGACACATTTTTATGGTTGTATTGGATGAAGCTTTCAAGAAAAAAATAGTTTTTGAGCCAGTGGCACAGAGAAAAAAACATCATGGGGGTGAAAGATTGCAACTTTTTAAAATTGTCACCCATCTTGAATTTTTACACAACGTCATTTTTGATCCTTATTTGAAAAAATATGAAGTATTTTCTTTCCGGACGTGTATTTTTTTTTAATCGGACCATAGGCAATCCAAAAAGTATAATTTTTTAAGGCCCACCCTATATAATATAAGTAACGTGAACTATAAAATTAGAAAAAAAAAAGATTTTATGAAAGCGTACTAAATTTTTTATCTTTACAAAAATTTATTAAAAACTACAAAAAGTATAAAATTTAAAAAAATATTACTTCTGAAAGGATTTTCTTAGAGATTTGTATTTTTTATCATCATGCCTCAAATGCACAGTAGGCGACAATTATTACACATTGTTAGTTAATGTTGTTATCAGAAATTGCTGAAAATTACTTAAAAAAAAATAGTAAAGATACCATTTTTCACACATTTTGGACGTTGTTTGCAAGAATTGCATAAAATTAAACTAAAACTGTATTTATTATGAATCAAATAATCAATAATTTTTAAAAAAACAAATGGAAGATAGCTGTGTGCCCTGCAAATCTAACTTTAAATATTTTTAAAGAAGTGGAAAATCTTAAGGGGGGGGGGGCGATTTCACTGTCTTGTGTGTGTAAAAGTAAGAGTAAAATAAAACGAGCATGTTCAAGGTTGACAGTCCAGTTTCTGTCTTTATTTATCTCGTGTAAAAGTTAAACATAAAAGAAAATTCTCTCAAAATGATTATTACTTACTTTACTTTTAACCGTCAATTATTATATTATGCATGTGCCAAAAATATTTTTTTACATTTGTAGACCATACAAATTCCCAAACATTTTCACTTAACTAGCAGTCCTGATCCTCGCCCTGCTCTTACCAGCCTGTCGCTTGAGAGGCGACCCTTTTTGTTCTAGAAAAACCGATAAAGAGTGGATATCTATTTTAGGTACATTAACCCCCCCCCCCCTCTCGTTTTGAAGCAGATAGATTTTAATCTCCTTAAAATAAGGTCAGGTCAACTCTCGGGTCTGAAACACCCAGTGAAACTTGTGTGACACATGACTAAAATATTTATAACCTCAAAATCTCTTGGCATTCCCCGGTGATCCCCAGCGATTCTCAAGTGGTTCCCAGCGATTCCCAGTGATTTTAAGTGATTCCCAGGTGATTTCCATGTGATTCTCAGAAAAATGTGCAGTATTTACCACCCGCGAATTTCCCCTAGATTTACCCTCTTGGATGTCTTTACAAAAGTGTAAAAATTTCGAAAAATCTATCCTATTTGTTTTTGAGATATTTACTTTCACGGTTGCATGGGCCAATTTTACAAATTTACTTTTTTATTTTTTGAAAATTCTGGGACACGACCGTTTTTGTTAATAGTACATTTTATCATTTAATTTTTTCTACTAGGATACTGTTGGGAGATTAAAATAAAAATTGGGATCAAAAACCCATTTGAAGGACCAATGCATCTATTGCACGTTTAAAAACAAAAAAATATTGGTTTTTACGGGCGTCATCAAAGACTTACCTTACGGATCTTTCTTTCTTGAAGTTTGGCCGGCCTCGTGAAAGTTTGTGAAAATAGGATCTTAACAATATCAACTTTCTCAACATTTTAACTTTGGCACATTAGCTTGGAAATTGACCGGCATGTCTCTCGAAAGTTTTTCAAACAATTTCCGCTCAAAAACTCGCGAAAAATAATTAAAAACTGCGAAAATCTGGTCTCATCACCTAATGAAACGCACCGTGTTCGAGATTCAATGAAAACTAAATCACGAAACATATATAACCAAATCATTAGTAATAGAAAAAGACACATTCCAACGTTAGTTATCACCACGGTTGGCGATACTTGCCTTAAATGTTAAGAATATTTTAACAGGTACCATTAAAGGTTTGGGCATGGATCCGGGGGAGGTCTAACTCTTCATGGGTTACGGTATTCGACGAATTCGGGGTAACTCGAGTGCCTATTTTTTCGGGATATTTTCTTTATTGCTACTGCTATACGGCAGGTTTTATTTCTGGCCCTATCCGCCATTGATACTTACAATTTTAAATACAATAATTAAGATTTTTTTTTAACTGTGAAATTTGACGACTGTTTCAGCGTTTGAATCTGTTTCCCTAGTTGAATGAAGTTAATCGAAAAGATCAACTTTACCCATATTTTTATTGTAGTCCGCAATAGCTTTAGGACACCCTATTGTTAGCTTGACAACCTCTTTATTAGTTCGTTGCACTGTCGACAGTTCTGTTATTTTGTAAACAGTGCTTGTAACGGCAACACTCTTTATTGGTCGATCCATTTGCTAACGGATATTTCTCCATGGCTAACTTATATATATATACTATATTCGCCTGAGCTCTTATGTGTACTCAGTTCTTTGCTGGGGAAATGCTTTCGATTGGAGTCCAGAGCTTCATATATTGTTATTCCGTCGATAAACTCAAGTACATCATTCGGATCTAGTTCAGCTAGTTTATCCAGATGAATTCGTTTTTCCATTATTCTAGAAAAAAAAGTAAACCTTAGCAAACATTTTTAGTAAATTGTTTTCTCAGAATTTTTTGAAATTTGGTACAGGTTTATACATTACACATAATGCAAAATAATTTATCTAGCGTAATACCGCCCTCTGCATACAATACCCTTTAATATACTTGTTTTATTCTCATGACTGACGCTACTGCTATTGATTGGCGTTAGAAAACAATTACATTTGATATTTCACAAAAGATCAGAAAGGACATAGTGAATTTGGACTTTCCCTCCTAGTTCGCCCTATTTACCCAATGGTAGTCCGCTAAAAACATAATCATATAAATATTCATGTCATAACATACAACCTACAACACCTTACTGAATTCTAAATCATTATCCGAAATGGCCGTCAATTAAAAATATACCGCTGAACAGACATTGGATAATTCAACCAATCATATCTTCCGGTATGGGAGAGGTGGGATAGTTGATCACAGTTTTACTTTTAAATTTTTTGTTAAAGTCGTTAATTACTAAATTGTGGTAAAAAAAGTAATATGTAGTTGAATAAAGTTTTTTTTTCGAAAGTATGTTGGTCTATATGAATAAAAATCAAAATACGATATCTGATATAGATTTCTAAAATTTTTAGAAACTTTGCTCCAGTATCCCTCATAAAGGGATACTTGAACATAGGCCAAGGATACTTGATCATTGGATAAAATTTGTGAAATACAAGCTCAAGAAAACTCTCTTTATTGGTCAAATCAACATAAATGAGTTTAAGTTAAGTCTAGGCAAACACTTCTTATAAAAGAACCTAACCCTACTCATAAGAAAACTTGAAACGAACTTATATTTATTGGTCAAATCAACATAAATGAGTTTTAGTTAAGTCTAGACAAACACTTCTTATCTGATATCTAATCCTACTTATAAAAAAACTTGAAACGAACTTATATTAATTGGTCAAATCAACATAAATGAGTTTTAGTTAAGTCTAGACAATCACTTCTTATAAAAAAAACCTAATCCTACTTATAAGAAAACATAAAACGAACTTATTTTTATTGGACAAATCAACATAAATAAGTTTTAGTTGAGTCTAGACAAACACTTCTTATAAAAAACGTAATCCTATTCATAAGAAAACGAACTAATATTTAGGTACATAATAAAAAATCCTAAGACTGCTCTATCCTTTCATGAAAATTGTTGGGTCAGGTGTTAATCCTATTATATCATCAAAGTTCACATAACTTATGTCTGTGTCTACTATTATGAAGTTTTTCAAAGTATTATCCATTGCTTTCATTGATATCAAGCGGTATTCATCCTGCTCCTCATTTGACATCTTTAATCACACAAGCATATCTATAAAGATTGGTTAATCTTTTACCTCCTTTGAAAGAATCTAATATTCTTGTGGCACATTTTCAAACTCAGTCTCCACTTTCAGCATCGCAAATTTCATCACTGTCAACCTCATCACTCTCACCCTCATCACTTGACGATTCATTCCTTAAAAACTGTTCTTTTAACTTGTTTGGCTTTTACATTGCTCTTCTTTTTGGGTCCTTTTTTGATCTTTTGAGCTTCTTTTTTTCTTGTCGTACTCTAAGCTTAACCTCAAGTTAATTTTTTAGAGAAGTATCAGTAATAATTGAAGATTTAATTTTTTTCTCTCTGATTTCCTACATTTTTTCGGACTTTTTCCTCAGGATAAGGCAAAACAACAGAGGGATTTACTGCAAAAGATGAGGTAGACTGAAGGTTTGCTAAAGTATTGACCTTTGAGGCTGTAGCTAAACTTGAACAAGATGTGCTAGAAGATATCCCTGGTTGTACGATAACGCTTGAGAGGATGTTCACTTTTGGGCTGGCACCAATATCTCGGGAACAAACTTCATTTGATGATAAACTTGTGACTTCTAATTTTTCACAATTTCCAGCTTCCTGCTCTGGCTGTGGACGGTCTGAAAAATAAGAAGGTAAAAAATCTTCCTTGAATATATTCTTGTCAAATGATCAAATACCTGTCTTACGAAAACCACTCCGTATATTTCTAGGTGTGAATGATATAGGTAGAGCTTCTGCCACAATCCCAGCTATCTCATATATTAATATAGGCATATATGGATGATGAGTCATCCAATTAGTTGCAGCCCTGTCACATGCATTTTTAAAAGAAGAAAAAAGTGCAAAATCCAATGGCTGCAGCTTGTGACTGCAATGCGGTGGCAGTGTCAGCAAGATTATACCATTTTCTTTGGCATAATCCAAAGATTGCAGGGATATGTGGCTCGCATGGTTATCCATAATGCTTAAAGCTTTTTTGTCTTTTGTACACCCAGCATATTTCATAAAATGTTTTAGGAAAAATATTTTTGTCTTTTGTACACCCAGCATATTTCACAAAATGTTTGAGGAAAAATACAAAATTCTCACTGGTCATTCAGCCTGATCGGTGAGCTGCCCCTTTTTATTTATATATCTTCTGGCAAAATCTTCTCCCTTTTAAGCACAGTTTCCAAATTCTAATAAAAATCTCCAACGTTCTGTTGAAAGCGATTGATCTGTTCAGGCTTGTACCTTCAGGAGTTCTCAAAGATAGAGAAGAATTGTGCTTCATAAATCCTTTCATCCAATCTGCGCTAGCCATTTTCTTCTCAATCCACTTGGTTGGCATTGAAATAGTGTTTTTTTTTTCTGCTAGCTCAAAGGCTAATTTTCTTATTCCATATTTTCAAATATTAAACCAGCTATTTTTCATTTTCCTCGGAAAATATCATTCTTTTCTTGTAGTCTGAAGTCATTGAAGCATTGGCATCTTCTTGGTATTTTTTGACATATCTTTTCAGAGCCTCTAGTACTGCTAATTCCATTGATTCTGGATCCATTTTTTTTGTGACTTTGCACTAGGCATTCTTTTATATTTATATCTGGAAAGAAAAAATGTAAAACTTAAACCTTTTTCTAGTTGCTTGAAACTGAATATGCAGCAAGGGGATACATGAGCATGGGATTAAGCACTCTCTATTTGTGCAACTTTAAGTGTCTACTTTTAGCTAATTTTTAAATGCATATGTATACTTATACCTAACGCGTTCAAAACAAAGCCAAAAGGTATTGCATTTTTGCCTTATTTATGCCATTTTTCGAACGAGGTCTGATTTTATGGTGGAGGCGATGACCAAACATTTGCAGTATTCGTAGCTAGCTACGAATACGTGTATTTCGTCAAGAATTTTTGTGATGGAATGGCACCAGACCGATAAAACTCCACAGGAAAGAAAGACCCGCATGCAGTGGCGGCTCGTGATCTATGAAGAGGTTCACAAATTTGAAAAATTGACAGTGAATTTTTTTTGTAGGTTGCCCTTAGTGGTTTGCGCCACACCAAATGTGTGCGCCTTTCTCTATTGAAATTTGCGATATCCCCGGAGCTCGCCCACTCAAAACATACATATATCCTGCTAGGCTCCACCTACTTCATCGCATGTGCGACTGTTCCGCGACATCAAGCAGAGGTTCATCGCGGTGCCATAATAATCAGCGCTGATAATAATAGGAAATTTCGGAAACTTTACAAAGAATAATATAAATCAGATATTTTATTATTACTTCCTTATTCTGTATGGCGATGCACGTGCTCATGTGCTCCACTGTCCGCAGTCTTTTATGACGTGACGCCCGTAAAACCAATGATTTTTTTGTTTCTAATCAAGCAATCGATGCACTGATCCTTCAAATGTTTTTTCCACCCCAATATTCGCAGCAGCCCTTAAAAATACAATTTTTCAATCGAAAAGCATTGCATTTTGCAACTATATGTGATTTTTTCTGCATTTGCAAAACTTTTTCGTATTCTTTATTTTTATTCCAATTGTTCTCACCCACTTTTTGCTTATTCAAAATTGTTTGTGCGTTTTTAAATTCATCGGTGGACCCACCGGTACCAACAAAAGAGTTTGCAAAATTTTATGTTGTCCATTGGTAGAGTTACAACATCCTTGATCGATTCCACCGATTGATGCCAACAATGCCCACCGACTCCGGAGGTCGGTGGGAATGGTTTGATGGATTACCGTAGCCACATATGATTTAATGGATTTTAAGTCCCACTTTAGAATTGTCTCGAGCAGGAGTTAAGGTGTGTATAAAAAACTACCGATATAAATATCGGGCGTTTTTTATTCGTCGCTTGATGATCAATCTGACATTCATCGGTGATGACGTCACTATTCATCTGTCCATCAGTGGATGCCACCGAACTCGAAAGTGTTAATTTTGCGCTCATTTTTTGCCGCCATTGAGCGGTAGTTCAAAAGTCCAGTTTTATTTTGTTGGCCACCACGATTTTCTCAACCAACCAATTTTGTGTGTTTGACCCCTAACCTAAAAACTGCTGATTGCTGTCAAAACCAACCGATTTTTTCGAATGTTTTTTTTTTTCGTTTTGAGTCTCACCATAATGTCGTCGGATAATCAAAGGTGCGCTAAATTGTCAAAAAACGAACGGTTTTTTATAACCGTATGGAAAGGCTTTATAATTTGGCTGTAGCTTATCCAACCGACCCGACCAAAGTAGGCGGTTTTAAATCCAGAATGGAAGGTTTTTCTGCTTCTGCAGCGTCTTTTGAATCCCTCCACTTAGATATTATTTGTTTATCAAAATATTCTGTCCATGATAAGGAACATAACCCTTTATAAGATAGGGGAGGCGTGGTATAGTTAATCACCTGGGATACATGATCATTGCTTAATATCTTCTTTCTACTTGACAAATCGATCACTTTTCACTAGAAGATTGAATATTTGTGATGACATGGCAACGTCGCGTCAGAACGCATCAAAATATTTCCTTGATCATGATCAAGTATCCCCACAGACTCTGCTCAAGTTAAAACTAAAATAGTATCCATGCTTTTTTATAAATTAAAACAATGCTAAAAGAAACCTTAATATTTACTTATTTTGTTATCAAATTAATAATCACAAAAATACATACCTTTAATGCCAAAATAAACTGTCAAAGCGAGAGGAAAAAAAACTTTTTCTCCCAAGCACACAACATCAACTGTCAAAAAATGGAGGGCTACGGTAATCCATCAAACCATTCCCACCGACCTCCGGAGTCGGTGGGCATTGTTGGCATCAATCGGTGGAATCGATCAAGGATTTTGTAACTCTCCCAATGGACAACATAAAATTTTGCAAACTCTTTTGTTGGTACCGGTGGGTCCACCGATGAATTTAAAAACGCACAAACAATTTTGAATAAGCAAAAAGTGGGTGAGAACAATTGGAATAAAAATAAAGAATACGAAAAAGTTTTGCAAACGCAGAAAAAATCACATATAGTTGCAAAATGCAATGCTTTTCGATTGAAAAATTGTATTTTTAAGGGCTGCTGCGAATATTGGGGTGGAAAAAACATTTGAAGGATCAGTGCATCGATTGCTTGATTAGAAACAAAAAATCATTGGTTTTACGGGCGTCACGTCATAAAAGACTGCGGACAGTGGAGCACATGAGCACGTGCATCCCCATACAGAATAAGGAAGTAATAATAAAATATCTGATTTATATTATTGTTTGTAAAGTTTCCGAAATTTCCTATTATTATCAGCGCTGATTATTATGGCACCGCGATGAACCTCTGCTTGATGTCGCGGAACAGTCGCACATGCGATGAAGTAGGTGGAGCCTAGCAGGATATATGTATGTTTTCAGTGGGCGAGCTCCGGGGATATCGCAAATTTCAATAGAGAAAGGCGCACACATTTGGTGTGGCGCAACCCACTAAGGGCAACCTACAAAAAAAATTCACTGTCAATTTTTCAAACTTGTGAACCTCTTCATAGATCACGAGCCGCCACTGCATGCGGGTCTTTCTTTCCTGTGGAGTTTTATCGGTCTGGTGCTATTCCATCACAAATATTCTTGACGAAATACACGTATTCGTAGCTAGGTACGAATACTGCAAATGTTTGGTCATCGCCTCCACCATAAAATCAGACCTCGTTCGAAAAATGGCATAAATAAGGCAAAAATGCAATACCTTTTGGCTTTGTTTTGAACGCGTTAGGTATAAGTATACATATGCATTTAAAAATTAGCTAAAAGTAGACACTTAAAGTTGCACAAATAGAGAGTGCTTAATCGTAATCGTATCTCAGTACGCATGCTCAGAACGGGCACGTCGTATAACAGCGACTACGTCTAACCTATTTCTCTTTTATTTTGAATTCTTTCATTTATTTAACTGGGATTTCAGGAGCAGAAAATGAAGGACAGGATTGACGTTTGACGAATGACGTATATTCTTTGGTTCTGCTTGGTTACAATATCACAGAATAGTTTACAGTCTTTATTGAAAGCTACAACAAAACATAAAAGCCTCAACTAGAGAAGAGTCATGTGACATCTCCCTTTTTTAAAGTTTAGAAGATTTATTTTATTTTTAAAAATGCACTAAAACACTTTAATAAAAAATTTACATTCAGCTGAAGAAATTTAACAGTAATGTACAGTTATTATCTTAATAGCTCCAAATTAAGACAAATTGTAAATGTATGTAATTTGTTATCATAAGGTTAATAAATGCAATAAATAATATTTATAGTAAATAACGAGTTTCAATTATCCACAGTTTACATTAGGCCTTAAAACTCTTGTTAGTTTTATTAGTTTAATACACGTCAATCTAACTTATCACAGTTATTATTGTAAAAACAGTGTTTTTATCACAGTTACATAAAAATAGTATAAAGACAACAGACAAACATTCATGTAACAAACAGATTCGTCAAATTATCATTCATCCCCTTTTTTATTTTTGAAATTAAAAAGAAAAATTACAAACTTTATTTTGTACAAAGCTTGTTAAAAGTTGAAAATTGATTTTTAAGTTTTTTCAAGAAGAAAATTTTGAATTTTGGAAGATTAAATGGAAATAGCAATTAATTAAAATACTACTCAAAAAAAATGTGGAAAAATTAACAGTTGACACTGACAGGCTCCTGAAAGAATTTTGAAGAATTGTTATGTAGTTATGCACAGAGCTTTTTGACAATATGTTTTGTCTTTTTTAACAATCTGTATTATTAAAGAAAAATAAAAACTATTTACGTTGTATGTATTCAATGTCTAACTTCACAAAATCTGAATTTTTAAAAGACGACCAAATCGACTGGTTTTGAATCCAAGAGTTGTTTTTTTTTTAAACAGAATTTTGAGTTTCTAAATCTGAAATTTAAGTTCTGGAGTTTGAAATTTTAGTCTCTATGATGGGACTCGTAGAATCAGAAGAATTTGAATTTTCAGTCGAAAAAGCCTCTTGGTTAAAAGATTTGTTAAGTGAGTGAAAGCTACTTTCAAATTCCGTAAAATTTGGAGTTTTTTTAGGTGAAACTTTCCTTGAGTTTTCAAGAGAGTCGTTTCTAGTGCTAACTACATTTGTACATGGTTTTTCGTTACAAAAATTGTCATGTGTCACCAACCTGTCATGCCGAGAAGATTCAGCGTCCTGAAGTTTCCCCAAGCTTCTCTCCTGAGTGTCGCAAACTGGAAGATATTGACATTTTAAGCTTTGTGGTGAGTTTTTTGAGGTGTATTTGGGTGGAACTTCCCTCTGCTGATCTGAAACTCTATCCTGCAATCTACATTTTTTTATAAAACGCCTATTTCTAATTAAAACAGAGCCATTAGCTAACTGAATTTGATAAGAACCGATACCTACTTTTTTGATAATTTTTGCATCCGACCAAATGTCACCCGGTCTTAGTTGAACCTTAACCTTTGAATTATTTTTTAAAGAAGATAGTGACTTTACTTTTTTATCATACAAAGATTTTTGCTTTTGTTGAGAAGAGTCTATGTAATGGTCATAACTACGTCTGTGGAAACTGCTCCTAACAAATTTTGATTTTACCGTTGGTAAAAGATGTCTGAGCATTCTATTATTTAAAATTACGGAAATTAGGAGAATGTTTGCCATCCACTGGTGTATTTGTCAAGTTTAAAATTGCTAAGAAAGGATCTTGATTTTCATGAATGCATTTTTTTAAGGTATTTTTGATCGTCTGAACGAAACGTTCTACTTGACCGTTACTCTGTGGATATCTTGGAGATGAAACGATATGCTCAAACTCCCATTGAATGGCAAATTATTTAAATTTTTGACTGGCAAACTCTGGGCCGTTGTCTGACATTACTTTTTTAGGAATTCCTTGTCTAGAAAATACTGATTTCAGTTTATGAATTATATTTTTAGATGATAAATCCCTATTTAAGTTAATTACTTCGAAAAATTATAGAATAATATAATATAATATAATAATATAATAATCAACGATTAAAAGATAAACTTGACCATTTAAACTACTTTTGACCAAGGCATTTTCTCAATGCTGTGCGAAATCATGGACTCTGGCTGCTGTGATTTTGAGTATGTAACGCAGGTGCTACAAGCCAGTATTAGGTCCTGTATTTGTTTGTTCATACCAGGCCAATAAAATGATAGATTTGCTCTTTGAATAGTTTTGTTAATGTCTTAGTGACTGCTGGAGTGTAATTTTGTGAGAATTTCCCTTCTTAGAGATTGAGGAACGATTAAACGAGTGTCTCGAAAAAGTAAACCTTTAATTTCTGTTATTTCGTGCTTAAATTTGTAAAAAATCTTAATGTTTTCTGGCACTTTATTTATTGTATTAGGCCAACCCTTGTGTATTTGATTTTTAAGTGTCTGAAGGACTGAATCTAAATTGGTTTCTCTTAAAATTTGGTCTTTTTTTCTTCGGTTGTGTTTAAGTGTATTAAGCAAACTTGCGCCTCTATCTCTAGATCAATATTTTCATCAAAAATTTTGTCTTTTTCGTAAGTCCTTGAGAGAGTGTCAGCTAGAAATAGTTGTTTTCCAGGTTTATAGACTAGATTGAAGTCATACTTTCTTATCTGAACTAACATTCTCTGAAGCTTCGGAGGACACATATTTATAGGTTTTTTAATGATACTTAACAAAGGTTTTTTTGAAAACAAAATATATTGGGAAAAGTGCGTCACTCCGAAAAAAACGCACATAAGTTCTTTCTCTATCTGCGAGTATCTTGTCTGGGTTTCGGTGAACGCTCGAGAAGCGTGAGCACATGGCCGACCCTCCTGCATAAGCACGGCACCCATCCCACTTTTCGAACTGTCTACCGAAATCGTTACATATTTTTTTATATCAAAGAATTTAAGACAGGGACTTTTACAAAGAATATTTTTTAGTTCTTGAAAAGCTTTTTCTTGAGATTCTTCCCATTGAAATACATTGTTTTTCTTGATTAACTGTCTTAATGGACTGGTTTTTTCACTCAAATTTGGTATAAAACGACCAATGTAAGTAAGAACACCGAGAAACCCCGGTGATATCGGTACGCCTGGGCATATTTTTTAAAGCCTCTATTTTAGTTTCGTCAGGTTTTATACCTTCGAAAGATATTTTGACCCCCATATACTTTACCTCTTTAAGACCAAATTTACATTTGTCTTTATTAAATTTAAGGTTGAATTTTTCAGCCCTTTCGAGAACCAGCTTTAGTTTTTGTCGTGTTCAGCTTGATTTCGAGCCCCGATACATAAATCATCGACAAATATTTTTACCCCCTTTATGTTATCAAAAATCTCTTGCATGCGCTCCTGCTAAACTTCCGGTGCACTCGTTAACCCATAGGGAAGTCTCAGAAATCTATATCTGCCGAAGATTGTCGAAAATGTACAAATTCTGGCACTTTCCTCATCAAGAGGAACCTGCATGAACCCTTGCGTACAGTCTAAAGTACTAAAAAAAGTGCACCCTGAAAATTCTTCAGTAAGAGTCTCTATAGTTGGTAATTTTAAAAAATGACGTTTAATTTGGAGGTTAAGGTCTCTAGGGTCTATACATAACCTTAGTTGTCCTGTCTTTTTTCTGACAATGACTACCTAACTAAAAGCAGGACATTTGCCCTTTTCGTGAGACAGAGAACACTTCCCACAAACGTCTCTACCACCATTACCAAATTTTTTATAGCCCTTCCTTTTGAAATCCCTATTTTTCTGAGAATTATTACTATTACTACTTTTATTTTTATGTTTAAAACCACGTTTTTTTAACAAAATCAACTTCTCTTGAAGAAAACGAAGAAGAAGAACCCCCATTGGTTATAATTCGGTTTTTATCTTTAACACTTGCCGTTGTTATGCACATTTTTATAGCATCATCAAGTTTTGTCTGCTTGTAATAGTTTTTCTCGCAAACTTTCTGAGCGGATCCCACAAGTCAAAAGATCTCTCACCAGACTATCCTTCAGGTCTCCCAACTCACATGAGAGTGATAATGTCTTTATAACTCGGTGATGTATTGATCGATAGTTTGATGTTCCGCCTGCCTTGCTGTGAGAAACCTATGCCGCTCGTAAGCTAAATTCTTTCTGGGATTAAAATGCTGGTAAAACTTTTTATACAAAATTTTAACCTTATCCTGCTCATTATCTTCAAATTCGAAAGTATTCAAAATTCTCATACCTTCTTCTCCTACTAGCGTCAACAACTGCACACATTGAGTCCTCTTCTTTTTTATTTATCTCGGTGGCAATGAGATAAGTTTGGAACTTTTGCTTCCAGAAGAGCCAATTCTCGTTCAGGTTCAAAGTGCTTCAATACGGGCGTGACTGGTTGGCGTTGGTCGAGTAAGTGAGGTTAGGTGTGACAAATTCTCAAAAAAGTAATCATCCGGCCTGGATGATTGCGGATTTTGTTTTCTTACCCTCGGGAGAGTATTTTCTTCTACGAATGCGCCATCTTTTATTTTTAATTATTTAATTACTTTAATTTATTTAACTGGGATTTCAGGAGCAGAAAATGAAGGACAGGATTGACGTTTGACGAATGACGTATATTCTTTGGTTCTGGTTGGTTACAATATCACAGAATAGTTTACAGTCTTTATTGAAAGCTACAACAAAACATAAAAGCCTCAACTAGAGAAGAGTCATGTGACAATTTTTACGATCACCCTTGCAGTATTCGTACGCAGCTATCATATCCTAACTATTTTCCATTCTATTGCCCTCTCACTTTTTTCGACAAGGAAGGAAATAGAAGTGAGCGGCAAGAAGTAAAGCTGTGCATCAAGCACTAAACAAGAATTGGTTTGGTTACGTCGTACGTTGTACTATAGTTACTATTGTTCTTTTCTTTTAATTGCATCTGTCTGAAAGAGATAAAGCTTACCAGAAAATTTTCCCTCTGCACCCCTCTGCCCATGAAAATAGAAGTTGTAGTATGCTGGATCTTTCTTAGCCGAATGCATTTAGAAAAAGAGAAGAATAATATGAATTTTTTTGAATTGAATTGAAAACAAATTTATTAAACCAATAGAAATATAACAAATTTCTAAAGTTATATTATATTAATGTATAGGTACGAATTTTTGTGAAAATTATATTTGTATATTTAAACAGATATAGTAAACTCAACTTAAAAGAAAGAAAAGTGTTGTTTTATTCTGACTTTGAAAGTTTTTAATGCTATTGTTTTTAAATGTTGAGGAAGTTTATTATATAAATTAACGCCTACTTTTCACAATAGGTAAATTTAAATATTTGTTTTCTCTGGTCATATAATTGTGTATCTGGTTTCTCACTGTAAATGTTAGGCTAGAGTGTCTGGTATTGTTGATTACTTCGTGTATAAATAAGCAGGTTTGTTCTTTGTAAATTGTTGATAGAATTTTAAGAGTAAGGTAAAACTCTCTGCTAGGATATCTTGGCATCAATCCATAGATATTTTTAATTGCTTTATTTTGTAGAGTCATTATTTTTTTCATATATTTTTTACATGTGGAAAACCATATTAAGCACAAATACTGCAGTTTACTATGAATTAAGGCAAAATAGACCTCTCTAATCAACTTTTTTGGTATACCGTAACTCAACCGTTTCAATATTCCTACAGGAGAGCGTATTTATTTAACTATTTTTTGCATGTGTTTCTCCCATGACAGACTTTCATCTAAGTAAAGGCCAAGATATTTTGTTACATTAGAGTAATTTAACTCAAGATTCTCTACCTGAATACTATTCGAATCTATATTTCTAACGCTTTTACCTATAAACATGTAAGAATATTTTTCTATATTTAGTGTCAATTTGTGTGCGTTTAGCCACTTTGTTAAAAATCTTTAGATCATGTTTTATATTTTCAGTTATTTCAGCTTTAGAGTTACCATTATAGACCGGTAAAGTGTCATCAGCGTAAAGCTTAATATTTACCTTTTAGTTCGAGATTAGAAATGGAATTGAAAAACAAGGTACTCGCAGTTAACTATGCTTTTGGTACTCATGACTCCATTCACAAAAACGCTTTGACTTCTGTGTGATATATAGTTTTAAAAAATCTTCTGACAGATGCCTCCGACTCCAATCATTTCCATTTTTTTTTTAATAATAAAGCATGATTACCCGTGTCAAACGCCTTTCAAAGATCCAGCGACACCATAGCGCATTTAAATCCTTCATTAATTTTTTCTTGTATAAATGTTACCGTGTCTGCGGTTGCTGAGTATGCGTCACTGGATCCCGAAAGCCATACTGGATAAAGGAACTTAATTTTAGTAACCTTATATTAATAAGCTTTTCCAAAAGTTTGGAGAAAGATGGCAAGATTGATAAAGGCCTATAGTTATTTCTTAACTGTCTGTCTCCGTCTTTATACAAAGGAATCACTCTTGCAACTTTGCACCCCTCAGGTATGTCACCTTTTTCAAAACAAATATTTGCCAGTCTACAGAACCCTGGAGCCACCTCATTTTGACAAAACTTGATTGAACGTACCTCTATTCCATCAATTCCAGTAGCTTTATTTGCATCCAAGTCTCTTATAAGCGCATTAATTTCTTGTTCATTTGTTGGGTGCATGAACATATTGCTGTTAGAGTAACATTGAAACTGCATGTCTATAGGCTCGTCTGGTAGGACCTTAGCAACATTTGTAAAGTACTTTTTGAAATCTTCACTAATCATAGATTTATTGTCCAGGATCTTACCATCTTTATTAATAGATGAGAGTTCATTTTCAGTTTGATGACCTACTGATGTGTTAGATATAATTGAGTTAATCAAACTCCATGTTTTTCTAGAGTCAGATTTTACGTTTTTAAACAGTTTATTATAGTAAAGATTTTTCGTTTAATGCAGCTTTTGATACTCCTTACTGTTTCTGTGTTTGTTGTTTTCATTTGAGGATTATTAGGTAGTTGTTGTATTTCTCTTGTTGTTGTATTTTCTAAGAAAATTTGTTAGTTCCTCTGTCCACCAGGGATTTGTGAGCATTTCAGCTTAATTGTCTTTTTCTGTATAGTTGTATTGCAAGTAAAACAGTTTTCTAGTTTATTGTATACTGTGTTCACTTCTCTAAGTTCCAGGTTTAGGTTATTTAGGGAAACAAGTGATTTTTTTATTTCTGTATAATCTATGTGTTTTCATGTATTACTTTTGTTTTAGATGTTGATCTTACTATGAACATAGACTTGTATATCATTATCACTCATGTCATGATTAATTACAGATAAAGAGTTGTTTGTCATGTGTTGACACTGAGTTGTTTGTCATGTGTTGACAGAGATCTAAGAGGCCCTCTTGTTGGTATACTTGAGTTGACCAACTGGACAGCATATAAAAAGGTTTTGGTACTGTTGCATAATATTACTATTTTTGTAAAAACGTTGCCGTAATTAGGGGCAATATGTTAACCAAGGAAAAATAGTCTAAGTGGTTCTTTGTTCAACACATTGCTCTTATGGCAACGTTTTTCTAAATTTGTTCAATAACCGTTCAAGACAAAAATAACATATGGTATATTTTTGGAATCAGGAAGAAAAGATCTATCGAAGTTTTAAAAAATATACAGGGTGTTCCATTTAATATAAGAAAGTTGATGTCAAATTTTGACATATTGAATGACATTTGACAACATCTGTCATGTGGGTTAGAAGGCTTTTAAAAAAATATAAAACTTTTGTATTTAAACTTCTCCGATTAAACGAACTTCTTGTGAAGTTCTAGCGAAATTACATATATGTTTCCCCGTCCGTAGATATCACACACTTGTTAGTTCTGTCAGATGAGTTCAGTGACCACAATTTTTGTAGATGAAAATTTTACTGGTTGCTTGTACTATAATCATGCCTAACTTGCCTTCATTCTAACCTCACATTTCATTCAAATTTGAAAGTATGGAAAAAACAACTTAGGGCTGGGATACTTTTATTAAAATATGTTTAATAGAGCTGATGTAGTAATTTATTTTTAAGGGTGGGTTTGTGAAATCTACGGACGGGGAAACCTATATGTAATCCCGCTAGAACTTCACAAGAAGTTCGTTTAATCGGAGAATTACATTACGGTTTCCCCGTCCTAGGATATAACACACTTGTTAGCTCTTCAAATAAACATAAAGCAAAGAGGTCAATTTGGGGAGTACCAAAATGTTTTGTAATTCTATTAAAAACATCAAAATTTAATTCATATTCTATTTCGCTATTAGTTTTTGTATTAAGTAAGGCATATAATATATTTTAATTTTTATTCTTTTGCTTTGAGGGAGGGAAATGGTCATCTTTTTGCTATCAAACAAAAAACCTAAGTAAGCACACACATTTGAGGGTTATAAAACACTTTATAATTTATAACAAAGCCTAAGGATTCCAAAAGAGATAATGTTTCCTTAGTTTGTTTTTTGCAAATATTAAAATCATTATTTACAATTAAAAGGTCATCAAGGTATAGGACACATCTGATTCCATCCCTTCTTAATTTTGATATTATTGGTTTCATAAGCTTGGTAAAAAGAAATGTTGCTGAAGAGAGTCCAAAAGGAAGTGCACAGAATTTGTAAACAATGTCTTGGAATTTAAAGCAAAGAAAATTCCTGTAAGATTTGTGAATAGGTATTGTATAGTATGCCTGTTTAAGATCTATTGTGCACATAAATGCATCCTTTTCTATTAATTTTAAGGCTGTGCGGTAATCTTCTATCTTGAAATGAAAATCTCTTAAGAAACAGTTTAACTTTTTTAAATTTAGGTTGAACCTGGGCTTCTTGTCTGGTTTTTTAATTAAGAAAAAAGGGGATAAGAAATAATTTTCTGATTGATTAACAACTTCTAAGACTTTTTGTTCCAGCATCTTGTCTATACAATTCAAAATTAAAGGGATATGTGAGTTCTCTAACTGGTTATGTTTTACCATAATATGGCCTACAGGTGGCGTTTTAATAAAAGGTAACTTATAGCCCCTAACCCCTCTAAAATAAATGTTTCCCCTGCAAAATTTTCAAAAATCTGTAAGTCTAACTCTATTTCCAGGACGGGTGACTCTGATTTTCTATTTCTCTTCTCCACCAGTTCACTCATATTGTATTCCTCTCTGCTTATTGAACTCCTCCACAAATATCCGGAAGCATTAGAGTCTGAGTTTCTTTGTGGAGAGTCAATGGGAGAAGGGCTCTTTCTAAAATGTCTTGGACTTATGTCTTGATGGCATTCTGCATAATCCTTGTTGTGTTGAGAATCGCTGTGGCGTCGCGCCCTTGTTTTATTTTCTGACAAATTGCTGAGGCATCGCGCCCTGTGTTTTTCTCTTGGCGAATACTCATCATGAGCATTATTTTGTGAAGGTACGCTAGGGCATCGCGCCGTCTTTCTTTTAATGACTGCTCATCATGAGTTTTATGCTGTGGAGATACACTGGGGCACCCTGTACCTAATAGTTCTGTCAAGCGCGTACGTCGCTAAAAGCCCCCCATGACACATGCGCGGATAAAATAAATGAAAATGGTCAATTTAAAATAAAAAGTGAGGGAATTTCAAATGTTTTAAAAGTGAGCATACTTTTAAAGCGAATATCTCAAAAACGAATCGATAGATTTTCGAAATTTGTTGTAAAGACACTTAAGAGACCTTCAAAACAAGGTATCACTCGACCCATTTTTGTATTCAAAATATAGGGGTAAAGCCTACCCCTCGAAGTCGATGGGTGCTACAAAAATTTTAAGATAGCCAATAAGCGTCCCCCTCGAATAAAAAATCAACATGTCTGAGGATTTGTCCAAAATCAGACTAAATACTTGAAAACGCCTCTGTTTTGTTTTCGTTGATACACACTGTCTATGAAACGAAACATTTACTAAAACAAATTTTACTTTTGTAATTTGACGTTAAAGACATTGACACTAAATTTTGTATAACAGAATTAGAAATAAATTCCCAATGCCCATAGTGAAGTCTTTTTTATTTACTAAATTTTGTGACAAATAAAATTTTTCCAATTTTTATTTTTGATGTGAGCTAAATTTTAGTATATTGTAGATTTCAACATTTTGGGTAAAAATCCGCTGAAAATTCAATTTTACCGTTTATACAAAAATTCATAGAGGTGGGTTCCATTTAAACTTGAACTTAAAACAGAAATAAAACATAAAACAATATTTTGGACAACACTTCTTTTAGCAACCTTTCTGTTTTTTATAAATGCAACATTTTTGTCTTTGTGATAAAAGTGACAGGAAAAATTAAATTTTGGCTTACCTTTTGCAGTTTTTATTTGTTTATTTAGTTTAGGTTTAGCAAGACTTTTTATTTACTTTATGTTATTACTTTATTTTATTTATTGCAGTGGTGACTTGATACTGTATATTATATAATTCCAATAAAAAAAAACATATTTTACCTGCTGTCTAAACATTGTTGATGTGGAATAAAATCTTAAGGCAAAGGAAAAGAAAATATAAATTTAAAAGATTTTTCGATGTTGCCAATAAAATCGTCGGTTTAAAGGCAAAATCGAGTTAAAAAGATTTTCAATTTTGTATACATAAAATTAGTGCTAATACGAAAATTGTATCTGTCTCTATTGTTTGCACGAATAAAATAAAATACGAAAAAAAGTGACTTAGTCGATTTTGCCTTTAAACCGACGAAATATAAATAAACATTAATAATATTTTACGATAAGAAAAGGCCACAATTTACTGACAAGTTGTCCTTTTTGGAGCGTTTGATGGAACGGGGGTGTCTCATGAAGGTATCTAGACGTAACAAAACTCAGTTTTCGTCATAGTTCTTGGTATATTTGCTCCACCCTTTACAGTGTTATCCATTATAAACCTCAAGAAACGTTTTTTACTATTGGTCAGAAAGTTCAGACAAAAAGAAAATTTTAGCGCCCTAATTAATTTACCGACAAGATTTGTCGCGTAGAGGGCAAAGAATTTCTTTATGCTCAAAAAGATTGAGCTTGACTTGAACCGACGTCAAATAAATTCGCGAATTTCTTCATGGATTTGACCAAAATCCACCCCGTTGTCAGTGTAAAATAGGTATTATAGAAAATGAAGGGAAAATTTTAGCGCCCTAATAAGTTTTTAGTAGTGGGGAGATCTTTGAAGACTACTGCGGCTTTAGAAACCTTAGGTAAAAAAAAGGTTTTTAAGGCCGCAGTAGGCTTCAAAGATCTCGCCACTACTAACAAATGAATCGTACGAAAGGATTTCCGAATAGCCAGTCAAGACCACATGTCCTCGATAGCTCAGTTGGTATAGAGCATTAGACTGGTATTCTAGAGGTCCCGGGTTTAAATCCTGGTCGAGGAAAAACTTTTTTCTGATTTATTCCCTCGCCCTTTGCCCTCTACTTAGTTGTATATTAGTTGGAAATTCGGCATCTGACACGCTATATGTCGTGTATCGTTGTTTGATAGATAAATAGAAATTTTGTACAGCTAATAATAATCGTGAATGTGTACCTCCTTGTCTTTATTACATCTCTAGATTTTTAAAGCCTCAGTAGGCTTTTAATAAAAGTCACGTACCTGTACCTATGACAATTTTTTAAAATTGAGTAGATGCCTATTGCTTGAGCTCTTGAACTGTTGGGAGGGGAAAGGAGCGGTTTAATAGGTGTTGAGTTAGCGTATACGAAACAAAAATACTTATTTCTAAAAGCAAGTCTCATCTAGTCTCATTTGCAGATTTTACACTAAAATGCTATTTTTTATGCGTTTCAAATGTTGTTGGCAAAAAAATTGCTTAAAATTCGACAAAATTGTTACAATATTCAATATTGGTATAGCGCCGCAGGCAAAAACTTTGACAAAATAAAACATTTTCTTTAAAAATTTTGATCTCTTAGGTTTTTTGTAAAATATTTTGGAAAAAGTATATTGGGTTAGGTGCCAAGAAGGGGTAGGTTGCGGTGGTTTTATAGCTCTCCCTGGGGCCCTTGATCATGATTAATTTATTGTAGATTGGGCTGGACCTCATGGGGGGGATTTAATCCCAACCCCCCACCCTCCCCCCCTGGCTACGCCACTGCCACTACCACTACTAACAAATGAATCGGACGAAAGGATTTCTGAATAGCCAGTCAAAACCCCATGTCCTCGATAGCTCTGTTGGTAGAGCATTAGACTCTGGTATTCTAGAGGTCCCGGGTTCAAATCTTGGTCGAGGAAAAACTTTTTTCCGATTTATTCCCTCACCCTTTGCCCTCTACGCCACAAATCTTTTCTATTATAAAAAATTATTGTCACGAATATGAGATGAATTTAAGAGTCTTATACAGGGTTCCTAAGATTTTCCTTAGGGATAGGATTTCAATAAATCAAACAGACATGGCATAGAAAGTTCTGCGCGCACAAAAGAAACAGGTATATATAGCAATGGTGCCGGTTTCGTATTATCTCCGGACTGCTTTCATGAGAAAAAATTGTCGGCACTCTTTCATTGTGAGCTTAAATCATAGTTGCAATAATAACCGTTGACAAGATGTCTGCAAATTCCGCTAGATGGCAGCCACACCATGAGATGATCGAGGAAAAACTAATTAAAAATTAGATGTTTTCAGGTCCAAACCACAGCTTTTTCTTGCTTAAAGGAGGCGGCAGGGTCCATTATTTACGATACTGAGCGATAAACTCGTGAGGTTGTTAACATTAGAAAGAAATATCTTCGCTTTTAATTAAATTTTTTTCCATTCTGTTCTACTAGTGACATCTATCCGGAAACGGCCAAACCATGCAGCTAGCACTAGCAGCCAAAGAAATCAATAAACGGCGCTGTTTTTCCTGCAGAGCTTTTTGCTTGCGATATTATTGATTTTAAATAAAGCTGGCCCTACACTACATTTGATATTTTCGGGGTTTTTTATGACATGATCTCGAAACATGTAGCGAACCAATTCTTCAAAACTAGCGGGAGGGTAAAAGCGAAAAATAAGGGGCTGCCAATATTTGTAACACCCAAAAAGGGGTGAAAAGATTTATTTTGCTCTGTTTCTTTACAAAAAAATGTTTTTTTTTACGAAAAACTTGAGCTCTGCCCCTTTTTTTATTTTTTTCTTCAACTTTCTCGAAATTTTCGTCATACCGTAGAAAAAAATTATTTCCTTCATGGTCATACTCTACTTTTATTCGAAAAAATTTAGAAACAGAGACGGGATCAGTTTTCCTAAAATGGGGGATCTTGGTTTCGAGTGAGAAGATAAAGGGCGCCGCAGGCAAAAATTTTTCAATTAAATTAGCCGGACGCAAAAATGTTAGAAAAACAAAGCACGAAATAAAAATGGCGCCGCTTACAATTTTTTTTCAAAAATTACGTACTTTCGGGAACGAAAAGAAATAGGTCTAAAGAGTATAATTTTTAAGAAAAAAATGTCAATTTTCTCGCTCTCCTCCACTGGGACTACAGGAACCGTGCACAAATTACGTAATGGTCATAGGGGGGAGGGGGGTTACAAAACGTTACGTAGAGGGGGGGGTTCGACAGCGTTTGCATTTGTGTGAAACTAAGAAAATTTGGAATGAAAATAAGTGAAAAATTTTTTTTTGGGGGGGTAGTGGTCTTGAAATGGTTACGTAATATTAAGGGAGTGGCATGCCAAACCGTTACAAAACATTACATAGGGAGGGGCTCAAAAATTGGTAAAGTCACCGTTACGTAATTTGTGCACGGCCCCACATCTGACTGTTCCTCCTTTTTGATTTCGAATCAAAGTGCAAAACCCGGGTTGGACGTTCGAAGGCGTCAACCCGTCCTATTTGCTTGATAAAGTTTCTACGGAAATATCTCAGTCGATTTCTCCGGCCGTGTATGAACGCTTTAGGTTAGGCATTTGCATGTATCTCAGTCTCCAGCCTGTAAACAGTGCGTAAGGACAATGGTTACAAAATGAAAAGCCGAAAAATATTTTTTTTACGATATCTTTCATCAGTTTGGTATTAAAGTCGAGCAAAAACAATTTTTATTCCAGTCCTAAAGGTATGAAAATGGAAAACATTAGAAAACAACAACCTGGAATGGATTTACTACGTGTATGTGCCCCATGTGCCCTAATGTGCTTTTCCGTTTGTCTGCGTCTTATACACGGCTGCTTGGCCCCCTAAGGATTTGCTTAGGAACCCTGTATTATTATCGTAAATTATTTTTTAATGTTCAATTTTCAGCATTTTTGACATTCAGTAACTTGAAAACTGTATGATATCAAGCACTAGTGTGTGATATTGTTGGAAAGGTCTTTTGACAAAGTAAATAGAGTGGTAGGTCATGCAATATACAGGGTGTTACATTTAAAATAACGAAACATTTCTCAGTGGCGTAGTCAGGGAGAGGGTTGGGATTAAAACGCCCCCCTAGAGGGTCCAAGCAAACCTACAATAAATTAATCATGCAAGGGCGTCAGGTCGGGGGCGTCAGGGAAATCTATAGCCCACCTCCCTCACTTTTTTGACCCTTTACTCCGGTTTGTGACGTGTGATTTGGTGTGACGTCTTAAATTTAAAAAGTTTTGCCTGGCGGCGCTATGACGTCATTGATTGTTACAATTTTAGTTTAATTTTAGGCAATTTTTATCAACAGCATTCAAAACGTGTAAAAAATGATATTTGGCAAACAAATTATGTATACGGAAGTTTTTTTTTAAATGGCCACTTTCCAAAATTTGATGCAAAAAAATAAAAGTTGAAATCAAGCAAAAATAAAGATATCGCAGGTCTTGTTAAGGTTCTAACTTTACTAATTTCACAAAAGCACCAAATAATATTTGTTTTTTTTGCTGGAGAAGCAGTTTTCTGAGGTCATGTCGTTTTTTTTGTAATCGTCTGAAACACCCATATTTTCTGGCTGTAGGAAAATAAAGACCACAGTTTACTCTCCTGCAAGAATTTAAAATAAAGTTCAACCAATAATTTTTTAAATTAAATTAAATGTTGTAAGTTTTCTGGGAAAAAATAAAAATATTATCTATAAATAATACATTTTTGTATTTTTTGAGAATTTTTGCTTTGCTAGTTGAACTACATCTCACGATCTGACCAAAAAAGACGTTTGTTCGACTTTTTGATACGTACCTTACTGGATAAAATAAAAAAAAATATTCATAAATATAGGAAAAATGACACATAGAAGGCGATTGAATTTTATACGTCAGGCGTTTCGGACGATTACACATTTGTTTCGGACAATTGCGTTAGGCGATTTAATGTAAAATAAAAAATGGAAATAAAGAACTAAAATTTTTTATTTTTAAACATGTTCTTCGGGGATTTTTCTTCCGCTTTGCACGTGAACTTTAACTGAAATTTTAATTTTTTGTGATTTTTTTTGCTGATTAATTTCTATTGTTTTAATTTTTTAATTTTTTTTTGTTTTGTATTTTTTCCAACAGCAAAAGAAATAGTATACTTTATAATGATTCAAATTTTTTTCCAATGTTTTTTAAAAAACAGACACGTTAAGGAGATACGGACCGTAAAAAAAACCCTGCAATAGGTAAAAAAAGATGACTCAATAATTAAGAAAAAGAAGAACTTTAAAAAATATCAGGACAGAATCCTCTTTAAAATGCCAGAAAAAAACCGTTTAATTTAATTTTTTTTTTTAATTTCCTACTAAATTATTATCAAATATTTTTCTTATTATGAGGTATGACTTTAACCAATTTCCTTTTTTTTTTTCTTTTATTCGAACAAGTTGTCACAAAAAAAATGCGCGATTAGATGCTCTGTATCTCAAAACAGGGGATATCTGGCTCCCACTTTAATAGTTTATTACATAACAAAGACAGTGCCAAATTTTACGCGTGTTTGGTTAGAAAGTCACTTTCTTACGAGTTATGTACGCTATTTTTCCTACGAACACTCAAGCCTTGTACTATTTTCTGTAATTATTTGTACAAAATGGGTTGAATCAAACGTTCATTGAACAAATTTGCGTGCGTAAATGTATTTTTCCTACTAGTGTGCGGAAAATTCACTTTTCCGCACTGTTTTGCGTGCGAAAAATGCTCTTTTCCGCACTAGTGCGGAAAAGTTAACTTTATGGTACTTTTCCGCACTAAACCAAAAATAAAAAAATAAATATATTGCTATATTTAAAAAAAAATTCTTTTTTGTGTTAGGTAAACATTTTAGTCATGATAAATAAAGAGTAACATTTTTAAAATTCCTTTTATTGAGTTAATTTAATACTTAAGTCAAGCGAGTAGAAAAACAATTGTTCCTAACACGTGCGACAACCTTTTTTTTCCGCAATTAACTACTTGACAGACCTCCGCTGCACGTCGTTCCGTCAACGGCAGTTGCGTGCGGAAAAATCGATTTTCCGCACTTGTTAGGAAAATAGGTATTTCCTACGAGGAGCATGCGAAAAAGTCACTTTTCCGCACGATTTTTACTTTTCAACACTATTTTTAATGTAACGCACGATTTTCACTTTAATGGACAATATATTTTAATTCAAAATATTATATACATAAAAATAATAACTATTTCTACGACCGTGCGGGAAACTCCACTTTCCCGCACGGATTTTAGTTAGGAAAGTGTCACTTTCCTGCACTGAGTGCAGGAATGAATTTACCCCGAGACATTCTCGCACTGAGTGCGGGAAAGTGTTTTTCTCGCAGTCGGATTTTTTATTATCGACTTTTTCTTTTTGATTAGTCGTAGAGAAAATATTGATCCTAACTCATGCTCCGCTCCGCTTCTTTTGGGTCAACGGCAGTCGCGTACGGGAAAGATTAGCTTTCCGCAGTTCTTAGGATAATAACTATTACAACAATCGTGCGGGAAAGTAATGTTGACAGGTCCACCTACCTTTAACGTCCGTTTGACGTATACTTTTCCAGCTCGTAGGAAAATGACTTTTTTTTTGTTGTAAACTCAGACATCGCCAATGAAAATGTTTGCAAAAAGTATATTTTATTAAAAACTTTAATTTTTTGTTCAACTGTATCTTTTAAATTGAAAAACATACTATGCATGTACATACATGTAGGTAGTGTAATTGTCTGAAACACAACCGTAACCGTCCGAAACACTCATAAATGATGTTTCGGATGCTTACATTTCGTTTCGGACAATTACGGTTCTTAACATTTTGGATAGCGGCAACCTTGCCATTTGCTATTTATATAATTTTTTGACGTTATAATAATTCTTTTTCCCGACCCTTTTGTCCAAATAGAGTTTTTTTTGTTTATTCGTCACAGTATCGTAGCAATTTCATGTTTCGGACATTACAAGTTTTTTTGTGACAACTATGTAAATATATATTTCTTTTAATTACTAATGATAACACATAAAAAACAAATACTTACCGGCAAAATTTACCACCCACTTGTTCGCCTCAAAAGCTTTAAGTTAAGAAAATGTCAACGTTGCAACTTCAAATTCAATTTCTTCACAGAAAATTCTGTGGTTTCGGACGATTACAAAAACTCGGTGACAAAATATTTATTTTTATGCTGGACTTAATTTTAAGGCTACTAGTCAAAAAATGATGTTTTAGGATTCTAGAAACTTTAAAGTTTAATTTAATGTATGCCTCTTTATTGTTACCATTTTTAATCTTAAAAATATATGCGTTTCAAAACTAAAAATTCCTGGGGTGACACGTTTCAGACGCTTACATTTGGTGATTCTGAGGTTATTTTCGGTTCCTAAAGAGTGATATTAACCAACTTTTTAAGTGATTCTTATAAAATGGATCATGTTCTCGATTTTTGACCAAAAATTGGACTTATAAAATTACCGCAAATATTTTTTTTTCTTTAGTGACCAAATTCATGTTTTGGCCATTTAAAAAAAAAACTCCCATACCAACGCAATCCACTCTTTCTTGGCATCTAACCCAATTTACTTTTTCAAAAATATTTTACAAAAAACGTTGGAAATTAAAGTTTTTAAACAATTTTTTTTCTTGTTGTTATTAATAAAACTGTGACAATTTTTTTTTAATTTTGAGCATTTTTTTGAGACGCGTAAAAAAGAGCATTTTAGTGTAATTTTCTAAAAAATTTTGCCTACGCCACATTTAAGACTAATTTCGAGAAAAATCTGCAGTCAAGACTAGATCCGTCAGAGAATCCACTCTTGCTTTTCAAAATAAGTATTTTTGTTTTGTACACACTAACCCAACACCTATTAAACCGCCCCGCCCTCCCACTCTTTAGTTCAAGAGCTCAAAGCCCCCATTTTTAAGGGCCACGTGACGTCGATAACCCGATCAGTAAACATCAATAGGGGGGTCCTTACTTAATAAAAATTAGGTAGGTACTAATTTTTATTAAGTGAGGACCCCCCCCCCCCTGTAAACTATAACCAACATAGCAAGCCATGGATATGTATATTCATTGGATATCCATCGGCGTATATACATTCATCCAACATCCATTGGATGTGCAAATGATATTCTTTTCATGTACCTCCAATGAATGTTTCATTTTTATCCCATTTATGAACATACATGAAACGTACCTCCATTGAACATCCAGTAATGTATACATATGTGCTCAATCAATATATACAATGGATATGCATTGATGGAGCTGCAATGGACATTCAAAGGTGATTGGATATATACATATATATATCCAATGTAATCTCTTCGTTAATGCTTTTTGTTTAAACTTCCTAGATCCAATGTAAAAAAGTTTTCTTCAGAAGAGGTTGTTTGTTAATGCGATGTGGGTTTATTTTTCGTTGAGGCGCACCCTATATCCATTTTTTTTTATGGGCATGGAATGTGGATGTGGGGGTAAACTTATGGTGATCTTGTCGTAAAATGTCAAAATCTTAGGATAAGATTTGGTGTGCAATCGTAAGGTTGATAATGATGTGTAAAATTCTATGAATTAGTGACGTACGTTTGTAATTTGCTGTTTTAGGTAAACTCCCCAGGGAAAATATACAGGGTAATTCAGAACGGTTTAGAATTAATTTGGCGGGAACTGTATGTTCAAACATTCTTAACCTCAAACCCAGCGCAACTTAAAATTTTAGAAATTTATGTAATACAAAAATAGCTTTGAACTACTATGTATATTTTACCTGATTAAGGGTCAAGTTGAGGGTCTTATTAAACACAACGCCTTTATAACGAAATACTTTACTTGATCACTAAAATTTACTACGTTCATAAGCTTAGCCATAGATGGTCGATTAATTTCCTTTTGATTATTGCTACGTTTTCATGGGAATTGAGTTCGTTCTGAAAACGATTTCAATCCGATACCGTCCATGAAAACGCCTGTTTTTCCAGTATTGAAATCGATTTCAATCTAGATCCGACCCTGAAAATTTTTAGGGTTGGATCAAGATCGTATTGAGATCGAAATACCGATTTTCCATGAAAACGGGGATTGAATTTACACATGCGTATTGCGTCGGATTACCAGACAGCCGCCAAATTATATTTTATTGCTCTCACTCTTTTTGAGAGAGAGAGAGAGAGAGAAATAGAAGTGAAACTGTGGAACCGGCATTCTAGAATTTGGTGGAGTGTATAGAAAAAAGAAGATTAATAACATAACCTTACTTAAATAACTAAAGATTTGTTTTTTTAAAGACTTTAAAAAAATAATTATGGAAAATAAAAGAAATATTTTCCTCGAAAGTGTATGTGCTATGCACATATGCCAGTCCAGCATTTCTTTCTTCACTTCCACTTGCAAACAGAGTAGTAATTAAAATTAAAAAAAAAATGTGTGGCAAGGGCCAACATCATCTTTCGAATAAAATACATTTTTTTTTAAAAAGTACCAAAACTCTGCTGCTAAATATCAAAATTTGAAAACCGTTTTCAAATCGATTCAAAATCGATTTGAAAACCTGTCATGAAAACTCATGAAAAAAAAGTTTTCAAAACATATTGAAAACGAATTCAATATCCATGAAAACATAGCATATATTTACTAGCTACGCTTAACTGATAAATTATTGCTGATGCTTAAAAATAAATATAAATAATATAAAGTGGGTTTTAAACAACTTCCTATTAGTAAAACATATAGTAGGGTCTCAGAAGAGTCAGACCTCTGTGGTGCCCACGGGCATTTCGCATGCTCCATTGCCGATGGTTGGCAACCTATATGGTAATAATAGGGAATTATTGAAATACGGCCGCACTGGAGAGTGCCCACTTAGCGCCGAGCAGTCTGTGCCTGGCCCTAAAATCGTGCCAAAAAGGCACGATTTACAATTGGTCCTGGTTCTGGTTGAACCAGAACCGCAACCGGTCCTTTCGATTTAAAACAATGACGTCACAGTTGCAACCCGCCCAACTAACAATTTTTATGTACTACAGGGCAGTTTTGGCACGTGATTACCAGTTTGCTGTGTTACGGTTTCGAAAAACTCATCTAGGTGTTAAAAGCAATTTAGCGATGATTATATTGTTGTAAGAATGTTCCTACAGCAACAGTTTAGAGGAATATCCTATAAAAGCTCTGCTTCTTTCTGTAAGAAGATTTATACGGTTTTACTATAGAGCAGAATTGCGGCAAAGTACTTTAGGCTCTTGAAGTATTGTATAAGAGTGTTTCAGGCCCAATAATACAACAATTTTAAATCAAAAAGTCTCTATAATTAGTAATGTTGCTTTATGAAGATACATTACAAGAGCAAAAAGGTGATAAACATCATATCCGATCTCTCATAAAACAAAAATGCACTTAAGTGGTTGATGGTGAATGAAAATATTTAGCTACTTCTCTAATTTTTCCTTGCTTAAACAACAAACAGTAAACAGAAAATTTAAGTTTATAAATCCGCCTTAAAGAAAGGACCTGAAAATATAAACATGGACCACTCAAATTGGAAAAGATGCGGTTAATGGAAAACCAAGGCGGACGAGAGTCCCTACAACTAAAAATTACTGTATGGTTATTGTATATTTGCTATATATATGTTATAAATTTTTACAACAAGACGTCCATCTTAGAAATGTTCTGTCTTTCTATGAATTTAACCAAAAGCAACAAAAACCACAATAACATGAAGGTATAATTCATAAAAATACATAGAAACGATAAACGATGCACAAATATTGCATAATTTGCGTAAAAAAAAACGTCTTCCGTATATATTTTGTTACTTTTTATTTTTAGTCAGACAGTATTTTAAGCTCCAAACAGATATTTCAATGGCGCGTGAAAATTTTCTTAAATAAATGATAGGGATATTACATCGATGTACTAAACGTCGGTGGGATATTACATAGTACGTCGATGGGATATTAGCAGTAAAGTGGTGTTCGTTAATAAAATTGTGCTGTACGTGTTTCAAAATAGGTAAAGTTTTCGCCTAATATTTATTTATTGTCAAGATAGATTTGGTGTCGCCATTAATACCTACTGTGGAAGAAAAATCAGTCATAGTTAAAAGCCCATTTTGTTATTTAAATATTTATTCAAACCACATTAAAAAAATATTTCTTCTCTTTAGGAGTTCAAGTTGTATCAATAGAAGTAAAATACTGTATAATTGTTTCCAGAAGAACCCTCTTATAGTATAGATAGGTGTTGAAACTAGTCTATAAATACCACCTAAGCGTTACACAGATCTTTTATACAATTCTTATGGGTTTGTCAATAGACATAATTTGCTCTATATGGTGTTGCCCATTTTGCACTTATAACCGGCCTAGTAGCGTCTTACAGAAACCTTATATAAGAGAGAGAAAAAAATGCTGGTTGGGCGGTTAGGAATTTGTAGAACCAGCTGGGAGCTTAGTTCGGCACTTTGGTTTTAAACATAACCCTGATAATTTTGCAAAATTATACGAATTAATTTTTTCAGTAAAATCAAAGATATCTTCACAATATTATAAATGACGTCAATAGTTTAGAACCGCTGTCAAAATTTCGTTCAAAATAATCTCAACCAGAACCGGACCAATTATAAATCGAATATCCTAAAAAACGCCCGACGACTAACGCTGTTTGACACTTTTGACATTTAAACGTCATATATATATATATATATAGTTAGAGCTGCCGTGAAACGTCGGAAACGGGAGGCGTTGCGCTCGGTACACCCAAGACACCCAAGTAAAGCGTGTTTTTCTGTTTGAGCATTCTTTTATGAATAATTGCTTTAAAACGCATTTAAATAAAAGCAATAAATTTAGACGCCCACGGTTTATCAGAATGTACAAAATCAAACCCGTTAAATAAAAGAAAGTTCAATCATAAAATCATTTACTATATAAACTGCAATTCATTAAACCAATTTTTTATCCGAACCTTATTTCTTCAAATTCATTCAATAACAAATTCTAAATTTATAAGACGGTACCCGTTTTTAATCGAACCATTGTTCATCAAACTCATTCAACTCGTAATTTGTAAAACCCATTTTTAATAATACCCGGAATTTGTCAAACCATGATTTTTCAAAACTGGAATTCGTAAAACCCGTTGTTTATCAGAAAATGTTTGCTAAATTCATTGCGCATTCGCCAATAATACATGAACCGGAGGCGTACACGCGGCGGCGGCGCGGCGTGTTGATGCATTTGTCGTTATATGTGCGCACACTTTGCTAAAAGTATTTACAGGTAGTGTTCAATACCTTGTGTATATATAAATGCCACTCTATTGTTCTTAACTGGAATTCAAGTGACATTTATACACAAACTATTGAACGCTACCTGTACAAGTATGCATTATTGGCGAATGCGCAATCAATTTAGCAAAAATTATCTGATAAAAAATGGGTTTTACGAATTCCGGTTTTGAAAAATAATGGTTTGACAAATTTCGGGTTTTATTAAGAATTCAATGAGTTTTATGAACAATGGTTCGATTAAAAACGGGTCTTAAAAATTTAGAATTTGTTATTGAATGGGTTTGAAGAAATTAAATACGGTCTGATAAATTCCTTTAGGCGTTCTAAATTTGGGTGGTTTTTATTCTCTACTTTCTCGGAACTTGATTTAGAAGGTATAAATTTTGGCTTGAAATGGAAAACCACAGTAAACTAATTTTATTTTGAAAATTAAAAACAAAAACTAATAAAATATCCCAAACGTCAAATAACCGGAGGTACAAGACTAAGTAAAACCTGTACAAAAAAAGGCTATTTTCAACTGTCATAGAGTGTTAAAGTTATCGTTGTCGGCGAAGTTATCGGGATGTAAATTGGCACCAAAAACTATCACAGGTGACTTCCTGTTTACGAAAATCCATCTTGCCACTCCCACCTCCGCGTCATTTCCCCCATCACTCCTTAAATTGGTTAAAAATGAAATTATCTTTCTCAGAAACGGAATGACATAGACTTAAAATTATTTAAGATTGTTATAGAGACCATCAAACAAATATTTTATTAAAGTCATCTAGAAAACACCGCAAGCAGAAAAATGGTGGCATTGCCAACTATTCGATACCTATTTCTTTTTAGTTTTTATACTGATGCTTTATCTCAAAAACTATACGAGATACGTCCATAGTGCCCACGGACATTTCGCTTGCACCAAAATGCCGATTCTAATTACGAAAATCTATCATTCCACTCCCGCGTCATTCCTCCCCACCAACACTTAATTGGTTAAAATTTTGATCTTCTACATCTTAGGAATGGAATTAAACAGTTAAACAAAAATTCTTTTACATCGTTGTAGAGATTGACGCTCTCTACAACGATGTAAAAGAATTTTTGTGGAAAAAAATACTTATATATATATATATATATATATATATCTTCAGTCAAAGACACTTATAAGGTGACCTCCATTAACCTAGCGACCCCACCCCAAGAAAATAAAAATGTAGTTATGCCATAATTATGTGCTAATTTCGTCCCAATCAAAAAATGTTGTATTCCTCTGGTTTCTGAGCAACCCCACCAGGAAATATGACACCAAACTAAAAATTATGTGCTAATTATGTGCTCCACAATGTGAAGTACGACTCCTAGGGCCTTATCCAGAGTTCGAGCGGAAAACTCTAAGGTCTGTAGAAGACGCCTCAACTTTTAAATAGATTGGGCATGAGTGTTCTAGTGTACCTAATCTAAGGTTTCGGGTGGGTGGTAACTTGGAATTAAACAACTTGATTTCATATTAATGTCCCATTATATTTAAACAATCAATGGTTAAACACTAGTACAGTATCTAATATTTACGGTTTAGTACTACAGAAAATCATAATAACTGTCCAACAGTGTCAATACCTCGAAATCATACGATAATACGTTTAAAAACAAAATCCCTGGTCATTGTTCAACTGTATATCAAAGTTCCTCAGTTTTTAAACACTTACATGCTAGACAGTTTGGGATTTCACTAGTCCGAGAGCCACCAACATTTTTCGGTACTAACTAACTTATTCACTAAAATTACAAAATTAAACGAACTTACCCTGGTAAGTGACATCGTTGAATTTGGATTTTGTGGTACGCTTCTTCGTAGAAATCAGATAAGACTTGTAGTATACCATCCCAGTCACCGGTGGCGCTCACAACTTTAAAGTCCAAACCAAAAGTTGTGGAATCCTCTCTATGCGGCTATTACTATCTGTGGCCGTCCAACTTCATTCTCTTTAAAGCCCCCATTTAATTTGCTAGATTTATGTGATTATTTTATGTCTGTTAAAATGTAGGGGGGGCCGGGTGATTTCTACGAAGAAGCGTACCACAAAATCCAAATTCAACGATGTCACTTACCAGGTTAAGTTCGTTTAATTTTGTAATTTTGTGGTACGCTTCTTCTACGAAATCAGATAAGACTTGTAGATGTTCAAAGTAGAATATGCAAAATTTTATAAATGGGTTTTATTATGAAAAATAACCTCTAAATTAAATAACAAAATAAACAAATTAACTTATAACCTTGAACTAACTAGATAAAATAGCACTTGCAAAGGAGTCTCTATTACTTGCAGTAATTGGCCTGTTATAAAACAAGGAAAAAACTTTCGAATTTTCCGACCAACCTGCAGTTTTACGAATTATATCAACAGATACTCCTTTACTCAGCGCAAGAGACGTCGCAGCATGACGTGTACTATGTGCCGTATATACTGAAGTGTCTATGCCACTTTCAGTAAGCACCAATTTTATCCAACGACTAATGGTTGGGGCTGTTGCTGCTTTAAACGGTCTTTTGAACGTAATGAGAAGTCTTGATTCCTCTTCTCTCAAACTCTCTGTTTTCTCTAAATAATACTCCAGAGTAGCAGCCACAAATAAACTTGGCATTTTATCAAATTTTGGTATTATTAAAGTCGGTTGAGCTCTATTCAGCGCAGATGTTTTAATACGATCTGCAATTCGGATCTCTATAGGATCAGGAAGTAATATTATGTTTTTGATGTCTATTATTGACAAGGTTTGTACCCTATGCGCTGTGGATAGAGCTAAAAGAGCAACCAATTTAAGAGTAAGATTTTTTAAAAATAACGAATTATTTGGATGCAACCTTTTCAAATAGTCCAAAACACAGGCAGGATCCCAAGTAGTTTCGTATTTGGGTTTTGCTGGCCTGAGATTAAAGACTCCTTTAAAAAATCTACTTATACCTATATTGTTAATTACATCTGCACCAAGAATCAAACTAAGTGCTGCCCTGTAAGTATTAAGTGAACCATAAGACTTACCATTTTTAAAATGTATTGTCAAGAATTCTAAGATATAAGATATTATTGTTGAGAAAACATTTACTTTTTTCACCTGACAGAAGTCCCACCATAGTTTGTAAGCTGTATTGTATTGCTTCAGAGTAGTACTGCGCACAGATGACAAAAGAATGTCCAAAGATTCTTCCGGAATATTTTTTATGCGGAAAGCCTCCCTGACAATACTCCTGCCGCCAGGGTAAGCTTTTCCCATAAAGGGTGAGATCTCCTGTCAACAGAAAAAAGCAAACTTTCATCTGGTTTAAAAATTAATAACTCAGAACATAACATTTTTTGAAATATAGGAAAGAAGGGCTGACTTGGCCAGTATGGTATTACTACAATACCCTTGGCTTTATCAGATCTTATCTTTCTTAATACTTTAAGTACTAAGCAGAAAGGGGGGAATGCATAAAAATATGTATTTTTCCAAGAAATAGTTAATGCATCTACATTCACTGCCTCTGGATCTGGAATCCAGGATATACATTTATGACATTTTCTATTTAAACGAGTAGCAAACAAGTCTATTTCTGGAAAACCAAACTTTTGAGTAATTTTGGAAAAAATAAAATTATAAAGTTCCCATTCATTTTCATTATCCTGCTTCCTTGATTCCTCATCTGCTTCAAAGTTCTCTGCTGAACTAATGTATGATGCAAATACCCAAATTTTTCTTTGTTCACACCACTTCCATAATTGTTTAGAGATATTATTCAAGACCGGAAACTGTATCCCCCGCATTCTGTTCACATACGAAATTGCTGTGGTATTATCAATCCTTAATAATATTTCACAATTTTTTAATTGAGAAGCAAAACACTTAAGACCGAAAAAAGCAGCCAGTAATTCAAGTGCATTAATATGCAATTGAGCTTCCTCAGGGCTCCAAAAACCTCTAGATCTTTGCTCATGACAAACACATCCCCAAGCAAATGGAGTAGCATCAGAGTATATCTCAAGACAAAAAATAAATTGTCTTATTGGACAATACGGATTTTCAATACTCTTTCTCCACCACTTAAAATCATCAAATTTTTAGAGATAATCATGTCTGCGTCATAATTATCACCAGAATTTTGCAAGGCCAGGAACTTGGCCCTTTCAAAACTCTTTGTATACACCCAGCTATATGCCACTGCTGGGCATACAGAGACCAAAGTCCCACAAAACTGAGCAAAATCCCTTATTTTACAGGATTTTAAAGAACTAAATTGGATTAATAATTTTAACACACGTCTGCATTTTTCTTCTGGCAAACTAAGTGTTAGCAATTTTGAATTAAAAAGAAATCCCAAAAATTTGCATGATTTTTTAGGTGTAACCATACTCTTTTTATGATTTATAACAAAACCTAGTTTACTCAATATGTCAGAAGTAACTTGAATATTTTTAAGACAAGAGTTATAAGTACTTCCCAGAAGCAAAAAATCATCGAGATAAACTACAGACAAAAACCCTTTAGCTCGTAGATATGAAATAATAGGTTTTACAAGCTTGGTAAACACCCAAGGTGCTGTGCAAAGCCCAAAGGGTAAAACATTAAATTGTAATAATTTAGAGTTAAATTTAAACCTCAGATATTTCTTATCGTTTTCTGCTACTGGAATTAAAAAATAGGCTTCTTTCAAATCCAATGTTGCCATGAAAAAATCCTTTGACAAAATAGATTCTGCGACTTTCCTATCTTCTGACTTAAAATGGCAAGTGTCAATACATTTATTTAAATTTTTTAAATTCAAAACAAGTCGCGAAGCCCCATCAGATTTGGGTATTAAAAAAACTTAACTTAAAACGACACTGCCCCAATATCTAATAGGTGTGTTATGGCTGTTGTTAAATTACATTTTTCTGTCGTAGACCAATTTGTCTCCTCCGGGACAAAATCTTGGAAGACCGGTCTAGCAAAGGGGATATTATAACCTTCTAGCCAAGATAAAATCAATGGGTCCTTAGTAAATTTTAGCCATTCCTTCTTAAAAAATGATAATCTCCCCGCAAAGTTACTTACTAGTACTTGTGGGTCCTTCTTGGGGCATACTTTCTCTGGGGGGCAGGCTCTCGCTCCCTCCGCTCCTCCCGTTTTACATGCTGATATCGGCTGTGGTTGGGCCCACTCCTGCGTTGAGGCCTGTGAAACTTCGTTTGGCGGGGTGGGCCAGAGGAGTTTAAATCCTTTGTTACTTTTAACTGGATTGTTGATGTTCTTGAAGTGTTCATCTTGAGTTCTGCCACTGAACGACTCAAAGCTTTTGCTGCCTTAAGTCTTTCGGCTAAATCCTCCCCAAAAAGTAGAGAATCAAATGGGGCATCTTTTAAAGCTTCTTTTAAATGTGGCTGAATGATGTTTTGGTTTAAAGATGAACTTAAAATAGCTGACCTTCTATATTCAGATTCTGAGCTATGTATTTTGGCCAAAATAGAGGCAGCATCACTTAGATTTTCTATGACTGCCAATATAACATCATCTTTCTCAGCATAGTTCAGGAGGATTGACTCAGCCTTGCCGACAGCAGTCAGGGCTACACCAAGCTCATTCTGTTTTAAGAGTAATGTGTCATCCCTCTTACGGCCTCCCTCATTAATAGCTGCCTTGATCTCTGGGTTCAATTTGGGCGGCTTGACCAAAGGACAATTTTCTGGTGGCGGATACTTGCCCATAATCTCATTGAGCCTTTCCTCTGGCAAGCCCGACTTTAACACCATAGTCCACTGGGTTGCCATTACCTCATGAATTGGTTCCCCTACCACAATTTGTTTTGGTGATACTGTGCCCATTGCATTCAATACCCTTTGGTCTAATTCAATCTGCAATGGGTCCACATTTTCAGCAACCGAGCTACCTAAAAATAATACTTACATGAGTTTCACCAACATTGTACCATTAAGAATATTTTCCATAACATGGAGAAATATACAGCCATATCATGACTGGCCCCCGCGCAAATTATAACCTCCAAATGCGCAATTTTTCACTTACAGTCAACAAAGTGTGCATCATCTGGGGGTCTTGCCGATTCTGGGGACCGCCTAGGGGACACCGAACGGGATGCAGATCTGGAGACTGGAGAGTAATAGCGTCTTCTACTATATAAATGCTCCCTTGAAGAAGAGCGGGAACGATGTCGTCGCCCACGAACTCGATGATCCTGTACAGAATCTAATCTCCTCTGTAGTTTTCTCATTTTTTGTTTAGAGTATTCCTCCTCACTTGAGGAGGATGATACACTTCTTAATCTCTTATTTCTTCCCATTAAAACGCCGCAAAACCGTGAAAAACTCCAAAAAATATAAAAAATAAAACACCACCTGTCACACAAAGAATAGTAATGAAGTTGGGCGGCCACAGATAGTAATAGCCGCTTAGAGAAGATTCCACGACTTTTGGTTTGGACTTTAAAGTTGTGAGCGCCACCGGTGACTGGGATGGTATACTACAAGTCTTATCTGATTTCGTAGAAGAAGCGTACCACAAAAGTACAATTTTTATCCTTAAAACGAGACACTTACTTTTTGAGTCATTTTGGCACTACTAACACGACTTAGTTCTTACTAAACTTTTAACAATTACTTTTGAAACACTAGGCTGAACCTTTTTAATTAGTTTGCTGGTCGTTTTTAGACTGCCTCTCTATGGTTCTAATTTGGTGTTTTATATTAAATTTTTACTGACGTCAGGCTTGATTTTCGTAAACATTTTGGAATTTCTTTCAAATCACGGGGTTTTGTTTTTCTGGGTCAGACGGTCCCCAATTTGGGATACGGGCCCCTTTCTATAGAATGAATTTTGGGTGTATCAGACGTTTTAATAAAAATTTCGTGACCTACTTTGAGCTGGTGACCTGCTTTGGTTTTAATTCAGCGAAATATAATTTTTGCCCTAATTTGAAGACATTCGAATGCGAGATGACGCAGATTGTTCCTAACGTGGGGAATCATTTGTATACAATAATTTTTGCGAGCGTTTATTTAGTTCCAAATCGCGAGATGAACAGGTCGTCAGTTGGGTGCATCAATAGTGGTGGCTTAAAGTATGCCCGTGATTATACTTATCTTGGTTTATTAGTGCTGCCTGCTGGTTATTAAGTGAAGTTTAGTAGCCAGGGTTGTAAGTACTTAGTTACTTTTTTTATTGTAGTTTTAAAATCTCGCACTCTGTTTTTTTTTTTGTTTAAAGTATAGGTTTAAATTTTATCGTGATTTTTTTTTTATTGGAGGCTTTCGCGATTTTTAACAATTTGCAATGAACTGGAATCATTTTATGAAAATAAAATGGTACATATCTTTTAATTTTTAATGGGAACTGCGTGTTCTTTACATTTCTCCCGGTTCAAATAAAGTTCTCGGAAGATCTTTATTTGGTCGTAAATTATGAAATCTAATACCCTAGGCGAATTTCGTAGGTTTTTTACAAGGTGCAGTCAGCTGTGAAATTTCGTTTATTAACGTGAATATAATAACAGAGGTTTCCGTCTAAATCTACTACTTTTAAAATTCAATTGTTGTGTTTTATCCATGAATACCTTCTGTTTGATATCTCACAAGCGAGGTTTTATTGATTCGATGACCATTTGCTAAAGCTTTTTAATTTTTACAGTTTATAGATGCACGGACATACTACAATGGCAATTATACGTTAATTTGGTTGATTATGGTTTATTTCTTAGTTTTAAATATACTTAAGAGCGTAGTTCTAAAAAGTATTATATAATTTTAAGGATATTTTTAATTTTGGATTCTTTAGGGTAGGTTTGGTGCGTGTTCAACTATTTTATTGGTGGTTGTATTTCCATATATTTTTTTTTCTTAAATAAATACTTTAATAATCAAAATACCTGACAGTTTTAATGTTCAAAAAAAAACGTACCTTCACAGTATTCTTCTTTTCTTTTATATATAGATGGGTTTTTGTTCTTTTAAATGATATTTATGCCTCGTTGTAGGTCATTTTGAAATAATTATTGGAAAGGCGTAAGGCTTTCGAAGATGTTTGTTTTCATATTAAAGCCCATTAAATTTGCCAGTGGCCACTATTTTATTCGTTAGAGCCTAGTGCATTATTTTTATGACTCAAAAGGTAAGGATTGCTTACTGCTAAAACAGAGAAAACTTAAATTGAATAAAATTTTGTATATAATAAAATAAGTAAATGGATATAGTATGGTTAAAAATATATAGGTATAAATATGGTATAAGTAAATATATATATAAAAAAATAATATAAAAAAACGGTCAATAATAAAAATCGTTCATAATAAGAACCTATGTAAAAAAAAACTTGTATAAATATAATATATATAAAACAAACGTATCGAATCTAGTGTTAAAAACTGAAAAATAATTATTATAAGAACATTTCAATTACTCCTCTCTTTCTGGTTCGGGGATTCTTGGTTCGTCAATGCCACTGTCCGAGGATTCTGGGCGGCGTCTGCGGATTCGGAACCTCAAGGCGTTGCCAGGTTCTTGGGCAATGACGTATTGGTTTCGATCCAACGGGTCGTTGGGCCGGATTAATAGGTTACGTAATACTGGCCGTACTGCTGGTAACTGCTGGTTTCTGTGGGGCATCGGAACAAGGGGTGGCAAACGGTGTCGTGGTGGCGGTGGGTTTCCTTGCGGTGGAACTGGGGCTGGTCTTGGGGGAACTAGTGCTGCTGACTGAAGAAGTGCCTGAGGTTGTGCGTGCTGTAGTTGCATGTGCTCACAAGGCATGGTAAATATGCATATTGGGCAAGCACAGGTAAAAAAAATTATTAAATGTGCCCAGGTGGCCCAATAGTGTCGTGGGGTGAAAAGATTCACCTGGGGTGGTACGCACAGCGCGCACTGGCATGAAGGAAACTAAACCTGTGGCCCTCCATGTAGCTGGTAGCGCAGCATTGTGTATTCCAGGTGAATGACCATTCTCCATGTGGCCAAAATCGCTAGGTTGGCCTCGTTTGTGGTCAATTCCCACAAATGGTAAAGGGCCAAACGGTATACCAGTTCCTTAACTGGTATCCAAATCATGGTTTGTATTTTATTGTTCGGTTTCTTTTTTTTTCTAAAATTACACTAAAACACTAATCAGTTTTTTTTTGCTTCAAAAATTTTTTTGTCCTTAATAACTGGCACCCACTGACTAAGGATTCGAAATGACGCTAGTTTTTATTAAATGAACAGAGGTTGTTGATCGTAGACCCTACTCCTTGCTCTATTTTTTTTTAAATGTCTCTTAACTACTCTAAGTGAATTGGGTTATCATTTCGTCTCTTTTACTCTTTTCTTTTGTCACATCATATAGTCCTATTAAATCTGGGTTTTCAGTAAGGTTTCATTGACTACGGCTATTAGCTCGAGTTTTTTTTTAATGTAAACAAATTCTGGATATCGGACCTCTTTAAAATACCAATTCAGCACTTTTCTTCATATTTTAGGTCACACTTGGTCATGCTCCTATGCTTAAATTTACTTACTCTATAGAAAACATAGCCGCCTAGCATACTGGTAGAATCTGCTAACTTTTCCATTTCCTCTGCATCAAATAACGATAAGGTAGTAAAGCCCTGGAGATTTCCGGGTGGCCACTAATTTTTCGTAACAGGATATTGTTTAATGCTTTTTCAATTTTCTCGTTGGTATAAATCCCGCCTGATCCTAGACTCTTTATAGGGCTAAAAGTACATGGTTCCTCTGTATCTGGTCTGAGCTGATGAGGGGTTCGCCCTAGCACCGGAAATGGATCAAAACTTATCCATTTATTGTCTAGATAATAAGATGGTGGCATTATGGAATTACAGTCTACTTGTTCTCCATGCTCGGTTAAAACTTTGGTAATAGGTGAAACGAAATAGCTTCGGTTGTATGCTGTGACTGGTAGCTCTACATAACGTTATTTTCTCTGCGTACGTCGACCACAATCGGAAAACATTTCATGATATACAATGTCTCACCCATCATTCTAGCTGCCCACCCAAGAGTGTCTTTTAGTAACGTAGCTACTAAATTAGGTGCTATGGTGGCCACTATTAATCTATTCTTTAGAATTTCCCTGTGCAACATGCACATGCGATGCACTGTCTCAGCGAACATGTTATTTAAACTTCTCTTAAAAGACTGCTCAACATATAGAAACTTGTTATTTACATACGGTATTAAATCGGCGTCTCTGTGGTAACCCCCTTTTATTGACCAGGGTGTAAGTTGCTTTGAGTCGGTTTTCTCTATAATCTGTAATCTAGGGTGCTTTTCCCATACTACATTTTCTTTTGTAGCTGTATGGCAAATATCTTTGCTCTGTCTTCGATGACTACATATTTATGAGTCATTATAGCTTTTTCTTGAATCAGTGAGGCAGGGCCCTCGTACAGAATACTATACTGATCGCAATCCTGGGGCTTGAATTTCTCCCAAGTGCTTTCTCCTATGGAGTAGTCTAAACAATAGCCTAAATTATAAGAGCAGGATACCCCATTGGATAAACGGATTTCGTTCGACTCTAAACTAGCTTTTCCTATGTAGTTTTGCAGTATTATTTTTACTTCCGCAGTAACTACTACTTGCTTCCATTTCTTGCTGTTTTCAATGTATTCAGTACCTTCACAATTACCTTTATCATCTATAGAGCCCGCCAACGTTATGGATATTGTAGTTGTCGAGTTTGGTTTCAGATTTGAGAAAACTTTACCGAATCCTCGATATTCTTTGTAGCTGTGGATTTTTTGACATTCTTCCGCACCTACTTGATGTAAAAATGTAGATGCATGCGAAAATGCACCACAATGTGATATTAATCTGGTTACTTGTAAGAAACACGATTTAACGTGTAAGTACTGATATCGGTCCTTTTCAATTACCTGCACATAGATGGATCTTTCTATGTATCCGTCATCGGGATCTGGACAAACTCCAACGTCTCTCAATGAGATAGACGTTATATTTGTTGAAGGGTTTCTGCAATCATATGCAATTAAGGTTAGGCTTCCTTTTAACACTACTTGAATAATGACTAGATGCACCCATAATTCCGTTATATATATCAACAACAATAACATAACTTTAATTCTAAATTTTATTCTAACTTTCTGGTGGCTCTCTGGTCTAATTTACATTTGATAGTCGCGAAATCGCGCAGGCAACCTGATATCCCTAGTTCTAGTTCGTCTAGGTGGTTCAGCCTCGTCGTCTGTACTCTCGTTGTCAGTTTCGCTTGAAAGTGCGGAATACAGACTTTCCTCGCTAGAAGTATGGTGCCCATTATCCTCCAATTCTTCATTTATTACTGTAGGTTGGCGATTTCTATGCTCTTAAGTATTCATCTATTCGATCTTGTACTCCATCATCATCTTCCGCATTATTTTCTAACTCATCGGGTTCTTCTGGTCGAGATCCGTGAGCTGGTTCGTCCACCGGCATCTTGTTGGAACTGTAGAGCTTAAGTCGTTCTGCATGTACTAATCTCTCTTTTCCACCACTAAGTTTCTTTATCGTAAAATTAACTGGACTGTTTTGTTTTATAATGCGGTATGGTCCTGACCATTTACCATAAAATTTTGTAGCTAAACGTTTCTGTGTTTCTGGAATAGCTGGCGTATACAGGTAAACTAAGTCTCCAACTTTTAACTCCTTTCTAGTTTTTCGCCGATTGAGCCAATGACATCGGTAGTCAACGCTTTCTTCAATACCCTTTTTAGCTTTATCGTGAGCAATTTTTAACCTAGCATTCATCTCGCTTGCATAATTTTCATCTAGGTCGTAGCGTACCCGGTCATCTTTGGTTGTTAGGTGTATTGGTAGTTCCATATCTCTGCCAAACATTAAGAAAAACGGAGTGTTTTCAGTGGCGGTATTAACTTGGTTATTGGCCAATAAGGCATAAGGAAGTATTTCATCCCAACTATTCATGAAATCGTTGACAAAATGGCTTATCATAGTTTTTAATGTTTTATGGAACCTTTCCAATAACCCATTTGTAGCTGGGTGGTACGGCGTTGTTTCTCAATCGTTCTACTCCTAAGATTTTACTGACTTCAGTAAACAATTTTCCTACAAACTGAGAGCCCATGTCTGTTAGAATTTGACTCGGGATGCCAAATCTTGTTATGATGTTTTCTACAAAAGCTCTTGCTACAGTTTCCGCCTTAATGTCGAGAATAGGTATGCATTCCGGATATCTAGTTAAATGATCAATTCAGGTGAATAAATTATTGCCCTATTGAGTTTCATTTAAGGGTCCTACTAAATCCAGTGATATCCTGCCCCAAACGTTTGCTGGCACTGGCATCTTTTGTAATTTTACTAGTGGTTGAGGATGTGTTTTATGCAGATTGCATGAATTACATTTTTCTACAAATTGTATCCTGACGTAAACTTTCCAGTGTTCGTTTTTGGCCTGGATGAACAGAATAGATTGTAGAATGATACATTCGTACTAATCAGCTTTACTCCTAACAGCAGTAGGCATAGGCAATACTTGTAGTTGATCCACGGCAGCAATTAATTTTCCTTCTGTCGTATGGTTTTCCAGTTTAGAAATTTCTCGGGGTCTTGTTAAACTGTCTACGTTTTGATTCATGCGGCCTTCTCGGTATTCAATAGTAAAGGAATATTCCATCAATTGCATGGCCCATCGACTTAACCGACTGGAGGGATCTTTGATATTTAAAAGATATTTCAGAGGACGGTGGTCGGTAAGGATAACAAAATGTTGACCTGTAAGATACACTCTATACTTTTTCACTGTTCAATGGTACTATATCGTCTCTCGACTGCATTTAGAGTTCGGCTTGAGTAATATACTGGGTGTTCCATTCCTTCATATTTTTGGGTGATAATTAAAGCAATAGCTGTCTATATTTACAATAAATTGTTTGGTAAAATAGGTATACTTTAGCACTGGTGGAGTGATAAGTGCTTCTTTTAAGGTGCCAAATGCTTCTTGTTCAACCGATGTCCATATAAATGGCACATCTTTTTTGGTAAGGTTGGTTAGTGGCTGACTGATCTTGGCAAAGTTATTTACACATTTTCTGTAGAAAGAGCAGAGTCCAAGATACGCACGGATCTCTCGTACTGTCGTAGGTACTGGGTAATTTCTAATTACTTCCGTTTTAGCTGGATGAGGAGAAAACTCGCCTTCTCGAACTAAATGTCCCAAATACTCTATTTCTTTTCGTAAAAAATGGCATTTTGTAGTTTTAAACTTTAAGTTACTTTCTCGCATCTTTTGGAAGACTTGCCGAAGTCGTGAAATATGGATATTAACGTCATTCGGACTATATACAATCAAATCGTCAAGGTAAACCAGAACTTGTCCAAATGGAATCTTGGAAAATATATTCATCATGCGACTGTAGGTAGCTGGAGCATTCTTTAGTCCCATTCTCATTCTAGTAAATTGGTAATGATTATCTGGAGGGGAAAAAGCACTTTTGTCTTGGCTTTTCGCATCTAATGGTACTTAAAAATATCACGAGGCTAAGTCCATGGTGGAAAATAAACTGGCACCAGCTAACTTGTCAATGGTAAATTGGATTAAAGGTAATGGAAAGTAGTCAGTACGAGTCACTTCATTAAGTTTTCGATAGTCTATGCACAAGCGGTACTGAACATCTTCTCCAGGATGTCTCTTCTTTTCCACAAGCAGTGCTGGAAAACTCCACGGACTTTCACTCTCCACGATGATTCCATCGTCCAACAGTTTATGTATTTCCTTTCTCATTATGTCCTGTCTAGCATAAGGAACTCTGTAAGGTCGTTGGCAAATTGGTGGTACTTCTTCTGTTATAATTTTATGGGTCACTTCACTTGTACAGGTTAGTTTCTGATTTGGGGCTCGGAATATATCTATATATTCTAAGACCAAATCCCGTACTTTCTTTTCGTCCGTATTCTGAATGTCGTTAAGTTTTAACTGGATTAAAATCTCTTTTATATCTTCAGTTTGAACTTGTCTTATTATTTGGTCATCTGCAGGAAGTTCCATAGATTCCTGTTCTGCTTCAAAAGCTTTTGCTATTATCATCTTCCTGGGAACTATTAACTCAGTTCCTGTAATGTTTGTTAACTGTAGCGGTACCCTGTCTGTATTCATACATGGTATTTTGGCCACAAGTAGTCCCCTTGGGATTCCAAACTGGTTCTAAAACTAGTTGCTCGGCCGAGGCCTTTGAATTTCTACTTACAGTGGCTGAACAGAGTGCTTGACTATGAGGTGGAATACATAAATCTTCCTTTAAGTACACTGAGAATCCCTTTTCCTCATATACTTTCCTTCTACTGTCTTTCTTATTGGTAGCTTCTGGGCGGTCAATCACTTCTGTACAACTCTCCGATGTCTTAACTGTCTTCTGAGTGTAGCTAATTTCCTTGGAAGCTGCAGTTCTTCTGTCGACTGAGTTGCGTATTCAACCATCTGGGTGGTAAGGTGTTTATGACAGCAGCCAACTATCCTAACACTAGAGTCTTCAGTTATTGGCTGTAACTGAATTCTCGAACTAAACACCTCTTCTCTTGACAGCGAAATCTTCTCCAACTCATTTTTAATTTTAATCCACTGTTGTCTAGCTTCTTCCTTGAACTCAAGTATCTGTAGTTTTACATCATCTTGGACCTCAAGTAACTGTCGCTTTACTACCTCTATTTGCTCAGTTTTACTTGTGCAGCAAACCTCAACTTGCCCACTTTCTTTTTCGTTAAATAAAGGTATTTCCTTTTCAAACGCGTACATCACGCCATCGCCCCAATCAATCTTTATCCCATGTTTCTGTAGGTGTGATGCACCCCTCTCTATTCTTTCTAACTCTTTTTATGTTTCCTCGCAAATCTCTAAATCTTAAATAATTGTCTAATTATCGTTTCAGATTGGCCTTATTAAGAGGTGCCACAATAATCTGTAATTTATTCTTTCTACTATGGGTTCGGAGTTTTAGTTGTGCACTATAGTCTTCAAAAGAATCAAATTTTTAAAGGTATATTGAGTGGTTGACCGTACATATAAACATCTTTCTAAGCGACCTTGCCTGGAATTTCTATGGCCAAAATTTCCTTCTTTAAGAAGACCATAGATGAATAACGACACTGGATATAAGTTACAAATGGTTCATGTTTTTATTGGTTACAATATCGCCTAACAAGAGTCAACACACTTTCCCGTTTATAATTATTATAGTTCAAAAAAATAAAATATTAAAATGTACTTCAAAAAAAAACATTCCACAACATTTTAAGAGTCACCACAATTTTTAATTTGGCAAATTATACTTGTTTTAATAAGAAAAATAATAGTAAACAATAATAAATGTACCTTATTTGAAAATCCTCCCGACACAATAAGGTCACCACTAAAATATTTTCAAAAAATTAACTAACTGGTTAGTATTCTGACTGGTACTTTTTAATTTCTCTACTTTTAAAACTTTTAACTTTTTTCCATTTTTCACTGTTTATTAAAACTTTTCGAATATTTTTCTGAACTCCCCTTTACTGACTTTGGGGGGTCTTTTTATATGGATTTTTACGGGGCTTTTTCCCACTTTTTGTCCTAGTTTTGTTTCCTGTGATCGCGAGATGGTGTAGTGTCGTGTGCTAATTTTTAAAATTCTGTATTTTTCCATATAATTTTGGTAATTCAAAAAAATAATAATCCGTTCAGTTTAATTATCTCTGTCTCTCTCTATCCTAAATAGTAGCAGAGTAAAACCGTATTGTGGTCCTAAATGGGTCAATTTTTGACTCACAAAGTAGAACGGGTGCAAAATTCATTTTGTAAAGAAACGGTAGTCTTCTAAGTTGGTAGTGATTCTTTATGTTTTAGCAATAAATAATGCAGGTGTGAAAATGACTTACATTTTAGTATCTTAAGTGAAATTGAGCAGTTTATTTAAGGAAGAATCTTATTGGTTGGCAAACTAAATTAGGTTAAAAGTAGAAGGTTTAGACTTTTCTTGGGACGATGTTTTACTTTTTACTTTTAGTTTCAGTTTGAATTCGTGAAGTGAACTTTAAAATAAAATGCTAGTGCAGTGCTGTGAATATTTCTGTAAGTTATATTTTATTATTTATAATTTTTTTTTATTTCTGGGAAAAATTAACATTTTTATTTTAAAATTATGTGTTGCCTTTTTGGAAATAATTATTTTTATTTTGTGTTTTTTTTTTGGTTTTTTTAAATCTCAGGAATTTAATTTGTAACCGGGACATTACACAAAACCCTTGTTATAAGAATGGATTGTAATTCTTTATAAACAATAAACTAAATTGAATTGAATACATCTTTGTTATTAATAACCTAGCATTCCAAATAAAGTGCGATTCCAAAGTCACAATTTATGATTTTTGGAATCATTATGTGCTTCATGAATATGTACAAGAAAAATCCGAATTTTTTGTTTTCAGTGCAGTTTTTGAGTGGGGTAGTTAGTTTAATATTAACCTAGCGTCCCCACCCTAAAATTTAAAAAGTATATACCAAAATTATTATATAAGAAAAAATCTTCATTTTAAATCATGTTTTTTTTTAAACAGGGTGGCTTTGCTAAGTTATTATTAACTTAGCTAACCCACTTTCTTTTTCGATTTTCTCGGAATCCAGACGAGTACAAAATTTTCTGATCATGGACGAAATTAGCACATAATACTGGTTTTTGAGTGGGGTAGTTAGTTTAATATTAACCTAGCGTCCCCACCCTAAAATTTAAAAAGTATATACCAAAATTATTATATAAGAAAAAATCTTCATTTTAAATCATGTTTTTTTTTTAAACAGGGTGGCTTTGCTAAGGTATTATTAACTTAGCTAACCCATTTTCTTTTTCGATTTTCTCAGAAACCAGAGGATCACAAAACTTTTTGATTGGGGATGAAATTAGCACATAATTATGGTGTGACTAAATTTTGATTTTCTTGAGGTGGGGTCGCTAGGTTAATGGAGGTTATAAGGTATCTGTTTTTATTTTTTTAAATTAATTTAAAAACCTGCCTAAAATAGAAAAAAAAATAGTTTTGACAAAAAACATTATGTTTCTTAGCTCTTTATAAAGGTATAATACAATACCATCTCTTTCATTTCTCCCTTATGTTATCTTACTATTGAGGATTAAATTTTATAACTCTTTGAAATGCAATATCACATAGCAAATATTTTATAAAAGTTATCCGGAAACATCAACCGATATTTCAAAAACTAAACAAGATACATTCAGCTGAGGATATGAGCATGACATGATCTGTATCTCAAAAACAAAATATTTTTAGTCCTCATATTACATGACTTTTTGTTCTTATTTGGGCCTCCCCTCCCTCATTACTCCTCTTTTTTATCGGCTTGGATTGCAAAATATTTTGTCTACGGCGCTATAATATTGATTGACACAATTAATTTAAAGTCATTATCTAAAACGTGTAAAAAATGGTATTTTCAGTTATAATTATTCCAAAATTAGAATTACGAGTATAAGACTATAGAATCGCCCTTTCTCTTAATTTTATAAGTATTTTTTATTCGTACGTACCAACCCAACACATCATCTACCAAACGCCCCCCCCCCCCTTTTAAAAAAGCTGCGACCCCCTCTGAGTTAAGATTTTTTTACATCTATCTATATTAAACGTTTCATTTCATCTTCCATTTAAAATGCTTATCAAGTGATAAAATTAAATTGTTGTGGTGTTTTACACTGGGTTTTTTCTACATATTTCCGTTGCGGAGATGTGGCCGATTGAATTTGTCTTCTAAAAGCGAGGCGTGGGGGTAAACGACGCGGGGAAGGGGGTGGCAAGATGTATTTTCGTTGACAGAAAGCAACTCTGAATTAGTCCAATATACCTTGTCATGCATCGGCAGCAGGCAAACTCCTTTTTTTCGCCCGTGGGCCGAGAAGAAACGTCACCATAAGGCAAACTGTTATGTTTTTTTGAATAGGAAGCTGGTTAGTACCACCTTTTTATTATTTTTAAGCATCGAATAGTTAATTTCAATCAAGTTTTTTTTATTCATTTTGAAGAAAATGCGCGAATCTACGGCCAAGCTTATGAACAGACACAGATTTAGCAAATTTTACTGATTAAATAAGGCATTCCCCTTATTCCCTTAAGAAGGTATGACCGTGTTCAATGAGTCCATATTGCCATTATTACCAATAAGGACGCTAAAACGGTTTACTTATAGTTGTTTCTTTTCTGTGTATCCAGGCAAAAAGAGGCGTATAATGTGACCTTATTATACTAAAATTTGGCACCAAAAAGAGAACTATTTTTCAAACATGAGTTAATTGTAAAAACAATCTCTGGATAAAGTTGTTTATTCCCAGAAAAAAAATATTATTCTATAATCTCTCCTCGTGTCTGGAAAAGGCCCTTAATTACAAACCTTAAGTTGGGAATAAGATTTCTTTTTCTTCCTTATTTTTACTTAAAAGTTCAGAGTGGAATTTTGAAATTGTTTTTTTTTTCGTATTATCCTGTCTGTATGTGCAACATTTTATGGTCGTTAGAATAGAACTTATTTTATTTACCGATTAGTAATATTTATTTAATACTTTCTTATTAAGAATTATTATTAGTTTTCAAATTTGAAACATTGTGAATAACCATAAATTAATGATAATTTTGTATTCCTTTATTTTAATTTACATAAGACAGTGTATTGTATAGTGTGGGATATGGACCTAAAAAATTGTCAAACGAAATGGTAACAATTAAAAAATAATATTTTCATATGAAATGTTTATTTCTCTAGGGTCCCTATAAAAAAACCGAAACCAAATTTGGTAGAAACATAATTTGTCAGAATTTAAGAGAAAACAAAATAATTGGTCCGAAAAAAAATTGTCTCGAAAATGAAATGACGGGAAAATCAAATCGCTAAAAAATATATGCATAGAATTAAATTTAAACGAAACATATTTTTATAGAAACAAAATATCAGATAATATTTTTAACAAAAACAATTTAATAGAAACGCAAGATTTGATAGACAATTACACAGCCAGAAACTGTGAAGTTAAATAAAATCGTTTAATAAAAAAAAATCCCCGTGTCATCTTCCAAGTAGAGAAACTTGTCAACGCCGCAATGCAGGGCCTACGGCGCTCTAGAGATTTAAATGTGACGCATGCCCAATAGCGATTCGGATGGATTGTGGTTCAGCTCATTTAAGGATCGGGCATATTGTTTTCTATCAATTTGTGGTTCGGGTGTTTTTCGTTTCTAGAAAATTATTTTCGATACTTTTGTAATTCTGATATTTTAAGGTTCGGGAAAATTATAATCGGTTCTTTTAAGGATCGAGTAAATTAAAATTTTATAAAATTATATTCGTATCCATTATTTTCTGGGTGTTTTACTTTCGATCACATTTCGTTTCGGACGTTTTATTTTCTGTTCAATTGTGTTTCGGTTTTTGTAAATTCGGCTTTTTTGTGGGTTCCCATCTGAGGGCGATTCCGAATCCGAATACGAGCACTCGACTTGCGATCGTAAATCAAAAGTGTTTAAGGCTCATTTAGAATAGCACGCAGCAGCTCGAGCTGACAGGTGTCAAATTTTTTATTTGTTAATTTATAGTGAATTTCTAGGTAAACAGTGCAAATTTTTGGAAGAACCAGGCTCTGTTTTTGAAAATGCCTTGTAAATAGGACATTACTTTCGATCGGTGATGGGCTGCACACCTAAAATACCTAAATACAAAATTGGACACCTGTCAGCTTAAGCTGATGACAGGCGTCAAGTTTTGTGTTATTCTCAATGACCCTTTACGCTCTAAAATTCGTGGCGTGCAGTTTGTGTTTGTTTTTTTTTTAACTTATATATTTTGTCATGGGGCCTCCTAGGCGCTTCATACAAAGCTTTACTTTACCCCTTGGTCTGTATATCCGGGTACCACTTCCCACATAGCAATGAAAGAACATTTACATGCATAGCATATGCGTTAAACCTCCTTTTGAGGATGTCCTTTGAGCACATCTTTAGCATATACTTAGTACATACTATTTCAGTTATTAAGGATATCCATAGAAAATGCTATGAATTTACCATTTGAGCAGGTCCTTTTGAGCACATCTTTAACACATGCAAAGAATATATCAATTTTAAAACATTTTTTGGTCACTTTAGCGCACATGCTATTCTGATATTCTAAAAGAACTTTAAAAGAATGAGCTTCTAAGTATTTTCTTGGCATATGCTAAAGATATACCATTAAAGAAGGTTACTATTAGAACATCTTTATCATATGCAAAGTATATTTCACTTATTGAAACAGTATTATTTGGTCCTTTTTTAGCGCACATGTTATTCTGGTACTGCAAAATAACATCAAAAGAATGCGCTTCTGTAATATTTCCTTACCATATGCTAAGGAAATACCATTAAAGAAGTTAACTTTTAGAACATCTTTAGCATATGCAAAGTATATATTACTTATTGAAACATTATTCGGTCCTTTTAGCCCACAAGCTATTTTGGTACCTTAAAAGCAGAACATCATAATAATGTTATTCTACTATTTCCTTAGCGTATACTATATAATTAAAGAAGGTAGGACATCTAGGATATGCAAAGTATATACCAATTATGGTACAATATACAATCATGAGCGTTTAATTCAGTGCACCCAGAAAACCATCCCAAGTGAAGTGTCTACTTCCACCAAACGCGAAAATTCTCTGATTAAGTCGACAATAAGAATCCGCCAAAACGCTTATATTTCGCAGTTTCAACCTTTTTCTCAATAAGCGCATGGTACAGTGGATAAAGCTTTGGTCTCTCAACCTGTAGGTTGTGGGTTCGAACCCCGTCGGTACGTCGCACTTTTTTTTTAATTATTTGTTTTTTTTTTCTTAGGGTGTATTGTGATAGAACATGGTTTTTGGAGCTTAAAAATATATTTTTTATTTTATTTAAAGCCATAGTTTAGGAGTTAACGATGCTAAGGATGACCAGTTGCTATATGTGCTAAGTACATGGCAATCATCTGATAAGAATATCTATTAGCACATCCTAAGAACCTGCATAGCATGTGATTAGGGCGAAACGTAACCTATTCTTAGTGCATGCTAAAGATGTTCCAATGTTAATTTAGAACATCCTTAGCATATCCTTGTTCTTCTTCAGGATATTCTATGCACATGCTAAGGATGACAAATTGCTATGTGGGTTTTTGCATAAAATTTATAATTTTTGCCCTTTTTTAATATACATCAAAGACGTAACGTCAAAACTACTTTTTTTGGGTTTTTCGCTAGTTAGCGTGCGTAAATTCCTAAAGAAAAAGTAGACACTTAAAGTTGTACACAAATGTGTCCCGTTCCCGTATCCGTATCTCAGGGCGCATGCTCAGAGGACTTACGTTGATCACAACGAAATACGTCGTCCTTAGCTCTAGGGCCGGTCTCTTCCAAAGAAGAGGAAATATTTATATATTATTTATATAAAATTGGTTTGGCTACGGTTTACGTAACGTCACATGCTGGTTTACTTTAAGTCTTTTTTTTTCAGTTTGATTCCGTTGACGTATCGACAATACTTTAACGGGATACCGGCCAAATTTGTCTGCCAACTTTAAGTGTCTAATTTTGTTCGTTTGTCAGTGGTTTTTAGATAAGATAAAAAAAAATTGCCTACACACACGCAAATCCTAACTAGAATCTAAGTACTTATCTAGTTAGGATTTGCGTGTGTGTAGGCCAAAATTTTTTATCTTATTTAAAAACCACTGACAAACAAACAAATTTTTTTCTTTAGGAATTTACGCAGTGGGTTTTAACATATTTTTACAAAAATTTCCTTAACTTAGTGGCGAAAAACCCAAAAAATTAGTTTCGACATTATGAATCCGCCACCAACATATAGATTTTATTAAAAGACGTAATGTTCAACTCGACTTCCTGTCCATGTTTTTTCAAAAAAGATGCTAAAAACGTTTAAAAATAAAAGGAACAAAAAATAATAAAGTAAGGTTATGTCCATTGTTTTGATCCAACTTCTTGATCCTTCAAGATTAACGGGGGAAGAAAAAAGCGATCCGCTAGAGATTTGAGGCGAAAATTTAACACGCAGATCTCTCGGCGGGAGCGTGGTCCGTTCTCAAATCAAACACGCAAATCTTTTTTGTATTGATTTCACTTCGCTCGAAAGCGGTTTTTGAGCGTATTTCAAAAAGGTTTATGATTTTGATGAATTATTGAGGCAGCCTACAGCTAGTTGAGTCTTTTAAATTTGATAAGTGATCGACGACGCTTTTGTTCTACAAATTTAGTATGTGCCTGCCAGTTTTATATTAGATTTTTATTTCTTCAATAACGACCGGAAGACAATTTTTGAGGCAGCCTACATAAGGAAAGCTTCAAAACTGTCCAAAGTATCATTATAGGTACCCTAAAATAAATAATTCTCAGCAGCCAATTTTTGATGCAGCTTTATCCTAAAAATTTAGTATGCGTCTGCCAGTTATATATTTTATATAAAAATGGCCGACGACTACAGTTGGAGAAAAATATCAAATTACAAAAAAACAAAAGATCAAAAGATCTTTTGGAAAAAACGAAAATTCAAACTTGGATGAGTATCCCACAAGGTACACACTAAGGACCAAATCGAAAAGAGAAATGGACTCATCAGTGGTTTCACTGGTCACCTTCCCCAAACATCTTTCAACACCATCATACACTTTGATTTCCAACTTTGAATCACTCGCGAATAGTTTTAATCGCCTTAGGGGCGTAACCCTATTGGAAAGATTAACACGCCAGCGCCAGGACGAACCCGTGGTGACTTAGATAAGTGCCAGTGCGGAACGATGCCTATTTGTGAGTGATTCAAAGTTGGAAAAGTAGTAGTAGTAGTAGTAGTATAGGGGCGACCCGTGGGCCTGGCAATTAGGCCTCTTCATGGGCCCTTTCTGCCATACCCTGTTCCTTACCCCTATGCCCCTACTTCCGCTGCACCTCTCTCTCTCCGGGCCTCCCTGTCTTCTTTACGAAGCTCAGTATGTCGGCCCATTTGAGCGAGTGCAGCTCTTCTTCCTCTATCGTGGGATATCCGCACTTCAGCTGCCTTGATCTGGCATATGCGTCACACTGTGCTATCAAGTGCTGCGCCGATTCCTCTTCGAGCCCGCAAGCGGGACACACGGGATCTCCTGCTACTCTTATTTGCGTCAGATGTTTGTTCAGCCGATTGTGCCCAGTGACCAATGTCCTTTCGGGTACTGCCCAAGAGCCATTTAGTTCTGGCTACATTCGGACCATCCACGAATAGCTTGGACTGTCTGCACTTTGACTCTTGCCTCCAGGACGTCCTAAAGTTGGAAAAAGTGTATGACGGTGTTGAAAGATTTTTGGGGAGGGTGAAACCACTGATAAGCCCACGCTGGTTGCCCAGGGCCGAAACATCATTTGATCATTTCTCTTTGCGCTTTGGTCCTTTGTGTGTTCCTTGTGGGATACTCATCCAAGTTTGAATTTTCGTTTTTTTCCACCAAAGATCCTTTGATCTTTTGTTTTTTCGATTCTTTTCGGTTGAAGTAGCTGATTCGGAGGTTCTTTTTTTTATCAAATTACAACATGTGTTTGCAAAGCCCCCCTCTCCCCCTTGAGTAGGCTGCCTCAAAAATTGTCCCATCCAGAGGATATGAAATTTTAGCCGGCGAGGGGGCTTAGGAGCCATTAAAAATCAACTCTCAAAATTGTATACTGGAGCAAATAGTAAACAACCATTGTATAGAGGTTAATTACTTTCTCTCTGTGTGAATTTTCCCCAAAAATCACCAATAAAATCGTAATCCGAGACTTTTCTATTACTCAAGTCCCCCCCCTTTCATTTTCCTCAAGTCCCCGCCTAGGAACAATTTTTGCGTACGCCACTGCGTTTACCTACTAAACTTTAAGATTAAGATTAATCAGACAAGTGTTTATGCCGTGGATTGACGATTTGGATTTAATTTCATTTTTATTTAGAACAAAAAAAACAACTTATAACCTAAAAAAATATCAGCTATCAGGCTATCTGTCACTACTAGCCCCAGAAAGTCGTTAAATCCGATTTAACCATTTATGACGTGTAATTAAAGTCGAAAAATAAGTCAATCCTAAAACATTGTTGGTTTGATTATCTTAAATCGCAAGCCTTTATACAGTAGATTAAGGCAAAATTAATCTTAATTCGGGCAGTTAATCCGCAGTATAAACGTAGTATTTTTTATTAAGACCGTCCCCAGAAGTGTCCAGATGTTTAATGAGGGTGGCAGACTATCGAGTTTGGATACTTTTTTAGGTTCATATGCCCTACTAGATCTAAGAAGGCGCAGAAAGGTTATCTCTAAGGACCGTTTTATTAAATTTAACTATGGGGAATGAGTTAATGATGATTGATGTAGGTAGTTCAAAAAAGTCCAATTATTACAACATGAAAAAGAATGTTGATGACTTTTGTTTTATTTGATTTTGTTTTTAAATAAAAAGATGAAGATCACAGGGCTGAAGTTGATAAACCGGGCGTAAGTGATTCATCTTTTTACGTTTGTTCTTGTATACAGTCGAATAAAATAAAGCAAGGCAACTTGTAAGTACTGTACATAAAATTATGCAGACTTAGATTTGATTTTTTAAAAATATTGTCATACCTATTTCGTGGTCATTGGAATAGAAAATATTTTATTTACAAAGAGTACTTAGGTATATTTTAATTTTATACTTTCTTATACTCTTAGATTTTAAATTTTAAATATTGTGAATAGATGAAATTGTTTTGATTTTATTTTATATTTACAAAAATGTGGAAGTTTATTGGATCCTTGCAGTGGTGTAGCCAGAGGGAGTGTCCAATGTTTTTTTTCATCAAACCTGTTTTTATATTGTAGTATACGTCTCCCTTTCTTTCTATAAAAATATATGCAACTTGTAATTTTTCAACCTTCCGATGTCATAAGCCTTTACTTATGTATTCTGTTTTTAGTCATTGAATCCCCCGCCATCTCCGTTTTTTGGCTACGTCACTCGGTCTGCGAGGGTGTAGAAGGGTCACATCAAGATCGTGTTTTTAATAACTGAAAACTTAGTTGCTATAAAAACTAAAATTTTGAAACCAAGCCCGATCTCTGGTCCTTGACTTGACGTATAACCTTACTTTTTTGTTTACTTTTTCTTTTGTGTTGTTTACTTCTTAAAGTTTTAATTTCTTGCCCTTTTTTAAGTCTTTTGTCTAAAATATCTAATAAATTACTCCATTTCAACTTCTAGAGTTATCCTGCTTCGCGGATTGTATAAAAATTCCACAAAAAGTATTTTCTGCAAAGAACAGATGAGGTATCCTAAAGATTAATTTGTAAGTTAAATTCGTGCCTTTGTGTCAGAATAAACGAATTGTAATATATCGTCTTTATGTTTAATTCTAAACTCACTGGCTAGTAAATCAGTCAAAATTCCAAAAAAAAATCAGATAACTATTGCCATGAAAACAACAATAAAATGCGCCATTTTAAAAAGCCGTTGTCAACCCCCCTTGTGTCAAAACCTAGAAAAAGTGACGTTTCCTCAACCGTTATGCCTTTTTATGGCTGATCACACACAAACTTGCATAACACATAGCATAACAGTTCGACCAATCAGAGACGGATTTGGAGCCGCCATATTGCATATACGCATAACACAATTTAATGATTAAGAATCCACGGCACTTTTGCCAAAACGATAATACAGGTAAATGTTTCTATAGCCACAATGGCCCAGTGGTTATGGTATTGGCCTGGGGATCAAGAGGTTAAGGGTTCGAATCCCGTCGTCGCCTCCACTCTTTTTTTTTATTAGAATGTATTTTAAAACTTCCAAATCAGTTACATCAACAGGAAAGAATCTAAAAAAGAGAAGATCAAAAGATCTTGGGAGGAAAGAACGAAAATTCAAAATTGGATGAGTGTCCCACAAGGAACACACAAAAGACCAAAGCGAAAAGATGTAACTGATTTGGAAGTTTTAACTTCTTGTTTTAATTTTCTTAGGAGCATATTCCTATTGGAAAGATTAACACGCCAGGACGAACCCGCATCAGGTGACTTATAATAAGTACCATGCGGAACGGCGCCTATTTGTGAGTGTTTCAGAGTTGGAAGTCAGAGTGTGCGATGGTGTTAAATGATGTCTGGATTGAGGGTGACTAGTGAATCCACTGACGAGCCCACGCTGGTCACCCCGGGCGAAACATCGTTTAATTGTTCCTCTTTTCGCTTTGGTCTTTTGTGTGTCCCTTGTGGGACACTCATACAATTTTGAATTTTCGTTCTTTCCTCCCAAGATCTTTTGATCGTCTCTTTTTTAGGATGTATTTGTTGTGTTGAGTCATGGTTTTTAGAGCACAAAAATATATTTTTTATTTTATTTGAAGCCAGTTAACGTTACAAAGGAACGTCCAGGAATGTTCCAAGGGAACGTTACATTTACCGTCCTGGGGGCTTATTCTTGAATTTCGTAGGAAAGATCGCACGGGAACGGTCCTCTCCCTAATATCGACCAATAATACGCTTTGAAGCGATCACGAGTTATCCGAAACCTATCCGACCACGACCGAAGCTCACCCGATTACCGTGTATCGAAGGAACTTTCCTACACTTTCGTACACCTGCCCCCGAACCAGGTGTATTAAACTGTAGGAAAGTTCCTACGATACACGGCAATCGGGTGAGCTTCGGTCGTAGTCGGATAGGTTTCGGATAACTCATGATCGCTTTAAAGCTTATTATTGGTCGATATCAGGGAGAGGACCGTTCCCGTGCGATCATTCCTACGAAATTCAAGAATCAGCCCCCTGGGAACGTTCCGAGAACATTTTTAACGTTTTAAGCTGCTTCTGGAACGTTCCTCATGTTCGGAAGGAGCTTTCTTGAAATGTCCTTGAGACGGACTTGTGTTGTTAGGGATGGTTCAATGAAAATAAATTCGAGAGCGCATCCTTGAACTTGACCTTTACGTTATGAAAAACTAACAAATAATAAACTTGTCAATAATTTTTTAACCATCAATACATAGTATGGAGGCTATTGGGATCGGAAAAAAAACTTTTTTATTTTCACTAAAAATGAGTTATTTGGGTTAAAAACCTAAATACAAAATTTTGAGATGATGTCTGTCTGACTGTCTCTCTCTGTAACATAATAACTCAAAAACTGATTCTTATCAAATTTGGCAATACAATTCTTTGTCACCAGATGCAGAGCTGATTAGTTTTTGATGGGGGTGGGGGGTTGGCAAGAGGATAGAAGTGGGATTTAACTTTTTTTAAAATTGTAACTCACGAACCGTAGCAGCTAGCGACACGCGGTTTTCACATTAAGATAGAATTGCATTTTCAACCGAATTTTTTTTTTTAAGATTTTATGGATGGCTATACATGCCTGCTGGCGCCATTTTTTTTTAAACTTGAGCCCACCAAAGATATATGAACAAACAATAACATATGATACCGTCCTTTAACCTTTTCTTTATTTTTCTTCTGTCTCTTTTGTCAATTATGTATCTGCCCATCGTCATGTTAATCATCAGATTTTCCCAGAAAATTCGAACAACTTGTGTAAACTCAATATTTGTTTTTCCTTCTAGATTATTTTTTTGTCGAGGGAAAAATCTTGTTAAACTTTGGTCATATTAGCTTTCCACCTTCCCGCATCAAAACTCTTAAAACCTGTTCAAGTCTTCAACAGATATTAAGAGATTTTATTAGCTTCACAAGATTTCACCAGCCAGATTTTTGCATCGTGAGAACTGATCAGCTTTTACCATATTTTCACGAGAAATCATTTTTGGTACTTGCCATTTGACAAGGTTTTAAGAGATCCTATGAGGGATGTTTCATAAACCGCATCAAAAACATATTAAATCTGGTAAAATCTCGTCAAATTTCTTCATGAGATTTGATGCGGTATTTTTGGCAGGGTTGCCTTAAAATTCTGTTTCCGGAAAAAATTACCCTGAGAGGTGGAGTGATCAAGCGAAACGTGTTAAATCCAATTGTGCAATTTTTAATAAAAATTAAAAATTTAACAGGCATTACTTATTAGATGAACCTATATAAAGTATGAGATACATAAATGTTTTAAAATATAAATGGATTAAATTTTTTGAATCGTTTGATGAAACAAAAAAGTCTATTTAATGCGTTTTTCTTGATCATCCTACATTAGGGTATAGAGTCATAGGCAATCACTCGATACCGAGTATGATTTTCCTCTATTCTGTATCGTCGCTATCTGTTGTGCGTTTTTTTGATGGCTATGTAAGCCAATTCTCGAGCCGCACACCCGTCCACAGTCCTGGCACACCCAGTCTCCGGCAGCAGCCGCGTGTTGTTGGTCATCCATTCTTCCATTTTGTCGCTCCTTTCTACGTTCTCTCTTTTCCGTTTCTAGTCTACGTCGTTGCTCTTCAAAAGTTTGTGCTCTCTCATGGACTGTTCGGCACCATGTAGTCCTATCGTTTGCCGTGGTCTCGAAGTTGTTTATATCGATGTGACCCTTCATCATATTGCCTTTGAGAACGTCCTTGTACCTTTTTTGTTGACCACCTTGATTTCTCTTTCCCTCCTTCAGTTGTCCATAAAATATCTGCTTTGGGAGACGTGTTTCAGGCATGCGGATAATGTGACCAGTCCGACGAAGCTGTTGCTTGAAGATAAGGGCTTCTATACTAGTTGTTGTGGCTTCTTCTAAAACACTTATGTTTGTTCGTCGGTCTTGCCATTTGATTCTCAGTATTTGTCTTAAACAACTTTGGTGATATTTTTCTAGTCGTTTGATATGCCTTCTGTAGGTGGTCCACGTTTCGCATCCGTATGTTAGAGTTGGTATTATAACTGTGTTGTAGACACGAAGCTTGGTCTCCGCATTGATGTCGTGATTGTTGAAGACTCCCTCCGAAAGCCGTCCGAACGCTGCGCTAGCACATTTTAGGCGATGCTGTGTTTCTGCATCAATAGTTGCGTTTGATGATAGGTGGCTCCCAAGGTATGGGTAATGTTCCACGTTCTGCAGAGGATGGCCATTTATGGAAATGTTTGGAGCTTGGGGATTCGTACCTGGTTCTGGTTGGTGAAGAATAGGCCAATGCTTTTGTAGGCTTGGTTAAATGCGTTGATTACCAGTTGTAGATCTTCCTCTGTATCGGCCATTACGACGTTGTCATCGGCGTACTGCAGTTCGATTACCGAGGTTGTCGAGACCTTAGTTTTTGCTCGCAATCTGCCTAGGTTAAGTAGGCCACCGTCGAATCTATATAGAATTTCCACTCCCGGCGGTAGATGTTCCTCAACAAGGTGAAGCATGGCACCTAAAAATATAGAGAATAGGCTGGGCGCAATAACACTTCCTTGTTTGACGCCTGTCGTAATCTGGAATGACTCTCCTGGTCCATCGTTGCTCAGGACTGTTGCATTCATATTGTCCTGTAGTAGTCTAAGAATTTTAATATATTTTTGAGGGCATCCAGCTTTTTTGCCAGTATTTTCCAAAGAGCTTCTCTGTTGACCGAATCAAATGCTTTGACTAGATCTATGAAGGCCATGAAGAGAGGGCGATTTTGTTCTCTAGATTTCTCTTGCATTTGTCTGGCACTGAAAATCATGTCAGCTGTGCCTCGATTGGGCCTAAATCCACACTGTGTCTCTGGCAGATTTTGTTCAGCAATCGGAATTAATCGGTTTGATAGTATCCGTGCAAGTATCTTTCCAGCAACAGAAAGCAGAGATATACCTCTGTAGTTTTCACATTGGGCCTTATTGCCTTTTTTGAAAATGGTAATTATAGAGGCGTCTCTGAGTTCGGCAGAAATGGTCTCAGTGGTCCATATTTTACTTATTAGAATGTGCATTTGGGAATTAAGTGCGGGACCCCCTTGTTTGTAGACTTCAGCAGCGATACCATCTGTGCCTGCTGACTTGTTATTTTTTAGCTGTGTGATTGCCTTTTCGACCTCCTCTAATCTCGGAATCTCACTTAGGTGTTGTTGTGTAGTTTTCTCCGGAATTTTGTCGAAGATGTCCTTATCGACCTGAGACTCTCTGTTGAGTACTTCTTGGAAGTGTTCTTTCCATCGTGAATTGATAGAGGATCTGTCTTTAAGCAGCCTTGTTCCATCTTTGGATCGTAGGGGATTGATACCTTGTGTAGTGGGACCATATATCATCTTAGTAGCTTGAAAGAAGGCTCTGGTGTTGTTGGACTGAGCTAGATGTTGCATTTCATGTGATTTTGTTGTCCACCATTGGTTTTTTAATCTACATGTTTGCCTTTGTACTTCTGCTTTGGCTTCTTGATATTGCCTTTTCTTTTCGTTAGAGTTAGGGTGGCTTTTCCAAGCATTATGGGCTTTTCTTTTCCTTTCAATAAGGTCTTGAATTTCTTTGTCGTGCTCATCAAACCAGTTTTGATTGTTTTCTTTGTAGCCGACCGTTTCTTCGGAGGCAGATGTTATTGCTGTCTTCAAAATTCTCCAGTTATCGTCAATATTCTCCGGGTATTCTAAAGTACCCAACTTTTGATTCAGAGAAACTTGGAATTTTGTTCTGGTTTGATCATCTTTAAGGCGTTCTACATTGAATCTTTTTTTGATTTGCTTTTTTTGACGGCTACTTCTTGGTGGAATGTGCAAGTTCATTTTGGCTCGTATCAGGCGATGGTCTGTCCAGCAGTCGTCTGCACTCGTTATTACTCTTGTAATGTTTACGTCTTTTTGATCTCTGGAACGTACAATAATGTAATCAATCCAGTGCCAGTGTTTTGACCTCGGGTGTTGGCAGGAGGCCTTAAATTTGTCTTTTTGTCGGAAAATTGTATTTGAGATTGTGAGGTCATATTCCGAACATAAGGTTAATAGGCGCAGTCCGTTTGAGTTCATGTTTCCAACACCTTCCTTGCCAATGACGCCCTTCCATAGGTTTGAATTCGTACCAACTCGAGCATTGAAATCACCTAGGATGATAAGTTTATCAGATTTAAGTAAAGATGTTACGGCTTTACTAAGTTGAGAATAAAATTCATCTTTTTGGTTTTCATCAGCTGCAAGAGTTGGAGCGTAGGCGCTGATTATAGTAGCGTGTTGATGGTTGCTAAGGTTTAGGCGCAATGTCATCAATCTTTCGCTTATTCCGGATGGAAATTCGGTTAGGTGGCCCACAATCTCATTTTTTATAGCCAAACCCACTCCGTGAATACGTGGTACATCTTCTTCTTTTCCTTTCCAGAAAAATGTGTAGCCTCCTCCGTGTTCTTTAAGTTGGTTTTCGCCTGCTGTTCTAATTTCACTGAGAGCAGCGAGATCGATGTTATATTTCCTTAGTTCACGTGCCACTATTGCCGTTCTTCTTTGTGGTCTTGTGGTTGTGTCTGTATCCATAAGTGTACGGATATTCCATGTGGCAAAGTTCATCGGATTTCTTTCTCTTTTGTTTTGACCGCATGTGGTGTACCCTCTGGATGCGGTTGTCCAGTCCGGCAGTTGTTGGCTGGCTATGTTTAGGGCATCTTTTATATCCCCTTTCAGGGTGAGCAGAGTGGGTCCTAAATAGGGCTGCTCAGTCACGGATGCAGCACTCGAGTTGCTCTACAGCCAATCCTTGAGCAAAACGGCGATCGCACTTCCGCCGCTTTCGTGCCGGTTTGTCACTAAGAGCTTCCAGACTACACTGTCCTGCTCCCGTCGCAACTTACCGATCGCCGAAAGACTTTGGTGTGCGTGGACTTCATGGTCTTATGTGTCCTAGAAAGTATAGGATCTCAGAATAGAGAATGCGTGTGCGAGACTTTTATTAACTTGGACATGCTGATGCACAGTCAGCAAGCCCACGGTCCCTAATAACGAGTGACGATCCAATGGCGTAAGGAATACGACGATTGGATCCCTCGAGATTAGGCCAGCTGATTGCACGATTGAGCACTAGACTCGAATCGTGGGCGGGGGGTCGCCAGATCCCCCCGCCTACAGGCTACAGGCAGTATGGTTCGCCCAAATTCCCATAGGGGACAGATTCATGCCACAGTGGCCTGATCTGTCAAGCCTGACATGTAGGGTATAGAGTAATGGCCTATAGACGAACTCGGTTAACGTGGGGGGGGACCATCATAAGGGACTCAAATATTTTCAATTCTACATTTTGTAGCCTTTTTGTAGCTACTTTGTTCTGGTTAAATTAATTTTGTAGCTGTACCCGTTTTCGAGATTGTAGCTTAACCGTTAAGCTGAGGGTCCACCCCATAACTTCAATTTTGCTAAAGCTAGAAAGTTCAAATAAACACCACATTTTGTAGCTCGGCTTGTTCGAGGGGATCGCATATTAAAAGTTTTTAAAATATTCCTAGGGTTTTTTTAGTTAAAAAAAAAACGATTTAACTTGTTGTGGGGCTTTATTTTGAATGGTATTGGTTTCAGCTTTTTTGTATTTATTTTGTTATGGTTAAATTATTTTTGTAGCTTCAGCTTAATGGTTAAGCTGAAGGGCCATCCTATAACTTTGGTTGGGTTGGGTTAGGGTATGTAACAGTCCATCGTTGGATTATAACCGAAATTTGCATTTCCGTCTATATTTTGCTGCCGGTTTAATATTTAAAAAAAGCCCCACAAGTTAAACACTACGTCAAACCAAAAAAATCGTTTTTAAATAATAAATCTAATAAAAAAAATCTAAAAATACTTTTAAAACTTAATGTAATCCCTCGAACAAACCAAGCTACAAAATGTGGTGTTTATTTGCACTTTCTAGTTTTAGCAGAACGGAACTTATGGGGTGGCTCCTCAGCTTAACGGTTAAGCTAAGGGGGTCGCTTTTCCTCGAAAACCTCTACAGGAACAAAATTAATTTAACCGTAACAAAATAGCTACAAAATGTAGCATTGAAAATATTTGGGCCCTTTATGATGGTTCCCCGAGGTTAACCGACGGGTTTACGATAAGCAACCTGTGAAGTGTCTTTTTTTGACTCGCCTATTTTATAGTGTACAATAAGTAAATATAAATATATCCTGCAAAATATTATATTTATATTTTGTAGGTCGAATAAAAAATAACAAGTCATCAATTTTATTTAGATAGGAAACTAATTTAGGTTTGAAAAATAATATGTTTTTATGTAATATATCAGCTAGTACTCTTAGGAAACCCAGCCAACACCGTTATGTAAATATTACGTAAAAGTTACAACAGAAGATTACTTTGTTACATAAATTCTAGGTAAAGTGGAAGTCAGAACAAGGTAGAAAGTAACTTCCATGTTCTGCATAATGCCATGCACAAAGTTCCCTATTCTTTACGTAAATAATATGTAATTAAAATAACGTAAATAATACATGGCAACAAAAAATTGGGAAACGACAGATATCGATTAATTAGTAACTAGAAAGTAAATCGAAAGGTAAAATTGGGGTAAATATTTTTACATAAGTAATTATAATATTTATATCTCTTACAAGTAACATCAAGGTAAACTTGACGTCACGTAACTAACGTACTCTTTATGTAACTTATACGACATAAATGTTATATAAATATTAAGTATTGGAATGTAACATTTATGTAAAATTAAAGTCATATTTATATACTTCTAATGTCACAACAAGGTAAAATGTTCTGCATAATATGCCATGCATAAAGGTCCCTTCTTATTACGTAAATATAGTGTAATTAAAGAAACATAACTCTGTGTTTCAGACTTCCATTGTCTATATTTTATTTATACACGACGTTTCGATCAGTATAATCTCTGATCGTCTTCAGGTGCAAACTACAATCTATTCCTAAGGCTACTTATATACTATATGGGAAATCAAGCAAATATTTGAATTTCATCAACACTTGGTTTACTGAAAATACCCTGATTCTACCCGATAAAGGCAGCTTCAAGAAATTTTCGTTTCTTCCAGTGTAACTTCTTGTGCAAAACCTTTGCTTCTGTCCACTTCATTCGGTGTTGTTTTGACCATGCGTGTTCGGCGATTCCTGATTTTGTTGTTTCACTTCTTTAGGTATTCATCTGATGTTCCTTAAGCCTAAAAGATAGTGATCTTTTTGTTTCACCTATGTATGATTCACCACACTCACAAGGAACTTGGTAAATGCATTCCTAATTTTGTTTGTTCTCCGGTTTTGTTTTACCAAGAAGGCTTCGAATTGTATTATTAGATTTTTTTTACATTAAAGTTGTTCGCTACTCTTCCTATTTTCTCTGATGTTATATGTATGGAATTGTAAGGAATGCATTTGCCTGGTTTTGGTCTTGTAATCTCTGTCCTGTTTGCTGAAATTTAGAAATAGTATCTGTTATAAGTTTGCTGCAGATCCTTATTAATGTTTCTTATTTCGATTTCCAAGTCATGAGAATTGTTACAAATTTGAACGGCACTGTTATACAATTTTTGATTTGAACCTTGATTTAAATATTGTTCTGTGTGAGTGGGTTTACGATAGACTATTGTTCTGATGTCGTTCTCTACTCGTTTGACAAGTACATCAAGAAAAGGAATTTGACAATTTTGCTCCAACTCCATTGTGAATTTAATGGTGGGTCTTATGTTATTTAGGTGATGAAGAAATTCTGAAAGTTGTTGGTCATTCCCGGTTCAGACAATAAAAATATGATCAACATATCTTGGCCAGAGCTTAGGTTTATATGTTGCAGCATCAACCGCGTGTGATTCGAACCACTCCAGGTAAATATTAACTACCACTGGCGCGGCGTTGATGCGTGTGGTGAATCATACATAGGTGAAACAAAAAGACCACTATCTGTTAGGCTTAAGGAACATCAGACGAATACCCAAAGAAATGAAACAACGAAATCAGGAATCGCCGAACACGCATGGTCAAAACAACACCGAATGAAGTGGACAGAAGCAAAGGTTTTGCACAAGGAGTCACACTGGGAGAAACGAAAATTTCTTGAAGCTGCCTTTATTGGACAGAATCAGGGTATTTTCAGTAAACCAAGTGTTAAAATTCCAAATATTTGAAAGCCCCTCCTTGGGCGGAGCCAACTTCTTAAACTTCACGGTTGAGTAATTTCCCATAGTATATAAGTACGTAGCCTTAGGAATAGATTGTAGTTTGAACCTGAAGACGATCAGAGATTATACTGATCGAAACTTCGTATATAAATAAAATATAGACAATGAAAGTCCGAACACAGAGTTAATTTTAAATACATCATTGTCTCAAACTAAAGAAACATAAGTTATGTATATTACGCGATATTACGTAAATTTTATGAACTTTTTTTTATGTAAATTTTTTGACTTTAGATTTACGTAAATACTATGTTAATGTAACAGATTTGTTTTCTGGGTACCTATAGGAGAAAATTTGCACTGAATTTATTTTTGTGATGTTTTTATTTGAGTTGTGAAATTTACTACATTTTTAATGTCTAGTTCTGCGGGTTCTATTGTAACTGAAAAATAAAATATTTTTGAAATTCGATTTTCTTTTACTTTTTCCCTGTCCTAAAAAGTTAAATTTTTAGTCTGTATTGATGGAAGTGAGGCAGGCAGTTTCGCTCATCTGGAAATTTCTGCACCAAAATATGTTTTTTACCTTTACCAAAAACACGATTTGAGTAACTGTCCGCAAATAACCAATTTTTTTGGTGACCGATGCAAAAAGAACTTTATTTTATTACGGATACAAAAAAAATGCCCGTTCATTTTTTTCCCAAATTGAAAGATAGCGTAAATGGTAAAATTAAGAAAATCTTTTATTCTTGCCATTTCAATAAGCGTTGTATGAACAATTGCGGTGTTGTCGTATTTTGGAAAAAATCGTAGAATTTCGATATCGTTTGTCTCACAAACTAGAGTTTTGACCCCCACTTTATTCAGATTTTTTGTTCGCATTCGGTGTTTCGCAACTTATGTCAGAAACTTTTGGAGCGTAATAGGTGACCTGCAAGTAATACAAAAACGTCCCAAGAAAATGGTCTAAAAACAGTTCCAAATGAACGTTCAGGGGACGTCCTTTTTAGATCCCCATAGGTCGTAAAAGTCACAGACCTAAAAAGTACGTCCGTGGGACGTTCCAAAAAAAAGGTCTAAAAACATTTCCAATTAAACGTTTACAGGAAGTCCTTTTTAGATCCTCATAGGTCGCGAAAGTCAAAGACCTAAAAAATACGTCCCTGGAACGTTCCACGAAAAAGGTCTAGAAACAGTTCTAATTGAATGTTCAGTGTACGTCCTTTTTAGATCCCCGTAGGTCCCGAAAGTCACAGCCCTAAAAAGTACGCCACTGGAACGTTCTAAGAAAAAGGTCTAAAAACAGTTCCAATGGAACGTTCAGGGGACGTCCTAAACGGAGACGTATGTACTGCAGTTTTAATTAGCTACTCATTTAGCAACTAGATGCCGTACTTTGCTAAAATACTTTCTATCTTTTCGATATTCGTTTTATATAATAAGATATACTTGTATTTTATTGCATAAGGACTCCAAAATGAGTTTATTTAAAAAACGGCCAAGGGTCGTCCAAGTAAAGGTTCCAGGAACGTCCAAAGGAACGACCCCGAAACGTTACAGCTGACAACATTAATCGTTCCGAGAACTTTCCCGGAACGTTTGTCGACGTCTTTGGACGTTCCCGGAACATATACGCCGCAATGTACCGGGAACATTCAAAAGAACGACCAAAGGTAGAAGGTTGTCCAAATAAACATTCCAGGAACGTCCCCGAGACGTTACAATTGGTAATATTGATCGTTACGGAAACTCTACCGGAACGTTTGGCGACGTCTGTGGACGTTCCCGGAACGTATGCCCAGAATATACTGTGGACATTCACATAAGAACGGCCAAGGATCGTCCAAGTAAACGTTCCAGGAACGTCCAAAGGAACGTTCTTGAGACCTTACAATTGACGACATTGTTCGTTCCGGGAACGTTCCCTGAACGTTTCACGACGTCTACGGACGTTCCTGGAACGTACCATTGATCGCGCTGGATCGTTCCAGGGACGTTTTTAAAACGTACTTGTGTTATTAGGGAAAATGTTTCGATTAGGGAACATTTTTCCAAGACACATAAAAAGTGACAAAAACCCCTAATCGCTGAATATTCTCATAACTAAATAAAAAGGTCAAATAATAACATAATAAATTCGGTAAGCTTCTGCGGCGGGTTTTTGCGTTATAAATTAAAACAATATCAACTAATTCGCCGTTTAATTTTCCAAGAAATAAAAAGTTGTAAGTATGTCATCTTTTACAACAAAACAAATCACTAAAAAAACTAATATTCCGCAACCCATCGCGATGTGACGACATTCAAAACTGAATCAGCTAATTAGTTTGTTTACTTTCTGTGGTACGATACGGAGATAAAAGCGGGGCGGGCAACAACGACGACCTTGCTTGCTTGATGATTGTTTTTTGTTAGGCACTTTGTTTATAAGCTTCAATGTACAGCACGGATGTCATCCGTGATGTATAGTCGAAGGCGAAGAAAATGTTTTAGCACATTTCTGGATATTTTTTCGAAAAAACTTTTCAAAAAATTTAAGCGAAATGACTCATCATTTCACACACCGACCAGTATTAGGAATCAAGTCTTTGATTTTTATACATAAGGTGTGAAACACCCTGTATATTGAATTAAATTCGGAATCTCTCCAAAATCTCAAAAACTACTTAAAGAACCCTGCCAAAAATACCGCGTCAAAACTCGTAAAAAAGAACTAGTGAAAGTTCACGAGTTCTGGTCGGTATTTCATACGGTTTATGAAACACCACTTTCGAGTGAAATCTCATGAACTTTCAACGTTGGAAAAAGATTAAAAACTCGTCAAACATCATGAATTTTTAGGAGTTTTGAAAGTTTTTAAAACAATTTATGATAAGATTTCACAAACAATTTATGATAAGATTTCATCAGTATTTTAAATAAATAAATAAAATAAATAAATAAAAGGGCCTTTATTTTAACCTCGGCGAAGGGCAGCTACTAGCTGTTAAAGGCTCTGCTTTCACTGGTTTTGTTAAGTTTTGAGTAGATTTTAACCAAAAGTTAAATAAAGTTAATAAGATTTCACAAGATTTTATGAGAATACACATGTTTTCAGCAGTTTTTAAAAGCACCACCCTCCATCACAAGATTTCACAAGATTACATGAGAAAATCCACATGTTTTTAGCAGTTTCCAGCAGATTTTAAGATAAACAAGTTGATAAGGTTTCAATGGTTTTGACAAATTTACATGTTCTGAGCAGTTTTGAGCAGTTATAAAAAGACCCAGCCTCCATCAGATGTCACAAGTTTACATGGAAAAATTCACATGTTCACAACATTCAGATTCACCAATTTTCAGATTTAAACGAATCCATATTAAAAGTGATTGATAAGCCTGTGGATCATATATATCTTATAATTGTTTAATATATAGAAAAGTTGGACAACCTTATGAACCAAACAGTTGACACTTTTTAGGCCAAATCGTGGACCAAATCATTAAATATCTTGGACAAAATGAGTCGAACACTTTCTATTTCATACAGATTTTATTTTAAAAGATATCCAAAATGAAATATTGTCAAATCTTTTAAAAACATCCCTTCATTTGTACTTTTAAAATCTCATCAAAATTCTGCTTGCTAAATCTCATGATATCTCCTGTGTCTGATATAAACTTACGCAATCTCTTAAAATAGCTTGATAGTTAAATTTTGATTATATATTCTTTTTAATAATTTATGTTTATAGGTACTCATCAAATCTTTTAAATTCGCATCTTGTTTGTCAAATCTGGTTGTACTTGAATGTCTATATTCGACACTTTAATACTTATATAATCTTGTCAAATCTTCACAACCCTTTATCCTATTTCTCATGAAATCTTGTAAAATCTTTTAAAAACGTCCCTTCTTTCATACTTGTAAAATCTTGACAAATCTCATCAAAATGTTGCTTGCTAAACCTTATGAAATCTCATGTGTCTGGTGTAACATAATGAAATCTTGTGAGTTTTCAATAGTCAGAAAATTATTTGAAAATTGTGTCTGGTGTAACATCATGAAACATCATAAGAATTTGTCAGTTTTAATGTGGCATACATTTTTGCCAGGTCAAGTCTCTTCAAACCAATAAAATCTCTTAAAATCTCATCAAGACTTGATTAGTTTTTAAGAGTTTTGAAGTGGATTTTTTGGTAGGGAAACTGGCGAAAGTTAGCCCGGGGCCTAATTCTTAAATCTCGAGAGAAGGAAGGATCCCTCAAGAGAAGGTATCAATCCCGGGGAATGATCCCATCCCTAGAAAAAAAAACATGCTTTTCATTAAAACCTATTCGAAATTGATTGAAAAATATACATTTAGACGCATGCTTGCCTAAGAAATGGACCGATCCCTGGCTTTGGAGTTGGGGAGCGCGTACACCCAATTTTTGATAGAATGGAATGAGCGATCACCACTCAAAATACCACATGCGTTCGACGTGGGATCTATCGACACATATCTAGGTCGTTCCCTGCTTAAGAATTAGGGCCCTGGTCGATTCAGTGTCCTTTATTACTTCTGTGGCGACCCTCTTGACAATTAACTCATGTAATAACGGTCAACCGAGCAGTCAACAATGTCAGTTGTGTTGAAAAGGGTACATACTAAACCAAAAGTGGTCTGTTTAATGATCTGTATATCGTTAAATAACGATTCTGTTTAACCTTTGATTAAATAACCGCTAGAGATAGGCATCATAACATAACGCTAATAAATGACCCACTTTTTGTCCTGCTCTCAGGCTGCGGCTGTAGTGATATGCTGTGGGTGATCATCACAGACCGAGAAGCCGTTTATAAACATTGGAATGCTTCTCTTTAGCGGTTCTATAATTAACGGTTTAACCCAAGACATTAAACCCATTAAGTCATTAATAAATGGCTTTGAAACGCGATCAGTCATTAAATTTACAGAAAACCATTGTCCTCTCCACTGGCAACACTGCATCAGGCAATACCAAGCACGCTTCACCTCACATATGCTCCATGATCACCTTACGTTTACTAGCTCGATTCTACTAAAGCGGCAACTCCGACGACAAATAATGAATGAGGCAGCGTAGGCGGTTATATAGGTTACCTGCTACAAGTTCGAAGTTGTCACATTGTGTATAGTTTTTATTCCCAATATAAGTATATTGAAAAATTAAAATAATTATTTTTTTGGTCAAAATATCAAATATTTATAGGATAGTTCGACCGAAAAAATGAGGAATAATTATGTATGTATCATAACGTGTACAGGGTGTCCCATTTTTTCGATGGGATGCAGTGGGAAACTCTGTTGATATTGAATATACCGTCTTACTTTTTTGAGCTTTAAAAAATGGTATTAACATATTTATATTGTCACTGTAGTTTTTGAGCTGCAAGGGAAAGTTGAAAAATGGTCGAAATTGGCAATTGACGATATCTCCCTTAATTTAAGAGATTCTGTAAAAACATATCTGTGCCAACATTTTTAGAAAAACAAAATGGTCTTTTCGAAATTTTAGTCCGACGTTTCGTTACGTATATACCATCATCAGGATCAAAAAGTTAAATACGGACCAAAATGTTTTACTTCATACTTTTGTTTCTTTTTAAGTTTCTTTGATAATAAAATATAACTTTTTTTATTTTGAAGTTTCGATCATCATCTTCAGTGCCTTTTTTTTCTGGTACGTCCCTGTCGTCCCATTTTAATTTATTTAATTTAATATATAGTCGACCTGGACAACGAAGATATATTACATAAACATATCGGGTGAACCGAAAAAAATCGGACAAATTTTTTTTTTTCTATAACTGTAATTACCAGTTTCAATTAAAAAAAAGACAAATAAACCCTTTGAAAAAAATTTTCGCTTTGCCGCCATATTTAAATCCAAGATGGCGGAGAAAATCAAAAGCCTACCTTTTTTAAACCCCTTTTTGTTATATGTTGCCATTTTTTTTTAAAATACTTGGTTTTGTATGTTTGAAAAAAGGAGCGCATTGTTTTTTTTTCAAAAGGCTTATTTGTTTTATCAATACAGTTTTTTTTTATTGAAAATTGGTAAAGTTATAGCAAAAACCAATTTATCCGGTTTTTTTCGGTTCACCCGGTATTTTCATAATATATCTTGGTTGTCCAGGTCTACTATATAGTAGTTAAATATTAATGGTTTAAAAAAAATTAAATGGGTTCAGGGCCGTACCAGAAAAAAAAAATGCACTGAAGATGATTTTTTTTGGGATCGAAACTTCAAAATAATGCGCATAAAAATCAAGGCGCCTAGACCCACAGGTAAGCCCAACATTTAAAATATGGCGTTGTGACGTCACGTGGGTACCGATTGAAATTTTATCGTATAATACTATATCCAGTTTTTTATATATAGTGTTTTTTCTTAGCTTTTAATACATTTTTGCAAAAATAGAACATTTTTTTGTCTTATTTCTCACAATAAAGTTTATTTAAATACCTCCATTAACCTAGCGAAATCAAAATCGGTTTACGACAAAAGTTATGACATTTAAAGCAATAAAAAGGGGAACACAGCTGCGGGATCTTCAGTTAATTAATAATTATGCAATATGATAACCTTTATCGATTTTCTCGGAAACTAGACGAGCACAAAATTTTCTGATTGTGGATGAAATTAGCACATAATTTGCAGATAATAGAGACATAAAGCTATTTGTAACTCATCGCGGTATACGTATCCGCATCTAGCGAGAACCAAGCACATTGATTGGTCATAAACTTGTAGCATGTTCGAAAAGAGTAGATATATGCTAATTTAAGGTGTTTCTGAACGCAATAGGTGCTGAGATACGATACGTGTGCCGTAACGATACGCGATACCTAACGCATCTCAACACCTATCGCGTTCAAGAACACCTTAGATTAGCATATATATGCTCTTTTCGAACGTGGTACAAGTTTCTGACCAATTAATATGCTTGGTTCTCGCTAGATGCGGATACGTATACCGCGATGAGTTACAAATAGCTTTATGTCGCTAATAATGGTTTTTGAAATTTTTAAATTCCGTGATACCTAAACATATGGGGTCGCTAAGGTAATATTAACCTAGCTACCCCACCCTTTTTTTAAAAAAAAAAACAATTTAAAATGAAAAATTCGATTATTTTTCCTTATATATTCGGGAAGCACATAATCAGCACACAATTTTAAAACCAAAAATTTTTAGTTTTGCGCCATATTTTCTGGTGGGGTTGCCAAGTTATTATTAATCCAGCTACCCCATTTTCTTTTTCGACCAGAGGAGCACAACATTTTTTGATTGGGGACGAAATTAGCACATAATTATGTCATAACTAAATTTGGATTTTCTTGGGGTGGGGTCGCTAGGTTAATGGAGGTTATTTAAATTTATATTTAATTAAAATCGTCACTTTGTCTAAAAAGCACTTGAAGTTGTCTCCGGCACACACTGCTTAATAAGTTTTTGCAATTGCACAAATCTTATATATTGGAACCCTTATTTGACACTTCGTAGTGGTTGTGTTAATTACTGCGTCTGCGCAATAGCTAAACGTCATTCCGTGTGGTAGTTAACCACTACCACTGCCGTAAGCTACGAATCCATTTCGTTGTAGTTGTGGTTATTTTCCTGGTTAGTTTTAGAGAATTTTGGCGTAGTATAAAAATAATAAAATATTACCAGGTTCCAACATATAAAACACTTATTTTGTAAAATTAAGCCAAATTTTTTATTTTTCCTTATCTTTAAATTTTTTTAAAAGTGAAAGTTTTTAATGTGTTCGAAAAACTGTGGTAGTGGTTGTTAAACACTACCACAGCGGCTGTCAAGGTTGTCAAAATTTTAAGCGTTCCAAAATATCACTGTTAAAAAAGCGTTTATAGTATCCAGGTGACGTTTCAATATGGCGGCCAGTCAATAATGTTGGGCTCACCTGTGAGTATAGGCGCCTTGATTACAAATAAGGTGTTTCTCCATGTTTTAAAGACCAAACCAGAGAATTTGCATAATTGTAAAAACATTACGTGTAGGGATACAACTTTCAGATCAATCTGGCATCGTCGCCAAATTGTTTACCTTATGTCCGATCGCAATTGTGGTAAACATAATGTCTCTATTTTAGTTATACCTTTAAGGGTTTAATGGATAATAATACTTTCTTATTTTATAAATGATATTTATTTGGTCTAGTTTTGACAATCAGCTAAAATATATTACAAGGTGTATAGTTGCCTAAATCTCTCTCAACACATAAGTGATGTATATAACAAAAAAATAACAGTTTCAAATAAATAATTAAAATAGTAACAATATTTAAGTACATAATAAAATTCACAATAACTTTTTTCTTGATATTTTTTTGAAAATCTAAAAATTTCCAAAACTCAATTTTTACCTAATATTTTTTTTACTTTAAGTACAGCCTCCTGGATCTGCCGTTTATATATGTCTATATTGTCATGCATTTCATACCGACAAATGTTGATATATATAATATTAAAATTTCTTTATTATTAATACATGCGATATACTATTTATTTATTTATAAATAATTGATTTCAAATTTCCTACAATCTAAATATTTATTTATATATAGACTTTATAATAATTTTTAATAAAAATCTTTGAATACAGTGCCTGAAAACGAGATTAGCAATTTATTTGGATAAAATTTTGAAACACTGTAAACCATTTTATACATAGGTTGAGCTATACAGGGTGTGCAAAAGTTCGAGTCCCCTCTAATATCTCCAAAACCAAAAGAGGTAGAAAAGGCAAATTTCACATACTTAAACAAAAAAAAAACAATATTCAGTGATTCTTTTGTTTAACTCGTTGGTCTTGTGCTTATGGAGATGACTTTGACATTTTATTAAAATCTTGTTATAGAAAAAAAGGATATATTAGTTATTTTTGGAAACAGAAGGAAAAGCTCTTTTCAAATTTTCCAAGATATACATGGCGCACCCCCATTAATGACGGTACACGATCACCATCCAAAAAAATACTTTTTTGTAAACTATCGTATTCCACGTATGTCAAATTTTAATTCTCTTCTTTTAGTTTTTGGAGATGCTCTGTATAGTTCTTTTGCGAAAATACCCATTACTCAAATATTTGGTGTACATAAAATTTGAATTTTAATGCAGGGTGTCCAAAATTCGATGTTTTTGGGGGGTTTTGGGTACTTCTAGAGGAAATTCGACCCCCCCTTTGCGAGCCTCAAATTTCAAGACAATATTTTTGGTAAAAACTGGATTTGAGTATGTCAACCCGTCTTCGAGCTACGGGGACTTTTTGAAAAGTCTGCATTTTGGGATAGGCCCTATAACTTTTTTATTTAATTTATAAAAATATCTTCGTGGTGTTGGTTGAGTTTTCATGAGAATCATCAGATTTCATGAGGCACTTTTAAGTTTTGAGATATAACACAAAGTTCATATTTTTCTAATAGAACACCCCAATTTTTTTATATTTTGAGTGATTTTTTAATTTCCTTTAAAACGATGCGCCCCTTACGAAAATCGGATAAATAGTTGTCGAGTTATTAATTATTTGCCATAAATCACATGGTAGGTTGTGATAAAAGCGGCACGCCAGATTATCTAAAAAATCTAGAGTGCCATGGTTGTCAATCTGAGATGATAAAAAAATAATTAAATTTTTTACGAAAGAAATCAAAAACTATTTTGCTTCTTAACTGAATTCAAAGCATGCTATTATATCAATAATAAATTATTATACCTATATTTTATGCTCAGATTGTCAACCAAGGCACTCTAGATTGTTTTAATAATGTGGCGAGGCGGCTTTATCAAATCCTACTATAAGATTTATTGAAAATATTTAATAACTCTACAACTATTTATCCGATTTTTGTAAGGGGCACATCGTTTTGAAGGAAATTAAAAAAGCATTCAAAAAATAAGACAAAATTGGGGTGTTCCATAAGAAAAATACAAACTTGAGTTATATCTCAAAAACCGAAAGTGACTCATGAAAACTGATTTGGTAAATAATTTTGTATTAACATTAATTAACACTACAAAGATATTTTCATTAATAACAAAGTTATAGGGCCTATCCCACAATGCAGACTTTTCAAAAAGCCCCCGTAGCTAGCAAAGGGTACCCGAAACCGCTCAAAACCATCGAATTTTGGACACCCTGTACAGTACAGGGTAAATAAATTCACTAAATTTTTTTTTTACCAAAATCCCTGAATTAAGTTTTATTAAATTTTTCTTATATTAACACGCTCAGTGCCCATTTTGCGCCAGCGCATGGTACGGTACTGTCGTTAAGTGCCAACTCACCCTAGACGGTGTGCCTGATCAAGGTGTACCATCGACGTAGTATATCGATAAGGTATACCCAGAACTTTTGCACACAGTTTTATGCGAGAAAAATTAAAAAATAAAAGCTTTTTTTTAAAAAAAAACCGGCTTCAAAAAAATTAACTAAAAAGTATAAAACAACATAACATAAACTTTTTTAAAGTCGGCGCATTAAATTTTATAAATTTAACGATATATGAGCGGCGACTAAAAAGTTCAGTTTTATTTAAAAATAAAAATTATTTGATTTTATACTTTTTTGTGTATTTTCAATTTTAAGTCGTTTCAATTTTTTTTTAAACTTATCTTTTGATGTGGGGTGCGTATAATTTATCAAAAATTGTATTACAAAAACCGAAAATTATAATAAGGTACAGGTTCATAACGGTACTCCGTAAAAACAATACATAAGCAAAACTGTACTATCACAAAATCGAAATAGATCATAACGTACTGGCCTAAAACCGCACAACGTAAAATAGTGTAACATATTACCGCTATATGACGACACAGTATACAGTCGACAACAGCTGGACAGGACAACCTGTGTAATATATTGCTGCTGGATGGCAGTACCTAGCCAACAAATAAGATGCGGACAAGCTTTTTGTAACGGCTTTTGCCGCGCTTGTTTTTTGTTGTACAGAATGGGTTGGGTTGGTTCCCTCCAAAGGAGGACTATGAATAAGGCCCTTAGATAGGTACTCAGGGATGGAAGCTAGATCAGTATGTCAGTAAAATTCAGTATTTTCGCAATGGTCAGTATTTATTCAGCATTTGGATAAATTCGTCAGTAAAGTCAGTATCTTTACTGAAAAACCAAAGAATTAATTTTTAATGAAGATAAACTGAGAGAAAAAAAATAATGATCTCGATTGTTGCAGCAATCCGGTGGTACTAGAAGTCTCAAGTTTCTTGAATGAAGTTCTTGCATACAGAAGAAATATTCTTTTTTTCTTCTGTAATATTTTAAGATTGCTAAAATTACTGAAGAGCTTTTTTAGAAGAATTTTTTTCCACTACTTCACTCTTAGCTTCAAACTTGGGGCCCTCGATTCAAATACGCAGCCGGAAAAAGTAGCATGGTCAAGCACAAAAAATTACGGCCAAGTTTTTGTTTCATACAAACTGATCCAATCTAACTCCACTAAACCGCCCCCCTTTGAAATCGGCTGTATCCGCCTCTGAGTGGACCTTTAACCCTTCAGAGCACATATCAATAATTGTTACTTTTTTCGAAGAAAGAAAAAACCAGTTAATCTTTTTGATGCTTAAACTTAAATATTTCGGATAGTTTGATTGTGTTAGAAAGCGTCATTTATAATGCGGTCAATTTTAAATGTGGAAAATTTAAAGAAGAGGCAGATAGAGTGCAGAAAATTGTCAAAGAAGTTAAAAAAAAAATAAAAACGAAAATCTTTATCTATTAGTAATATTGTTTATAAAAAATGAAAAAAAATAAGACTTTAGTAGCAGTTTTTGTAGGCTTTAAATGTGGTATACTATGTATAATAAAACCAACAAAGTTTGAAGGGTGGACGTTGGCTGGCTAGAAGGAGCCCACATAAATAAAAACTTCAAAAAATTATTTATACCTAGTTTTGTTGGTCAGTATTTTTTTTATTATCGTCAGTAAGTCAGTAGAAAAATAATTCTAACCCGCTTCCATCCCTGGGTACTACCTAATTTCAATTGGCCGATTGTAGGCGAGGCCAGCGCCCTCTGTACCTAAAATACAGAAGGCGCTGTCAGGGCCTTTGCCCTATTAACGCTTTGGTATTGTAAGGTTTTAGGCCAGTACGTTTTAACCACTACTGATTTGTTATTGTAAACTTTGGGAAAGTACGTTTTTACATTGTATTTTTTGCTAAATTATAGGCATTCTTATTATGTCATAATAATTATGAAAATTGATTGAGCCGTTTGGAAGTTAGGCTGGAAATAAAACTCTGCACAAAGTACAATGGGCCCGGAAAAGTGGCCTAAGTTTTCATATTGACGTGAACATGCATTGACTTCGTCTTGTCTATTTCTACTGAATTTATTCAATTTAAAGTCTATCCTGTACAGCTACACTTTAAAATCTTAAATATCAAAGCATCAACTGTTTTGTGCAGATCACCATTTTTTTAGTAAAAATATAATAAGCTTTAAAGTGATATGAGAATAAAGTATATGTCAATGTTATATACAATAATCGTCCCTGAAAACTTTAGGTACAATTTAGGTAAATAATAGCAAAGTAAGTGGTAGTATAATCAATGGCGTAGCCAGGGGGGAAGGTTCAACCCAATCTACAATAAATTAATCATGATCAAGGAGCCCAGGGAGACCTATAGCTTCCCCACTTTTTTGACCCTTTACTCCGGTTTGTGACGTGTGTTTGGTGTGATGTCTTAAATTTAAAAAATTTGGCCTGCGGTACTATGTTACAATTTTAGTTTAAATCTAAGGAATTTTTGTCACCAGAAATCAAAACGTGTAATAAATGGCATTCTTAGTATAATTTTTGTTCAAATTTTCATCTGCAGCGCATTTATGATTTGGCAACAAATCTCTATGTACCATCGCAACCCACCCCTTATTGGGATCCAACCCAATCTACTTTTTTTAAAATATTTTACAAAAAAACCTAAAAAATCAAAAATTTTAAAAAAGGTGTTGTTTTTGATGTCAAAGTTTTCGCCTGCGGCGCTATACCATTATTAAATATTGTTACAGATTTGTTTCCTTTTAAGCAATTTCGAAACGCGTGAAAAAATAGTATTTTCATGTAATTTTCTCAAAATTTTAGCCTGCGGCGCAGACTATTGAGACCTGCTTTTAATAACAAGTATTTTTGTTTCGTATACACTAACTCAACACCTATTAAACCGCCCGTCTCCCCTCCCTTCAGTTCAAGAGCTCAAGCAATAGGCACCTACCTAATTTTTAAAAAGAACCCCGCACGAAATACCTGGGAAAATGGACTTCACCCGAATTTGACTAATCATGGTTTAAGAGATATGCAACTTTTATCGAGATTGTACGTCTAGTTCTTGAAATATTGGGGGTCAAAGTTCGGAAAAACGTGTTGCAGTGGTAACTTTGCTGACAAAAAAGAACTATTTCTCAGCTGAAATATTCACCAAATAACCACTACTGCTAAAAAATGGTTAGTTCTTATTCTTATAAGGAGTGTGTTCAAAAAAATATAATTTTTTGAATATGCATTTGACATTAGTTTAGAAGAAAAAACCAAACATGCACCAGGATTCTTCTATCTGCATCTATTTTAGATAGTTGAAATAGGATCACTTCATTTTTTGCCCATGCTTTTCACGGTACAATTTTTTGAAGATTGACTGTTTTTCATCGCTTCAAAAACTCGACATGGTTCAGATCTTTGAGCAATTTTGTCCTACTTTCAAAACCTATTCTAAATCTACTATTTGCCATTGTTTTACTACGGTCCATTGATTTTTTTTTTCTGTGGTCAGTGAGTGAGTAAGTCAATTTTCCCAATATTTTACTTTCTATGTCTGATTTTTGAACTATGAAATTTTGAAGTTAAAGAAAAGTATTTTTTTGTAGCAACTTGATATAGCCAACTCTGTTTTTTATTACAAAGGGATAATTGAGTAAGCCACTATAGACCGGCTTGTGGTCACAGTGGTCATTGTTTTAACACATGCACATACAAAAAAATAATTTTCTTTTAACTTCAAAAATTCATAGTAGTGCCTCCAACTTTTCATGCTAAAAATTAATACAAAAATCGTGTTAACAATGGCAAATAGTCGATTTAGAATAGATTTTAAAAGTGGGACAAAATTGCTCAAAGATCTGAACCATCTCGAGTTTTTGAAGCGATAGAAAACAGTCAAAACTTTAAAAAATTGTACAGTGAAAAGCATGGGCAAAAAATGAAGTGATCCTATTATAACTGTCTAAAATAGATGCAGATAGAAGAATCCTGGTCCATGTTTGGTTTTTTCTTCTAAACTAACTAAAAATTATATTTTTTTGAACACACCCCGTATAAGAACTAATCATTTTTTAGCAGTAGTGTTTATTTGGTGGATATAAACCGTCCTTCAACAACACAAATTCATTTATACCTGTCACGACTACAGCTGAGAAATATATCTTTTTTGTCAGCAAAGTTACCACTGCAACGCGTTTTTCCGAACTTTGACCCCCAATATCTCAAGAACTAGACATATAATCTCGATAAACGTTGGGTATCTCTTAAACCATGATTAGTACTATCAAATGTCAAAGTTACATCAAATTCGGGTGAAGTCCATTTTCCCATGTATTTTGTGCGAGGTTTTTTGCCATAGGTAGGTAGCTGATTTTTATTAAATTATGAAACCCTTCCCAGTTGATTTCTGGCTACGCCACTGGTATAATTAAGTAAAGAAGAAGTGGAATGCCAAAAATAATACTGTTATACTAAAATTTACTGTGTGTACTGCTAGGTACTATCTAACAAATACTTTTTATATTACATAATATATAGAGAGAGATGTAATTGGGGACAAATTTTTTGATGCATCAAACAAAATATAATTTGTTTAAGTAATAAAACATTTTAAAATTTTTTAAAAACATACTATGTAACAAATACTTTAATATATTACATGATAGATGTAATTGGGGACAAATTTTGTGATGTATTAAACAAAATATAATTTTTTTAAGGTATAAAAATTTTTACAATATTAAAAAACATATCGCACGCTTAGTGATAAAGTCGCAATTGGTTTGCCCAAACTAAAGATTTTTACGAAAGTGATTTTCTTCGATTTCTCGGAATTTACCGTTTTTGAATTATGCCACTTTATCACTAAGCGTGCCACATGTTTTTGTCAAAATACTAAGTTTTAAAAACCCTGTTTATCAACTGTATTGTAGTAGTACACAAGAAAATTAAGTTGACGCACATGTCAAGTTTTAGTTATCACTTCTCATACAAACATATAGAGGGCAACTAGCCCAGTCATTAATCAAAACCTAGAAAAAGGGCGTTTCTGAAAATTGACATTACACCAAAAGCTAGGAACTAGGAAATTGTCTCCTTTTAACCTGTTATAGGGCAGTCTAACAAAAATAATATGGCCGATCCAATATGGCAGTGTAGGGTAAACAAACCTTTTCTCCATAAGACGTAATGCTAACTTGAATCAAAATTTGGCAAAGTGGAAAAAGACGCATATTAAGCAAAGTGATTTTTTTATAGAGTAATCCTTTGTGAACCGGGGAAAACAAGCATTTTGCCGAAATTTAAACAATAAACTCAAAATTCGCAATTAAACGTGAAAATGTCCCTCGACCTATCTCTGTCGCACCCGTGTAATTACAGATAATGTCATCTCTATCAAATCAGATAGCGCAACTGTCTCTCTTCAAGTCGATCTTCAGGCTGAACTGAGAGAGACAATGCCTATCCACATTGTGCAAGTGCGAGAGAGATAAAAGTACATTACAATACCTCTTTAAACTGCGAATTTTGAGTTTATTTCTAATATTTCGTCAAAATGCTCGTTTCTCCCCAATTCAGATTAATCTGCATCTTTTTTCACTTTCCCAAAATTTTCATTTTTATTAGCATTACGTCTTATGGAAAATCGCTTTGTTTACCCTATACCCACCATTTTCAAAGGGCCATCACGTGATTAATGGCTGACGTTGACAATATGTTAGACAGCCCTATTAGAAAATTTGATGCGTGAAAAAGATGCATCGTGTGTAACAATTATTCTATTCATTCCCTGATCTTAAAAAAATAAAGTTTAACCTCGAACCTAAAACCTCGAGAATGGAAAATGGATGGTACCCTGGCTATAATAATAATTCTTGGGCCCTTGGGGTTACTTCGCCAGAAAGGGTTGATATACAGGATGTAAAAGGTATAAGTGCAAACATTTTAACCGCTTTCAAGAGAGGCCTTTAAAGTTAAGAAAAATTGGCAACGATGGTTATTATGGGCGCAAATGAAGCCCATGCATCATCAGAGTGTCCAGCAAAAATCCATTAACAAATTCCCGGTCGTTTTGTACTTTTTCCCGGTTCTTTTAAACTTTTTCCAGCACTTTTCTCTTTAATATGCACTTTATGCAAGGAAGGACCTAGCCTCAAATGTAGGCATCGATAATCAGATTAAATTTTTTGCCAATAACATGCTTTAAAAGCGCCACACGCGAAATAAAAAACCAGAAGAAATGGGGGAAGGGCGATTTAGTATGTTGTTAAAAAAACTTTTTTTTGTTTAAAAGCGAAGGCGGATCCAATCTCAATTCCAGATTTGTTGCAAAAATCATATCCAGGCAAAAATGCAATTTCACAATTTTTAAATGTTGTTGACAAAAATTGCGTAAAAACTAAAATTGTAAAGATCCCGCCGCAGGTAATTTTTTTTGCAATTAGTGCAGAAATTTATTTAAAGGGATTTAACGTTTTTTTTTTTAAATCATCAAAAACTTTTTTTTCCTGGTTATTTTATACTTTTTCTCGGTCGTTTTAGAGTTTTCCAGCATTATACCTTATTTCAATTTCTTATAGACTACATTTGCTCAGGTTAAGTATTATAGCTAGTCAAAAAATTATACAATAAAAAAAAATAAACAAAAGTATGTCTGTTAAGTTCTACATCAAATCAAAATTTTGCCATGATCCTTTAAAGAAGCTCCCAACGCCCCCCACCCCCCCCCCCCCCCCGCCCAAGACCGAATCCTAAAGCCGCCACTGTCCCCGACCCCGTAAAACCGCTGATAAAAAAATGCCCGTTGTTAATTTTTTAATTCAAATGTTACTTTACAAATAAACTAACAACATTCAATCCCTATCTATATAAACAAAATTTATTTTTTCAATGCCGATTATTTTCCTTTGAGATTCTTTTCTATGTATTTCTTTTCCTCAAGTTCCTTCAGCCGTTTTAGATTTTCGACCTCCACGTTATTAAGAACTTTGTTTTTAAATATAAATATTTTCACTTATACCTCTTAAACCCTGTAAAGTACGTTTTCTTGAGTACTGAATCACGACTGAATCAAGATTTATTTTTTTTCTTTTTGTGTTTTTCATGAAGGAATTGAAGCATTTTTAATCCGTGTTGACTTCGTTGTAAATTTTAACATTTGGTACGTTTGTGAGCGCTGTTAGCGGTAAAAAGTTGGCTAAAGGTGGTAAAGAATAGGCCAACTTTGTTTATAAATATATTATAAAAAAAGATAACTGACTTTCAAAATGTGAATTGAATTATTATATGAGTGTAATCTGGTAATAAACAAAAAAAAATGTTGTAACTCAATAAGTTGGTATTTGACATAAACTAAATATCGACAATTTCATTCTTTTCAAAACTGAAAGTGCCAACTAAACAAAAATTTCATTAAACAAACGAAAGATGACTGTGGCACTGTAAATCTAATGACAAAAACAAGAGTTTTTTGTACTTCAGTGCAAAATTTAAATCTTACGGCATCTCTCGGTTTTTTTGCGATTTGTAATAGCTTGCTTGTAGACGAAACCTGCATACAGATGGCATAATTATATGTCTCTCGCAGGATCTATGCTACCCCCTACTGCTAACTACAGTAGGTATTTTCTTGGTTTCGGTCGTTCACACAGGATTTCTTCCCCATGAGCCGTAGCCTTTGGCAGAAATGCGCGAACGAAATTCTCTTTCATTGTGGTACACCTAGCTGATGAGTCCCTAATAAGGACGAAACGGTGTCGTCCTAGGTTCAACCCTTCGTGTGAGCAATCGAAATTCAGGAAGTTTATTTTGCACTGAAGTACAAAAACTCTTGTTTTTTTCGAAAAATTTCATGGATTGATAAAATATATTCACAAAATCCAACTTTATGTAGGTATGTCTTTTGATTCGAACGGTAACCTTAAGCAATTTTTCCACAAAGTCATAGTTTATAGCAGAGAGTTATACCTATATAACTCTTATATACTATAAGGACCCTGCCCTTGCATTTTCTGAAAATGAACCGTATAGATAATAACTCTCCCATTCAAGTTAGCTTGGAAAAAATACAGAGCTATTTATAACACTGGTCGCCCTTACTTAAGTTGCTCAATAAAATGCAGAAACTATTAATAAAATACGACAAATTTTTGCAAAAACAACAAAAATGTATGATCTTTTATGCCCTTACTTAATACAGAAATTATTAATAAAAGACGACTACTTTTTGTGAAAATTACAAGAATGTTTAAATTTTTTATTAAATTTATAACACTGGTCGCGCTTACTTAACTTGTTTGAGAAAATGCCAAAAATGTATTATTTTTTAGGAAATTTATGATACTTATTTTAGTTGTTAAAATGCAGAAATTATAAATAAAAGACGGGAGATTTTTGTGAAAATCACAAAAACTATGATATTTATGACAATTTTAATAAATTTATAATTTTTTATTAAATTTATTACACTGGTCGGCATTTTGTAACAAAAGTTGTTTGATAAAACGCAGAAATTATTAATAAAAGACGGCAACTTTATGTTAAAATTACAAAAAATTATGATTTTTATGGCAATTTTCAAAGTTTATAATTTTTTATGAAATTTTTGACACTTTTGCTTGATAAAATAACTTTTTGCGAAAATGACAAAAACATATGAGTTTAATCAATTTTAAAAATTTATAATTTTTTTATGAAATTTATAATACTGGTCCCCATTCCTTAACTTTTTTGATAAAACGCAGAAATTATTAATAAAAGAAGGCAAATTTTTCTGAAATTCATAAAATATTCTGATTTATGACATTATAAAAATTTATGATTTTCGCAAAACAGTTCACTCAAAATGTGCATGCTTTAGCGCGATCCGTGTCTATATTTTTTTATTAAACTTCTGACAGAGTTTATTAAATGGAAAAATTATCAATAAAAGACGGAAAATTTTTGTGCAGATCATAAAAATGTATGATTTATGACATTATAAAAATTAATAATTTTCGCAAAACAGTTCACTCAAAATGTGCGTGCTTTAATGCGATCCGTGTTTTAATGGGTTAATAAAAAAATTCAATACAATTCGGATACGATCCTAAAAAAAGCAGGATGATCTTGGACTCAAAATGTTTTGACAACCGAAATATGACGGGTTTTTATGAATTTCTATTTGGCGTTCAATCCCGATTAAATACTCATGAAAACGTGGTAATTATAAATAAGTGTAAACTGCCTTGGACTTGTGAATTTATACTGTCCGTATCAGAAAAAATAGACATACTGATAAGGAGATTATTTCATTCAAGTTAAAGAGACGCCAATTATACAAGGTGTCCGACAAGAGACATACAATACAGCAAAGGTCCAAGTAAGTTTTTCCAAACTTGTAGAAGCGAAATATCATTCATTAGGGATATGAGGCGTTAAAACAAAAAAAAACATCGTTTAACCACATACGAAAATCACTTTTGGTTTTAGTTTGTTATTTTTTGGATATATAATCTCTCAGGGTGCTCAGAAAATATCACACAAAAAGTTTTAGAATAGACGTCAGTCTTATATATCCTAATTGATATACCTACAGCCTTGTTGAATCCATAATAGAATACGATAGTATTATCTAGTCTTCCCAACCAATGCCATGCTTGGATTTGTATATTATTGGGAATGTACAAAGAAAGTTTATGTAACAGATGATCTAATTTATTATTAACTATGATTCAGAAATTAATAAAATTTAAGAGATATTTTGTACTGTACCTTCGTTAGCGATTTATTGTTATTTTTTTTTTATAAACCCATAAGTGGCGCAAGCGTTCCCGTTGAAATGCCCAGAACTGAAAATGACAGCCCTCCACTACAAGTTGGTTTTGAAACACACCATTGTGACTCCCGCTATTGTCTCTTTTTTGTGATATTCGACTTTTGAAACATTTTTGAGATTCAAGTTTTTAAGTATAAAAGATTTAAATATTCAAGATAAATGCAGTGCGCAATTAAAAAAATAAACGTATAAAAATACTGTTCTTTTTCAAGGAAGAAAAATAAGTTGGTTGGCCAATATACCATTATATTAAAGTCCTTTGCGCCTATTACCCTGCAGTTATTTAATTTTTGGAATGATTATTTTCTAGGCGGGACGTACAAAGGACTGCCCACATCTACTAGTTTTAAATGCATTGTTTAAACATAATATTAAAAAAAAATACTGTATATATTTGCTTGCGACGAAAAATCGCAATGATTATTTCAAACATCAGGGACTTATCAATACATAAAGTCGGAATAGCCTGACTAATAAAATCGGAACTACTTTTGACAGTTCCGCATGCAACTACTATATATTTTTAGGCACTTTACTCACCACTATAAAATTACTGGAACAAATAATCGCTTTTTTCATGTGAATCCCCACTCCCCTTTGTAACACTTTATACACTTACACCCAATTTTTTTTAGGATTTTTAGAACAAAAACAAAAAAATTTTAGGACAGTTTGGAAAAATTTTACGACATTTTGTTATTTATCTAGACATAATATATTAAAACTTTCAGTACAAAATCAACCTAAACCATTAAGTATTATGTACTTAGTACTTATCTAAAACAGCTTTTGTCGCACTCTTTGGCGAAAAATAATCGACACGTATTTTTTTTCCAAAATAATATCAATAAAAGTTGGGTGCTAAAAAAAGACACCAATATTATCCGATGCCATCTGGCCTGTAATCGGAACAGAGGTTCAGTGAGTCCTACCATAGACAAATAAAAAATCAGAGAAAAAATAACTCTTTTATTTGGGTTCAAATTTAAGGACATTATAAAGGAATTTTGGAACAAAATGTTAATTTGTGAATTATTTTAGGATTTTTCTGCCATGTTTACTTAAAATTTTAGGACGCAGTCAAAATTTTAGGATTTTTTTAGGATTTTAGAACATTTGGTCAACCTTCAAGCACCTGCCCTCTCCTGCTACCTTGCTGCATTACGTAAAACGTAAAACATGCTCATATCGTGCCACCTTTAAGGCCACTCTCAGCCTAGGATGATTTATCTTTGGTATATACCGCGGTTATTCTTTCGGTTGACAACTTGAGTAAGTGTGACGTCAAATCCACACATCACTCAAGAATCATAAATGAATGAAATGGGTTGCTGAAATGAATTGGTTAAAGAGGAAAGGATATAGGGTTATGTTTTTTGTGTCTTGTGATATATATTAAAACATGGAATACTGTTTATTTCAAAGTTTTTTGACCATAAGACTACTAAAAAGGTCAATTTGTGGGCTCATATTAAAAAAAACATACCATTATTAAGCAGAAGACTTGCTGTATCGAGGTCGTTGATCTCGATTAACATTTCTAACCCCTCATAGTTTACCACTACTGGGTATTTTTCTTCCATTTCTTAAACACAACAAACAAAAAAATAAAAAAAAGCTATAACCAAAAGATGAACCCCAGCCCAGAGTGTGGTTATAAATGGTAAGAGCCCGGTCTAACTTCAATTTTTCAACTGTGTGTTCTTCCTTGTCGTTGGTTAAAAAAAGAGTGGCTTGAAAATCATCAGGTAGATACAACCGACCTAATCTTGAATGGAGATTTATTGACAAAATGTAAAGAAATTCATGTTAAAAAAAAACTTACGTTGTTGATACCATTGTGAATTTAACCGTATTGAAATGGTGTGGGGCATCTGCAAAAACTATTACGACAAAAGATCTTGCCAAAATGTTGACAAAGTTAGCGTCGCTAACTTATGGCTTTAGCCCAAGTCAATCAGTAAGTATGGCAGAAATGTATTAAGCATGTTGAGAAACTCATTTTGGAAACCGTTGATAGAGAAAAGGCGATTGACGAAGTTAGACCACTGATAATAACAGACGATAAGGATGATAGTGAGGATGGTGGTAGTGATCACAAATATTAAAATAAACTAGAAACCGCATAAAAAACGTCAGACAAATGACACATCTATGCTGAAATTCCAGAAATTTAGACCGCGGTTGCCGAGTTTCCATAATTATTATCCCTTATAATTACGAAGTATTGCAATAGGTAGCCTAAATACAATACACTATTCCAATAAAATAGATCTGGCGCCGAAAAATTTCAGTTTAAAATGCACAAAGAAATTTATTGAACATAATGTTTTGTTTTATCTTCTAGAAACAATTATTGAAATCAGGATTAGGACATTTACTCCCTACAATCTGACAACCAGGGCAAAAAGGTTATCGATTTGTCCAGGCACGTTTTGTCATCTTAACCTACTTTTTGTGACCACTTATAAATTTTTTAAGTTGCCCCCAGAGGCTAAAACTGTTTCTATTAAAAAAGTAATTTAAAATGTTTCTTTGTGTCAAAAAAATGCCAAAAACATGAAATTTGGGCGTTTTTTTATATTAAAAGATCAGCTAAAAAAACTTTTTACTCTCAAATATTTTTGTACACTATCCATGAAATAATTGTATAAAAAATAAATAAAGTAGGCTTGCTAGTATTACCAAGATTTATTCATTTTGCGTAAATCACTTTTCTTGTAATTTAAATATTGTTTCTATTTTGAGTGGAAATAATGTTCCGTCCGTTACGCAACATTTTGTTAGTTAAATTCTTAAGCCTTTCGTTTTTTGGTAAAATAGTATCAAATATTATTTAAGTGTAATTTTAACTTAACGACTATATTAAATGTTGGCATTTTTTAAGGTTCTATTGACAAATAAATAAATAATATAAAAATGAAAGAACGTATGCTTCTTACCAACTTACTATAAAGTCGATAAAAAATAAGTTTACATTTGAGTTGTTTGAGTACAATTAATGTATTTGTACTGCCTAATGGCAATATTTAATTTTAAATTTAAAAAAATCGTGCAAACTGTTCCGTCCGTTACGCTGGAATGGCTGAACTGTCAAAAATAGTGCCGATTTTTATAAGATTCAGGCTATAACAACTTTATGTACAGATAAGTCCCTATTGATATCTTGGCTGATTTTTTGCAAGGTATAAAATTGTGCCAAATTGTGCCAGGACAACAGAAATTCAAAACTAATAGATATGTATGTGAAGTAGGGGGTAAATACTGCGATGTTACTTGCTTCAGTATAAGGACGAAGCTTCAATATTGGGTATGTTATTCAGACCGTTTGTCTCCCAGTAATAATGGGGAGGGCCAGGCCTAAAGCACTGTGCTGCCTCCAACGGTGTACCCTTTTTCACGTAGTACATCAAGTAAAAGTTACACATCTCGTCTTCGTTTGTGGGTCTGGAAAAAAAGGTATAAGAATAGACTGCAGGGACCTTACTGTTATATTTGAACTAACTTAAGGTTACAAACACGATAAAATTTCGACGCAGTCAGTTTGCCCATTTTCTTGCTTTTGCACGGAAAAAAATAGGCACAAAATTGTAGTATTCAACAAGATATCGGGTGTGCATATAAAAAAAATGCTTTAATTCAACAACAATAAATTTAAATTTAAATCGAGGGGTGAACAACTGTAGGCAGGTGTACTAGGAGTACTTTGGGCAGGACTAGGCAGTCTTTAGGCAGGACTACCCAAGTAGCATTTGGACGTCAAACTACGTACTATACTCGTTGGCTTAAAAACCCTGACGTTGGCAAGCGGACTACAAATCTCATTCCATACGACCCCAATCCGACCTAAATGTGGAATACAAATCGGGTCGGCTCGACGTCGCTATTTGTACTTCAATGGTATAGTAATTTACCTATGACGACGTGATAATACGTCCGCCAGCTTACGTAATTTTATATTATTTAATTGATTACTTAATGTGGTACTTGTTTAGTAAATTTTAGGTGAAATATATATTAACGAATTATAACTCACAAAAAATAAATGACCACCTTTTTATTTCATTAACAATAAAAGTTATGTTATTAAAAAGGGCACTTTACCGAGTAATCTAGAGCGAAATATTTCTGCGAGGGCCACTTTACTGACAAAGTTGGTCAAGATGGGGCGAAAAATAACTCCCCACCCCCTTCCAAATTAGCACAAAATAGCAAAAAAAATATTAAAAAAAAATATTTTTTTAAAGCACTATTCGGTTGCAATTAATACTAAAATCACTCAAGAATAATACTAAACGCATCTTTAAAGCATTATTAAGTCTCTTTTATTGTTTTTTTTCAAGAAAAACAAGAAAAAAATTGTTGTCAATAATGACTGCCCAAGCTTGCAACTCCAAAATTTTGGCTGGTATAGACTTTTACCAATTTATCACCAATTTGGACAAGGACACCGATTTGCAGCCCTAATTTTATCCAAATCTAACCAACCAACGTTAAACTACGTATATGTGCAAACCTTCGGAATCCGTCTCCATTCTTCGTTGGCCATGTAACCAAAACTGACTTAAAAGAAAAATGACAGTTTAGTTTAACATAACCTAGAGAAATATTTTCCGTTTTTCCTTGTTTTTACCTTAAAAACATGGATTATTTTAAAATTATATTTATTAAAGCACTGAATGAGCTCGAACCCGTCCCGCGGATGTGGGAGGAGGATAACAATTGTTGGTTTCCCATCAAAAAAAGCGACATTAAACAATATCAGTACGACCCCACTTATGCTCTAGATAAAGTGGACTGGAAATATAAGTGCGAGCTGAAGGTCAATCAGATTTTTGGTTGGCAGCAAGCCAACAAATTGTGCAATTTGATATCCTAGAGTCAAAATTGTAGGTTAAGTATCCTTCTTTTCCTTCGTTCCTTTTTTGGTAGGTATCCAAATAAGGGCCCTGAAATGCGACGTCGATTAAGGTAACAAGGCCGACGATGTTTTGTGGTCGATTTAGGTACAGTCGTTAAAACAGTCGGCTTTGAAACGTAAACTGACGTCAATCCGTCTGGGCAAATATTTGTACAAATTACATTTCCTATTTTGACGTCGTTTAAGGTTCGATTATGCGTACCTGACCACGTAAACGTCAGATTTTATTACAAAAGACGTTTGTCGTTTGACTTACTAGCAGACAACTTTATTTTGTACCTAATACGACGTCGCTTTATGACAGATTAGGTTGGAAGACGGATAAATACTACTTGGGTAGGCAGTACTTGGACAGGATTAGGCAGGGGTTAGGAAAGACTAAGCAGTCCTTGGGCAGAACTAGGCAGGATTGACAAAAAAATTAAATTGCATATGGCTTCCCTTCATTGTAATCTAGTTTTCAGAGCTCCATTTTTTTTGTAATTTGGAGAAGTTTTTTTGATTTTTTGCAAGTGCGAAGTGTTGAATAATGTCTCAACAATGACGATACATATAATACAGGGTTCCCACCAAATTCTGATTTCCAAATTCCCTGACTTTTCCAGGTTTTCCTTGACCATTTTTAAAAAAAATCCAGGTATTTTTTGGATATAAATTGCTTGTCTACGTGGATACCAAGTAAATGTCGACTTTTACCATGACAATTTTTTTTTGAAAGCTGAAATTTAGCAGGTATTTATATTATCGAGATAAAAAGGTAAAAAGCAGATAAATAAGATGAGAAACTTTGTTAGAAACTTTATTTGAAGACAAAAATCAAATGAACCGAATTCGTTAAATCGTAAGAACAGTATTAAAAAAGACTAATTTGTCTAGTTCTACCAACGTTTTTTTGGTTCGTCTAGCAAGTTATAAAACTAAATTGCACGAAGTGCTAATATATATGCACATGTGCATATTCACACGAAAAAGAAGACCAGCATAAGCTGGAATATGGAAAAACTCAAGACAGAACAAACACAAGAAATATACCAGAAACCAATTACTGAAAAAATAAAAAGAATCGCAATGGGGATACAATGTAAACGAAATCTGGAAGAACATCCAATAAACAGTAATTAGCGTAACTAGTAAGTGCTCGACAAAAAGAGAAAACAAAGAATGAAGTATTTTGATGATGACTGTAGTAGAGCGACGGAAAGACGAAATATGACCAGGAAAAAAATGCTTCAACACCCAACAGCATCTATTACAGAAGAATATAAATAACAAAAATCTTAAGCACGCAGAATGATATAAAGGAAAAAGAGAGACCACCATCTAAATATAATAAGATAAATGGATGAAAACAGACAAAACAACATAAAAAGGATCCTTTCAGGGAATAACAAAGCACAAAACAGGATACCAACCGAGAACCGAAAACTTCCTCTCAATAAACAACGGACAACTGATAACCAACGAAAGAGAGATCCTAACCATATGGAAGAACTACTTTTGCAAACTACTCAACGAAGAAGTAAATACCGATACTACACCCATAAGCATATTGAAAGCTGAAATAGAGATACCAACCCAACATATGAAGAAACAGTTAAAGTCATAAAAAAGCTAAAAAACAACAAAGCTGCTGGTAGTGACGGCATACCTGCCGAATGTATAAAATATGGTGGAGAAAACACTGCATAGGGCTATACATGAGCTCATCCAAAACATTTGGAACGCCGAAATGCTACCGGATTCATGGACGGAAGGCGTGATAGTCCCCATCCATATAAAAGGAGAGAAAAAAAGAAATTCTCAAATTATCGTGGAATAACTCTGCGAAATACATGCTACAAGGTCCTCTCCAGTATCCTGCGAGAGAATTGAATCATATAAAGAGGAGATAGTCGGGGAATACCAGTGCGGGTTTAGCCTAAAAGGCCCACTGTAGACCAGATTTTCACCGTTAGACAAATAACGGAAAAATGCTGGGAATTTCACAGAGAACTTAACCAGATGTTTATTGACTTCAAACAGGCATTTGACAGATTATATAGAGCAAAGTTGTGGGAAGCAAATCAGGAACTGGGGTTTCCAAAAAAGCTGATATCCCTGGTAAAAATATGTACGGAGGATACAAGATGCGAGATAAGGGTGGGACAGAGCTACTCTGATTTTTTTGGTATCAACAATGAGCTTAAGCAGGGTGACTCTTTTTCACCCCAACTCTTTAACATAGCATTGGAATATGCAATTAGGAAAGTCAATATTGAGACACCAACGGCTATATTCCACCAGGACGGACTCAACCTACTACTGGCCTTCGCAGATGATTAGGACATAATTGGCAACATCAGGATTAATCTTAAAGATTCCTTGAACCACAATATTTCTGCATCCATAACTGATTGCTTAATAAGAAAAGATTACAAAAAAGGAGTAGAACCCTTTTTGGCAGTAGAAGCAGTTGCTGTGGAGATTCCTTCACTTCCAGTAGTTGTTGTAGATGTAGTTCCATTGTCATCTTGGGTCAGGACTGATAGTTTTCTTGATTAACAAAGGCAGTGTCCTTGAATTTTTTTCAGCCTCCACTTTACTTTTTTTTGTTAGCCAAAGTTATGCAAACTGAAAGACAAACACAAAATATCCATGCACATAGCCAGGATTCGAACCCGGAACCTTCCGTGCGGCAGGCAGATACGCTGCCCACTGCGCTACGGCGGGCTCCACTTACTTTACATGACCACTGCTCTTAAAATGTCTCAAGATGGCCTGACGCCCCATATTACCCAATTAAATATTTTTTAAACAAAGCTTACAATATATGTGATATTTATTGATTTTCACAGCATGTTACACTGCCACTCTGGTGGACTTATAGAAAAACTTATCCAGTTTAAATTAGAAACTGTTTTTGTTAAGGTTAGGAATAAACACAGTAAGTGACAAATATTGTGGTAGAGAAAACGCTCTAGACTACACTGGAAAGTTGTAACAGAAGATAGCGCGATGTGTGCTAAGAACAAGGAGAAATTATACCCGATGATATTTATTATTTCAAAACGAAAACCAAATATGTTCAATAAACACAACCTGCCACCTTGGGTAATGATGCGGTTCGTTAATAGTATAGTGCAGTTTAATTAGTATTAATAGGTACACAGTGAAACTGAATAGAGGCATATACCTACAGAAGAAAAAATCTTGCCTAGTTTTTTCTAAATCTGTATTTGAAACTCCGAATGGGACAGTTTATACTTAATAGGGTTACTTACTTTAAAGGGATGTCCTGTTCTGTAAATGCATGGAATATTGAAACATAATAACATGCAAAACTAAAATGATTGCGCCATTCCGCTCCAGGCAAAGTTAAAAAAAATGCAGGCAGACTGAAGCATTAGAGAAAAATCCTGGGAAAAAAGGTGCTGCAAGGAAGGAGAAGGGGGGAGCGACTAATAATATAATTTTCCAATTCGTTTTATTGGCATTGGCAAAAATAGTGTTTATGGACAGCCAGGTCCCCCACAAATATTGAGCTCCAAAGAAAAACAGGTATTGTCTTCTGGTAGGTAAAAAAGAAGTATCATGATCAAAAATAGTCTCCTGAAAGAGTTAGGTAGTTGAATGACTTTGTAGAGGACAATTGGCAACCTTAGAATTATACTCACAATAATATATTTTTGCGTTCGACGAGTTTGCGTTGCATGATGACGTCAAATCTGGAACTCTTCTGGACCATATTATCTTTCCAAACAAACATTTTTTCAATAAAAATGGAAGGAGAGCCGGTATCTCAAACATATCATAAACCCGAGGGGGTAACCACTGTTGGCAATCATGTCACAAATCTTATCCGTTCGCAGTCCCTTGCAGCCCCTACAACTAGCTAAAACTCACCAAACCCTGGCTTGCAGTCCCTGGGAGTCTTTAGAAATCTCTCGGCAGTTCCCTGCAATCACTCACAATTCAACAAAATTGGCAGTCATGTCACATTTTCTGAACTAGTGGTTACCCCCTCGCATGAACCTAAGCTTGGCTCCAACTCTTTGAGTATGTCAGGTAGACTACGCCGAAAATTTTGTTGATATTAGTCAATTTTTCATGACAGACAATCTCGTGCGTAAAATGTGAATGAAAACCTGATAATACTTGTAATTTCCTGTGACTCCCACATATTGTGATTACTTTTAGCAATTTTTTGTGAGCTAACTATAGTTACTATTGTTCTCTTCTTTTAATTGCATCGGTCTGAGACAGATCAGGCTTACCAGAAAATGCTCCCCCCTGCACCCCTCTGCCCATGAAAATGTAACTATCTCCTTGATATCGTTATCGTTGACAAAATATACGGAGTCGAAGGGTGTACAGGCCGGTCTGACAGGCCATTTTTTGGTATGCTGGATCCCTCTCAGCCAAATGTATTTAGAAAAAGAGAACAATAGTAAGCTCACAAAAATTTTCTACTTATATTATTATCAGTGTGCTAGTAGCAGCGTTGCCACGTGTAATAATCTCGTAAGAAAGGAAGAGACATTAGTATTATGATTTTCAGCAGCAACTAGGCAGTACTTAGACAGTACTTGGGCAGAACTAGGCAGAACTTAGACAGTACTTGGGCAGTATTAAACAGTACCCTAAGCACCGTGTACAGTGTGAGGTATACATATTTTCTTCAGTTGTTGACCCCTCGATATAAATAAATTAAATATTTTTATAGGGTACTCACCCTACTTCTGTATATCGGTCCCGATTTAAACTGTCCATTGTGCATCTGGCAGCTACCCTGTCGCCATATCTTATTGGTGTTTTGTCGAATATGGGATAGAACATTTGCGGAGTTAAGGGATCCCTTTTCCCCAGCTCGTTCCAGTGATCGACGCCGTTTTCATCGCGAACAACTCTATAGCCAGAAACCACGCGTCCTAGAAGTCAGAAACAATAGATAGTTTTTGGTCGACAAAGATAACTTCCACACTATTTGACAAGTCAGAATAGCCTTTTTGGTACAGGTTTTACATTGACATTTGGGATAATTTATTAGTTTTTGTTTTTAATTTTCAAACTAAAATTACTTTATTGTGATTTTTGATTCCAAGAGAAAATTCATATCTTCTGACATTTCCGAGAAAATGTAGAGGATACAAAATACCCAAGTTTATTGAGTTTTAAAGCACTCTCAAACAGAAAAACAACGCTTGGGTCTGTCTCGAGTACTGACCGAAGCGCAACACGGTCCGAAATGGCGCGGAATTTAACACAAGCTCGCCAAAACACAAATGCGCATGTCTTTCGTACGTCAAAATTGACCTTACCATATATGACGTTCAAATGTCAACAGTGTCAAATAGCGTTAGTCGTCGGTCATTTTGTGCACAACCAAAAACTATCTAATATCAGGGTGACCACTGACAAAACCCTTATTTTTTTAATGAATTTATGACATTTTTTCAGAAAAATTATGACATTTTTATGACATATTTAAAAAAAATATATGTTAATTTTAACTTTAAAAAAAATTTACTTGCATACACCAGTTAAGAAAGACCAAAAAATATAAAAAAATCGTAATAGCAGGAGATCATTCACTTTTAAAGAACTATTAGTAAACACTTAGCTACTAATTAAAATATGTTAATATAAAAAAAAAAGAAAGTTACATATGTTTGGTTTGATTTTAGAGAACTATTCAGTCAACAATTAACTACTACCTATGTTATATTATAAACACATACTAATATAAAAGAAACAACGTTATATAAAAATGCCTTGAGCCTTGACTTGACCAATGACACTTCCATCAATTTTAAAGTTTTTGCAACTTAACTTCAATAAGCAGAATAAGAATCATTTTTATCCTGTATTAGCCAGGAATATTTTTCCTGCCAGTCAGGATTATATTTTGTTTTTCTTCCACTCACGTTTTTGTTTTACATTTTTAATCAAATCCCCTATTGCCTACAATTTTTACCGAAGTACTCTGCATCCCTTTTCAAAAGCATAAAATAAAGAAAGGTCATGGTATAGCAGAATTCAGTCACTGTAGTAGTCCGTTTACATAAATAATGAGACCAACTAGTCCAAAATGCTTATTTCCCTTTCCAATATGACACATCTCTAGAGAGAGAAAGGTTAAACATGACCTAGTATTTCTTGCGGCTAATCATTTTAAATACACCAAATCAATGTCTACAGGGGCTATTTGAAAAACAAAATTTGTAAAATTACAAAACTGTCAATAGTGATCCACAAAGGGTAGATTGTCAAAATGATTTTTATGGCATTTAGGCAATTTTAGGGCGGTTTTAGGACACGTCTTTAAAAATTATGACAAATTATGATTTTATAACAAGTGGTCACTCTGTAATATGTAATATACGATACTGCTCAAGAAACGCGCAGCCAACAAGTTTCTATGGGTATTTAAATCTGATTTATCCGAACATAATTACCTTTATTTACAATTATTATAAAAACAAAAATCAACTAAGTTGTATAAACAACAAAGCTAAAGTCAAGCGAAGCCCGGTATGCATATCTCTGGGGAACACAAGTGAAGAACAGCCCACGAGTTTTTCTTGTAAATTTTACAAGCCCCACTCCAGATATTTTGGTCCATATAGCTAACCTGACTTGTGCCAGACTGATGAGATCAAAATAAGTTTGGAAGACGTTTAAGGTATGATTTCGAGTACATGGAGTTTTATAGCCCCGATGCATATCCCTGGGTAATACCATGTGCACACGAATCTTGTAAATTACACTAGGGAACAAATTACAAAACTTTTTTTTGTTACTTGAACAAAAACTATTTTTTTTGGTTTAACTACACCCAAGTAACGATAAAATACCAATTAAAGTTTGGCCATGGTGAAATTCAATAAAAGCTTGTAAAAATGTGGTAAGGGCATGAGCCCAAATGTTTTTTGCCGCAGATGATTAGCCCGTAATTAGCCAGTAATTCTCACATACTTTTTGTTTCGGTACTGCTATTATTAATGTGTGCGGGGTGGGGCTGCACTGCAGATAATTAGCCTGTAATTCCTGCGATAAAAAAAAATGATTTTTGAATGCGGGATGTAGCTGCATGGAGCTTGAGATATTCCTTAGTACTCCTAAGCTTCTTAAATCTTGACTAAAATTGTTTGACGATTGCTGATATGTTTGGATAATAAAGAAGGCAAGAAAAGGTCGGACGTTTTAAAGGGGTGGGAACGCCATGTTAAATGTTCTTACCTTTAAAATAAATTTTTTTTAAAAAATAATGTTATGTTTTTGAAGTTCATTTTTAGTATTTTTATACTTCTGTAATTTTTTTCTTTAACTAGACATTGTTCAATTCATATTTTAATAGACTTTTTTTGCCTGGAAAGCAATAACTACCCTTATTTTTATCAGAAATATATGAGATAATAATAAAATACATACAAAATTTAATCCGCCATTATTACTGTTTTAATTAGCACTTTTTACGATATATAAAGATAACAAACAAAGAGGTTATACATGTATCGATATTTTTAATACATGTAGGTCTTCTTTGATGACTTGGTTTACCTCTTGTTATGTTGACCAACTTATTGCAAACAATGCACTTTCCATGCGTCTGATTCTCTTTACAAAGATTACAAGAATTCGCAAATTTACAAGGCGCCATTTTTTTGCGCCAACAGAACATATTGAAATAGAGGTTTCATTAACCCAATAAATGCATTATATAATTCTCATTGGTCATCTTTCAAAGCTTGTATTGTTTTGATAAATAATAATTGCCAATAAGCTAACCATCTATTTCTTTCTCACTTCATTTTCACAAGTAGAAAAGATAAACTAAACGAATCGAAATGATCCAAAACATAAAACGCGCAAAACACGCACGAATGCCTGCTCGGTATGGCATCGGCCGTCATCGATTTGAATCACGAATTTCGATTCCTTACTAGGCCAGTCAAGAAATATTAGTTCTTAACAATAGCCCAGTAGAATTTATGTACTTTTTTTGAAAAAGTTTTTACGCAGCAGCTTGGATATTAAATATGTAGCGAGTCAAGAGGCCGTAATTTATTTTTATTATACAACAACCAACACCTAAATTACTAAATTTTGTAGTTCTGCAGGGTACGGTGGCCATAAAAACAGGAATTTTTTGATTGACCATAATTTAAAATGTATTTGTCAGATTTTAATAATTTTAGCCATTTTGGAAAAATTTAATGTCGTAAAATTCCAAGATGGCGGACTACTTAGTACAGCAGTGTTCCTCTCAAAAACAAAATTGACATTGTAGGAGAGTTTTTCCAAAGTTAAATACCAAAAAATCCTGTTTCGTTTTTGTTGGTACACCCTGTATATTATTCTTTTTGAATCTTACCTAAACCATGAGTATGTGTCCTATAAGCAAAAGGGTATATTGTCTTGTTCTCTTCAATCCTGCAATCGACTTCCATGTGGGTTATTGAGTGTGGTTTAATCTGTCCACCAGATGCCAATAACAGAACAGCGGCCAATTTACTTTGCCTAAAAATTAAATGCTGCAGTTAAGTAGAACGCCGGTTTATTATAAAACGCCGGTTTATCATAAAGCGCCCTACATACATGCAGTTTGGCTTAAAGGTTGGGCTGAGCAGGTTTGCCCTCTAGCAGGATCAAAATGACCACAAATTGTCAGGAATTCAGGGTGGCCACTGGGAAAAATCTAATTTTTTATGACAATTTTTGAAAAATTTTATGACATTTTATGTAATAATATTTTCCTACCAGTGCCAGTATGCGGAATGTGCCACTTTTCTGCACAGCGTGCATGAAAAAGAATTACCGCACGCCGTGCAGAAAAAGCGTTTTCACGCACGCAATTTCTTTAAGTTTTCTTCACGCACGTAGGAAAAATGCTGTACCTAACGCGTGCTGAAACCGTCTTTTCCAAATTTACGGCTTGCCCAAACTCCGCTGAAAAAATCTCAAAATACCCTATTTTTAATTTTTTCAAAAAAAAATATATTTTTCTTTGATGTTTTCTCGACATATTCACAAAATTTTAGGATGGTGAAAAGATGGGTTCCATCTCTAAAAAAAAAAAACAAAAAATTCCTTTATCAATTTTCAATATCAATTTCAATTTTCAATTCAATTCAATATCAATCAAAAAGGGTGATATCTGGAAAGTATCCTAGCTATCACATTGAGTGATAACTTGTTTTAAAGGTCTTTTGAACGATGATGATGATGATTGAATGATGTGCCACTTGATACATAATTTTGAAATTTGATTTTTTTAGATTATAAAATAAAAAAAAATCAAAATATTATTTTAATATATATATTTTTAACTTGATTATGTGATAGGAAACTACAAAGCTAAAAAAAGATAATATATAAAGGATTACTTCCAGAGTTGAGCAATACAAACATGTTTTAAAGGCAATGTAAAATAAAATGTTTATTTCTGAGATTTTTTACAAACGAGTTTATTAAATCATAAATTATACAAACATTTAAAAAAATAAAAACAGTGAAAAATATCTAAAATATAAGAACAGGTATATATTATCTGTAATTAATGTCTTTTTTCATTTATTCTTTTTTGCAAAATATTAGAAGAATCTTCCATATCTTTTTCTGAAATAGTGTATGTTCTTCCAGTGGCTGTGTTTGGATTAACTTTATTTAATATGGAAGTTTGACACACGCACACACAAACAGGCACTCTTACCATGCGAAGTAACGAAAAAAATTCCATTCTGCCTCAATCTCAAACTCTTTCAAATGATGACAAATGTTGATAAAGTTTTTTTTTGTTTTTATATTAACCCATCACAAAAATAAAATATTTTGGATAAATTATTAATTTTTTGCTTTAAATCTGATAAAAGTTGGGACAAAAATAAATGAAACGCGACCGTAAGTATATAACAAAAGGGTGCAATGTGGCATGACTATTTGTCCAGTGGTGGAGGGATGGCTCGAGAAGTCAAACAAGAATCAAAGTGATTTTTTTCACATAATATCATATCATAAAAAGTAACTGGCAATAATATTTTTACATTCTGAAAAAAAAAATTATTTAAAAATTATATATCATGTGGCACATCATTTAATAGGTCTTCAGAATACCTTTAAAACAAGCTATCGCTCAATATGATAGCTATAATAGTTTTCCAATATGATCCAAAATTGATAAAGGCATTTTTAGTTATTTTTTTTGAGATTGAACCCAACGTTTCCCCATCCTAAAATTTTGTGAGTATTTGAGAAAACATCAAAGAAAAATATATATTTATTTTGAAAAATTAAAAATAGTGTGTTTCGAGATTTTTTCAAAATTTAGTTTTTTTTTTTAAATTTCAAAAAACAAATTTCAAAAAAGTATACCATGTGGCACATCATTTAGGTCTTTTAAATACCTTTAAAACAAAGTATCACTCAATCTTGCAGCTATCATAGTTTTCAAAATATTGAGCTTTTTGTTGGGGCTTGTAAGGACCAGAATTAACAATTTTGGGATTTTCAAACATTCATAAAACAAAAACTACTGGTCCGAAAATTCTAAAATTTTATATTTTCGAGTTTTTTTGTAGGTAGATTATGTGTGCCAAAAATCATCAAATCGGACATGGTTGAAACAATTGCCCGGTCGATTTGATATGGTTTGACCCGATCTTTAACCCACATTTTAATAACTGGTTGGAAACCGGTGTTATAAAGCTCCAAAAATTATGTAGGGTCAGTGGCGGGGAACAGGCGGAAGTAACTGTGGCACATGTTTTAGCGCTCGCAAACAAAGACGGACGTCTACTGCATGTCTTGGACATACGGCGTTTATAACCGCGGTCAAAATAATGTTTTTTCTTATGATTTGCCGTAAATTTTGTTTATAAAATAGTTCAAAAAGTTTATTGGTGCAATGGAGATTTAGAAAATGTAAGAAATTGTTTATTTTTTATTTAAAGTACGTTAATTTAAAAGGCCTATTTCGTTTGAGGGGGTTGCCTCCTTGCCCCAAAAAGAGCGTAACTGCCCTAGCTCGAACGCGGCTTAGATTGACCTTCATCCGCACACACACACACTCACACACACAAACAGGTGCAGAGCGAACTTAATAAATGGGCGATCGATCAACTGAAGTCGTCTTGAAGGGAAGAGCGAGAGTGCAGACAGTTCAAACTGTTCGTGAGTGGACCAGAAGGATATTGGACTGTTTGATTGATTTTTGATTGATTCGTTTGTGAGTGTGCCAGTATGGCACTGTCCACTGCGACCACTATTGAGTCTATTTTGGCTCACTTTTAACATTTATTTTAAAAGAGGCTCACAACTTGCTTTGGTGAAGCATCATTCAGATCCAGTCCGTCGATCTGTGGTTTACCGAAAATTACCGAAGAAGAAGGACGTGCAATGGCCGGACATTCACACAGCACATGTCTGGCCGTCTCATCATACTCCATACAGAGCCTACATACGGTGTCCTCATTTAGACCCATTCTGTGTAATGGTACTCTCAGCCTGCAGTGTCCGGTGTATAGATCAACCATCGTCCGGATGTCCTGCCTGGTGAGCTCAATGAGTTTCCCGGCTCTCTTCCTGCAGGGTTTCATACCAGCGACACAGTGTTTATTCGCCCTAGGGTGTTCAGTGGGTCCTGGCAGCTCCTAACGGTTCTCGAGAACCTATAGGATTCAAGAGCCTTAAGGACCGCTTGACTGTCGGAGAGTATCTTTATTGATCTGTTGCGCCAGTTATGATCTATCATCCAACGTGCGCTCATTTCAATGGCGAAGAGTTCCGCCTGGAAAATTATAGCCATTCGTCCAAGACTATGTATAATCCTGATATTTTCCTGGCTGCAATAAACTCCGGATCCAACGCCTGAAGGCATTTTGGATCCGTCAGTGTACCAGCAGCTATCTTCACTTGAGAAACTTATTCTGTTTGTCATCCAGTCCTCCCTATCTGGGAGAATAGTGTTGTATAGCTTTTTGCTGTTTACTGTTGCGGGCATTAGATCCGGTAGCAGCCCTAGAATGCAGTGATCTCAATTGCCCGCATTAAAGGGTTTGATACTACTTCACTTGCCCTGCCACCACATTGGTTGGCTATGATTCTGTAGGTTCCCTTCATAGCCTCTTTCTCCAAGACAAGGTGTATAGGAGGGAGGTTTAGGAGGCATTTAAGCGCTGCTGATGATGTGATGCTCATAGCACTACATATCACCATACTTGCTTGACGTTGAATGCTTGTTAGTTTGGCACGAGCCAGGGTTTGTGTACCCTTCGTGTACCAAACTATTGCCCCGTATGTAATTATAGGTCTAACTACCGTGATATACAGCCAGTACATTTGTTTGGGGCTAATGCCCCAAGACTTACCGCAACTTCGTTTGCACGTCCATAGCGACAGTACTGCCTTTTGCTTTACTTTCTCCAAATGCGCATTCCATGTAAGTGTTTTATCGAGGGTCACCCCCAGATATTTTACTACAGATGCGAATGGGATTGTTTCACCGTTTAGTACCGGAGGAACAAGGATATTGGACTGTTAGTAGGAATGCTGACAGTGCATAATCGGCTGCGTAAGCACTTGCATGCATCAGAGTGTTGGACGACTCCGCCTGCCCAGCATGTGGGTGGGCGGAGGAATCAGCGGTGCACCTGATACGAGAGTGTGACGGATACGCCAGATTGAGGCAGCAGACGTGGGGTGCCCCCCCCCCCCCCCCCCCCAAAAGAAGAGGAGGAGCTACATTCTCTAAAATGGGCTGACGTGCTGACCTTTGTAAAGAAGGCAGGAAGGCCTGGAGAGAGAGAGAGAGGCAGGACATGTAGAGAGAGTGGGAGGATAAGGGTACGAGACGGGGTATGGCAGAAAGGGCCCATGAAGAGGCATAATTTCCAGGCCTGCGGGCCGCCCCTTACTACTAATACTACTACTACACACTCACACAAACTGATCTGCGGAACGTTCGAATCCAACTGCGTAAATGTAGGGCGCTTCATTAGGTTAAGATCACACACCAAACAAAAAGACACATTAAAAGACGCGAAACAGTGACTGCCTACTAACTGAATTTAAAGTCCCATCGGCTACTCCTTATTTTGAAATTTTGATCACAGTTTTATGATAAAAAAATTAGTTCTACCGATTTTGGTAACTTTTTACTGTTATGTGGGATGAAAAAATAATATATAGGGAGGCTGTCTATTAGTTAAGTTTTTTCTGATTTTAAAAAATTTAAGAATTTTGATAAGCCAAGACTTCAAAATATAACAATTTAATACCAAAATTAACAATTTATGAAAATTCAAGATGGCGGACATTTTTTAAAAAAATAGGTATTTTTGACCCCCCTGCAAATTTTTATGTGCGCCACTGATAAAAAACTTAACTTTTGCGTGTAGGGCTAGAGTGTATTGATGTATCGCTTGTGAACATCGGATAAGAAAGTTATGAATTGTTCAAATAAGTGCGTTTGGTAAACCAAATTCAGTCAAGCGAAAAATCAATACTCTGGAAAAATAAAGCTCTACACGCAAAATTTAAGTTTTTCACCAGTGGCGCACATTAAAAACTGCAGAAGGGTTAAAAATTCCTCTTTTTTTAAAAGTCAGTAATCTTTTTGACATCAAATTCCTAATTTTTAAAACTGGACAAAAACTTGTTAAGTAACTAGACAAACTCGGACAAAACAATATAAAAAATACAAGGAGTGGATCTCACAAGAAATAATTATAGCTATAAGAAAACGGGATCAATTTAAAAGGAAATTAATAACAAATAAAAATCAAGGACTAAAAGCGGAGTATAAAAATTATAGAAATTACGTAAAGAGCTTGATAAAAAAACAAAAATTTTAATTTTATAAAAAACAAATCAATGATAAAAAACATAACCTTAGAAAAATATACCAAATAATAAAGGATGCAACAAACGAAAAACGGTAACAAACTGACAACAATTTTGAAATATTAAATGATAAAAACGAAAAATTTCACACAAACAAAAATATGGCAAACTATTGCAACAACTATTTCATTAACGTTGGAATAAAAATGGCAAAAAAAATTGATGATCCAACAAACCCATTTCAAGATACGAATATCTCTGACCCTTAAACTCCTCACTATTCTTGAAGCCGGTTAATGAACACGAAATAATGAAACAAATAGGGAAACTTAAAAATAACTCAGCACCTGGTCCTGACGAAATATCCACTAAAATTATTAAAATCGTTAGCACTTTTGTATCCAAACCTTTAGCGTACATTATTAACTTAATTTTTACAACTGGACATGTACCATCATCACGGAAAAAAATAGAAAATTTTCGCCCAATTAGCTTAATAAATAATTTCACAAAAATTTTTGAAAAGTGCCTGAAGGACCATCTCATGAACTTTTTAGAAACCCATAAAATATTATCCAAAAACCAATTTGGATTCTTGGAAGGTCTGAGCACAGCAGATGCTGTTTACAAATTAACTTCGGAAATAACTGAAAATCTAAATACAGGGAAAAAAATCATAGCTGTTTTCATTGACCTGGCAAAGGCATTTGACACTGTGCCGCATCAAATGCTAGTTGAAACACTTGCTCATTATGGTGCAAGAGGTACGGTGTCAGATGTTTTTTCCAGCTACCTGGGGGGCCGCAAAAAACGGTTAAAAATAAACCAAACCCTAAGTGGTCCTCTGAAGGTGAGGATCGGCGTCCCGCAGGGAACAATATTAGGCCCAATACTCTTTATTATATACATTAACTCACTACTTCAATTAAGAACAGGTGGTAATATCGGAGCCTACGCGGACGACGCCGTGCTTACCTTCAGCGGAGACACCTGGCAGGAGGTGGTTGTAAAACTTTCCAATGGTTTAAAAAAGGTACAAGCTTGGTTGCAAACAAAAAAACTTACTCTATATATCCAAAAAACAGACTATATAGCCTTCACATCAACACTAAAAATAGACCTACATTCTCGGAGATCATCTTGAATACGAACGAGAATTTAAAAATCCAGGAAGTTCAAAGTACTAAATACTTGGGGATTATAATTGACAGGCAGCTCAAATGTGTGGAACAAATCGAATACCTTTCAAATAGGGTAAGAATCTTAATCTTTAAATTTTACTCGTCGAGAATTCCTTTCCACAGAATTATGCATCCAAGTGTATAAAGCCCTGGCTGAATCTCTGCTGTCATATTGTATAATCGTCTGAGGTGGGGCGTACAAAACCAATCTAGAACCCTTAAAAACTAGTCAAAACTACATTCTAAAAGTAATTCATAAAAAGGATAGAACATACCCACCGCACAACCTATACAAAGAAAGCCTTAGCAATGTAAGTTGACTTTATGTACAAAATGTTTGTGTATTTGTGCATAAAAGCAAAAAGCTACATGAAAACCACTCCCTCGGCACCCGGAATAATGTAATGCATAATTTAATCATCCCGCTTAGTACAAGAACTTTAAACTTAAGATTCATTGATTACCTAGGGCCAAAATTTTATAATGAAATTCCTCCGGAACTAAGAAATATTAAAAAAACGAACGAACTTTTAGCCAGAAATGTAAATTTTTATATTTTCTATAATCAAAATAAATTCTATAGATTAATAGATTAATGTCATCATGGATAATTAAAAATATTTAACTCATTTTTTCCTTTCTTCTCTTTCTTTTATAGTTCTAGACTGTAGCTAAAGCGTTAATAACCTAGTTAATAGATTAGCACTATTATTTTTTTATTTTTTTTTCTCTTTTTCTTCTCTACCAAACTACCAATATGTTTTTCTTTTAAATTAATTTGTGATTTTAGCACATACAGATATTTAGTTGTCTAGGTGCTAACCTAACCATGTAATTTATAATTTATAAGATTTTATACCTGTAGAATTGAAAATAGAATTTGTAAAATAACTTGATTGAATAAATTGAATTGAATGGATAGTTAAAAAGGTCCCGTTTTTTTTTGGGCCACCCTATACCTTTTTTTGTTCGAAGTAGACCTTTTTTATGTACGGAAATAATGAATAATGTTTAGAAATTTATTTTTAATATGTTATTAGGCGAGTTAAGCTATTATAACGGTTACTAACGGTCTTTCTGTGTACAACAGAAACAATCCCGAGCTATCTCTTTGGCCCTCTGGGAACTTCTTGGAGTAGTGAACTTGCAAAACCAAATATTGAATTTGTGTGTCTCTTCCAACCATGAATCCTACGTCGGGAGGTAATTTTAAGGGCTTTGCGTTCCTTGCCCACGCGTAGACCACATGAGAGCCTTGCTGACACGGATTAGCCTTCTTTAGTTTGCTTTCTCCAAAGCCCGGATCGGCCATTTCACCACAGTCCCTGTGAAAGACAAATACGTGAATGCAAAGTCGGGAAATAAAGCGTGATTAAGGTACATAGAGTCAGAGATCTTGCGAAAAAAAAGAAGTTGTCAACTAAAATAAAAGGTCACTAAACATCCCAATCTGTGTTTCATCTGCGAGTTCAGTAGTAAGGAACCTGTAACAGTAAATCTCTCACGACGTAAACGAGCTCACAGAGTGCAACAATTTGGTGTCAGAAGTGGGATAAGTTTATGGATACGAGAATTAAGGAAAACTCAAGCTCAACATGATGAAAACTGGAAGGACTTAAATGCAAAGACACGGGCATGAACACCAACTTGACCAACAGATGGCAAAAGAAACGTGAAAGAGAGAAAGACGATGATGATAAGAGATGCCAGACGAACGTCAGAAAGAAAAAGGTCTTTTACAAACCCTGGAATAAAAACGCCAGAAGGAGAGATAAGAAGATGAAAAGCGGCGTCAAGAAGAGAAAATTAAAGAAACCGAGGTCAGAAAGCCACAAGCCTTACTAGCCCTCAGAGAAAAGACACTGGAAGCAGGAATTAAGATCTGGAGCAAGAGACAAAGACTAAGCGAGGCATGGCAGGTGCCTACCCAACGTTAACACTGGGCTGTCCACACACACTCGCTGATGCGGTCAGTCCACAGATAGAGGTGATGATGAATTAGAGAAGTGAAAATGTATGAAAAGTACGGTAAGGCATTGGCCAAATTCAGTATTTGGAATATAAATCAAGAACTACCAACTTCAGTATTTGCAATATAAAGCAAGAACTACCACCTTCAATATTTGCAATATAAAGAAAGAACTAAGAGAACTAACGGTATACCTAAAAGTAACAAGAAGAAAGAGGAAAAAATCAGAAGAGTAAGGTAAACTGATTGCTAGAATTTTGATTGCCAGGGACACATAATAAGCAGAAATTGTGTACATCCAAGACAGTCTTGCTCTGAGGAATGGAAGAAGGAACCCTGAAGTGATGATCAAGATCAGAACCAGATAAAAATTAATTTTATGAGTGACTGGGGATGAACACTAATAGATGTTCCAGTCCCCAGAATAAAAGTATCTTCTATTAGAAAACCTAACCAGGGTTTTGTCGCTCAAGGAAGTCTTAATGGAAGAAGGTCCAACTTTACAATTAATAGTGAAGCAACAAAGTTAGCAGTGCGCCGTAATACGGTTTCAAAGATGTCTGTAGAAGCTTTTAGAAACAAAACATTTTTGGAGACAGCTAATGGAGATCAGATAGAGGTTTTTACCATGTATCATTAGGGTAGGAAACACGGAGCTAGAAATCAGATTGCTGGTTGCAAACATCGTAGACGAGTGTATTGTGTGGCTGGACGTTATGGAAAGTTTCGTTTTTGCAAAGAAAGTGACAGAGTAATCATTTCCAGACTTAATATCGAAAAAGGAACAGCCACGCAAATACCGACAGACAAAGAATAGGTCGGCGTATTCAGAAAATCACAAAGAAGATGAGTTCAGTAAAAAAACCTAGATAGCCTAACTTTAATGGCCTAAAAATAAAGCAAAAGGACAATTGAAGCCCTAAAAATTGTTATCTCATGGCTGGATGACATTTTGGGGAAGCTCAAACTTTGGCAAGAGTTCGAGATATGTGTATTACTGGGTAAAATGCTATCAAAAATGTGACCGATATGCATCTACAAAAGGGCCCATACAACATCAGCAGGAGTATCAACGACTTGGTGAAGCATATCCAGTGGTCGCCGAAATTGAAACCAACGGTCCATGTCGATAGACTAAGCCCGTATCGACAATGAGGTTTAGTGGATTGGGGAATACCTGATAAAGCAATTCGGGACGAACATTTTGAAAGAAGAGAGTAACGTTAGAACGTAACCAATTTTTATAGAGTTGAATTTGTGCAATCATTTCTCTTTTCGCTTTGGTCCTTTGTGTGCTCCTTGTGGGATGCTCATCCAAGTTTGAATTTTCGTTATTTCCACCCAAGATCTTTTGATCTTTTGTTTTTTAAATTGATAAGTGTTATTAAGCTACATAGATGGATATATAGCTAGTTAAAAGAGCTACAGACATAGGTACTTACGGTTACGATTAGAAGTTATTAGACACTTAAAGTAAATATTTCAACGCATCCGTATACCTAACGCGTTCGAAATAAAGCCAAAATACACTACATTTTTTACTTGTTTATGCGATGTTTCGAACGATGCCCGCTTTTTTGAAGGGTGCGATGACAGAACTGCTGATGAAATCGTTGCGTACGTTCGTGGGTCCGTAACGATACGTACATCCTTCTGTATGAAACGAGATTCTGTCATCACACCCGTCAAAGAAGCAGGCATCGTTCGAAACATGGCATGAGCAAGTCAAAAATGTAGCGTATTTTGATTTAGTTTCGAACGCGTTACGTATACCGATACGATAGTAGTACCACTATTGTTATACTATTAAGTTCTGGTAGATCCATAGAAAATATGTTCCGAGATATTCACGGGTATTCGGCAGCGTTCGATAGGGTTATAAAACCACTTACGCGCCCAATGTAGGTTACTTTTTGAAGTTCTTTAAGAGCGACATTAGTCAAAGTCACAAGTTAAGTTTAGAAGACAGGCCATCCAGAAGTTGTTAGTTGAAATAAAAGCTCACTGAACTGTGTTTTTAAGTCTGACTTATCTGAATAAGCTCATAGACAGAAAGTCTGTAACAATACTCCACTCTTTCCCTTTGCATAAACTTAGTGAAGACGAAATCAAAGAAAATGTCCTAAAGTTAAATAATCAAATATTACATAAACGGTGTTGAAATTCTCCCACGAAGTATTCTTGGCATAAGCAATAATTCCCTTGAATTAAAAAAAATATATTTTCTTGGATATTACATTTTGTTCACCCATTCTCTTATTATATCAACCATTTATTTTACTTCAAGAAAATTGTATCGACAAGGAATAGAGCAAATACGATTTTGTTGGAATAAAAGAAATGATTGTTACAATAAGGGAACTGTTCAGTAAATGAAATATTAAAAAAAAAAATTGTTTTTTCACTTTAGGAGGCAATATTGCTTTGGTGCATAGTGCACACATTAAACAGTTTTGTTTAGTTAAGTAGCATTGATTTTGAGATCAGTCAAGTGAGCACAAAGATATGGACCATTCTCATTCAAACGCGCAACTTGATTTCCCCAGTACTTTTCTCAAAAGTTGTTGATTTTTTTAAAGTTTTTTATTTGTGTTATTTTGAGCACACATGGCCCTATAAATTTTGTTAACCGCAAAATGTCACTCCCATGAAATGTCCCTATCTCAGAATTTAAAATTCAAAAATATTTTTTAGACAGAAAAACGACTTTTAGTGCTTTATATTTTAATAAAGAGTTCCAGCAACGATGTGCTAAGATATTTACGCAAACCATTCATAATTATTCATTTCATAGCAATGAAAAGTTTGTTCCTAGGTATTACTGTCACTACCATGAACGACCTGAAACCACGGGCTTAATTGACAAAATGTTCAATGAAATATCAGAAACGTATATATCAAATTTTATGTGATAATTATTGCCCTTTATTTATATACCTTTTTTTTCTTCTAAATTATAGGTAACTAAATTAATTTAAATTTCTTAATGTAATTTTCTTTGGTTCAATAAAGATTTCTATTTCTATTCTATGAAAAACAAAAAAAAATTGGCAACACTGTTAAAGTCACATGCTCAGGACAAACTTTGCAGTTGTCACACAATCTTGAAACTTGCAGTTTCCAGCAAGCCTGGGAAAAGATTAGACTACGCCTTTTCAAGTTTTTATAGGCTATCACTCCATAGATGAACTCTTTAAGTCTCTTAATATTTGTTTTTCTTTACGATAATCTTGTTTTGGTTTCTGTTATTTTTGAACATGGACATTTTCTCTAGTAATTTTTTTTTATGCGATTTGTATAAGATTGCCTATTTTAAATGAGAATGGTCCATAAGTTTATGAGATTTCTACATAGATACATGCATACATGAATGAAATTTCAATCTAATTTTGAATTATGGCTAAGATACAGGATCATACTTTGGAGTTTCAGGTCTAACAGGTTTGTGTAGAACAAAACTTCAATAGGAAAGATGTTAAACAGTTTTATATCATACTGGAAAAAACAGCAAAGAGATAATAAACATTTTGCAATATTCACACTAAAGGTTTTACACAGTTTTTTATTATTCAACAACAACAGTTTTTAGAAGCTAGAAAAGTAGACTATTTTCTAGTAATTAGCAAAAACTAATTTAAATTGCAAACAGTAAACATATCTGGCTTCTAGTTTTGGAGGAATTGAGAGGGCAAAAATTATACTGTTGTTGCGTGAAAAATTATATATTATTATATTAATATTACACTTTGTAATTATAAACATTTTTTTAAAATAAATTTTTAGTGTTACAGTTAGTACCCTTTTAAATGAAATTAAGTTACAAGTTATTTGATTTTGAAGAAAAACTGATGATGCTGATGATTTTTTTACTTTGGTTCAATTTGTAGTAAAAAATGTGCCATTAAAAAAAATCACCCAACATTGATATCTCTCTCCATCCAAATTTAAAGGGGGCACACTTAGCCTAGCCTCCCAAAAAGGGCTTGCTGTCCTGTATCTTGTTGTTGTTGTTTACCTTATCAATTTTTTAAATCTGTACTTCTGTAAGCATAATAAACGCCTCAAAAGTGAAGTTTGTGGAACTAAAATTTGTGGAATCAGTGGGGAATTAGTAGAATAGAAAACTGAGTTAGTTAAGTTGGGGTTGGAATCAGTGGAATTGGTATTCGAATTCAGGGAATAACTAAAATTGGAATTGTAACATTAGTTGGAATTGTCATACAAATTTTAATCAGCAGTTTGCCCCTTGGAACAAAAACTTCTGAAAGAAAATTAAAAAATAGTAATGTTATATATACTTTTAGGTGCACCTGAAATTTATAGCTATAAATGATTTAACCTTGTGATAAAAACATTATTATTTCTACAATTAAGTCTAGTATTTAAAAAAAAAATGTACCTACTTACAAAAATATTTACATTAAAATATTTTTACAGGCAGTTTTGGAGAAAAATTTCTTTTCTCTCTGCTATGAAAAAATGAGTAGAAAAATAAATTTTTTAATTTAAGGAGACTTGGACTTACCAGTATTCTTCATCTGTGCCAGGAGCCGAACACCCGAATACCAACATGTGATGTACTGTGTTCATGGTGGCATTTGGCTCAAATCCCACTAAAAAATAAATGTATTATAATATGTACACCTACTTTAAGCATACTTAAGTTCCTTATGGAAAATTCAGTTCTTTTGAGTACCCTACTCCAAATTTTGATGCACCAATATGTTTTGACTTATTGCTTAATTTTATAGAGATGGGCTTGCTAGGTTAACGGAGATTATTTTTTAGTTAATAATAAATAGTGTTTATCGAGAAATTGTAGATCATAGTAACAATAAACAATTTAAGACACTACCTACATATTAATCTATAGTAACAACTCTCAAAGGGCGAAGTCTAGCTGAGAACAGCTACTTATTCCTTTGCTTATCCGTCTTCCCCCAATTTAAAAAAAAAAAAAAAACAAAAAATGGACATTGGGAGTAGAGTAAACCTCTTTTTATTTTTGGAACCAAACTTAATGCAGACAAAGAATAGTATTTTTTTAAACAAAAAGGTTAATATTAAGTACCTAATTTTTACCGTTTTTTTAAATTATTATTTTTACAGGATTTATTTTGGAACTGATCATATAGCAAAACATAAAAATAGGTAACATATTATTTTATTTTTAACAACTTTTCCCTGTGCTGAAAATATTAAAACTAATAAAAATTGAGAGGAGACAATAATAATAATAAAAGTTAAACTTTTATAAAATTATTTTTTTGGAGAATATAGACTCTATAACACAGTTCGCCTAACTGTGTCGCTGGTATGGATTCCGGGACATTCTGGGCATCGGGGAAATGGGACTGCCGTCCAGATGGCGCGCGAAGCGGCCTCTGCCGTCTTCGTTGGCCCCGAACCAGCCCTTGGAATAGCATACAACACAATCAACACTGCTCTCTCAAACTAGATGGAGAATAAGTTTCACCAATACTAGAGAGAATTACCATGCTAGAATGGTTCAGAAAAGTGGTAGAGTGGTCTGAATGGTCCAGAAAATTAAATGCTAATTAAATGCTGCCATTTTATTTTTTATGCATATTTTTTTAAATCAATGATGCACTGCTAACTTTAGGTCATACACATACTAGAGTTCTTGTGAAACAAGGCGTTGGTGGTGTTTTTGGTATTGGAATAAATTAGTGCTATTTAGGTGCTAATTAAATGCCAAGTAACCAAATTTGGTGCTCTTGTAGTTTTCGAGATATGGTTAATTTTAAAAAATATGCAGAAAAAAGTAAAAAATATATATTTTTTTTATTGAAATGGCAGCATTTAATTTTCTGGACCATTCTACCACTTTTCTGGACCATTCTAGCATGGTGGACTGCTATCTGTAACAGGTAGCTAGCAGTGCTGATCATATCTCGGAAACTACAAGAGCATAAAATTTTGCAACTTGGTAATTAATTGGCCCTAAATAGCACTATTTTATTCTAATATTAAAAACACCACGAACGTCCCCTTTCATGAAAACTCAAATAAGCATACTGCACCACATTGATTTAAAAAAATATGCATAAAAAAGGAAAAAATATAGAATTTTTTCATTGAAATGACAGCATTTAATTAGCACTTAATTTTCTGGACCATTTAGACCACTCCACCTTTTTTCGGGACCATGCTAGCACGGTGCACTGCTATCTTTAATGGCTAGCTAGCGGTGCAGGTCATATCTCGGAAACTACAAAACTTTATGACTTGGCATTTAATTAGCACTAATTTTTCCAATCATAAAATTTTTGCATTGCTGACTTTGTACTGCTAACTTTAGGGATGTGGAAACTCATTGAGCTCCGGAAAATGGTTGATCTAAATACCGGACAATGGTTAATCTAAATACTGGACACTCCTGGCTAAAAGTGCCATTGCACAGAATGGGTCTAAGTGAGGACACCAAATGTAGGCTCTGTATGGAGGACGACAAGACGACCAGACATGTGCTGTGTGAGTGTTCGGTCATTTAAGGGGCTGAATATTGTGGACAGTGCCAGACTGGCAAACTTACAAATGACATAAATAATAAACTACATATTTAAGAGAAAAAATATATAAACTTTGAACTATATATTTTTGAGATAGACATACACCTAGCTTTAATTAAATATAAAAATTAAAATCTTTGACGGGCAATCCTAATTTTTTTTGTACAATCTCCCGTTTTTGATACCAAATTTGAAATCCTTATAAAATTTGCTTTTTAAATATGCCCCATACCATAGGGTTCGCACATCTAGTTTTAAAGATATCTGCAATGAAAGTCTTAAAATTTCAATTTTTGAAAGCGATTATCTCACAAACTAAATGAGATAAAGTTCAGTAACGTAGCCTTTGGGCGATGACACATTTACATATGGGTTGTTCTTGAAAAATGGTAACATTTGGTGTAATAGCTTTTGAAAAAACAAAAATTGATTTACCACTTTTTAAGTGAATTTAATATGTTGGTATGGTCGAACATACTATGATATAATATGCAACAAATCTCTAGTTTTTGAGTAATTTTTGTTTTTGTGTTCACATGAGTGACAACTGTATCACACTTTCATATACCTTTGGCTCAATTTTTGCATAGCAGCCCTTACTTGTAATCTTCTTTTCTCTCTTTTTTCAATGTGCTTTTTTATTTCTGGTACTTTTGCCAAAGACTTTCTAGTTTTTGCCATGTTATTTCTAAAAATTATTGAGTTTTTTAATTACAAGGGAAAAATTTCACAGGTATTATCAATAAAATATTCTGAAAGATCACACTAGTGATGTTCACACTAGTGACATATTTAGCAAAATGTCTAAATAACAAAAAAAAAAATAATAAAATAAAATTTAATAATATATAGATAGATAGAAACATGTGTGACATTTATCTCGGCCAAAACGTTAATACTGTTTTAAAAAAACCAAAACTTCACAAAAACTGAATTATGTAACACATTTCAGGTTACACTCCTAAACTGTGTCTTATGTGCTTCCACATTTTCACCTAAATGAGTAGGATCTGTGACTGCATGTGATCACACGAGTGACACAAAAATCAATTACACATTTTTTTTTGTTTTTTGAAGAGACAAAAAACTTATATCAAGGTATTTTTTTAGAATTTAAATTTTTGATTTAATCCTAAAGTGTTTTTTTATTATCTATTAACTTTGAAAATTACAGATCACACCATGTGACATGTCACATAGTGTAAACAACTTTACTGCCATGGAGACATTTCTTGGAGAGTTCATTATTTCTGGATAATGTTAGCTTTTGGGTACACTAACTATCCTTCTACTTTGTTTTCAAAAGGATAGGTGGCTTTAAACTTACAAACCAATTAAATGCAATGTTACCTTTTTTCAAGAATAACCCATATACAATTTATCTAGTTTTGGTCAATTTGACATCATATATTAAAAAGGGTTGATTCTTTTAAAAAAATCCTTTAAAATGATACCCAACATCATAGGATTACTGAAATTTTAAGACTTTGGATCGCAGATATCTCGAAGGCTAACTGTGATAACAAACACCAAATGATGTCAAACAAATAAATAACAAAAATGCTTTTAAGAGCAATATAAAAAATATTCTAGTCATGTTAGAGCCTTACAGTGTTCAAGATAGTTTAGATATGTAAGAAACCAAATAATCTACTATTTTTCACTGGTAAAATTTTTTCCCAGTTTTTTTAGTTTTACCCCAAAAGTCTGATCAGTGGTCTTGTTATAATGAAATATGAAACAGAATGAACAACAAAAAAGGATGGAAATAAAATCAGAACAAGTAACTTTCTCTTAATGCGAACCTTTGTCATTCTTTACATTAAAAATAAAGTTTGTGCTATCCTTTGTTAAAGGCATTCACTACTTTTATTTATTCCTACTTTATTTTTGCATAAGGTAACCAACCATTTATTGACACCTTACCATTTCTTGACACTCTTTCCTGGACTATGAAATTTTAAGGATTTATGCATAAATTAAGTTAAATTCGTGTCATATACATATGATTAGTTGGATATGGCTGGCAACACATATGCACATACTATAAACTCCACTAATCTGGAGAGAGTTTATTTAATTAAGGACTTAGTTAATTGGTGTGATACAAAATTAAACTTTTTAGATCACATCCAGAAAACTTGAATAAAGCATTTAAAATGTTAGGTTTTATAAATCGCTCATTAAAAGACTTTAAAAATATCTATATGTTAAAAAATGTTTCTTGTGCTATTGTGAGGTCAGTTGTGGAATATGCTGTCCCAGTGTGGTGTCCACATTAACCCACAAACAAAAAAAAAATTGAACGGGTATACAGAGAAATTTTTTGCGAATTATTGGCTTTAAAATGGGAATTAATTACAAAAACCTCAATTATAATGACCTAATGAAACTTTTGAATTTTCAATCTCTAAATTGTAGACCCCAGGTATTTTGATTTATTTATACTTTTTAAAATTGAGAATAATATGATTAATTCATCAGAACTGCTGCAACTGATGCGTCTGAGTGTTCCACAACGGATCCTTAGGGATTCTCAAACATTTGCTGTAACATATCATCATATTAATAATTATGGGATAAATATTCCATTATGTCATAAGTCCAAATTAGTAAATGAAGTTATAAATAAAAAAAAATATAGATTTTTTTAATGTTAACCTTAATAAATATAAAGGGATTATTTTAGAATTATTGAAATCTTAGTTTTGTTTTTTTTTAAATTGATAAGTATTATGCAATATTTGGAAATGTCTCTGTAATTGTTAAAAGTGTTAACAAAATATTTATTATTTATTATAACACTTTACCCCATCACAAAACCTTTGGAGGAAGCCATTTTTATGTTAGATCTGAAAGTGCAAAGTAGTGCACCACATTTTGCAAAATTTATGTAATTTTCAGGTTAAAATTTAAGGTGAGTATTATTTAAAAACAAATTTAGGACCCTTATTTTTTGTTAAAAATATTTAAAAATTTATTTGTGTGTTTACAAAGATCACTATAAAATAAACAATAAACAGTTGTAAAAAATAACCTGGCACTAAGGGCTAGTTGAAAAACCTGTAGTTCAATAATTGGTTCACCTAATATACACTTTACCACATATTGACACCACTGCCTAAAACTGGTTTTTGCTTCCTTTTGCATTTTTTTATATATTTAGAAATTTTGTTTAATTATTCTACACTTACACTCTAAGATGTTTTACCATGTAGTTTGTCATATTATGAACCAAACACAATATTTTTAAAAAATAAATGCGCTGTGGACCAACCCTGCATGTGCCATGCAGCTTATCTTCATAGAATAGAATAGGTCTTTATTTTCTAGCAAATTAAAAAAAAAACAATAATTCTACAATATAAGGCTGCCAGAAAAATACTGGAGATCAGTTGACCATTCCAAAAGACTGGTCTCTGAATTATATCCAAAAAGTTACTAATTTTACATTTTTAGAGAACTTACCCCTCGTCCAAATCATTTTTCTATAAGCAATATGTTTTAACAAAAATTGAGGAAAAAAAAGATATAATAAAGATTTGTAACACTTTCTAGTACCTACAGCAGCACATGTGACATGTTATGACATATGTTGTGGGGCCTGACATGGATATGACTAATTATTTAGTAAAAAATGCCTTAAACCTTTCTTAAAATTTTTTTGTAAAAACCACTTACCAATGTAAAAATTTTTTTCTGAAACAATTTTGATGGGTGTGCAGACGTAAAATTCATCCTGTAAAGAACAATATAGGTTTCATAAAAATAATTACTTTGTTTGCAATGGTTTTTTTCTGTTGAGCAATTTTTAACACTAAAACTATATAACAAACACTATAACAAAACTAAATACTAATCAAGTGACTAAGCCTTTGCCTTACAGCAAGCACTGAATTAAGCATTATTGTGCATTATGTTGCTGGGTAAAGGCCTGTTTAATCAACTTTTAATACTTAATGCGTAATTGATAAATGCAATGGATAGTGTTTAGTGCATAATGTGTAGTGCTTAATTAATAGGGGTGTTTACTCAAGTTTTTATGCACAATAGTGAATCACAATTTTATACAAGGAATGTTTTGGTTTCACCTGTTTTTTTTAAAATTATTTAAAATGGCTTTGCTTTTTTAAACCATGTTCATCACACGCCCAAAAAACGCAAAAACAGTAAAAAACGTGACAAGTGCCGCATGCACCTTTTGTTATTGTGATTAAATTTAATGCACAAAGTTAAAAGTTGTCCAACTTTATCAATTATCCATTACAAAGAATTAATGCATTAAACATTGAGTAAATAGCACCATTGGTGTTTTAACTTCAAAAATAAACAATTGAGCAATATCTATTGTGTTTATCAATTACCCATTAAGGCAGATTCAGAGTTCCATAAGGCAAAATAAACTATAGTAAATGCATGTTGCTGTTCATAGTATTCCATAAGTCACAAGAGGTAAGAGCAGCACGCATTTGCTATTGCTTATAGTGGAATTTGCTGTATCTATGGGCACTCAGTTAAAAACTGTTCCAATCGGATCCAGGTGTGCACATACTGTGGTGGTCCACATAAGGGACACCTATGTAAACAAAATACAAATCCAAGTTGCGTCAATTGTAAATATGTTAGAGATAAGTTTGAACCCCTTGTTGATATTGTGCATGATAATATGACTGAAGCATGTCCAATTCGACAGAAAAAAATTGGAATATTAAGAGAGAGAATCGACTATAGCTCAATGACACTTATAGAAAACAATAAAAATAAGGATTAATAATCTTATTTAAGATATTCTATAAATATTTTTTATTTTATTTCTTATTTTTCTCTTGCTTATATTTATTCTAAATTTAAATAAATCGATTCTCTTAGTTTTTTGTTTTATACTTTTTTGTCATAGACTATTCTTTAGACTATGACTGAATATGTAACTGATTTAATAAATTACACATCAATTATAAGGCATACATATATCAAAATTCAAATAATAATAAAAATTCTATACAGCTGCATTTAAATATTTGCAGTATAAGAAAAAAATTTAATAGCTTTTTATTATCTTTAGAGTTAATGCAAAATAAACCAAAAATAATTGTTTCATCTGAAATATGGATTTATGATCATGAACAATCATTATATAATATCAAAGGATATAACAGCTACTATTCCTGTAATAATAACTATAGATCTGGTGGTGTTGTGGCTTTTGTGGATTTAAGTATAAATGTAAATAAAGTAGATATTTTTCCAATGCAAAACTCAGATAACATATATTTAGAACTGTCTTTAGACTCTGTGGAGTTCTCAATTCTGGGAATATACCGACTACAGTTTGGCTGTACTAACATTTTCTTAACTGAACTGGGAGAATTATTTTCAAAACTAAAAGTAAAAACTGGTGATATTAATATAGATTTGCTTGGGAACTACCAAGAAAAAAATTTGTATTTAGATGTTTTAAATGAACATGGTTTTCTTTCAATTATTAATGATGTCACCAAACCAAATCGAGATTTTACAGGAGGAACATGTTACGATCATTTTATGGTAAGGTTTCAACAAGAAACTGTGATCAATTCTGCTATATTTAGAATAAACATAACAGATCACTATCTAACGAGCATTTCCTTTACTTTAAAAACTGAAAAAATAAACCCAAAATCTGATAAGTTTATAAAAATAATTAATTACAATTTGCTTAAAGATATAATAAAAAATGAATCATGGAATTCAATATATATGTCAAATAATGTAAATGAATGTTATAATATATTTCTAGATAAAATTTTAAATAGTATTGATAAATCTTCCGAAACTAAAATTTTAAGTTCTAAAAAAAACCAAGATTAAGCCTTGGATAACAATAGGTCTTTTAAATAGCATAAGAAAAAGAAACGATCTTTTTACAAAATATAAGTCAAATGCAAACAATTTAAATTTAAAAAATAAATATCTTGCATATAGAAATCGTTTACGAAAACTACTATATGATTCTAAAGCCCAATATTACAAATCACTCTTAGATAATGAAGCCAATATAAAAAAACAATGGGCAACTATGAATGAGCTTACGGGCAATCTCACTAAAACAAATAACACAATAAACTCTATTAAAACTGAAAATAACCTGGTTTTAAATGAAAAGCAAGACATGGCGAACCACATAAATTCTTACTTTTCTAAAATAGGTCCCCAAATTGCCAAAACATGTGAAAACATTAATCTTGATAACAATGTAAAAATGTCATTTACCAACAAAGTTATACATGACTCACTAAGCTTTTCTAATGTTGATGAAACCGAGATAAGAAACATAATAAATACTTTAAAAACAAACAAAGCCCCGGGTATTGATGGCATAAAGTCAAAAATCCTGAAAGAACTTAATCAATATATTTCACCTGTATTAACATTTATAATAAATTTGTCCTTTAATCAAGGTATTTATCCGGACGCTCTTAAAACTTCACTTATTATAGTGGTCAGAAGGATAACTGCAGCAACTACAGACCTGTGGCTCTTCTGTCAATATTTTGTAAAGTATGTGAGAAAGTTGCTAAACATAGAATACACAAATTTTTAAATCATCACAATTTTTTTGCTGAAAATCAATATGGATTTTTACCTCAAAAAAGCACTGAACTAGCCTTAGTTAACTTTAATACATTTATTGCAAAAAAACTTGATCAAAAAAACAAAGTGTCAGCTCTTTTTATAGACATTCAAAAGGCTTTTGACACAATATCTCATGCCAAATTATTAAAAGTACTGGAAAATGCAGGGGTACGGGGGAAAGAACAAAGTTGGTGCAAAAGCTTTTTAGGTGGGAGAAGTCAAATTACAAAGGTTGAAAATTGTTTAAGTAATACTCAAGAAATAAAAACAGGAGTTCCTCAGGGAAGTGTGCTGGGGCCTCTCCTTTTTGTGATTTATATTAATAGTATTTTTCAGGGAAAGTTTAAAGGCCAGTTGATTGCATTTGCTGACGATACAGTTCTGATATACTTTAATAAAACCTGGGAAGAAAACTATGAGCAAATTAAACATGATATCATCTCACTAAAAACATGGTTTTGCATGAATGATATGTTAATAAATGCAACAAAAACTAAATTTTTAAATTTTACCTACACAGGTCAGGGAAAGCTGCCGTCTGACTTAAAATATCACATTAACTGCAATAATATGGATAATAACTGCACTTGCCAAATCGTTGAACAGTCAAACTCAATAAAATATCTTGGAATAATAATTAACGAAAATTTGAACTTTAAACTGCACATAGAATCAATAAATAAAAAGCTAAAATACATACTTAGCAGGTTTTATTTTGTAAAGAAGATACTTCCAAAATTTCTAAAAAGAACACTTTACTTTGCAATGGTTCAATGCCTACTAAGTTATGGCATAACTATATGGGGTGGCTTATACAGAACAACTCTGTCCAGTATTGTAACGAAACAAAAAGCATTCATTAGATGTATAGAAGGTTGTGGATATAGAGAGCATACTGAACCAATTTTTAAAACTCTAAACATACTAACATTTAATGAGCTTTATTGTGTTAACATATCAAAATTAATAATTAAACATTTCAATTTTCTGGACATTCAACTAAATACTAGTAGAACTAAAATATTCATTTCCAGAGTTGAGAGGTCCCTCAGTCAGAGGATGTTCTTTTATTTAGAAGCAAAGATTTTGAATTGCATACCAGAAGAAATAAAGAAAGTCCCTATTAAAATAGCTAACAAAAAAATTAAAAAAATTTTCTTACAAAACCACTTAGTAAATACTATTCTCGCTAGATCATTTGATGTTCCTGTTTTTTCATTTTATTTGGAAATTCTCCATTTACTAAAAAATATTTTAGATTATATTTCATGTTGTCGAAAATGGTATTAATTAATCAATAATATATTTTCTGTATACCTATTTATGTATCTTTTAGTTGAATTTAAAACTTTTACATATTTTTAAGATAGACTAATTATTTAAGTCCATTCCTTCTCATAAAATTATAATTAAATATTATTTATTTGTAATATAATACCAAAAATTTTACAATATTTAACTGTTAGAGATATTACTTATTCATATGCATCAATAATTTTATGTCTTCTAAACTATATATTTTTTAACATGTAAAACTACTTCGGGCTGCCAATTTACCTATCAAATGAATTAAGAATTAATGTTTTTCATCTACTTATACCCAATTGAATTTAAAATGTTTACATATTTTTAAGATAGATTAATTATTTCAGTCAATTGTGTCTCATAAAATTATAATAAAATGTTATTTATTTGTAATATAATACCAAAAATGTTACCATATTTAACTGCTAGAGATAATACTTATTATATATACTTATATTACTTTACAGTTTCTATTTTGTAGTTTTTTATACATATTATAGGCACTCAGGATTTATTTCCTTGTCCTATTAACTTACTGAAATAGCTATAGTATAGTATTAAATTAATAATTGTAAAATGTAAAAAAAACCTATGTAAAATAAATAAATAAAAAAAAAATTTCCTTGAATCTTACCGCATATCTCATACCGCTTATTGAATCCGCTTTTAGACATTAAAAGTTAAGTAAATGGGCCTTAATCCCTCCTTTTTTCCAAAAAATAGAAGGCACTTTTTGATCAGAGATAAATTAAATCATTAAACCAAAATGCAAAAACTCACCCTATCTGGATAGACGTTGGGCATCAAAAGGGGAAATTTTTTCGTCTCGGAGCCCCATGACAATTTCACAAAAACAGAAAAGACAAGAAAAATCACAGACCGCAACATATGTCCACTCGTCATCCTTCAAAACTAAACATTTTTTATCGATTTTTGAAAATTACGATTTTAGGTTATGTCCCTGACGTCACCGGACGTGTAGGTGTCGACGGTAAAATAGTCCGAGAACTTACCGTCTTTTTCTAATCTTCGTACACCCAAAGTCAATCGGACCAATTCCTGTCCTGTCTTTCAATGTCTCTCGCCATATTGAAATTGGTCCGGAGAATTTGGAATTTACAGTACCTACGAAGATCGTTTAAACATAGATCTGCCAAATTCATTTTGGCAATATAAATTAATTGACAGTTTGGGTTTCCAATTTAAAGCAGATGTGTTTTCATCGTTATCCGCATTGTTTCGCAAGAACTTATATTTATAACATAAATATGTGACGTGTTGGATGCGAAAACGGGTAAGAGAGGACTTGCATACAATTCACGTTCTTTTGCTCCATATATGTCAAGCAGGCTTGAGGGCTAAAAAGGGCGGGCCATTCAAAAATTCTGTAACGAGGTATAAGGGATGAGTAAAAATGTTACCAAGTGTTACAAGAGTAAGTTGACCAATCGTCCCGGTTTGGCCGGGACAGTCCCGATTTTTAACCATTTGTCCCGGGGAAAAAATCCGTCCCGGATAGTCCCGGTTTTTCAGCAAAAGTTCCGGTTCGGCCCGGTTTTGATATTACTGTATTTTGTAACTTTAAAATCACTGCAATAAAAAAAGCGGCTGTTCTCTGCCATCTATATATTTGAATTGAAACCTTACTTAAATTATTTTCCTTTAATAAGTATTTTAGAAAATACATCTTAATATTATTAGGGATGTCCCGGTTTTGCCCCTTTAGGAGTTGGTCACCTTACAAGAGGGAGAGGAGGGTTTGCAACTACCTATGTTAGGATATTCTTAGGTAACATATATTTATCCCAAAAATAAAGAAAAAAAGTAGTTTTAGGGGCGGTATTTTAAATTAAGTGTTGCGTAGTTTCGGGGGAGGGGGTGCCAAATTTAGTGTTAATATATTAATTTATGGACGGCCCCAAAATCAAATCGGCGGACGCATCTGCAACCTATCTGCGTGCGTTACAGATTGAGATATACCGTAGATAGAGAATAAGAGTATCTACGGATATGCGGTGCGATATTATGCCAACGTAAGTAGAAATATTTTTAGGGAAGCATTTTATTTAAATTAAGTGTTACATAATTCAAGTGAGGACACCGAATGTAGGCTCTGTATGGAGGATGACGAGACGGCGAGACATGTGCTGTGTGAATGTCCGGCCAATACCCTCTCCATACAGGCCGATCAACTCCTACCGATTTAGCGTCCTTTAATCCACCTTCGCCGACATTTTCACTCCAAAGTGACAGAAAATCCCATATATATATATGAGGTTAAATATAGACCTTTCCCAGGCCAAACTTGTAAGCAACATCTAAAATCTAGCAGGCCATGGAGCCGTCTTAGCTCCGCGCCTATGCACATGCGCGAAAATTTTACGAGGCTGCTGGTTTCGCGACCTTCGGTCAAGACGCCATTTTTGTTGATTTGTTTTGATCACACAGTCTTTTTCCGCTTTTTCGTTTATGCAAATTTTTTTAATTGTGATGTTTTTAATCTTTGGTTACGCGAAAGTTTTTAAGATTTATAATAAAAACTGTTTATATCGTGGAGCTTAAGATGTCGCCGCATAAAAAGACGTGCTGTGTTTGTGGATGCCGCCAAACCACAAAAGTGAAGTTCCACAGGTTTGTAGCTATTTTTTCTTAAAATTTGAAGGAAAAAAAATAAAATACCTAAAAATTATTTCTATTCATATCATATAAAATAGAAAATACTGATTTTCTAAAAACGTAAACAAATAGAAAAATTTTGACAAAAGCACAGCTGTCTTTCTGGATTTTGGTTGGTTAACCGATGACGATGGCCGCGCATGTGCAGAACCGCTAAGCTTTGACGCCAGAAAGAGACAATAAGAGTCGTAAAAGAGTAAAAGAGAAAGGTATAGGCATATATACAGGACATCCTGCTTACAAAGTTGTGCACGCCGAAAGCATTGCAAGGGTGAATATTTAAGCTCAAACGTATATGGAAAATCCATTAGTTTTCTGTCAATATGGCGGCGAAGATCGAGAAAAGGACACTAAAACGGTAGGGGTTGATTGGCCTATGTGAAGAAGGTATTGGTCCGGCCATTGCATGTCAACGTATTTTCGGTAAACCACAGATCGACGGGCTGGTTCTAAAAGATGCTTCACCAAAGCAAGCTGCGAGCCTCTTTAAGGGGCTGAATATTCTGTAGCAACAAACAATGTTAAAAGTGAGCCATAATAGACCCGCTAGTGGTCGCAGTGGACAGTGACAGACTCTCATCCAGGGCCGACAGGAATGTTTTCCTTTTTGTCGGCCTTGTCTCATCATCATCCATAATTCATGACTGCAGATCCTTAAGGACCGTATGCATAGTCGTTCCTCAAGTCTCCCTCTTTCCTTCGCCATAAGAAATTACATTAGCCAAGGAAGAAGGGAGCCTAAGAAAAATGCCCAACATATATATCATTCTCCTACCTTAAATTTTGTTTTTAAAAATAAAATATAATATAAAATAACCTTAAAAGGGCCAATTGCCATTTACCGAAGATACTACATCGGACTTTCGTCGGGCCATGCAAATTATTTTTCATGTGCATGGCGAATGATCGGTGATGTAAGTCGGTAGTTGGACCAATATTGACCCACGTTTAATTGCTGATAACGAACTAACGCCGACGTTGCCGACGTCGGTCCGATTATTTACCAACCTTATGTGTTGCTGAGTGTGCCTATGTGCACAGAGTATAAGATACTGCGTATAAGATTTTCTATAATGGCTATACAATTTTTGCATACCCAGTATTAAACGAGTTCAACTGTCCCAAATAGTTTACAACTGGTGTATACAGGCTAATATCATTTATCTCAGTGTGTGCTGGGATAGGTTTAACGTGACGGTGCAATTCGGACTTTATTTTATAAGCGCCAATCATCTAAAATTGCCAATAATAGCGGGTGAGGAAGGGTTTCGTCCTTTTTTCTCTTGTTGTAAATAGAACTTTTAGGTAATTGCCACATACAAAAAAGTCGGTGCCTGATGGGCCTGTTAGACGGCGTAAAGTGAAACACCACGGAGTGACACTGATAGCGGACAGAGCGATAATTCCGTTATTTTTTGAATTTGAGCTCTCCGAATGACATTGTAGAGTTCTCTGGAAATCGTTTTGTCTGTCGCAAAATCGTTCCGTAGAATTTTTAGGGCGACCATTTTGCGCAGTGTACATTTAAAACGAATAAACATGAGGACAAAAAACCTTTCAATCGTCTCTGATGCTAAATAAAGCACAGGGCGTCACGTGATGCGATCTGGAGTCAAGATGAGAAAAACGAACTTAAGGCCATTTTTTTAGCGCACCCAGGAATTGACTTCGGGGGGGGGGGGGTACGGATAAATAATAAAAAAAAAACAGGCTTTTTGGGGGGGTTTTAACCCCAAAACCCCCTCTCTCAGTACGCCAGTGCCGCTACTATAGTATACTTACCCTGCCGTATTGGGTCCGGAATATCAACGAAAATCCGATTGTTATCTCCTGCACGATTTATAAAACAGAGAAATTTCACCAACTACCCTCAAGAAAAACACCTACTCCAGTCCCAGTGGCGGATTTAGACGGGGGGCTAAAACTAAGGTCGTAATGTTTTATAAAATGTAAAAACAAAATGGCGTTAATAGTAAAAAAGCAAGATAAAAACACAGTTGACTTTACGTCCGTATTTCAGTAACTTTCTCAAACAGATTTTATTAAATATAAAGTAAAGTCGCTTCTTGATTAACCTAGGGTTACCATTTAGGAGCATCCGGATTGCGTCCGGCCAGATAAACAAATCGGGTCCGAAATAGTCCAAAATAGTAGTTCAAGCACGCAATGTCGGGCATGCACGCAGTTTTGCGGAAAGTACCGTGCATAGCAAAATAAATTTTTTGGTTCACCAGTCCTAAAGCTACATTTACATTGAATTTCGGGCGTGCTTAATTAAATTTGCAATTGACATTTCTATAAGTGATTATTGGCATACGGTTGTCTAACAATTAAATTGTCAAAGTCAGCCATTAATCACGTGATGGCCCTTTAAAAATGATGGCGAACAAAGCGATTTTCCATAAGACGTAATGCTAATAAAAATGAAAGTTTTGGGAAAGTGGAAAAAGATTCAGTTTAAAACAAACTATTTTATAGACGAGCAATCCTTTCTGAACGGGGAGAAACGCACATTTTACCGAAATGTAAGAAATAAACTAAAAATTCGCAGTTTAAAGAGACAATGCCATGTACTTTTATCTCTCTCGCACTTGCACAGAGTGTATATAGGCTTGAAACGAGACAGTTGCGCTATCTGATGTGAGAGAGATGACGTTATCTGTAATTAAACGGGTGCCACAGAAATAAATAGAAAGACATTTCCTCGTTTAATTGCGAATTTTGAGTTTACTGGTCAAATTTCGGCAAAATGCTTATTTTGCCACATTCAGAAAGGATTACTCTATAAAAAATCACTTTGATTAAACTGTGTCTTTTTCCACTTTGCCAAACTTTTGATTTCTGAATGACGTTACAATGTTCCAATCCTGGTTTTTAACTTTACTTTTACTTTAACTTTTTTACCTTAAAATGTCAAATTCTCGCTTAGAGCTTGCACTCGGCAAGCTCCTTGACGAAATTCCAATTTTGCTTTCGCTTAAGCAATCGTCAAATTTTTAATATAAATAGTTGTGCGCGAACCCATATGTTAAGCGTTTAGCGTAGAGTACACACGTTGAAAATTCAATGTAAATGTAGCTTAACCCGACACTGCTTTGATGATTTATTTGAATCCCCGAACGCAGTAAGGGAGTCGCATATGGTGAAATTCAAAAAGCTAAAGTAAAGGCAGGCTTACCCAACTCATATTTATGCTTAAGCATAAATTTAGTGCTAAGTCTCGATGTCTGTTTTACTTCTTCCTTATCAAAATAAGGAGACAGACATACAGAATTGGCTCTAAATCTACGCTTAAGCATAAGAATGTTGGATAAACCAGGATCAGTATCCCAGTGTTGCCTAGATATGCCAAGAGTTAACACTTACAAAAAGATGTATAGCCGGTCGCGCTTCACATACCTATATTAGGTACTTTTAGCACGTTTTAAAATGTTCACTAATCCGTATACATATCGAACTGCGCATGTGCAGACCCGATCGGGCCAGTCGTTACGTTACGCTGAACGTATCGTTACGACCAGTATCCCGTATATGCATACCTAACGTCGTATCCCGACCAAAATCAGTATTCAGGTTTTATAACCGCAATTTGTTTTTGTTTATTTTTTAAATTTTTAATCTTTCAGAAAAATGAGCATTGTCATCGCTTAAAAAACGACAATAGCATCGAGTAAACAAGTTCGGAGGATGATGGAACATTACGCCCGATTGATACGTTTTGTCTCAAACAGCTAAAAGGTACTTTTTCACATCGACTTTCCGAAGAGATATCTCCGATACGGATACGAATAAGTGAAATGTCCAACGTCCCTATGAACAAAGTGTGAAGGATTTCTGATAATACCTTATTGGTTGGATGACTGAATGACTTTTGTGTGACTGTGAAGGATATTATTTAGTAGACCGGTGACGAATATCAGTTAATTTGCCAACAAAGTTGTTTCACCAATACTAATTCGATGTTTGAATCAACGGAGAAGAATCTTCATCTTTGATGTTGATGAGCCATTGAAGAAAAAACTACATCTCTCCAATACTGGAGCATACATTATTGGCTCACTGAATAACTTCAGTTGGTGTGCCCACACAGTTGTTTCGCCAACTCTAATACGATGTTGAATCGACGAAGTATGATCTTTATCTTAAATGCAGCGGGCGGGCTTTGTTGTTGGGCCATTGAAGAAAAACTATGTCTCTCCGATACTGGTTCGATAACTTATCTTCTTCAAAACGTTAATATACCGAAAAAATGAAAATTTTCCTATAGCCGCAATGGTCCAGTGGTTCTAGCGTTAGCTTGTACATAATATAGGTTTTAAAATTAATGAATGAATGGCTTGGTAATCTGCAGGTTAACGGTTCGAATCCCGTCATCGTCCCACTTTTTTTGATTATTTGTAATTTTTTTTTTCTTTGTATGTATTGATATGTCTCTGGAACACAAACACGTATTTTTAATTTTATTAAAGCCACATTTTAGGATTTGAGTAACTACTTACAGTTACATCTAAAATCTGCTACCTTCAGTGGTCAATTGAACGAATAACCGAAAATTTATTCGTAACAAAATCTTTAAAAGGGTGTTTTTGTTTGGTCAACCATTTATTAGCCTAAAGTTTCCGACCCTGTAAACCAATTAAAACCAACATCCACGAAAGTAAACTTCCGTGCAGACATCAGGGACAAACACACGTATAAATACCCTCCTTAGCGCGTCGGAAAAAAAAACGTTGTACACAAGTTGTGATTTTATAAAATATATAAAAAAGCAATCCTTTTAGTGTTGACCGATTTTTACTTATTTGTTCTCATCCTAAAGTCTAATGATAATCATTATCACCCAGAGTTAATAGAACACGAAAAAAATACTTGTCCCACCGCAATCAGGTTTTCGAGCAATGCACTCTTGTGAATCTGCACTGCATCAATTTGTTCTTACTATATAGAAAACTGAAATTACAAGAAAGTGATTAGGGTTGTGTTTTTAGAAATAAAAAGGGCATTCGAGTGTGTTAATATAAAGTTATTGTCAGGTAAGATGGCTAAGTATGGACTGGTTGACAGAGCTAAAAAACTAATAAATAATTTACAAGAAAAACTCAAGGGCCGACTCCACCACACTCCACTTGCACATGCATAAGGGCTCCATCAACATACCGGGCTTATTTGCAGATGTTTTAGAAAATATACCTTAAAACTTATAAAACCTTAAACGTAGCCACATACACGTGTTTCGAACTTATTTTGATCTCATCAGTGTGGCATAAGTCAGATGAGCTATATCCACCAAAATGCCTGACCAGCTATTTGTAAAAACAAAAATCAACTTAGTTGTATAATAAACAACTAATCTAAAGTTCAGTGGAGCTCGTAAAATTTAAAAGAAAAACTCAAGGGCCTTTCCCACTTGGTAACTATATGTAGGTAGCTATATAAGTAACCTAAGGTAAAAGTTTTGAAGAACATTTCTGGGACATTTTTATTTTTTATTGTTTATTATTATTATTGTACGTGTTATAATTGTAAGAGCTAAATGATAGATAACAAAGAGTTATATTTTGCTTTGCGATCTAAGTAAAAAGGTAGAAATATTGAACTTTTTAACGCGTGTGCTTCCTCAGCCCTCCCCAAAGATTTTTTGGATCCGCCGTTGTCAGGTTTAAACGCCAACGCAAAGTACATACAATTTTATTGATGTTGACTTATTTGCCGTTTCAATTATATCTTTATCCATTTATTATCTTGCTCAATCTTCCCACGCATTGCCTTTTTAATTTTCCAGTTAGCATAGCAATTCCCGTTGGCGCAGCTATTTAATTTGACACTGTAAATAAATAACAGATTATGATGAATTGCTCTAAACAGATATATCCAATAAACAGATTTTGAAGTAATATAAACATAGAGCTACGCCAAAATTATTGGGAAAAAGGTTTTTACGTAGGATACTAATTAATCATTTTTGAATGACGTCACAAAACGACGGCCAGTTTGGCGAAGGACAAACAAGCTGTCTGCACATAAAAATACAATGTGTTTTTGAATGTGATTTCTGTTTTTCTTTGGTTTGTGAATATATATTGTTATCATTTTTTTTTAATTATAGAAAAACGAAATAACAAAGATTATTTAAATAATAGGAAAATTTTGGAACACTTAGAATTTTTACAACTTTGACAGCCGCTATTTTTTGAACACATTAAAAACTGTCACTTGTAATCAAATTTAGAGATTAGAAAAAATTAAAAATTTGGCTTAATTTTACAAAATAAAAAAAAAATTCTCTAAAATTACCAGAAAAATAACCACAACGAAACGAATTCGATTCGTAGCTTACGGCAGTGGTAGTGGTCAATTACCACAACCGAATGACGTTTATCTATTGCGCAGACGTAGCAATTACCAAACTGTCAAATAAGCGTTCCAAAATATTAATATTATAACAAGTGTTTAAAATATATTTGACACTGTTGACATATACGCGTGCACAGTAACCGTTAGAAGATTTAATGTCTACCGGCCGCAATTGGCGTTACGGTTAGGCTGCCTTTGCTAGTGGGAGCTTCAAGCTGACATTTCAAAAAATATAGCTTGTAGGGCTAAATTAATTTACATGTTTAATAATTACAAAATGTACACCGCAATGTTAAACCTAGTTTAAATTTAACCACTGTTGAGAACGTGCTTTCACAATGACCCTGAAAAAGCATAGACGTATCACATTCTAAACATTAAACAACCAAAATTTAAATCGGGTTTAATAGTACAGTGCTAGACATAATAAAGTCAAACACTTTGTATAATTACCAAAATATTTGCGGATTTTTAAGGTTATAAACTCTCTTTAAAATATTTTAAAACTTTTTTTTTTATTTTATTTTTTTGATGTCATTCTAATCACCCAACTAACCCCCATATCCATTTGTAAAAAAACTCTGATTAGTTTAGCTAATCCAGATGTTCTCTCTTTGTTCTTTTTTCTGGGATTAACAGAGATGGACAACAGATTAGATGTCTTATCGCAATTAAGTAGTCATACGGTGCATTTATGGGTAAGTCGCAACTGTATAATCTCATTGGTGCAAATGAACATAAGGTGTGGAACTATTTAATAATTAGTTCCTAATGGCAGACACTAGAGGCTTATCAGGCAGTTTCAATTGGTCATGATAAGTGCAGTAAGTCAAAATGTCAAGGTTGTTTACCAAACTCTTGACATTTTAACTTATATCTGACACTTAAGGGGAGCAGAATTTATTATTGTGACTGTACGAGGTGTTTATCTTGCTTTATTTGGTTAGGCCGTTCGTATATTACCAATCTATTGATTTTTTTACTCTCTCCTGCAAAATTCACTACGTTAGCAATGTAGAGCAGATGATTTTATACAGTGTAAGCTAACGCCTGGCCTGAACGTTATACATGTTGTAAACGTGACCTTGATCAAAAGCTCAAAGCTAGACCGCACAGATGGGAATCTGATAACAGTATTCGAGCGGATTCGAAGTCTTTGTTTTTTACAGATTAATGAAAGACAGATACAACATTGCGCTATATTCGATGCCTACCAGATGTGAGCTTAGGCTGTATAACATATGCTCTATGTCATTTTAGGGACCTTTTGCACCTCTTACGAAAAATCCCCGTTAGGTGACTTTGTCGCTTTTAATAGAGACCTTTTGCACCTCTTATTAAAAATCCCCGTTAGGTGACTTTATCGCTTAATAACGCATTGTGACGTAGCTAACGTCACGTTATTTTTAAGACAGCATTTTTAGTTTATGCACGCCGCCTTTGATTTGTTTATAGCCCACTTTATACGGTATTTATTATTTTAAAGATTTACAAAAAGAATTTGTCCCATAATATTTTTCATTTAGAATATCTTATTCTTGTGTATCTTAAGGTGAATTTTAATTATTAATAATTTTTAAAAACTCGAAAATACAACAGAGAAAAGGGATGTTATGATAAACAGATCGGAATCACTTATCATAGTTGCCAGTGAAAATCAATGTTTTACATTTCTTACGAAATTCTAGCCAAAGAAAATGATTAAACAAAAATTGACACTTATCTTTACAATTAAAAAGAATACAGAACATATTTGCATTCAAAAATAAACTTAAATTTTTTTGTTTTTCTACTTAACGTTTTACTGTCGGTAACCATGTCAATTATAGGAGATACCGTATTCTCCCGCAGGTAACGTGAAACTTTATCGGTTAGTAGAGACCTTTGGCACCTCTTATGAAAAATCCCCGTTAGGTGACTTTATCGCTTAATAACGCGTTGTGACGTAGCTAACGTCACGTTATTTTTAAGACAGCATTTTTAGTTTTTGCACGCCGCCTTTGATGTGTTTATGGCCGACTTTATACGGTATTTATTATTATAAAGATTTACAAAAAGTATTTGTCTAATAATATTTTTCATTTAGAATTTCTTATTCTTTTGTTTTTTACGGTGAATTTTAATTATTATTAATCTTTAAAAACTGAAAAATACAACAGAGAAAAGGGAGGTTATGATAAACAGATCGGAGTCACTTGTCAAAGTTGCCAGTGCAAATCAATGTTTTACATTTCTTACCAAATTCTAGCCAAATAAAATGATTAAACAAAAATTTGCACTTATCTTTACAATTTAAAAGAATACAGAACATATTTGCATTTAAAAATAAATTTAAATTTTTTGTTTTTCTAATTAACGTTTCACTATCGGCAACCATGTCAGTTATAAGGGATACGGTATTCTCACGCAGGTAACGTCAAACTTTATCGGTTAGTAAGGGATTCCGTTATTACCTCGTAACTGCGCATGCCCGAAATAAGCGATAAACTTGACTTAACTTGTTTTGTTTATGGCTTTGTCCCTGCTGAGAGACAATTCATCAGCTTGAGATCCTTGTTTTTATTATGTTTTTGTTCCTCTCTTTTCTCTATTGGCTACATTTCTTTATTTTTTGTTAGTCATCCCAGATGTTCCTGGATTCATTCTTTTGTTTGTTGTTTCTTCTTCTTTTGTTTTCTTTGGTGTTTTTCTTCTTTTTTTTCCAGGTTCTGGTTTCATTTTTATACTATTTTTTTTTACTGGGTTAAGTTATTACATTCTCTCATCCTCTTTTATTCAAACAAATCAAAACAGAAAAATACACAGAAATTAAAATGAAATAGAAGGATAAGGGTAAGTCGATTTATTTTTTGTTTTGTTCTTCCAGAAAGACAAAAACAATTTTTTTTTTTTGACAAAATTTTTGTCTCAAAGTTTTATTTTGTTGTAGTTTAAAAAATCTAAAATTAAATTAATTATTTTCTTTGTTTGGGTTTGACAGCACCGAGCTTAGAGAGAAAGGCTGTACCATTCCGGTCCTGCCCAGGGCACTGTACAGGTCAAAATCTGCTATTTTATTTATAGGACAAGAAAACAGAATGTGTTCCATGTCCTCCGTCTGGCCACATTCGTACAGGGACGATTCCCTGATATTAATTTTATTAAGATGTTTAGAGGTTAGACAGTAATCCTGTTCACATTCTTATAATTGTTGTTATGTGTCTACGATCTAATTTTTGAATTTTGTCGTGCTGACCTGGGAAAAGCTGGCTGAATGCCCGAATACCAAAGACCTTTTGTTTTTATCCATTTCCTCCAATCTCTTTCAAACTCTTCCATAGCCTCTCTCTTTGACCAACACATTATTTCATCTCCAGTTTTCCGTATTAACCTTGGAACGTTCAAACCTCTTCCTATATTTGGTAATTTATCTGCTATTTCATTTCCATTAATGTTACAGTGACCTGGTATCTATGCTAAAAATATTTCTGTGTTCTGATTGATTAATCCTATCATGATTTTTGTTTGGATTGTGATATAATCTTGTTTTGCATCTATTTTATTTCTGTCTAGTTTGGATATAGCACTTTGAGAGTCAGTGAGCATGATTATGTTTTCTAGGTTTTTTTTTGAGGGTTGTTTTTAATCCTTCGTTTATGGCTATCATTTCTGCTTGGCAAATATTTAAATTGTTTGGTAAATGTCCTGAAAATCTGTAATCTATTTTTGGAATATAAATTCCATATCCTGTTTTTTCATTTACTTTTGATGCATCTGTGAAAACAAAAGAATAGTTATTCTGAAATCTTTCCATTTTTTCCAAGAAATTTTGACTGTTGTCTCTGTTACTTTTATTTAAATTTAAGTCTAAAATGGGCAGTTTTTTTATTTGGAGCTCATACTATTCGTTGTAACGTGGTAAAATATCCTCTCTATACATTTCATCCAAAAGTGTTTCCATTTTATTATACAATTTTAATAACACAGTGCTTTCTTTCCCAGTTGAATTTTCCCTTAAAGCTACACTTTGATATTTTTTTAATTTTACTATGAGTGGGTTGTTTTTTGTTCTTGCTGTACTTACAATTAATTTTTGACCAAGAAATTTCCGCCTTGTTTCCGATGTTGTTGATGAGGATTCTGCCAGTAATGCTGGAATGGGTGTAGATCTCATGCATCCTGTTATAAGCCGTAGTCCCTGACGGTAAACCGCATTAAGATCTTCTTTGAAGTTGGTTCCATAATAAAAGAGGCAAAATCCAAATGTGCCCTAACCAGCCCATTGAAAGCCAGTCTGAGTGTTTTGGGGTCTGCTCCCCACCAGGTTCCACAAAATGCTCTCATTAAGTTAAGTCCTTTTTTGGCTTTTGTTATTGAATTGTTAATTTGTGTATTTTATTTCATTCTTGTATTGAATGTTTTTTCCCATTTTTATATATATTTGGGGGGGGGGAGTATTTATTGATCTGGATTTTTTAAAACAACAGGTTTGGCATTTGTCTTCAGATAATTTTAAATTTATTTGTTCTAGAATTGTATAAATGGTTCTCAGGGCTCTGTTTAGCTTACCTGTCATCTGTATGACATCATTACCTGTTATTGTTACTACTATATCATCTGCAAATCCTAATAGTTCTATATCTAGGGGAATATTATCAAAAAGTTTTTTATGTATACATTAAAAAGTAAAGGGCTAAGAGGAGAGCCCTGAGTTAACCCTAAACTTGCATTTTTTGGTCCTATAATGTCTCCTGATGAATCTTTAATGTAGAGTTTATTATTGTAAATTAGTATAAAGTACTTGGATTCTGACATTGTTGTAGGCTGACTTTATATACAAAAAAACTGCAATAACTATCTGATTTGATATTTTGTCTAAAACCTAATTGATGTTGTGAAAAAAAAGGATCTGTTTTCTAAAAACCAATCAACTTTATTTCAAAGGATTGTTTCTAGGATGTTAACTATGCAAGATCCAAGTCTTATGGGTCTATAACTTTCTGACAGTGCCGAATTTTTATTTGTTTTAAGAAATGCAATAATAAGTTGTTGTTTCCACTTGGTTGGGATGGTTTCTCCTTGTTTGATTTTGTTGAAAATGTCTGCCAATTGTTTGATGACGTTTTGAGGATGTTTTGCAATCATTGAATAAGAGATTTGGTCCATGCCTGGAGAGGTATCTTTTTTTTAAAATCTAGTGACGCTCTTAATATCATCTACTGTAAAGTTCATTTCTTCATCATTGGAGGTTTCCAACGAGAAGAAGGGGTCTATCCAAATTGGTGTTAAGTTATCCAAAATTTCTGTGGCCAGTTGTCTATTTGGTGCTTTACTGCTGTTGCTGTTTGATTGTATTTTGGAAAACTTTCTAAATGAACTCCAAATCTCTTTAATACTAGTTTCTCTATTAATTCCATTGCAGAACTCCTGAAACTTGTTTTTCTTTTTTTAAAGAATTTTCTACAGTTTTCTTGAGGTTAAGAAAGTTGTCTATACTTGGTGTTTCTTTGAATTTTTTCATGGCTGCTTTTCTTTTTTTAAGTTTCTTATTACAGTCCTCATCCCACCACGGGTTTCCAGGTTTTTTATCTCTTCCTTTTGTTCCGTGTTTTGGTATGGTTTCTTCTGCAATCTGAAAAATTTTCCTCTCAAAGTTTTCATAGTTTATTTCTCCAATCTCCTCATATTCTTGCTCTGCTCTTTTACTGTAGTTTCTCCAATTGGCTTTTCTCACATTATATTTTCACAGATTGAGAAGTTTGTGTTATTAATTTCTATCATGGTTGGGTAATGATCGCTTGGTCCACAGTCTGGAAGAACTTTCCATGAGACTCTGTCTATCATATTTGGAGATACAATAGTCTGATCTATGGGGCTAGGATTGCTCCCTGGTGGTCTCAATCTTGTTGACGTTCCATCATTGACCAAAATATAATTTTGGTCTTCTATTATCTCTAATAGTGCATTGCCTTGGGGGTTGTTACTATTACTGCCCCATGATCTATGATGTGCATTAATGTCTCCTATTAATAGACTATTTTGATTTAGCTTTTCGAATACTGACATTAATTTCTGCCTAAAATTTTGAGTGTTTGGGATAGCATATATATTTGCTATTGTTATGTTATCTATTTCAATAATGATCACATGAAAGTCTCTTGGATTTATTAAAATTTTTTTAAAATAAAGTTGCAATGCCGCCTCTTTCTTCTATGAGTCTGTCTGATTATCACTTCATAATTGTTTATATAACAGTTATGAAAGGGTTTTAACCAAGTTTCGTTTAAGAGAATTACGTCGGGAGTTTGTTCTCTTATAGCTCAGAATGTTCCATTGTATTATTTTAAGAGATTTTTTTGTTCTTTTGTGCATTGTTGATTTTTTTGTTTTGTGTTGGGCTTGTGTTTTGTTTGGTTTTTTTTTGTATTGTGCTATTGTTATGTTTATTGTTCAAAGAGATTTTCACTATTCATGTTGTTTTCTTTATTTGTTTCTTTGGTTTGTTTGTTTTCTGTGTCTTTTTGTGTTTCCCTTTGTTTTATCGGACTATAGAATATTTGGCTGTCATTAAAGTTATTATCTGTATCGGTTGAAGGTGGATTTTCTTTTTCTTTAAACCTTCTTTCTAAATCTATTGGGCTTCCTTCGGGTGATCTCCCCGAGGGTTGCCATAAACACTTATTATGTTCTTCTTTATCAAAACTCCTTTCCAGAACTCGTTTATTTATAGTTTGTTCTTCCTGACTGAATCTCTTTCGGTTCCTGGAATCTGACGGCACTCCCAACTGTCCACCGGCTCCTGATTCTTCCGATCCAAGAGCTGGAAAGCTCCTCGGGAGAGCTGGAAAACTTCCCGGACCAAAAGAAAAAGCAGCCCTTTTGGGCAGTCGGACGTCCGCCTCAAAGTAGGAAATATTCTCATGTGCTATCTTTTCCTTAATTTTTTTTTGTCTTTGGTATTCAGGGCATTCCCTGGCTGTTGTTTTGTGACTATTGTTTTTACAGCTAGGACATCAGGGTTATACATTTATCCATTTCTGGATGTTGGTGTTGTCCACATGTTTGGCAACGCTTTTTAGAAGCCTTACAGAGATTTGAGGTGTGTCCAAATCTCAAGCAACTAAAGCATTGCGTCACTGGTGCAACATATGCCATAACTCTCATCGGGAGATCAAAGATCTTCACCTACGAGGGAAGAATATTCCCCTCAAAAGTGAAAAGCATCGTTCCCCTTCGAACATAACGTGGTCTACTCTCTGGCGTTAAGTTTTTGTTGTCTTTTCTATTAAATATTTTAACATTAATTATTTTATTAGCCCCTGCTCGGCTGGCTTTTAAAATTTCTTCTTCTTTGAAGTAAGCGTCCACCCCTCTAACTATTCTTTTTCTAGTGACCAGACTAAAAGGTACATAGTTTGCCGCCCTAAAGTCTTTAAAAATTATTCCCACGCGGTTTCTCCCTTTGACGTTTAACTCTTTGACATTTTCTAATTTTAAATCTAATATTTTTTTTGCAATCTTACCTATATCACGGCCCTCAACAATATAAAGTATAGTAAAGAACTTGGTCATTATCCCTATCTAAATTTTTCCCAGCCTTGGCGGTTTCGTCAATTTTTTTTTGGGAGATGCCCGACATGTTGGTGTTGCATCCCACTATGTCTTTAATTTCCTCTAAACTCGGCGTTTTCATAATTATAATTCGCCTTTTTGTTTTCCCCTCGTTGATTATCTTATTAACTATCCACTTACCCTTAATTTGGGGAAGGTGGGGTATTTTTTATTAGTAAAAAAGAACAAAACACAGGACGATTCACAAGGACATTCACACACGTTCACAGACGCAGCCAAAGAGGTAAGCGATTAAGTCAAAAGGCATCAAAATTATAGGTGCAATAATGGTTAGTAAGATATTCCGTTATTACCTCGTAACTGCGCATGACCGAAATCAGCGATAAAGTAAAAAGGCATCAGGTGCAAAAGGTCCCTATATTATAACCACACTGCTAACCTTGCATCACTCCGAATAACCCCTCATATGCACCAGAGTGAAACAACATGGTATCGGGGATGCTATTCGTTTTTTTTTGTATACCGAGCCTCACAAAAAAAAAACGCGATGGCAGACCGAATATTCCTGAAAGGGACAGAAATACCAAGACTGGTGAGCGAAATCACTCAAAAAATAATGAATACAAATTCAATTTAAACGTCTAAAAATGAAGGACCGGCTTTTAATTTTGCGTATTTTTATTCACAGAGCTTTTGCATCTTTTATTGCAGATCGATTGTTGTTTTTTTAACTACTTAATTCCCAATGAGGTAGAGCCGGACTAGAGACTTGAAATTTCGTAGGTGTATAGTGTTCCGGTGACAATAAAATTTAACGTTTTTTTTATTATCCGATTTGTCTCAAAGATGAAACCTTGCGGTGTTTAAGGTGTTCCTTAATACAATTTTGAACTCAAACTTTTAGAAAGTCAAAATGGCGGACTTTCTTATTTATAAAAAAATATGTCCCAAACTTGAAACTTTGCAGTTTTTGAGGTCACAAACTCAAAAAATTAAAAATGGCGGATCCAAAATGACGCACTTTATACAATTTTTTTACAAGTGACAGTTTTGAATGTGTTCCAAAATCTCTGGTAAAATCAATGAGTGGTAGTCGTAGTGGTTGTTGGATACTACCACAGCGGCTGTCAAAGTTGTCAAAATTTTAAGCGTTCCAAAATATCCCTAATAGCTAAATTTTTTGTGGGCCTACTATAGTAACTATTGTTCTCTTCTTTTAATTGCATCGGTCTGAGAGAGATCAAGCTTACAGAAAATATAGTTATCGTTGACAGATATACGGCGTCGAAGGGTGTACAGGCGGGTCTGACACGCCATTTTCCTAGTAAGTTGTAGTATGCTAGATCTCTCTCAGATGAATGCATTTAGAAATTTCCAGAACTACAACCAAAGACATGATACAATAAAAGAAGGTATGATACGTAGCGGTTCAAAATTCGTTTAGATCCGCTCATAACGTCATCAGGGCCTTTATTCTTGAACTGCCGGAAGGAGAACTTGCTAGGGAAGTGGGCGTGGTTTACAAAAAAGTGAGATGGAGATATGCCAACGGATAAAGGTGTGAAGAGGAAAAGGATACTCCCGCGGGAGCATTCCCTTCCACACTTTCAAGAATACAAACCCTGGTGAGATTTTAATGGCGCGAACAGGGAACTACCTACGCACAGCTGATACCAGTTCACCTACAAACATGAAAATTTGAGGACAGTTTGGGTTGATAACGAAGGAGTTCGCCAAGGAAAGATTTTTTATTATTTTAGCCCTGAAGGGGTAAAAATAGGGGTTAAAATTTTAAAAGGATTTTCTGTATCTCAAAAACGAAAAGCAATATAAGTTTGAAAATTGGTATGTTGACTCTACTAATAAAATAAGTAAACACATGCTTCGGCATTTTTTTAAAATTCAGACAGTTGAGAAATAGGAGTGAGTTTGTTTTGAAGGGAGTACAAATAACTCACAATTACTTAGAGTTTTAAATCAATGTAGAGCAGAAAATTTGCATTTAGGTTCTTTTTGAAAAGTTAACGAATAGGTGTTTTTGGATTTTTGGACAATTTGAACAGGTGGTTGCAACCCCTCTGTGTTCGATAAATATTTTCATCTGTCAAAGTGTGGGTTGTGGGGTATCAAACTAAAAGAAACAAAGTCAGGAATCTAAAACAATGTTTTTTTTTCAAAAGAAACAATTTAGGGTGGAGGAGCGGGTTGCAGGTAGGAATAGTTTTCCGTCAAAAAGTACTACAAGATTTAAATTAAACGAAATGCAGTCTGGAAAACATCAAAGGGGTGGGGGATTGTGAGGGAGTAAAGCTGGATTCAGAGTTACATTAGGTAAGCGATGTGATGAGGTAAGACGCTAAGACGCAAGGGAAATAAATTACAGGGTGGGTAAGAAATTTTTATTAGCTAAAATTATCACATCTCGTCATCTATTCACAGACAACTTTTTTTCAAATTAGAAGGCCCCGCTACTTTCTTGGCTTATAGCCAAGCAATTCGTGTTTAATGTTTCGCCCATAATCATTATCACTAAAATGTTTTGAGCAAATTAGAGCATTATTCACGTTAAAGTTATCATCCCGTTCACAAAAATGCTTCCATATACCTTCCATTTTTCTGTCTTTTGGAAATCTGAAAAACGTAATGTCACGCAAAAAACCTTTTGTCTGATTGTCGACACCACATCCGTGTACACAGCACCTTATTTTGTTAATTTTTTCCACTGGAAAATTCTTAAAATTAATTGTAAACAAACGACCACCTCGTAATAAAACTGGCGACTGAATGCTGTCTCTCACGTCTCTCACCAGATGATGTCAGTTAGCCACGCCTACTGCTGCGCGATATCATATCTGTTTTACTTGTATCATGAACCAAAGATGTTGGAGAACATCTTTGACTACAACTTCCTTACCAGGAAAATGGCCTGTCAGACCCGCCCCGCCTCTACAACCTTCGACCCGTATATCTGTCAACGATAATTATGTCAAGGTGATAGTTATATTTTGATGGCTAGAGAGCTGCAGGAGGAGCATTTTCTGGTAAGCTTGATGTCTCTCAGGCCGATGCAAATAAAAGAAGAGAACAATAGTAACTATAGTAAGCTCACAAAAAATTGCTTTAAATTTCGGGTGGAAAATGCTGTACACTTGCTACAGAGTTTAGCCCTGTTTTTGCGGGGTTACAGCATATACCGGTTTGGCAAAATTAATGACGTCACGGTATGTTATTGACTTAATTCGCCTTGTTGTCACATTGCACAATAGAGAAACAGGGTTTTCATTTTGTGTTTCTTTTCTTTTACATTTTACTGACGTTAAGCTATAACGGAAATATATATAATAAAACTCATTACGTAACGGGACATGGATTTTCAGTTGTTGTAAATTTTTAAGTCTGGGTCAGCACGCATAAGTGGTGGGAACCAGGTGTAACCAGAGAAATGGGAAATATTTTTCCCATTTCTCTGGGTGTAACGTCCCTACAGTCAAGTAAAGCACTGGCATTTTTCATTGTATAATTTAACAAGTAAATTTATCCAATAGTCAACTTTTTAGCCGAAAAGGTCTTTCCGGCCTCTGCAGTAACCTAAAATAAATAAGAAAACATAACAGACCACTCTCATAATTCAAATCTACAACTTATTAATTTAGTAGAGTAAAACCCTTTTTTAGTTTTATACTAAATTTAAGGCAGGATTACCCAGCAAGTTAATGCACAATTTTTAAATTTTATGCCTAATTTTATATCTCTATCTTTTTTCTAACATAGCATAAGAAAAAGACAGTGATGAAAAATTAAGTACCTAATTTAAGAATTGTGCATTGTTGCTGCATTGTATTGTATTGTATTGTATTGTATTTATTTTTATCTTTTTGCTACAGTACAGTAGATAAGACATGTCAAAAATAAACTATTACAAAAGTAAACATGAGTAAATAAAGTAAGGTAAATTAAATTACTTCCTAAAAATCTATACATATAGGCTTTAACCTAAGTTAAATTTGTTAATAAATATGCATATATAAATTAGATAGACAATATGACAATAAAATTAATTATTTACATAAGTACAAAGGGACATTACTAGACTAATTTAAAATATAGGGCAAGGATATGTTATTAATTATTGGGTACTTATATTTATTTATAGTATATAACCCTGGACAAACTTGTTCCTAAAAGGGAATATTATAACATACACACTATTTTAAAGAAATTTAATTGAGTTTTTCAGTCTGAATTATTACAGTAATTTATGAATTCATTTATATCATAAAAAACATGAAATATTAAGTAAGCTGTTAAAGTTTTTTTTAATTTTTTATTGGACTGGATATTCTTAAAGGATTCAGGCAGAATGTTATACAGGTGACATCCAGCATATATAGGTGATTTTTTGTAAAAGGTATGACTGTGTTTCTGCAGATAAAGATTATGTTTTTTTCGGGTATTGTACTGATGGTGTTCTTTTTGCAGATTCTTTCTATTTTTATGAATATACGTTAACAGCTTTAAGAGATAAATTGATGTAAGAGTTAGTATTTTATTTTGTTTGAAGGTTTCTCTGCAGGTATGTAGGTACGGCAAATCAAATAACAATCTAACTATTCTTTTTTGTAATAAAAACACTCTATTTACTTCGCAAGCCTGGCCCCAGACTGCAATATTGTAAGACAAATGGCTATGTGCTAAGGCATAATAGGTAGTTACAAGAGATTTTTGATCCAGAGTATTTTTTAAAACTGAGATGGCGTAATATGCTTTGCTCAATTTATTACACACGTGATTAATATGATAATTAAAAGATAAGTTTTGGAAGAGAAGAAGAAGAGGAAATTTTGCGACATTTTTTGTTTCTATTTCGGTTTGATTTAGGTCAAACTTAAAGTTGTGGGATGAGCGATGCGTATTAAAAGATTCTACACATATTGTCTTGCTGTAATTAATGATAAGGTTGTTCCTTCCGCACCATCTATCGAAGTCCAACAAAACACGATTTGCTTTTGCATAGGCCTCCTGCGGATTTTCTGCATAAATGACAATACAAGTATCGTCAGCAAAAATGAATATTTGTTCCCTAATATGTTCTGGTAGATCATTAATGTATAATAGAAATATTAAGGGACCCAACACACTTCCCTGCGGAGTTCCTATGTCAACATCATAGATTTCGGAAAAGTTTATCGATTTTAATTTTGAACTGTCTTCCTGTCAGAAATGACATGGTTAGATTGTTTGGGATACCTCTAAAGCCTAATTTTTCAATCTTTTTTGAGATAAAGTTAATGTTAATTGTGTCAGATGCACGAGTGAGGTCAAAAAATATTGATATAACACAGTTATTCTGATCCATTTTCTCATTTACAAACTGAATATAATCAATGCAGGCAGTTTCTGTTGACCGGTCTTTTCTAAATCCATGCTGTGAAGGTGTAAAAATATGACTAAATTCCAAAAAGTTGTTAAATTTTGAAACAATTATTTTTTCAATAATTTTTGAAAACGTACTCAAAACCGAAATTGGCCTGTAATTTTCCATTTGTCTGGCGTCCCCTTTTTTAAATATTGGTACAACAGTGGCCAACTTGAGGTCATTAGGAAATAATCCTGTTTCAAGACACTCATTTATTATTGAAGTTAACGGGTCTATAAAAACATCTACACATTCCTTCACCAGTATTATTGGTATGTTGTCAAATCCGCATGATTTTTTATTTTTTAATTTCAATATTACATTTCTTACATCATCTTTAGTGACCGGAGTTAAGAACATAGATGAATTTGCTTGCAAGGAGGTTGTGCATTCATTGGATAGTTGGTTGTGAAAGTGATCAAGTAGTTTATCGCTGACAACACTTGAAAAATAGTTTCCAAACGCGTCAGCAATATCCTTGGGATCTTTTAGGATTTTGTTTTGGTACTCAATCAGTTCAATATTATTTTTTACATTACCATTTTTAACCGTTTTGTTGACTAAATTCCAGAGTGTTTTGGGCTTGTTGTAAGAGTTATTTATAAGTTTTCTAGTGTGTTGTTGTTTTTCATTTATAACTTGTTTATTTATTTCTTTTTTGAACTTTTTGTATGTTTCATTAATTTCTTCATTATTGACGGATTTTCTCAATATGTTTAACCCTCGTAAACCATCTAGCCTTTTCAACAGGCCATGCTAAAAAACAACCCTATCATTTTTACGTTTGTCATTTACAGTGATAAGTTTTTCTGGACAGGATGCATCAAAACACCATATTACGTTCTTTATAAAATAAGAAAACATATCATTAACATTATTTAGGTTTCGCATTTGTGAACTATTAAACTCCCTTTTGAACCTGCATATAAATTCCTGGATAGAATTATTGTTTACTATTCTAGAATATACTTTTTATTTTGGGGGATAGAGTTGTTAGTTTCTTGCGGTATAGTAAAGTGCACAAGCTGTACATGGTGATCTGAAATGCCTGGATCAAAATTATAGGCTTTATATTCTAAAATATTAGTAATGACATAGTCTATGCTGGTGCGACTAGTGTACCTAACAGTGGTTTTTACTCTGGTATCTGCATCTATAAGCGATATTAGTTTATGACAGTTTATTACATCTAAAAGTCGAGAAAAATCATTTTGTACATCCTTTCGGATATTGAGGGCCCCACACAAGATCACACAAGAATACTTCTTAAGTACAAAAGACAATACTTGATTAAGCAAGTCAAAAAACGAATTTTTTACAGTCCCTGGTGATCTATAAATATTTAAAATACATAATTGCTTATTATATATGACAATACAACATTCAAATTCCTGTTCTCTAGAAAATTTATGTTTTAACTCAGTAACATGATCAACCAAATCTTTTCTAACAAATATTGCGGACCCTCCTTTAATTTTTTCTGATCTTGTAAAACAAGATACGTTTAAAAAACCCTCTAATTCCACTATGGTATTATTTAATGGATTAAGCATATGCTCGTCCATACAAAAAATCATTGGGTGAACCTGAGCAAGAAATAGATCCAAAACATTCACTTTACCACACAAGCCTTCAAGGTTTAAGTGTAGTAAAGCCAATTCACCGGATATATTATTATCTGCTATCTGCAAATTTTTAGGGACGAAAAAATGTTTTTTGTTTTTGACTAGCTTCCATCTCTACCACAGTTGCTAAAGTATTGTCCATAGTAGTTCTAATATCACAACTAAAATCAGCATGTATATTTGGCATTGTATTTGTCTTATTTATAATTAGATCTAACTTTTCAGAGGTCAGTGGAATGCTGGTCAAAGCATCGTTCAGATTTGTAGGAATTTGCAATACTTTCTCATTTTTTGTGGATGTCTTGTAATTTTAGTTCATCCAAAACAATCTCCCTGTTTCTTGATCTCTCCTCATCAGTACATAATTGCTTCTGGCTGTGAACTTTTACTTGAACAACATGTTTCTCAGTCGTTACATCTGGTTTTTGTATCACAATACTTTTATCCAAGTGTATTTTTAGATGTTCCTTAAGAAATTATAATTCTTGTTTTAGTGTACACAACTCTCTTCTGCACATTTCCCTTTCGTCGCTAAGAGTGTCAATAGTCTTGGCGAGTTCTTCCTGTATTTCCATTAGGTCAATCTTCTGAATTTCCCAACTCTTGCATCGGTTTTTCCAGCTTCGTTCTTTTTCTTTGCATATATCTAGCTGTTTTTCAGTTTTTTGGCACTTTTGACGAAGTTTCTTTAGACGCTTTTTTTTTGTTTTCAGAATTTCTTGAAGGGCTTCCTCCAATCTTTGCCCATTTTGGCCTTGTTCGATTGGTTCTTTATTTGTAGCTTTCTCTAGGTTTATTTTGTAGGTACTTAATATTTCATTTTTATATCTAGTTTCTTTCTCCAGTTGCTTGACTTTATTTTCTAGTTTTTCCAACCCTTGCCTTAACTGTTTATTTTTCAAAGTTGCATCCGCTAGTTCTTGTTCCGTGTCGGCTAGTTTATTTCGAAGATCGGTGTGAATATAGGTAGTGGATTTCAATCTACTGTCCTCCATTTCTTTTCCGTCATAGATTTCAATATAACTATTATTTTTATCGACAGAAAGCTTACGCTCCTTTACACATTGAAAGAAGTCTCTCAAGACTTTCTTACTTCGTGTTTCCATCTTTACAACCGTCGATTTGCGTTTTACAACTTAATATGCATCTATGTATTCACGGTCTAAGGCGACGCTTTATTACTCTAAGGTCTGGTTGAGATCGCGTCTTATCAGTCTTCCTTTTATCGATGTTTTTTTTTATTCATTATTATTTACACTAAGAAATGGTAAGATTTTACTTGCCGAAAAATAGTCTTGAATTTTCCCCACGCACACATATAAAATTCAACATTTAATATAAACTTTTAGAGACATCACATTTATATCAAAACGGAAGACAGAGGATAACGTGTTTCACGAACAAAAATCTAAAGATTACTTACTTACTTACTACTATAAATCTGCCCTTATGTTACTGTCTTGTGTACAAACCTAGTAGAACCTAGTGTTGGTCCATTTGTTGATTTTTTTAATTCCTGTCCTCATTAATCTGGGAAGTTTTACATTTTCTGGAAAACATTGAGCTCAAATTTACACACGCAGTATTCAAGGACCTCCTATATTTAGGTCCTTAAAATACCAGAATCAACTTTATCACAAGGTATTCATTACACAAAATCGCTCTACCTTTGTTGTCAGTTGACAAAACACTCACCTTTTTGAGGCCCAAGTGTTATCGACTTTCTCACAGTCTTATCCACTTTCTTAGAGCTGGGCCAAACAAAGGTTGCAGTGTAGGTTTCACATGTCTTTGTGTGCTTTTTTAGCCTGTAATTTCCATATTTTCTGTTATATATATTTTAAATATAAGTACTTTACTTTGTTTACATGATTACATACAACTTGAGGTCTGTTTTTCTACCAGAAAACTTCAAAAATTTAACAAAAATCTACAATTCATAGAAATAACCCTTAAAAATTTATTAGTAATTTTTAAGCTTGCCAACCCAAGAAAAAAGCAATGTAGCCATGACGTCACACCTTAGCTAAATGTGACGTCATGGTAACGTCACGGTAAGGTGTAGTTACTCGCAAAAATATCGGTCCCCTTCTTCTAGTTTACACCACGTGCACAATCTTTTGATTCGGTGCGTGTTCCCTTTGGTGTCCGTGCACAATGATCTGTCAGGATCTGTGTACCTGTCACTTGTCAAAACAGTTAAAAAGTCAAAATGGTGGTTTTGGGAAATTCTGAAAGAAAATAAACGCGTTTTCCTTTCGGATAAAATGTAAATAAAGGAAATAATGATTATTTGTCACTGAAGTTAAAGTACAACAACTGTTTATAACATCATGGCGTTAAAACATAAGAATGTGTGCTCTAAATATCAAGATTTGGATTTTAAATTGATGACAACATAAAAAAATGCTAGAGAAAATAATTTATCCTATGACACAATAATTTTGTATGGGTTTATTCTTCAATATCTTTAATCACACACAATTGCATTATCAAGATTTAAAATAGAGTGAGTCATTAAACAGATTAGGAAAAAAAATGGAAAGTAAGGCAGAGAATGTTTACTAGAAAAAAATGGGTAGGTATTTTAGGCCATTTAAGATTAGATTTTTTTTAATTACATTTAGAAAAAAAATTGTAACTTTTTTTTAATGGTGTGGGTCCGCTAACTTTATTAAAAAAATAAACGGTAATTATGCAGTATACGCTTTTCTGCCATTTTTGATTTTTTTTGAAAAATTCTTTATGGGGGCACCTTCTAGGGTCCCTAGGACCCCAAATCCGTCTGCGCCGGTTGTTTTTTTTTTGTTTTTTTTTGTTTTTTTTTTTATTTTTTTTCACTAAAACAACCCAAACCAACACAGTCCAACCCAACCTAATCCAAACCAACCCAAATCAATTAAAAAAACACGTTACAACCCCCCCTGGGCACCCTTTTTTCTCGTAAAAAAAAAAATCGGGCGCAGGCGGATTGGGGTCTTAGGGACCCTAGAAGGTGCCCCCATAAAGAATTTTTCAAAAAAAATCAAAAATGGCCGAAAACCGTATACTGCATAATTACCAAATAAACAGCTGGCACTGGCAGATTTGGGGTCCTGGGGACCCTAGTAGGTGCCCCCTTATATAATTTTTCATAAAAAAATCAAAAAACCAGCAGGCCTAACCTTAAATAAAGGTTAAAAATATCTGAGAATTATGTGTTCCATAAATATATCTAAAAAAATAAAAATTTTAAACTTAGTTATTTAAAAAAAATGTGTGGGCCTGCAGATTCTATAGGTATAAACCCAGCAGACCCAACCTTAAATAGGGGTCAAAAATATTGGTAATTATGCAGTATACGGTTTTCTGGCATTTTTTTTTTTTTTTTTTTTTTAATTCTTTATGGGGGCACCTTCTAGGGTCCCTGGGACCCCAAATCCGCCTGCGCCCAATTTTTTTTTTTATGAGAAAAAAGGGTGCCCAGGGGGGGTTGTAATGTGTTTTTTTAATTGTTTTGGGTTGGTTTGGATTAGGTTGGGTTGGACTGTGTTGGTTTGGTTTGTTTTAGTGAAAAAAAATTAAACAAAAATTAAAAAAAAAACCAACCGGCGCAGACGGATTTGGGGTCCTAGGGACCCTAGAAGGTGCCCCCATAAAGAATTTTTCAAAAAAAATCAAAAATGGCAGAAAACCGTATACTGCATAATTACCAAAATATTTGTTAAATATTAAATATCTCAGAATTATGTGCTTTTTATGAACTTTATTAAAATAGAAAAAAAATAAAAAAATTTGAACTCTTGTTAATTTGTTAGTGGGCTCACACCATTTCTGTTGTCATGGAGCACATAAAAAGCACTTGATTCTAAGATATTATATGGACATTATTAAACCTTATATAAGCTTTTGCCTGATAGGTTTATATAAAGCTAGCAGGCCATTATTATTTAAAAAAATATGTTTTTAGTAAATTAGTTAGTTATTCTTTATTGCCAAAAAATAATTTTACAAAATGCAAAAGCAATGTCAAAAAGTTAGATCTTTATTTACAACAATCTAATCTAATATTTAAACAAATAGAAAAATAAATAAACTTACTTATATCTGAGAATTATGTGTTATATCTAAAAAAATAAAAATTTTAAACTTAGTTATTTAAAAAAAATGTGTGGGCCCACTGATTCTATAGGTATAAATCCAGCAGACCCAACCTTAAATAGGGGTCAAAAATATTTGTTAAATATTAAATATCTCAGAATTATGTGCTTTTTATGAACTTTATTAAAATAGAAAAAAAATTAAAAAATTTGAACTCTTTTGGTAATTTGTTAGTGGGCTCACACAATTTCTCTTGTCATGGAGCACATAAAAAGCACTTGATTCTAAGATATTATATGGACATTTTTAAACCTTATATAAGGTTTTGCCTGATAGGTTTATATAAAGCTACCAGGCCCATATTATTTAAAAAAATATATTTTAAAAATGGTTAAAATTTTTATTTTTTTTTATTTTCATGGAGCACATAAAAATCATTTAATAATAATAAAATCGTTTATGGAGGTCTTTATTGCTTCCTGCTTTCTTTTTACAGTACAGTAAATTAGTTAGTTATTCTTTATTGCCAAAAAATAATTTTACAAAATGCAAAAGCAATGTCAAAAAGTTAGATCTTTATTTACAACAATCTAATTTAATATTTAAACAAATAGAAAAATAAATAAACTTACAATTACTAATAACAAAGATATGAACATCAGATGCATAACCAAATTTGAATTATAATACTCAATACCTTTGTTAATATCTAGAATTAAAAATCAAATGAGTAGGTAGTATTCTCAGTAGTATTGTTTCTCAAGAAGATATTTGTTAACTTCTTTTTTAAAAAGTAACTTATTTTTGATATCCCTGATTATCTTTCATCTATGCCTTAAGTAGAAAAAAAGCAAGGTGACCCCTGCCTCTGGTAATTACTCCATTATCTAATGTGTTATCCCTATTTATTACAAATAAATCCTGGTGTTTTTTGACAAACATGGCAAGGCTTTTAAAATAAAGAGATGGAGCAGTTAATATATGATGTTTATTAAATTATGGCTTGCCTGATGTTCTGGGGTGTAAGTTAAGCATTCATCTAAGGACTCTTTTCTAATCTTCAAAATGTTATAAGTTTTGTTTTTTTGAAAGTTTGAGACAATGATGTGTTTGAAAATAACTCTGTGTTTCGGACTTCCATTTTCTATATTTTATTTGTACAAGATGTTTCGATCAGTATAATCTCTGATCGTCTTCAGGTGTAAACTACAATCTGTTCGTAAGGCTACATACTTATATACTATGGGAAATCACTCAACTGGGAAGTTTAAATAAGAATCAAAGAAATCGAAATAAGAAACATTAAGAAGGATCTACAGCCACTATTTCTAAATTTCAGCAAACAAAACAGAGATTACAAGACCAAAACCAGGCAAATGCATTCCTTACTATTAAAGGAGTATCAGAGAAAATTCAAAGAGTAGCTAACAACTTTAATATAAAAACAGCTTTTAAATTTAATAATACAATTCCAAGCCTTCTTAGTAAAACAAAACCGGAGAACAAACAAAATAAGGAATGCATTTACAAAGCTCCTTGTAAGTGTGGTGAATCATACATAGGCGAAACAAAAAGACCACTATCTGTTAGGCTTAAGGAACATCAGACGAATACCCAAAGAGATGAAACAATGAAATCAGGAATTGCCGAACATGCATGGTCAAAACAACACCGAATGAAGTGGACAGAAGCAAAGGTTTTGCACAAGGAATATCACTGGAAAAACGAAAATTCCTTGAAGCTGCCTTTATTGGGCAGAATCAGGGTATTTTCAGTAAACCAAGTGTTGAAATTTCAAATATTTAGAAGCCCCTCCTTGGGCAGATTCAACTTCTTAAACTTCATGGTTGAGTGATTTCCATAGTATATAAGTACGTAGCCTTAGGAACAGATTGTAGTTTTCACCTGAACAAAATATAGACAATGGAAGTTCAAAACACAGAGTTAATTTCAAGTTTTGTTTTGTTAACATTTAGGTTTAGAAAATTAATTTCACACCATTGTTTCATTCTTCCTGCTGCACCTGACATTCCAGCAAACTGACACACAAGGTCAGCATCCAGGAGCAACAATAAACTGTAGACAAATAACAGGAAGAGGATAGGTGCTACAATGGAACCCTGTGGGACACCCTGGGTTATTTGTTTTGGAAATACGCTCTTTAAGATTTTGCCTTACTCCAACAGTATCTTATCTGCTATATGTGACTAATGTAATAGTGCACTCACACCCTTAATTTTAAGGCAGTTTAATTTACTAATATGTAGTTGGTGATTACAGTGACAAAGGATTTTGAGAGATCAAAGAAAAGCCCCAAGACTGCTTGATTTTAAAAATTACAGTGACTCTGATTCTAGCTTCACTCTCTGTTGTCCCACTAGGATAAGGTCATAAGCCATGGAAATCTTTGGCTTAAGGTACATCTAACCTCTTAAGCCAAACCTGTGCAACCAATTAGCACTAATAATAAAATGTATTTGATTTTTGACAGATTTACTCAGGAACATAGTACATAAAATTAAAAACAATGATAACTCTGTCCAAAATTAAGGCAAAAGTGAAATAGGACCAAATAAAAGACTAAATATTTGTTACCAATAATAACAATAACAAGATGTGATTGGTGGCATTGTAAATTTGACAAAGAAATTTACTTCTAGACATTGTATTTTGATCTTAGGTGTTGTAAATGATTAGAGAGAAAACTTTAAAATTTTTCAGAGGATGGAGTAGCTAACCCAGAGAAAAAACCTGAAGACATGGGGGTTTTAAATAACCCCAATATTGCTAGGATAGCAGCCCTAAAAGAACGGAAACAGCTGCTTGAAGATGACTTAGCCAAGCGCAACCACGAACTAAGGGAGCTATGCATTCAGGTTTGTTATTTCATTTAAAAATTTTATGTGATCTTTAAAATTCAATTATTCTGTGCTACAATCAGGTTACACATTTAAGATTGACGATGTGTAACCAGTTGTCATTATTCTTATCATAAGCATTTTTAAAATTATTTTAAGAGTTGTAGGTTTTGTTTTCTTCTGAAAATCTTTTGTGAAACTGCTTAATTATTACTCTTAACTCAATTTTTGCTATTTCGTTGACACTTTTTTAAAAAACTTATTAAAACATCATTCCTGTCCATTTTTATGCAGGCAGGAATGACACAAAGCTGGTAGGAATGCAAACAATTAAAATTTCTGAGGGGGTACCATTCATTACCTATACTTTAACATGGCATTACTCTCAATACATATACAAATTTATAGCATAACATAATAATTTTACATGCATGCAAATTTTGGGTGAGTTAATAACAACTTGAATTTTTCTTAAGATTAATGCTTTTTTAAAGATAAAATGGCTAAATGCAGAAAGTAGGTAAATTTAATGTTAGAAAATGAAAGTTTGTAAAGGGGTGAAAGAATGTTTTTATTTTAAATAAAATCGAATAAAACATTAAAATAATAAAAAAAAATGTTATTCCTTCTGCCAGAAATTTTAAATATCATGAAAAATAGGGATTTTTTTAAATTTTGGCAGGTTACATTTGTACTTTGAGAATAAAAATACTAAAAACACTTTTCCTCAATATGCATTCAGTTTTGCCATAATCACCTGTAAAGAGGAATAATTAATGAATGAGTGTTTATTTTATAACTTTTGGAGGGCAAAAAGTAATTTTATTTAAACAATGAATATCAATTTTAATATTATCTTTCTTATTATAAAGTGAGTGGTGGGGAAAGGGTTTGATTTGTCCCTTAATAATTTTTTTTTGTATTAAGTATGTGTTTAGTTTAACTCTATTTAATCTTATTTTTTAATTGCCAAATTTCATTTATTTTAATTGTGTTATAATTTACGTATAATTTTAGGGTTGATATTCTTTCAAATTTTTTATTATGTGTTATTAACTAAGTCAAAAATTGAAAAGGGTCGTTCATTTAGACATTTTGATAATATATATTATATATATAATATAACAGATATTACACTCAAAAATTTAAACTGTGTAAAACTGATCCAAAAAAAACATGGGAACTGATTAAGCAGGCAACAAACGAAAAAGATAAACATAATTCTATTGTTCAGTCAGTAATTGATGATGCAGGTCGGCAGTTGGATACTAGCATAGACGTGGCAGAATCTTTTAACACATATTTTAGTCAGATAGGCAAAACAATGGCAAGTAAAATAGTACCACCAGATGTTGTTTTTGATGTGGAAAAGAACAAAAATAATATGTCAATGTTTTTAAGACCAATAAATAAAAATGAATTAATAATTTAATTAAATACCCTAAAAAACGGTTCAACACCAGGATGGGATGGTTTAACTGTCAAAATTTTAAAAGATAATCATTTGTGCTTGCTTCAGCCACTTTTACATCTTGTAAATGTGATTTGTTAAAATGGGCATTATCCAGAATGTTTAAAAAAAGCAATTATTACTATTATTCATAAGTCTGGTGATAAAAAAATGCTTAATAACTACCGACCTATTTCATTAACTAGTAACCTTTCCAAACTTGTAGAAAAATGTATTAAGCTACACCTAACTGAGTTTGGAAAAAAATAACTTGCAGAAAATCAGTTTGGATTTAAAAAGAAAACAAGCACAGAGGATGCTCTCATCTGTTTGACAGGTCATGTGAACCAAAGCTTTTTGAAGAATAAAAGGTGCATGGGAATTTTTCTGGACCTGGGAAAGGCGTTTGATACTGTGACACACCAGATTCTACTAAATAAGCTTAAATGGGAATTAGAGGTGTTGTCTTTAAGGTGCTAAGATCTTTATTGCAAAAAAGAACTCAAAGTGTACGAATAAACCAAACATTAAGCACATACCGTATAGTAGAGTTCGGGGTGCCACAGGGCACAGTGTTAGGCCTACTCCTTTTCGATATTTTTGTAAATGAATTACTTAATTTGTTACCCAGAGGGTAGGGGGACATGGTCTGTTTTGCAGATAACACTGTCATAATTATTAAAGGAAAAATATGGGCCGAAGTAGCACTTTCTGCAGAAAATATTATGAAAATGATAAAAAGCTGGTGTGATAAAAATGTTTTAACTCTAAATATAAAAAAGTCAAACCTTGTTTGTTTTTCAGTTACTAAATGGAATGCGTCGAGAATTACTGACATCACAGTGCACTGGGTATAACGGATCTAATAAAATTAATCTAATCTAATCTAATCACAACTGTTTAGATCATACCCAGTGCAGTTGTAACCTAAAAATTCATAAAATGGACAAAACTAAATATCTTGGTGTTATAATTGACTCAGAGTTAAGATGGCAAGATCATGTTCAATATATATCTGGTAAAATAAGAAAACTTATTTTTAAATTTTACCAGCTAAGGCAATTAATGAATCTTCACACATTAAAAACAATATATTATGCCCTAGTTGAGTCAATTCTAAATTACTGTGTAACTGCATGGGGTGCGGCCAACAAAACAATAATTGAACCACTTAAAATCACCCAAAAGTACATACTAAAGGTAATGTTAAATAAAAGTAAATTATATCCTACTGAAAGTTTATACATTGAATGAAATGTTTTACAAATTAATCAAATTTACATAAAGTCGGTTGTTAGATATACACATAAAAAGTATTTACAAATAATAGAACATAATACAACAAGACATGCCAAAAATATCACTGCATCCATTCCAAATACTAGGATTTCTAAATGTCCACCAATAACTCTTATATTCTACACCCAAAATCTTTAATATACTTCCTCTGGAATTTAAAAATAAGCCCTTTTATAAAATCAAGAAAAAGCTTCACTTTTGGTTAATAGATAGAAGAATAACATGGTTTACAGCATAATTACTATCGTTGTTTTTCTTTCCTATTTTTCTGATTTTTTTATTTTTATGACTGTTTTTGAAAATTTTATAGAACACTAAGTATATAGATGTTTTTTTAGTACAAAGGTATATTTTATATAAAATAAGGAATTTTCGCTTATAAATTATTATAAAATTTGTTATTTTTAATATAGATTTGTAGCAACTCAACTAAAGTGCACACACAGATGTTTCTTCCATAGTGCACCTACATATAAATTGTACCTGTAACATTTTCTTTAATTCTGAATAAATTTATTTATTATTTATTATAAGACTTGACAGGAGTTACACCCAAAAGGGTATGCAATGTATTTTTTTAGGAAAACCATTGTAAAAAATCAAATGTATCTATCTATGATATAGAAAGAGGCAGCAACAATACAATATTTTAAAAAAAACTATGATGCTTGAGGGTGGCTGAAGGGGTAAAATCCGTTGCTAGTTGGGAATACTAGCTCTAGAATTGTAGCTCTCCCCTCACTCCCTATGCTCACCATGCCCCTCCCCGGTGCCTTAAACCCTTCCATCGAGTCGGAATGCCTGCTTTGCTTGTGGTTCTTTTTGCTGTAAATGATCATAACTCTTGTTCCCGTGAACCGATTTTGATGAAATAAAGAAGGTAATTTTGACTTTTGTTACAGTGTTTAGGACAAAACGAACATTTTTTAACGCATCATGGCCAGCTAGATCTTTAAAAAAAACAAAAATTGACATATGGGGTATCATGGGACAAACAATGACAAAAAATCGAAAGTAGGGGCTATTTCCGGTAAAACAGGAAAGGACCGGAAGTCACGTGACCTGTCAGGAAACTTCGAGTTCAACATAATATGTTGTTCAATACAGTTTCAATTTTCTATCCTGGTATTTATGAAAAACAGCCACCTCATGAAAAACCAATTATATCGCTTGGTTAGAAGCTGACAGAAATGGTCCATATAGAGATTTGTTTTTTTTTTACTTCTTTACTCAGACACAATTTTGTGTGGCAAACAGGGTCATCCATTATAAACCTTATTTGAGGCCAAGTTTTATTACTATTGGCCATAAGGCATTAAAAAAAGTTTTTAATATAAGATGTATTTTTTTTTAAACCTAATCAATTATGTTAATAGTTTACAGGTTGAGCCCAAATGGGTCTCATTTTTAAATATAACATACTGTGTCGACCACAGTATACTTTTGGAGAAAATGACCTTCTACAGTATAAATACTATGTACAAGAAGCTAGCAACGCAACTTGCAAATTTTTTATTGGAACCTATATTACTAATTAGAGCTAATTTAGTGCTAATTTTGTTCCACAAAAAAAAATTGAGTTTGCGTTTTTTAAAAGTTAGTGCATGAGAAGCCAGCAGCGCATGTGATGCATGAAGAAAGAACAGAATACCTAAATTCACTAAAAATATTTAGCTACACTATACAAAACACAATAAACCTTAAAAATGCAACAATCACGGAAGATAGGATATCTCTAATTAATCATGCTATTTCCAATAAAAACATAAATTGCTAAAAAAAGTACTAAATTACAAGATATCAGATCATAAACCATTATAAAATACAAAGGGAATTTTTTGTAACTGACTACCAAAAATTAAACAGTAACTTTAAAAATTTGATTAACAGACAACAAATAGACACCTTTGAAAATTTAACAAACACAATTATACAATCCAAGCGAGATTCATCTAAAAAGATACACCTAAAACACAAAGAAGGTAACGATTGCATAACAGTCGATATACTAAATCTAATTAAAAAACGTAACAAAACATACATAGAACTATTAAAGAATAAACGTCAGAAAATTTAAACTAGCAGTTTAGAAACCCATTATAAAAATCTAAAAAATCAAGTAAACTCAGAAATACGTAAACAAAAAACTGAATATTTTGGTAATAACTGGAAAAAAGCAGGTAGCAATCCTAAAAATCAGTGGAAAGTTATTAACAAACTTATAAATAACACAAATAAAACAAACAAAATTGAATCTATAGACATGGATGTTTCTGTCATTGAAAACCAGGTACATAAGCAGATTATTTTAATAAATATTTTGCTAGTATCACTCAAACTATTGTCGCATCACTTAATTTGCAAAATTCACAGCAAAGTAACATGAGATTTCAATAGATTAAAAACATAACCACGCTTCAACTAAAACCTGCAAACAAAAAAGAAATAGACAATATAATAACAAACTTACAAAAATTCATGAACAGGGTATGTATTAAAAACATATCTGATACCAATTTTAACAAAACTTATAAATAACATATTTTGTACTGGAATATTTCCAGAAACACTTAAAATTGGAAAAATAACACCAATACACAAAGCCGGTAACATGCAAAGAATCAATAACTATACACTAATAACAGTCGTCTGTTTACTATCAAAAATAGTAGAAAAATTAATCAAAAATCGAGTAAATGAGTTTGTTGAATCAACTGTGGGGTACAGGTACCAATATGGCTTTACAATAAACAGCACCACACTTGGTGCTACAACAACTTCATAAATCATTTATCATTAGAAATAGACAAAAAAAAATGTAATTGCTATTTTTGTTGATTTGCAAAAGGCCTTTGATGTTGTGGACCATCAGGTGCTTCTGAACAAATTTTTTATCGTATATGTGCGTTGATGGCACCAGTAGTGAAAAAATTTAAAGCATAGTAGATCCCGCAAGGCTCGGTGCTTGGCCCACTATTGTATTCATTGCTGGTTCTATCATTGCGTATAGTCTATAGTGGTAGTGACATGAATCAGCTTGTGGAAACAGTAAATCAAGATTTAAGTAAATATTCTGATTGGTGAAACCAAAACAAATTAAAAATTAACACTGACAAGACAGTATATATGATCTTTCAACAAAAAAGGTACAATGGAACATGAACTTCAAATAAAAATTAACAACTGTGATATAAAAAAACAAAATGCACTAAATACTTAGGTCTAATGATAGATAACAAACTCGGTTGGGAAAATCATGTAGACAAAATTTAAAAAAAAATTGTTCCAATGTTAGGTGCATGCATTGTATTAATGTTCACCATTCCTAAATGATACAAATCGTAAACTTACCTACAATGCCTACATTGTTTCTAACTTAATATAGCTAATAAACATTTGGGGAACATGTGGAAGTATAAACTTTTAAAAAATTCAGACACTCCAAAACAAAAGCTTAAAAATATTATACAGAAATGAATACAGAACTCCAACAAATACACTTTATAAAGAAGCACAAACACAACCACTAAAATACTTATTAGAATTGTCTCAAAGTAAACATATTTACAAAATTCAAAATAAACGTCTAAAATGTAATGTTGATAATTCTCAAATCTATGAATATAATACAAGAGGACACAACAACATTCATCGATCATCAATTCATACAAATAAATTGCTAAACAATCCCTTTACCCAAGCATTGATAATATACAACTCTATCTCACAACATATTCGAAACAAGTCAAATTTTTGCCCAATTTGTAAGAGAAATAAAAAAATACTTGCATTTTATTTTGTGATTAAAAACTAACAATAAGGAAATTAAGAAACATCTTAATAAGTCTATATAATCTAAAGTTAAAATATAAAATCAAATTTTTTAATAAATAAATTAACTGCATATAAACTGCACAAATATGGCAAGTCCCAATATCAGCAACTTTGCTGAATAGGGGCAACAACAATTACAAAAATGTTCTATAATGTAAAAAAAAAATTAATTGTAACATGTATTATTATGGTAAAATGTAAGACTGACTATGTTTAATGTATTTTAATTTTAATAATTTTAATAGTTTATATATGTAAAATCAAGTTTGCAATTGTGAGTTATTTAATAAAAAAAAAAATAATTTAGTGCTCCATAGTTTCATATATATATATTTTTTAAATATATAATACGAAAATTATACTACAAATATTATATTCTGATGTCATTTTCTTATAAAAAAGAATAAATCGTTTTATTTTACATTGAATCAATAAGATTACTTAACACTAACATAACTATTAAAACCGGGCAAAATACTAAAATATATTCCATAAAAAAATTTAGAGCTCGTTTTTTTAAACAAAGCGCGCGTGCGCTACTAGCTTCTGTGGAAGCTAGCAGTGCAAGTGATTGTAAGCAAACGAAACGTAATTTAACTTCACAAGTCACATGAATCACTATGACCGATTTAGTGCTACAGAGTTATATCATTTTTACCAAAAAAAATTACTCGGTAAAATTCTCCTATAGGCATTAGATTTTAATTCTATCTCATTTAATTATCCCAAAATTATATAAATTATTATATATAACTTATTTAATTAAAACTATAAGAACTATTTAAATATGTTAAGGCACTAATTTCCTAAGGCCTTAAAAAATTTGGAATTCGCTTTTTTTTAAAATATAGAGCCTGCGCTGCTAGCTTCTATGGTAGCTAGCAGCTCAAATTATGACTGGAAAACCAAAAGAGTTTTAATACCAAAAGTCCCATGAATCATTAGAACCCATTTAGTACTACAAAGTTACATCACTTTTACCAAAAAAAAACTAGTCCTCGTACTTTTCGTATTATATATTTTTAAAAAAATATGCAGGTATCTTTTCTTTTCTGAATTTTCTTAATTAGGCTGCAATCGCATGCGCTGCTGGCTTCTCATGCGCTAACTTTTAAAAATCGCAAGCTCAAAAAAATAGCACTAAATTAGCTCTAATTAATTATATAGGTTCTAATAAAAAATTCGCAAGTTGCGCTGCTAGCTTCTTGTACATTAAATACTGTTTGTCACAAATGGTTTAGCTCATACCTAAAGGACTGGAAGATATTTGTGAACATTGAACATAATAACAAAACCCAAATCAATTATATTTCATCTTCTATATAGTTATAAGAACCCTTAACTGCAGTGTACTGCAAGGCTTAATTTTTTCTCCAGTCTTGTTTCTACTTTATATGAAGGACCTCTCTGTAAACTTTCCAGAACTAAATTTTACACAATTTGTAGACGACACATACTTCTGAATCAATAAAAAATATTAAATAAACTTGCTTTAAATGTCAACAAAACTTTCAGTATACTTTTTCAACCAAAGAAAAAATAGGTAATCTTAACATCCAAACAACTGATGGAGAAGTTAAATCACAACACCAGCTCAAATTTCTTGGAGTATACATTGACCATTCACTAAATTGGAAATATCACATTGAGTGTTTTAACAAATCCTTTGCCAATACCATCTATGCCATAAGAGCTACAAGACAAAATATTGGTCGTGAGGTAGCAATGACAGTGTACTATGCTATAGCCTTCTTCAATATGAAATATCTGTTGAAGCAGAAAGTACTTTCCTGCTGCAAAAATGTGCGATAAGAACTATTCTCTCTCTTGGAAGCAATCATGTAAAGAATATTTTAAAAACTATAAAATATATACTTTAACCAACCTTTAAATCTACAAGACAGCTCTCCTTTAAGTCCACTCTGACATACACCAACACAACACAAGAAATAACAGCTTACTTATCCAACCCCGATTTGACCTAGAAGCAAATAGAAAGTGTTCACTTTATATTGGAATTAAGATACTAAATTTTCTACCTCAAGAAATATCAAATGAACCACAAGAAAAAGTTTTCAAGAAAAAATTAAAATAGATACTGCACAAATACGTGTTCTATAATATAAATTAATTTTTAACGCAGATTTATGATTTTATCAATGATTAATTTTACAGGCTGCTATGTTGTCTCATTTTTGTATGATTATCTATATAAATGGGCCTTGTCCTAAACAAACCGATGCAAATCGGATACAGAAACTGCAGAACTCATGTCTGAGACTCATCCATAGTATTTGGAAATATAACCCTATTAGCCATACACTGAAAGTCACTAGATCGCTTAACATGCATAACAGACGACGTCTACATCTAGCGAGATTCTTCGACATTCAAAAAAATACCAACTTACGTTTACAAAAAAATTCAATACAGAACAGATATCAACAATTTTGACTTACGGTACAAAGGAAGACTAAACTTACCCAAACATAACACTGAACTCTTTGAAAGATCATTTTCAAACCAAATCGTTCAAACAATAAACAAAATTAAAGTAATACTCGTGGCATATCGGACAAAGCGTTTTTGTTTCTCACTTCATTACGACCAGGCCTCCAATGTCTAATGGAGAATCCAGACACCTACAGACCTGTTTCATCCTTATGAGGAATCATCAGGGAGTCATAGGATTATACCTGGCATTTGAAGCTGCACAGTGACCATGCACACCTCTCGAATTTAAAAAAAAAAGTTTATAATCCTTTGGGACGTAGTAACTGTGTGCGCCACCTGTCGAATAATAATAATAATTACGGCCACGTAGTATGAAGCTCCAATTGGGGGCGGTGCTGCTGCGAACGTTACCTCTTTTTAAGAGTCATGTTACAGTGCACTTTTCAATTTTGATGTTTTTGTTTCTCGGTTTATTCGACAGGTGGCGCACATAGTTACTACGTCCCCAAGAATTACAAACTTTTTGTTTTAAATTCGAGAGGTGTGCATGGTCACTGTCTAGCTTCAACTGCCAGGTATAATCCTATGACTCCCTGATGATTCCTAATAAGGATGAAACAGGTCTGTAGGTGTCTGGATTCTCCATTAGACATTGAAGGCCTGGTCGTAATGAAGTCAGAAACAAAAACGCTTTGTCCGATATGCCACGAGTGTTACTTTAATTTTTATTTGCGGACACGAAACAAAATGCCTGCAAACATATTACAACATAAAAGCGTGACTACCTTTAAAAAACACCTTTGCAATAAAAAGTGAGCAGTAAGGACAGCCAAAAAAATATTGTACTTATTTGTTGTTAATTTTTTTCTTTTATTTTTACACTTTTGTGTGGATCGATGTTTCTTATTTTTTAAACTTTACATTCTCTTTGTGTATTTAGTTCTCTTTTCTTTTTTTTTTTTGAAATTCGTTTCCTCATTATTTGTAAATATTTAAAAACTTGAAAAATTTTCTATTTAAAGAATATGCATAAAAAAAAATTTAGAAAGAAAAATGGAAAAATTTGGTAAATAGAAAAAAAAGTTATTTATATTTTTATTTTTATGTAATAGTTAGTAGGTGTTTTGGGTTAGATGGAAGAACAGAGCATCTGTTTTCATGGAAAATGGATGATCTGAATCTTGCCCTATAGATCATGTGCATTTATTTATTTACTTAAGATGTATTTTTGAAGATCAATAAAAGCCCTTTAATAATAATAACATAAGCATTTCTATTCTACTAAGGATAGTTTTAAGTTTTACTTTTTAGAGGACCTTTCCATACACAATATTTGGAAATAAAATTGAACTGAATTGAATACCTATGTTTTTGTATTTTAGGAATTTTCGGAAAAAATTATTTCTGACAACACCACTCACTATGTAGTTTAATTCACTTGTTTATGAGATGTTGAAAACATAAATTAATAATTTTGCCCGATTAATGTCCTATTCCTGGTGGCACATGCTTTATAGACTGCAGCTTAGTAGCCTGGAGGTGAGTGGTGTGAGGGGTGTCGCCTTGGAGTTGTTGATTTCATATCTGGATGGAAGAGAGCAGATGGTGTCTATCAGTAAAGATGGAACAGAATACTTTTCAAACTGGGGAAATTTAACTACAGGCGTCCCGCAAGGCTCCATTCTCTTCCTTGTTTATGTGAATCAGCTTCCTGAGGCGATCACCTCACCAGCACTTTCCACTGGGCTCCCAGCACAATTTGTCGATGACATTTCTTATGTATTGGTATGCAAAACTAACATAAATCTCTCCAAGGGATGCTCCCAAGTTGCAGAAATGACTCTGAGTGGTTCAGGAACAACTCACTGGTACTTAATAAAGACAAAACAGGATTAATAAATAAAATAAAAAAGCATTTGCATTTGGACGAAACACTGAGTTGGGAGTGTCATGTTTCATACCTTAGGTCAAAGCTATACTTGTGGGTTGATCCGTAGATTAAGAGGTATTGTCAGCCTGGACACTCAAGTTATATTATTTCTCAATAATACAGATTAGAATTACATATGGAATATTATTTTGGTGCTCTTCACAGTATGTAAAACATATATTTACAACTCAAAAAAAACTTATTAGAAGTATGCTGAGTGAGTGTCAGAAGATGTTCCGGCTCAAAATCTCTCTCCCATTTATTACATGTTTTCGTTGCTGGCGTTAAAAATTCCTTAGAATTAAACTAAAATTGATGTCTTTAATTGTAACAATTAAAGACATCATAGCACCGCAGGCAAAATTTTTAATATTTAAGACATCACAGCAAACACACATCACAAACCATAGTAAAGGGTAAAAAAAGTGGGGGAGCTATAGCTCTCCCTAGGGCCCTTGATCATGATTAATTTATTGTAAATTGGGTTGGACCTCCTGGGCTGGAGGGTTTAACCCCCAACCCCCTGGTTACGCCACTGGTTGTGCCACTCCCAGTTTAGTCTTGTGCTGGTCCATTCCTTGATGACAGATTTCATCTTCCCTTCGGTGAAAAGCAGGCAAAGCTTGCAAGCTCGTCTGCCATCTCGTTACCCAAGATTCCCATGTGTCCTGCTACCCATACAAATTCAACATTTTTTCCTGTGCTAGGTCCTGGGGGACGTTTGCGCACTCCTGGACCAGTCCTTTTGGCATTGTAGGTTTACAAAGTGCCTAAAAAACCTTGTCTTCTGCTTCGGTTCTGATCTCTTCCTCACGAGCGACTGTCAAAATGGCATATACTTCCGCTTGCAAAACTATTGCATGGCGACCTATTGAATAGCTGTTCTTTATACCCCTGCTTTTTAAGACATCGGCTTAAACATAAATGTATTTCAGGAAGCGGAGCTAACCGGTATTACCCCACAAGAAATGCCCTTGGAAGCTGGGGAGACTACCCTACCTCACATACCTCGCCGAATAGTCACCGGTTACCAGTTGAATGAAAGTCTTTCAAAAAGCGCCAACAAGGACATTTCCGATCTAGAAATGCAAATCCAGGTACACCAAAAATTAGCTGAGGCCGCCCTTGGGTTGTGTGAGCAAGGCTCAAGCAAGGTATGTAAAACACTATGCGCTAACAAAACGACGTTGCAAAGGGAATTTCACTGTCCGTAATATACAGTGTGTCGCAACGAAAACGAAAAAACTTTGAACACATCAATTTATTATTCAAAGAGGACACTTTTGGGCTATATGGGAATTTTCTTAAGACACAGAGCCCTTTCAAAGGGCGAGTTTTACCATCAAATTTTTTTAAATTTTTTTGTTTTACATATTTCAATGGCAGAGCCACCTTACACAGTAATTTAAAATAAAACGTTTTAAAAATTTAAAGATTTACAAGAAGGAAGAATTAAATTATTACTAATTAACTAACCTAACAAAATAGTAGAAGTATGAACATTAATAAACCCATAAATAATGAACAACAAAGTTCATAGAAATTGCCAAAATTAATCACAAAAATTGATCCCAAAAATTTAAAAACAAATAAACAATTTCATCAGTCTTTTAGTATTCTTCTAATTTAAGTATCAGGATTGCAGGAGATGACCCATTTTCTACGATTGTTATAGAATTTCAAGTGCATGTAAGAGGAGAAAAATAACTATAATTTTTATGGAAACAAAAGATTGGGGAATTATTTCTTCTATGAATGGTATCAAAATCAATTAAGAGAAGGATAGAAGGCCAAAAGTATACCTCATTAAGGACTATATAGAATGTGGCATCAGCGCAAGTCCTTCTGTTCTCCAAGCTATCAATATTAAAAAATATCGGTTATTATACTATAGTTTATTTGAAAGTTATTTACAATATTGATATTTGCTCTAAATGCTAGAGTTCTCAGACACTTTTTCTGAACAGATTTTAATCCATCTATGTGACATGCATAGTACAGATACTATATAATCAAGGCATATTCCAACAAGGAACGAACTAGAGAATAAAGTAGTTTTAAACAATTGATCACTGTTATGAGTGATAAAACCAAGTATGTGAAACTCCTGTTTATAATGTCATCAATATAAGGTACAAAAGTTAGTTTACTATCAAATAAACAGCAGTTACCCTTTGTAAAGTTGGTTTCATTTATAGAACATTGGCTTTCTATCAAGCTGCTTAATCTACCAAAATATATACACATACATTTCTTTACATTTAACTCGAGACCATTACCAACACACCATAGACTAACATTGGCAAGATCTCTGCAAAATCAGGGTATCCAGGTAAGATTCAATAATTCTATAAAGTTTGAAATCGTCGGCAAATGCCAGGTCGGACGAGTCAACAAAGTCAAAGATTTCTTATAAATAAAGTTTAAAAAACAGGCCCAATATGCGATCCTGGTGGAACACCACAAAAGATTGTGAGAAAAACTCACTAGTCTCACCCAATCCCATAGCATTAAGCTTACCCACCATATGTCTATGACTTGCTTTATCAAATGCCTTTGAGAAGTCAATGTAGACAGTCAACTTGCTTTGACCTCCCTACTCAACAGGTCTCGGTGATAGGTGATAAGATTAGTAACTATAGTAAATAGAGTGCCGAGAGCAGTGATCACAAAAAAGCTTATAACTAACCTAAATAACCTAGGAATTACTGAATACTAATGCCTCTGTAGTTAGCAGACACAGTTTTTCAGCAAAACAGATGAAAGGGCGTTGGAAAATTTAGTTTTAAAGGTAAACCTATAGTTTGGGACCTCACTCTTATTGTTAAGAGTACAAAATGTCATAAAAATATTCCACACATTTATTGACATCACTAGAATCGAGTATATAAGTCCAAGATAGAAATTAATCAATTACAAATAGATTTGAGGCCATACACATTACATACACACACATTTAAGTATTGACAAACAATAACAAGAACATAAAATTATATCCCAATTTGATATTTTTTAAAGAGTTTGCACTGCAATTAAATATATCACTTTGGTCTTACACATCATTGTAAGAATTACTTCTTTAACTTAACTTAACTTAACTTAACTACTAGAATAGATTGATAGGTGAAAATTTAACTAGGTTAGTTCGCGATGTTTTGCTATGAAAAAAGGGTCTTTCACGTGCAGAAAGTCGATAAACGCAGAAGTTTATTAGATTCGGAAGATCCGAAGAATCAATCTTATTGTTGAGGGGCTTATACAGAAAATAAATAAATTTTCTTTGAATCTTTTCAATGTCTACAATATGTGTACGGTCGCAAGTTGACCAGATAGCTGAAGAAAATATGCATAATACAGAGTATGAGTTGAGGTAAAATCACGCGAATTTATAAATAAGAAACTCAACATACGGTAACTTCGACTTGGAATATCTTCCATATGGGGTACAAACGACAGTTTCTGGTCAAATGTCACACCCAGATCTTTAAATTGAGTACAGCGAGGAACTGGCATATTGTCGATATGATAGTGAACTCTATAATATTGCGTTTTAGAGTATCAAAGCTAGCTTATTTATATCAAGGGCGTTGTTTAATATTTAAAATATTTTTTTAGACCATAAAACGACAGCATCAGCAAGAGTACAAAAAACACCAAATCGAAGTCCTGGCTTTAAAAGAAAGGTTAGCCGCCCTTATAGAAAAAATCGCAGGCGAACAAGTTAAACAAAAGAAGAAACCTTGGATACCCGAAGTACAAGGTAGTTTATTCAAAAACTTTATTATTTTTGTAAAAATTTGAACGAAAAATGTGAAATGTTTCGCTCAAATTAACGTTATTTAATTGCAAGGTGGTAGTATCCTATTTGATCGGCCGCATTAGAATAGAATAGAATGTTATTTTCCAAAATGTACGAGGATGTATGTAGGATGGTAGGTATACAAAAAAGCTTACAAAAGCTATGTAGAAAACAATTTAAATTCTAATCTTTATCATAAAACAAAAATATATTAAATTAAGTATAACAAGTTTACAGTAGGTATATACAATTTAAAATACAAGTTAAAAAAGTGACAACACACAAACACTTAAAAAAAGAATAATAAAATAGACAGTAGCCAGTAATAGATATAAATTTGATAGTAAGTAACATAATCTATACTAAATTAAAACGGTTAAAAAGTCATCAATGCAAATGTATGGTTAAAAAAATTTTTTTTTTGAGATTTTCATTGGGATTGTTGCGCCACAATGTAACTGGGACATTTTCTATTCACTTCCAAAGTAAAGTAAATTCGGTGGCAGAATAGCATCTTATTTCTTCTAAAGTAGGTGTGAATATTTGAGTGCATTGTCAAGCTTTCTTTTTCTTTAAACATTAAAATTACAGTCCTGTAGATGTAAAGATTTGTCAAAGTAAAAATTTTGTTATCTGTAAAATATGACCTACAGGATTGCAACTTTCCAACTTTGGTCTTGGTCTTGACCCTGCTTACCTCTTTGTATCTATATTCAGGAACCACTTATTGGACAAAACTCATAATTCTTGCCCCATTTTTGACCATAGCCCCTGCAATGTTTGATTTCTTGTTCAGAACTCATAATAATAAAGCACCTCCATTATTTTTTAATGAAATAAAAAAAAAGTATAAAAATGAAAACAAATGAAGCAGTTATGTTTATTGTTTTGATCCGACTTCTTAGCTAGTAGTACTAGTAGTAATAGAATAAGGAGGGGGGGGGGCTCCCGGCCTGGCGACTAGGCTCTCCGCGAGCCCTTTTCGCCATCCCCCAGAGCTCCCCCCTCACGCTCCCACTCCATCACGGTTGAACCTTCTCGTCCTTTGGATAGAGGTCAGGATATCCGACCATTTCAGCGTCGGAAGGTGTTCCGGCTCGAACACTTCTTCTTCGAAGATTCCCTCTCTGATTCCTCTGTAGGCCGGACACCTTGCAAGCACTCTCTGCAAGTTGAGTCCCGCACTACCTTCATCCTTGTCAAGTGCTCTGGGAGCGCGCAGTGTCCAGTGAGGACTCCTATTTGGGGTCCTATTTCTGTACGTGTCCTGCACAGCAATCAGTCCCTTCTTGTCTTGCTGGAGCCCTGGACGAGCTCCTTGGCCTGCCTGGCGTCCCCTGTGTGTTGCCACTCCTGATTTAGTCTTGTGTGGGTCCATTCCTTGGTGGCAGATTTAATCTGACCTCTGGTAAAACCCAGACACGGTTCCGATCCGACGCGACGTATGCCTGAGCTGACCCTTTCCTTGCAAGCTCGTCCGCCATCTCGTTACCTGGGATCCCCATGTGAACCAATTTGACTGATGTGAAAAAAACGTTTTAGGTAATATTTAGGAATTCCCATACACTGCAGCTGATTGCTTATTGTATCCCTTGCTGTATTCCTTCACCTAAAAGAGGTTCGATGCCTTCGCTACGTTCAGCACCCTCTTTACAAGGGTCCTATGAGAGCCTCCCTCCTGAGAAGATGCCTCTTCTAGAAGGTGCCGAGTGCTCCAGTAGTTAAGTGCCGAGCACTCAAAGATGATGTGAGAGGCTGAGAATGGGTTATTTCTGGAAAATGCCCATGGTGTGCAGGTGCTTCCTCAGTGCGCAGTGATCGGTTACGTAGTAGTAGTAGATGGGCGGACGTAGCCTGGCAATTAGGCCGCATAATGGACCCTTTTTGCCATAACCCCCGTGCACCCCCGACTGATGCGCGTGTCCCTTAGGATGAGAGTTTTCTTTCTCTAAGAGGACTTAATTTTTGCCTGACACCTCTTTGTCGAGGGCAGGGATTTTTAGACTGCCTAGCAAGTATACACAGTGGACCGCCGGTTTTACACCCCCTCCGAAGGGTGGTCCTGTTACCTGCTACATGTTAGGCTTGCATCTATCACATCGCTACCGTCCCAGCAGAACTTGTTTGACGGTAGACTTTTCTCCCCAGCAGCCCGCCGTCATATAGGTTGACCCGAAAATCGAAGTCCCGGTTTCGCTGGTTGAGGTCGTCTTCAGAAGCAGAGGTGCTACCGCCTCTTTCCAAGTCACCCTCTGTGGACTCCCGCTACCAAATCTGTCCAGCCGCGTCCCATGGAGTCCCGATCTCGGAGAAGTCCAGGTCGTCCTTTTTGGGTCACCGGCTAGTCTCCTCTACCCACCCGGTTAAGAATCCTGTCACTATTCTAATCTCGAGAGCTTAAGTATCTCCTCGGCCGGTGATGCCGTTGGATATTTCACCATTGTTTTTCTATGTTGTGTCTTGGTGTCTGGTTCCAATGGTCTTTGTGTTCCTTTCTGGTCCACTGTTGTAGGAGGCCACGTACTGAGGTTTTTACAATATATAACAAACACAGGTTCAGGTCCTATGAACTGTTTTTTAGATCCTCCCCTAGCTAGGATATCTGCATTTTAATTTCCAGCCACCCCCGTGTGCCCCGGCACCCACGCAAGTCTTACCTTGTTGTGGTTGGCTAGGGTTATTAGGAGCTGTAGGCAGTTCCACACTAGTTTGAATTTTATTTGTTGACATGCTAAGGCTTTTATTGCTACTTGGCTGTCCGAGAAGATCGTGATATTCTTATTGGAATATCTCCTCAGGTTCTCCCGCAGGCACATTTCGATTGCATGCATTTCGGCTTGGAATACAGTGGAGTGATTCCCCAGTGCAGAAAACCAGTTGAATCGCATGGCTAGGCCATATACTCCTGCACCTTTTGTTGGAGGAAAACCTATTCAAGCGAAAATTCAAAGAAACAGCATTCATCCTGAGGAACCAGAATGTATTTTCTCAAACAAGCGTCACCATCAAGGGTGGAAACCCACACTTTTCGGAGGTAACAGATTTCAACTGCGAAAGGCGGAGCCAACCAGTAGTTTTATGGTTCACTGAACACATGCTAGTATATAAGATTAGGTAGTCTTAGTTTTTTGTTAGCGTTCACCTGATGACAATTGCAGATGCATAAGCATTCGAAACGTTGTGAAAAAGTAAAAATAAAGACAATGGAAGTTCTAGTTTACTCTCAATTCCTGCACCTGTCCCACTTCCCATTTTGGACTAGTGACCATTTCATTTTGCAATAGGGTTAATTAATTTTGACCATTATAGCCAAAATTTTTGGCCTCCATTTTTTACATGTTACTTAAACATCGGTAGAGTTTCATTAAGTAGAATTAATTACGCACTAGAAATTGAGTAAATCAAAGACGCAGAAAACATTTTTAGTAAATAATTAAGAGGTATTATTTAGTTTTTACAGCTTTTTATATGTTTAAGATATTTTAAAAATAAACCATTGAGAGCCAGGAAATTATAAAATTGTCCTACACTCATCATACTTTTACCAAAATTGGGATAAATGACAAAAAGGCCCAAACGTAATTTGTTACTTATTATTATTTCTTATTAACTAAATAAAAAATATCTGCAACAATGTTATTTGATATTAAAGCCTTTTACAGTGTTGAAACTGGTTAGGGAAACCTGGAAAAGTGAGGAAATTTAAAAAGTGACCTGGAAAAGTCTGGGAATGGCTCCCAAGTTATGGAAATCAGGAAATTTTTACATTTTTACATTGGTTGGGTACATTTTTTCTTTTGTTTTTCAGTACATTTCGCAAAAAACGCGAAAAAGATAAAAAAAATTAGAGATTTCCTGCTTAAATTGTAAAAATTCTTGCCTGCGGCTCGATAACCTCATTAATTATTGCAGTTTAATTTAATGGCCTTCCAAATGTGTAATAAATTGACACAAAACAAAAGTTATAAATAAGATTTCGCAATAACATGAAAAATATCAATATATATTTATATAACAATATAATAAATATTTTTCTTGCCTATATTGCAAATCTTTTTGCCTGCGGCGCGATAACATCATTCAAAACGTGTCAAAAATGGAATTTTTAGTATACTTTTTGTAAAATAACAATTTTTGTCAAGTTATTATACAAAATGGCATTTGTTGTATAATTTTTGCATTGAAACTTAATTTTGGCAACAAATCTAGAATTGAGCCTAGGGTGGCCCTTACTTGATTTGTACTTTTGGCCAAAAAGTTTATTTTTTTTTTTTGACATCATTTTATTACCTTTTAATGAGTGTTGTTTTGTGATTTTTATAATTTTACTTTTTGTTGATAATTTTTAACACAAGTTTGTTATACAAAATCTATAAGTACTTTTTAACATTTAAGATTTCTTACTATTTTGGTGTAATATCTTTACAGCTCTGAAGAAGGTAAAAAACCAAATTACCCAAAAATGAGAAACAACTAACGTAAAGTATTTATAGTTCCGCAAGCTTGTGACTACCTGTTCTTTAAAACTTTGTTGGACATAAACGTTTAAGTAAAATGATTTTTATTTTAATGGGTTTATTGGATCTTGTAAAATAAACTGAATTTTTTGTCTTTGGTCAGGAAAACCCTCGAAAAGTCACGGAATTCAAAAATTGAAAATCTGTTCCAACCCTGTTTTATAGCAAATAAGATTTTTAAAATAGAGTGTAAAATCGTCCTGTACCTAAGATACTTTTACAAAAATTGGGATACATGATAAAATGACCCAACGTTAATTTTTTAATTATTACCTTATATTATTTTGTACTGCTTCCATGTATTTGTTTTTACTAAAGCTTTTTTTTATAGATAGAATGATAATAGCAGGATCAGGAAAATATAAAATTGTCCTGAACTGAACATACTTATACTAAAATTGGGATAAATAAGAAAAAGACCGAATTTTGTTAATTATTATTACCTATACATATTTTTCCTATTGTGTCTAGAAGTAAAATTGCCTGCAATAGATATTTTAATGTCAATAATTAAATCCCTAATAGTTCTTAAAATATTGGTCAATTCTTTCTCTCAAGAGCCGTCAGAAAATTGACTGAGAATCGCAAAAACAAATAGGGTGTTTTGGTCAGCATACAAAAATTTGTTTGTGGTTATCGTTATCGTTATTTTACAAGCAAGAATAAAGTTATTTCGGATTATTTTCCTAACCATTTCTACGCTTAACCTGCCTGCTTGGTGTCGGGGTTAACGCCGCGACTTTCAAGCAGGAGATGCCGGGTTCAAGCCCCGGGTCTTGCAGGTAGTCTACTTGGATTTTTTTTTTAATAAAATTACAGAATTTTGTAAGATTAAGGTAAAACACAGTATGAAGCGCAGTAAGCCGAGTTAGCTAGAAGGCAGGCTAATTCGATTCCATACCGTCCCTCGGAGAGGACGTTAAGAAGACGGTCCCGTGTGATCCATGTATTGATAGTGGAGCACGTTAAAGATCCCTAGCCCCGACAAAGGGGTTTAGGTCTAAATCCCTCTAGGAAAAGAAAACTGCCTTCCTAGGGGGTGCTCATCAGACCGGTCTGGTGAGTGGGTAGGGGGGACTGAGCCACAATAGATCTCTCAGGTCGCAGTGGAGGGAGCTGAAATTGCACCACTCATAACAAACCTAACCTATTTCTACGCTTACCCATAAAGAAATATATTCTGGATCTTCCTTAATCAAAACGTAACAATTCTAAGCATTCTTTTTGAAAATGTTTTCCAAAAATACAAACACTTTGACGTGAATTGATTGAAGTAAATATAAATAAAATATAGTTAACCATAAAAATAACGTCATTTTGACGCAAGCATGCCATTCGTAGTAATCTTTACGTTGTTAGTATTTACTTCTGCCAATCCACGTCAAAGTCTACTTAAAACCAGTTTGTGTTTTTGTCTAATTTTGCAAAAAGAAGGCTTAAAATAATTAAGAGTAGAAATCGTTCAAAAATAAACCGAAATAACTTTTTTTTGATGGATTATCAAATAGCGATGACCACTAATGTGGGTATTTTTGTATTCTGACCAAAAACACCCTAATTTCTCGAAAACTATGCACTTTACTATATTAGTAAAGAAATAGTTACAAAATAAATAAATCTGGAAAATGTAATCTTAGCCCAGTTATATTTATGCATAAAATGAGTTAATCATCGTTAAACTAACTTAGTAGTATTATTTAAGAAGGTTTAGGCAAGTTTTTGTTTTTGCGGATTTTATGGGCCAATTAAAACAGTAAGCTTCTCACTGCTTTTGTAGTTATAACAATATCGCTAACAGTACTGATTAGGTTGGTGATGTATTGTGCATTAATAAGACTAATAATAAGATTAGCTCTTTCATGATTTGGTTAATCTTACCCTGATTTATACTGCCTACTTTATACTTCATTGCTTTTTATACAGTGTAAAAAATGGAAAATTTGAAAATCTTTTAGCTTTTAGCATCATTGATTGCAAATTTTTTTAAAAAAATTATGGGCTGCGCCTTTTAAGGTTGGATTAATGTGGTAAGTCTGAAAATCATCGAGTAATACAGGAGCGCCACCATTTCTTTGTAGTTTGTTTCGCTCGAAATGTTTTTTTTTCAAGATGGTGGCCAAAAAATATTGGTCATTTGCCTGTGTAATCAAAATAAGTAGTACTGTTGTGCTTCTTGACATAGTCACAGCAGTTAATCAGACATCTACAAAAAAAATTGACAAAAGTTATACACTTTCTTAAAATAATTTTTTGCGTTTATCTCCTGAACTATGAGGCAAATATTTTACAAAATTACATTTTCAACATTATCCAGTAATTTTGTGTTCTGTAAGTTAAACCCTGTTTTTAAATATAGTAGATCGGCTTAAGGCATTTCGATTGGACTTAAATGATGATGGTTGCCAAGGTATATTTTTTGATACTGGGTTCACTCCTGACTACGAAAATACATCTTGGCCATCCCCCCTCTCGGTCGTGCCCCCTCCACCCCCTTTAAACCCCTTAAAATGAATTCCTCAATATCTCAGCAGCCAGAAGAGATAGAACAAAATTTTACTGTTGTTTGTGCATTGATCTCTAGATTATATGATGTGCTTACACTATATTGCATATCTCAGAAACTAAACAAGATATTTAAAAAAAAGTATGTTTTCAAAAAAACAAATTTTAAATTTTTGGCCGTATTTTCTAACCCAGACCAGATACGAAAAAATTGTCTTAATTTTTCCACAATTTTCGCTCTTTTTAAAAAGGTATGTATCTATGGGATTTTTCTAACCACACCCGCAATGTCACCGTTTGATTTGAGCCATTGCGGCAAAACTGTGCACGTTTGTGATACGAGCAGATGAGTTATGTTCATAATCGGCGACGTGACGTTCATTATATTTATAGATTTTTCACATCTAAGATACTGGGGTGACTCGTGACTACGAAAATATATCTTGGCCATCCCACCTCTTGGTCATGCCCCCTCCAACCCCTCTTTAAACCTCTTAAAGTTCATTCCTCAATATCTCAGCAACCAGCAGATATAGTACAAAAAATTTTTCACTGTTGTTGGTGTATTAACCTCTCGATTATATGACGTGCTCACACTCTATTGCATATCTCAAAAAGTAAACAAGATATTTTTAAAAAAGTGTATTTTCAAAAAAACAAATTTTAAATGTTTGTCCATATTTTCTAACCCAGACCAGATACGAAAAAAAATTTCTTAATAAATATTTTTCCACCATTTTCGCTCTTATTAAAAAGTTTATCTATCTATGGGGTTTTTCTAACCCCAACCGCAATAGCACCGTTTGATTTGAGCCATTACGCCAAAACTGAGCACGTTTCTGATATGAGCATATGAGTTATGTTCATAATCGGCGACATGACGTTGATTATATTTATAGATATCTCGCATCTAAGATACTTCCTAAAACGAAGATAAAATAATGCACTTTTTTACCTCCCTCTTTACTACTTCCCCCTTCCACAGCCCTCAATTTGCAGTAAGTCGTCAAACCAATTATTACTTGATTTTACCAAACCTTCAAATTTAAAAAGGGTAAAAATAATGCGCTTATATCTCTAGAAATAAACATCAATTTTATCATTTTAACAAAGAAACTAAGGAATTTTCTATTTCCAATAGGAACCAAATAAGTATTTCATTTACAAAAATCACATTATAATATCAATTATCTTCTTCATTAATAATTTCATAACGTTGGTTTTCAAACATGTCATCAACAAAACTGCAAGCATCATGGTTGTTTGCTTTACATTTACAAACCCTTGTACGGCACATTGATTTTTTACAGCTGCAACCACCGGCGATCCGAAGGCATTGTATTGGGGCCATTTTCCCAACTAATATAACAACAGCACAACTAGAAGCAGAACACTTGCATGTTCAACAGTCACTAATAAAACGCATGGACAAAGAAGTCTAAAGTATTTTTCACCTAGGTTATACAACATGCTTCCAAATGACATCAAATCTATAAAAAATTGCAAAAGTTTTAATATGAAAACCAAATTGTGGATATCGGACCAGGGTAGAGAAACATTTAATAACTTGGTAGATCTCAAGTATCTTAAATGATAAATACACTAGCAGAAATATACTATAGGCACCTACCTACTCCCAGTTCTAGTCACTTAAATATAAACCATTTCCAGACTTTGACACTAACCCGGCTTGTGAACCTTAAACTCAATTTTGACAAACACTGATTATGACTCTATCTCAACCGAACCGGACAAAAACCAAACCACGCACAAGCGCTTTTAGTGCTTCTGTGGTTATTTCCCAACGTTTATATTCTACATTGTAAGTTTTGTAGTTACTTGTTCACTTTTTGTATATTTTTTGAATAAACGTTTTTTTTTTAATTGAATTGAATTGAATATTAAAAGTGATTCCCAAGTTACCTGAAACTTTGAGATTTTTTTTATTGTTGTTTGAAGAAATTAAAAATAGTACAAGTACAAGCAACATTAGCGAGGGGGGGAGGGTAGGGATCGCCGGTGAATGGGGAATGCGCATTAACCCATAAAAATTTGCAGACGTGACCGAAGGAATGTCGGCACTAGTGAGCCTTTGGCGGGTGGCAATTGGTTACACAATTTGTAACTTGGAAAAGCAATACCAACGCAATTCGCCAAAACTTTAAGATGAGCCTAATTTGTAAGTAGACCGCCAAGACAACATTAATTTTATTGGCTGTTTTTATTCCAAGAGTTTTAAAGTGGGTCGGCACCTATTAAAATAAGAAAATTAGTCTGAATCAACATTTGGACTTTTTTGTTAGTTTTCCCTTTTTTTAGAAATTTTAAGAAAAATTTTTTTAGTTTATAAGATATTAGCATTGCACTTATCCTGTCTATTAAATCAAGCCATACTTATTATTTTTTTTACCATAGGTAATGGTGGGATGGGTCTGGAGGAGAGGGGGTGACGGGGAGAACGTGAGATAGAGGTAGTGAAAATATTATTATGTTTATTATATATTTATGTTTTAAAAATATATTATGGTTTGGCACCAGTAAAACGGCGGTGTTGAGAGTTGGGTTGGGTTCAGTTTACAAAATATGGTCAAAAATATATATTTTTTTTTTGAAACGCAGTTTTCTTTAAATATTATCTTTAGTTTTTGAGATATGCAAATAATGTAAATACATCGAACAATCTACTTGTCAATACACACATAACAGTGAAAAAACTTTTCTTCTATCTTTTTTTGTTGCCGAGATATGATAGATTCAAAATTAAATATTTAAGGGGGGGGGTGAGAGGGGAATGACCAGAGGGGTGGGCGGCCAAGATAGATTTTGACTGTCAGGAGGCACCCCAGATTCCAAAAATATACATTGGCAACCATCATCAACTTGCCCTAAGCCGCTCTACTAATATTTGCAAATATCGATTAAAAACCATTCGTAATTTTTTAGTTTTCGGCTTTGAACTCCTGAACTAAGCTAACTATTTTACAGAATTTATTCAAGAATATAAAGAAGTTAATTTTTATTTTTTGAATCGGACAGTTTTGTAAATATTTGAGATAACTCTTAATAACCAACATTGAATTTTTTATATTCTGCCTTTTTACTCCCCAACTATTAGAAATTTGAACATGTCTGTCGGTTCAAATATTTTCGAGAATTAGACTAGAATTAGATATCTTTTAGAACAACATAAACCGCAAGATTTTTATTTTTTAAGTCTTGAGATATTCTAAAATTTTAAATTAGTTCGTAAAATCAAGTCTACTATTGTTATTTCTCTCCCGACGTAAACGGTTTTTGGCATTTTCAGTGGTCAAACTTCTATCCTATAATGAACCGTTAAAAAATCTCTTGTTCAAATTTTTCCTTAACCAGCTGAATTTGAACCACTGACTGAGAAACCTTAATTTTGACCTACAATAAAAAATGTTTCAAATTTTTGCATCGGATTTAAACCTTTTTCCTAAAGGAGTGAGCACAAATAATATGGGCTTTGGGTTTCGATGAAATGCTTTGGTACTCACATATGTTATAGATTCTTCCAAAGTTCGGTATTTTACAATGCTTTGTTGTTAAAATTGGGCAAGTTATTTTGATTTTTGTAAATTGTCAAACTGAGTAGTAAGGCCATTTATTCAATTCAATCCAAATATTCTTTTATTTAAAAAATTGTACACAAACATCGCTACAATTGAATAAAACAAGCGTAAAAAAATAGTAATATTTAACCTAGTTCTACAGTCTAATTATAGTAAAAAGAATATGGTATCTATGGCCAGATACATACTGTATTAAATTTTATCTTATACAGGAATAAGTAGGACCTCTTTCTGTAGCTGTAAACCTATGTAAAGGATAATTAAGGCCAGAAAACCTAGTGGGAATGTCATGTTGTGACTCATGTAATTCAATCTTTTCTCTGTTCTTGTGCAGAAACAGCAAGCACTCATATATGTATAGAACTGTTTTTGTGAGAAGTCCTAACTCCCTAAACCTGCCTCCGCAAGAATGTATTTTACAAAGATTTATGATGGTACGTATTGCTCTTTTGTGAAAAAAATGTCTGATTTGCATCTGTGCTTCCTCCCCAAAAAATTCCATATCTAAGTTCCGAATGTTTGCATAGTAAACTGTTTTTGGTTGTTCTACATTTAAATATTTAGACATAATCTTGCAGACATGTACCAGATGCACTGAGAGTCGTTCTCAATATGAATACCCAAGAATTTAGTGCTTTTACACAGCGATACTTCCTGATATGTTATCACTACTTCATTTGGAATGTCTGTTTTTTTGCTTTGTACAAAAGCAAACCAAATTGGTTTTGTCAGCATTTAAAACTAATTTATTCCTTACAAACCAGTCCTGAGCAACTCTCAACCTATCTGAGGAGATATCAATGAGTTCTAATAGTGTTGCCGCTATCACTAAAAGAGGAATTGGAATCATCAGCAAAATTTACCAGATGTGAATCGTTGTTAAGAATCTCAGTAACTAAATTGTTAATATTGAAGTTGAGTATTGAACCTAGCTAAATTGTTAATATTGAAGTTGAGTTATGAACCCATGACACTTCCTTGGACAATGCCAAGGTGAAGACAACCTTGCTCTAAGGAATATTGCCTTCCATTACTGCTGATTATGACTTTCTGGCGCCTGTTAGACATGTAAGATCTTAACCAATCTGAGGCAATCTCACTCGTTACCTTTCCTAACAAAATTTGATGGTTTAAGGTGTCGAATGCTTTAGATAAATCTAAAAACATTCCCATTGAAATTTTCCCATTTTCCACAAAGTCATAAACAGCTGTCTCGTTGTGATTTGCTAATTAGTTTTTCTTCATAGAAGAAGCGAAGGAGCCTGGTGCTCATGGCTCTCAAAATCTCAATAACTTTGGAAAAAGTTGGTAGCATACTAATAGGCCTATAGTTTTCAATTAAGCTCTTGTCACCTGTTTTGTATAATGGTTTTACTAAAGCTAGTTTTAATTTATCTGGAAATATACCATGTTTAAAGGAATTATTTATAATAAAACACAAGGGCTCTGCTACTTCTTCTGCACAATATTTTAATAAATTTGCTGATATTTTATCATGGCCTGCACTTTTTTGTTTTTGAGTTTAGATATAATTTTCAAGATTTCATGTGGTGTTGTTGGTGTTACAAACAATTATTTACTGTGAAATGGAATATTATAGTAAAGTTCATTTTCTGGCTGGTTTTTATTAAATTTGGTGCAGCCTCAATGACCAACATGTTGAAGTTTGAATAAATAGTGCTAGGGTCTCCAGGAATTTCAGAATTTGAACCATTTGGTTCTTTAACAATTTGCCGAACACATTTTGATCTGTTTTCACTATTATTTATGCGCCCTCTGTACTGTTCTCTTCGCACCTTTCTCAGGAGTTGATTGTATTTTTTCTTTTTAATCCTATAAGCCTCCTGGTAACCAACATTGTTTCTACTTATAACCAGTAGGAAATCAAGCTCATTTTTACATGTGCTCACCTGTGGGTTACATTTCAATGAGCTTTTAAATTTACGTTTTTTGTGGACTGATGTCATTGGAAAGCATTCATCAAAAATGGACCCTACTAAACCCATAAAATTTTGCTTTTGGTAGTCTACTTCTATTGCCGATGCAGTTAGTCTGTGACCTTTTGGCAAAAATATTTACGATCGGTTGCCTTAAAGGTCAGTCTGACAATTTACAAAAAACTTTGGATGGAAATTACAGAGTTCCTGCAACCCATCGGAAGATTTGTCCAATTTAAACATTGCACACAAAGACCTCATCTACAACATAAATGAGTACCAAATCATTTTACCGAAACCCAAAGCCCATGTTATTTGTGTCCTCTCTTTTGACTTAACTTATATAAGATCTGATCGGTTTTAGATGACAACATATCGATAATGACAAACGAGTCAGTTTTACGGAACGAAAACCGACACAACCCGTTAACTTCGAAACACAGCCAGCACAGCCTGCCAATGCCAAATTCGAACGAGTACCCCGACCCCAGGTACTCTCTGGCGGTGTCACGAAATCCGTACCGAAATTCCGACATGAATTTCTATCATTACCCAAAACCCGAGGACGCTCTGGCCTCTAGATTTTATAGGCTTAGTCTAAATGGTTTTACGGAGTATGTACAAAGGTAGGTCAACATTCTACAGGTTGGTAAGAGGGCGGTTCCAGGGGGCCGATTTAGCGCATCTAGAC